>CM070586.1:60963009-61563009 GCA_036346355.1 Rhipidocladum racemiflorum
TACAGATGATCATATCTCGTTCTCTCGTCGGCCAATGAGCGAGAGAGAGGGAGGCAACAGGCAAGAGAGATCGAGAGGGATGATCGAGAGAGAGGGAGCAACGGGCGAAGGAGATTGAGAGAGATGGACAAGAGAGAGAGCTGCGAGAGGGAGCAACGGACAGGAGAGAACTGAAAGAAATTGAATAATGTGTGTCTCCGTCTCCTTTCCTCTCGTCGCAATAATGTAAATGGACCGGGCCTGGGCCGGCACGGCACGAAATAGACACGAAGCGCAAATGGGTTGTGCCTGGGCTCGCCGAAAGCAAACCGGGCTGGCACGGCACGGTAGGCATGATGGGCCATCATGACCCGGTATGGTTCAAGCACGAAGCATGATGGGCCGGCCCGGCCCGGCACGGCACGGTAGACATGATGGGCCATCATGACCCGGTATGGTTCAAGCACGAAACACGATGGGCCGGCCCGGCCCGGCACGATGCCCACCTCTAAGCCCACCACACAACGGCGGCGATGAAACAACAGCTCCCCACGTTAGGCGCCGACGAACAACACGATCTCAATGATCAGGCCCGGTTCTTCCATCGAGGTTGGCGTGCATCAGGATCCTCGCCATGGTGAAAGCTGCCGGTAACAGGAAGGGCTGGCTCCGGCGCCTGCAGGGACGTCGTGGACAACCCGGCAGATCTGCTTCGTCGACGGCTGTGTGGATTGGTCCACCGTCGTCTGGGCTAAGGACGGCGTCCTGCGCCCCTCTCACCAACTGAAGCATCCACATCACTACCCCAAATGAAGAACGTTATCATGTAGCAAAAGGCTCCAAACACGGATGAAATCTCGATACAACAGCTTGTCAAAGTCATCGATCTCTACATGCGCGCGTGTTCTGTTTCAAAACAACACCAATCGACGGCACACATTATGCTCACCATGTCGGCTGGACTGAAGATTGGAAGACATTGCGGAAGCTCAGACATGTCTGTTGATATTAGTAGTAAAAGAGAAATTTTACGGTGCATTATACTGGTAGTATATAATGGGTAGTAGAAATTGCATCTAACCGTTGATTTGTTAAGAGTGTTTCTACTACTCTACTATGAAGTGAAGTATAAGTAAACTCTAGTTAATCTGATTCATTGGATCGAAAAGAATGAATAGTTCATATTCAATTTAGTGCACTAAAAGAGCTCAGAGCTACATACCATTCCGATAGATTATGCGCTGTATATGTTCCCGACACATCCTAATCCTAGCAACAACTGAAGGACGTTTTATATTGATCAGCTGGAAAATCAATGGCGATCCCCTCTCTATGTACAGATTTATATGAAATAAGAGTACCACGCATCCTTATGCACATTATTTCTCTGCTGCTTTGCGGTGTATAGCTGACCAAGGTTTCAGCGTTGCTACTCACAAGGCTCTACTTTACCTCACTCACCTTGTGAAGTTTTTATTGAGATTTGGAAGGGCTAAATTTATCCTGAAGGAGAAACGCAAAACTACATTGATAGGTTTGACACTGACGAGAAAACTCCAGACATGTAACCAGTACTCCTGTTAGGCAATGTATGTAGCTGCTGATCTGAGACCTGCTCTTCCTTCTAGTACAAGTTGCACAAATCTTGAAGCAAGCGAAGGGGTAAGTAATCACCATCTACCCTTCATTCATACTTTAATAGTTGTGCAATTTTTAAAAGGAAGAGCATAGAAGCACCTCTCGCTGTCTAATCATTTTTCACTGCTCAACATGCTTGCAGTGCTTAACGAAAGTCTACCTTTCCACAAGGGTAATTCCCCTGTATCCTGTTGGAATTTTACGGATAATTAAAATCTGAAAAAGAGAGAGAAAAAAGGAGAAACCGGAATAGTAATGAGCCACACAGTAAAACAGCGATTCGACCATCGGCGCAAGTGGGGCACGCGGGGCCCACGACCGAATGGGCTGGCCCACGGCGTCGTAAGCGCTGACAGGTGGGGCCGAGTGGCGAGCGGGGACTAAGGGACGGGGAGGCTGACAGGCGGAGCACGGGCGGGCGGAGACTAACCAGTGGGGCTGGGGAGGCGAGCGAACGCGAGAGAGAGGGTGGGTGCCCCACAAGCAAAAGGAGGCCAAAAAACAAAATCAAACCAAACAAATCCAAATAAGATAAAATCAAAACTTTTGAAATTTTCGGGGCTATTTCAATCATCATCTTCGAGTTTTTGTGCCACTGTCCAGCATCATTCAGTCTGCGTGGACATGAACAGTTCATGTTCTTATCCGAAAGAGGCCTTTCTTCCCCCTCAAAATGATGTGAGGATTGAACCCGGGGAGGAGGGTACGTTGCTAGACGGCAAAAATGCGGGCCTGAGCTGAATTTTACGCATCACGGCATCAGAAAGGATCCCACAAGCTCTCAGCTCAGCGAAATTGCAAACTTCAATCTAGGGATCCAACTCACAGCTCTTATCTTTATCGGATGCGTTCTAATCCAGTGCCGCCTTTTGCTTGGATCGATCGTACCGTACGTGACTTGGCATGTTTTGAAGACATTAACGTAGCTTGCCACATGCTAATGGATGCCGCTGGGCCATCTATTTAAAGGCTGGGTGCCACTCGCGTTTCTGAAGCAAGCAAACATTACATGTGCGCGCACGTACCAATATCTCTACTATTCTAAAGCAGCACTTGGTGGCAGTGATCCATTCTTCTCACGTCATTAATTGCCGTTTAATTGCCCTACTTAATTGCCCTGCTTAATTGTCCTACGCAAGAAACGAAGCGTTGCTTTAATTAGCCAGCTTTCGTAAGAAACGAAGCGTTAAAGATAGATGTTTGATTTTGTGAAATATTTTTTTTTATTTTTTAATCTTTATTTTTCGTTATCAATTTTGTTTTTCGTAACAACGCACGGGCATGTAACTAGTATACATACAAATATATCTATCTATTCATGGCGTCCGGCAACACTGCCACTAGAGAGATGGCATCAGGCTCTGAGCCGTTGGTTGGGGCGATTTTTTTTTTTTTTATCAACAACGAACCTTAGCCATTTCAGGTATATATATTTGCTTTACACTACTGTACAATACACGATCTAACAATTTTAGGATTTATTCGGAACGTGATTCTCTACCAACTTTGTAGAAAATAGTCTCAAATCCTAACAAATCCATCCATGCAAGCAAAGGTCAGAGGAATGGGTGAGGGAGAGGGCCGATAAACTGAAGGTGGAGGTCTGCGTGCTGTTTGAGACTTGTAATGATATGGGGACGAGAATGAACTTGGTGACCAGGGTTCACAAAACCGTGAAAAACCGCTTGAAAACCGCAGTTTTCGATCTTACCGCTCCGGTTCGAGATCCAAAACCGCTCGGTAAACCGGTCTAATTCAAAAGAATTGAAAAAATTTGTGTCCGGTTTTTCGTGAAAAACCGCTGAAAACCGTTTTCGAAGAACATTCAATTGGTCGCAAGCGGTTTTTCGTGAAAAACGACTGTTTTCGTTAAAAACCGCGGTTTTCTCGTGTGAGTTTGACCCGAATTCAAATTGGTTTGGAATTGCGCACCGTTCAGTTTTTCGCGAAAACCGATGCCACCAGACTAGCAAAATTCGCATTCAAAACGGTTTTGTGAACCCTGTTGATGGTTGCAATCAACGTCTTGGAATAGATCACCTCTTTCAAGCATAGATAGGCGCGGTATTAAGCGACACCCATGAATGTGAATTTAATAGCTCTAGCCACTATGAGGCCGCTCTTCATTTTCGCTTGCTTAGGGAGCATGCCCTTTGGGTATCTCTAGGTAAGGAATCTCAGTGAATTTTATATATTTTTCTAGAAATTAAGTGTGTTATTTCCTCTATATCTCTAATAAATATCTAGCTTTGCTTTGTATTCCTTACATGCATATATTGAGTATAATGTCTAGAAATAATAATTAAGAATAATCTAGTCATTTTCAATACCTCCTTGGTCTACATGCAAGATAAGTTTGGACGGAGTTCCGTTCATATTTATAAGACGTATTTTTTAATGTTTTTGTCCATAAAAATAGGATGTATTTTATATTTTAATGTAAATTTAGGGTGATGTTCCCTTTGTACCCCTAGTAAATATTTATTTTTTACTTCATATTGTCTACATGCATACATTGAATATAGTGTTTAGTGATAATAATACTTTTGTTTACTTTATAGTACTTTATATTCATTTTTTACAGCGCCTTTTCACCCTGGACCCACCAGAACGTCCCTTGGTCTGCCGAAGATTGAACATTTGAACCCCGGGAGGAGGGCTGCCAGACGGCAACTTTGGGCAATGCGGGCCTGAGCTGAATTTTACGCAAGGTTTCACCTCAGCGAAATTGCAAACTTCAATCTAGGGATCAAAATCACAGCTCTTATCTTTATCGGATGCGTTCTTGTCCAGTGCCGCCTTTTGCTCGGATCGATCGTACGTACGTGACTTGGCATGTTTTGAAGACAATGTAGCTTGCCACATACTAATGGATGCCGCTGGGCCGTCTATTTAAAGGTTGAGTGCCAATCGTGTTCCTGAAGCAAGCAAACGTTACATGCGCCCGCACATACCAATATATACATACAAATATGGGGCTATTTGGGGGGGCTGTACTTCACTTGTGCTTCAGCTTTGGACCAAAAACCCCTCTAAACAGCATAGCTGCAAAGCAGCTGAGAAGTCAAGCCACAGCAAAAGCACCCTCCGAAGCTGCAGCCGCTGGGCAGGAGCTTTTTAGATGTGGCTTTGCTCGATCGTCTCCCCGCTCGCTCCGCCTCCCTCCTCGCCTTGCCGTCTCTTCGCCTGATTGCTTCCCCAACTCCCTCCGGCTCGGGCGCAACACTGCCACTAAAGAGACGACATCAGGCTTTGAGCCGTCAGTGTGGGGCGATTTTTTTATCAATTACGAACCACAGCCATTCCAGGTATATATATTTGCTTTATACTACTTTACAATACACGATCTAAAAAATTTTAGGATTTATTTGGAACATGATTCACTACCAACTTTCTAAAAAGGATTTTGATAAACTTCACCTGAATGTTTTGTTTTCTAAAATTACTCAAAATTTGAGAGCATTTGATCATTGTTGAGATTTGGGAGTATCTGATTGTATGCTAACGGGTTCACATGGATAACAGGTATACGATCCAAACGGTTTCTTGTATATTTATATATGCATATCTTTTGGGCTATTAGCATATAAGAAATAGACAGAATAGGATCCTATGATTTGATCTAACGTTGGATTTTTAATCCTACGGTTCAAAATTTGGATGTTATGTAAGGTAAAAACATTCGAGAGATGCCTATACACTCCCTTCTAGAAAATAATCTCACATCCTAACTAATCCATCCATGCAAGCAGAGGTCAGAGGAATGGATGAGGGAGAGGGCTGACAAACTGAAGGGGGAGGTCTGCGTGCTGTTTGAGACTTGCAATGACGTGGGGGCGAGACTGAACTTGGTGGCTACAATCCAACGTCTTGGAATAGATCACCTCTTTCAAGAACAGATAGGCATCGTATTAAGTGACATCCATGAAAGTGAATTTAATAGCTCTAGTCTCAATGAGGCTGCTCTTTATTTTCGCTTGCTTAGGGAGCATGCCCTTTGGGTATCTCCAGGTAAGGGATCTCGACGAAGTTTAAATATTCTTATAGAAATTAAGTGTGTTATTTCGTCTATACCTCTAATAAATATATAGCTTTGCTTTGTATTCCTTACAAGCATATATTGAGTATAATGTCTAGAGATAATAAATAAGAGTAATCTAGTCATTGTTAATATCTCCTTGGTCTACATGCAAGTTTGGACGGAGTGAGTTCCGTCCATGTTTATAAGGCATATTTTTTTAATGGTCTTATCCATAAATATAGGATGTATGTCATATCTTAATGCAAATTTAGTGTGATGTTCCCTTTGTACCCCTAATAAATATTCATTTTTTACTTTATATTCTCTACATGCATGCATTGAATATAGTGCTTAGTGATAATAATTAGGGGTAATCTAGTTATTTTTAATATCTTGTTATTTTACGTACCAAGAAAAATACGTCTTATAAACTTGGACGGAGGAGTACTAATTAATATGCTGCAGATAGTTTTACCAGAGTTCAAACATTGATTGTTGCAGATGTATTCAATAAATTCAAGGGCAAAGATGGGAGCTTTAGAAAGGACATCACTAATGATCCACGTGGGTTGTTGAGTTTATACAATGCAGCTCACCTATTCATCCATGGTGAGCCAACGCTAGAAGAAGCCATATCTTTTGCAAGGCATCATCTCGAATCAATGAGGGGTAGTCTCAGGTTCCCGTTAGCAAAGCAAGTCGAGCGTGCCCTTCGCTTGCCATTGCCAAGGACCAACAAGAGGGTAGAGACATTGCATTATATGTCGGAGTACGAACAAGAAGAAGGGTATAACCCAAATCTATTGGAGCTCGCGAAGCTAGATTTTAACCTTCTCCAGCATGTTCACTTGAAGGAGCTCAAAGTTATTTCCGAGTGTGTCTTCGATACCAACTATATAAGCAATCAATATGACAACAGTAAAACTTCCAACCTTCTCATATTACTTTGAAATAATTATTTTAGGTGGTGGAAAGATATTTATGGATATGTGGAGCTAAGCTATGCTCGGGATCGTGTGGTGGAAGCCTACACTTGGTCCTATGCAGTGTTCTATGAGAAAGAATTTGAGCTTGCACGAATGATCCTTGCCAAGTTACTTATGCTGGTTGCGCTGCTGGATGACACATATGATTCCCATGCTACCATAGAGGAATGTCAGAAGCTAAACGCAGCCATGCAAAGGTTGAATTAGTTTGGCTTGACATTTTGTTATAGAGAATGTGATATGTAGGCAGGCAATGGTAAAACTAATGCTAGCTCCACTAATTTTCATGCAATCTAATTGCCCGTGTAGATGGGATGAGAGCACCATTTCTCTCCTACCAGAGTACTTGAAAAAGTTCTACAATAAAATGTTGGGCATCTTCAAGGAGTTTGAGGATGATGTGGCAACCAGTGAGAACTACCGGGTTGCCTATGCTAGGAAAGCGGTACAACACCATGTCATATGATCTCTATATTAGAAGACAATGTTATATACTCTTTTCCATATTGCCAGTTTTATGGTTAACTTCCCTTGCATGTGTGCAGTTCCAAAACCTATCCACTTATTATCTCCAAGAAGCCGAATGGTTACACCAGAATCACATGCCAAGCTTTGAAGATCAAGTGGATTTGTCTACCATGTCCACAGGCGTGCCAGTGCTTTGTGTCGGTATGATAGCTGGCATGGGAGATACAATAACTAAGAGAACAATGGAGTGGGCATTTGGTAACCCTGATGCCGTCATAGCAAGTGCGAAGATTGTGCGTTTCATGAATGACATCGCTGCTCTAAAAGTACACATATATTAGACATTGGTCAAAATGCAACTTTTTTTATCATTGAGCATGCATGATCGATGATGTATCTAATTAATACTGTGGTACAAACATGTAGCGCGGTAAGAACAAGGGTGATTGTGAGACCCTCACTTTTATGCTACAGTGTAACATAAAAGAAAGGTTCTAATGCGCATACTGTGCTAGTCCCATGATTAGTAGCTAGCACGCACAAACACAATTTGGAATCATAACCATACAAAAGTTTCATATTTTATTACAGCGGAAGTAATGATACAATATGACCGAGAAGGTCGGCTAAACATAGCCAAAAGAATCAGATGTCTCGTAGTTTGCCACATAATCCACAGGCAACTGACAAGGTAAATCCTTAGAAAGAAGTATCGTTAATAAACCCGTTTTCCTGCATCGCAGTACCTGTCGAGGATTCCTGCCTAAAAACAACAATAATAGCAAGGGTGAGTACGCTATGCACTCAAAGAAGACTTGTAGTGTTTGCAAAACCTCAAATATATGCAGGCTGAATAGAAAGTGGGTTTCTACAGTTGTTTTGCATAAAGCGAAACTTGAATTGTAAATACTGAATAATAGAGTGAAAGCGAAACTTGTAAAGAGAATGAAATAACAAGTATGTAAATACAGAAGTAATATGTAAGAATATCATAAACAGAATAAGAGACTCACATCCCTTCGTCCATTCCCATCATGACTGTAATCAATTAGTTTTGCCAAGCACAAGGCACAACAGCTGAATTCAATCTTGCCAACGAAATGTCAAGAATTGAATCATCTGTAAGGGTAAGCTCACCAATTCCAAATTATCTGGTCCAGTTTTACAAGAATATAGAAAATGTCTAGCTATGTGATGACTTTACCAAGTGCTCATGACCGCGAGCGCGGCTAATCGATTAGGTTTAGACTCTGCAGAGTTTGTACAGCTTTACCCACAAGATATGTCCTCCCTTTGTGGCAATGCATATAGACACACTTCCTTTGGTGTGCCGCCAGAGAGTTCATAACAAAACCGTTCGATTACTTGGACCTAACTTTGCACTAGCCCAATGACGTTACCCCTGACTATGATGGAAGCTAAAAAGGTAAAAGGAATTCCGGAGTCAGTAACCCACCAGGAATAGAAATTCCGGAGTTAGTGACCCACCAGGAATAATAACAGCCCCAAATTCATAGCCAGGCGTACACCGTTACAACGGCAGATGCCAACACCTCGGTGATGACACCTCCCTCGAGCAAACGTATATCTGGAATGCCCGTGCTACAACTGCCTACCAATGTGCAAAGCTAGTTCCAAATAATTTTAATAGGTTAAGACTGTCCCACTCCAGTACTTGTGGATGTACGGTTATCTTGGCCTGAAAACAACACATCAGCTCGGTCCTTATTGTGACATGGGCAACACTCCACCCTATCTACGTACACGTTAAAACATGTACAACTGGCTATTGCCAATAATCACCCACGTCAAAACAGTAGTTTTATTTTCCAGAAAATGAAAGTTTCAATAATCACAATATTCCGACATGTCCATGAACAGAGTCCATCATATCTACAATTTAAGTTCTTCACGAGCAGTATAACCATCTGTTCGTGTTCCTAGTCTAAAGCATGGCCGAGCATATGCAAATAATAATCGAATGTACCCATTTTGACATTAAGTGTCAATCCTTGAGCTAGGGTTATCAAGGGTTCACATATCAATGCCAATTGAGGAAATTTATCAATGATAAGGTATATCTACCAATATCCAAAAATAATTTTATAGAACATAGCATATGCAAGCAAGTTTTAATCAACATTTTAGTTGATTATGAAAAATTAGGATCAACATGATCAAGGGGTGCTTGCCTTGCTATCCGTCATTTTCAGGGACGAAGTCGAAGTTGGACTCTTGAAGTGTCGACGACGGAGTTTGGAACGTCGGAATCTACACGTCGTTCAATGAGAAAGAGCAAATAGCAAATAACACTTTCAATAAAGGCAAAAGGAAATCAGATGGAAAATCAAATAATAAACATTACATTAAACAAGCACGAGTGCGGACTAGGGCTTGTGAACGTATAAGTGTGTCATCTTTATGTTATAATCTTTGTCATTGATCAACGGTCTGAGGGTTGTATCGCAAACGACACCTATTCCTTATGATTCATTTTATTTTATTTTACGAATTCAGGAAGCTAAGATTGTGAGATTAAATACACTATGATTCATTTTCAGGGTATGCAGCTGCTTATATTAATACTAATTAGTATATAAAATAGCGGGCGAGATAGAGAGAGTAAATGCAAACTGCATGGTTAAACTTTGGCGTATGTATCAATAATACAGATCTTAGGGTTTAGCTCTTGCAGGGTCATGTTTTAATAGGATTTAGATGCAAAGCATAATATAATATAAATGATTTTATATGAAATGAGACAATAGAGCCTTAAGGAGCATTCCAAGGATGAATCTATAGATATTAGCGTTCATGATTTATTCATCAAGTAAAAGCATGGGTTAACCGAGAGTTAAGTGAATACTATATCTAGGAATTTACTCATAGATTGAAACTAATTATGGATTGGGGTTAAGTTTAACCTATTTTCTCAGTGTTAAACGGTCTTGTATCATGGATTATTTAAAATGAATTATATATACACACATTTACTTTTACGGGAGGTCATGATTATGTTCTATATAGATATATTACGCAAGTATGCGTATTTACTAATTTAGTTCGACCTTTGGAATTCTCATTTTTCTAGAAACACATATTACTATTATTATTGTTTTATTATCCCTTTTATTCTCTCCTTCTTTATTCTTTTCATTTCTTTCTTTCTCTTTCTCCTACCCTTTTCCTTTCCTTTCCTTATTCTTATCTCATTTCCTCATCTCTCTATTTTTCTTTATCTCCTCCACCGATTACTCTGCTTTCTCTCTCTTCTCTTTTCCCCCAATCCTTTGGTCTCTGTGATCTGGCCTCGTCGCCACTTTGGCGCCTCCGCCCGATGGTCCCGAGTCCCCCAGCTCTGCCGGCCGTCGACGGCCGCCCACGCTAGCCCAAGCGCGCCCGACTCCGCGCTTTTCGCCTATACGGTTCTGTCGACCTCGGCCCGGCCGCTCGCCTCCATGCCTGCTCGCGTCGGCTCAGCACTGCGCCGCCTCCATCGAGGTCACATGCCGGCTCCACTGGCTCTTCCCCGTCCTTCTGGTTTGGTTCTCCACCCCCTTCTCCACTCTCTTAATTAAGGTTGGTAACCCTAATCCTCTCCATCTGTGGATGCCGATTCTCCCCCTTCTCTGCTTCTTGTGCCTGATGATATTGGCTAGGGTTTTGAGTGAGGTTTCGGTATTTTTCTAGCTTAATCCTCCTCTCCTTGTTGTCGCTTGCACCGAATGATGTTGTCTCGGTTTTGATTTAGGATTTGATGGTTCCTAAATTAGTTGCCCTTTTTCTCTAAATGCCTAATCCTTCACTATGATTGGGACGATTCTATGACGCTTGATGCTAGGGTTTTATGATGTTTGAAATTTAGGTATTGATACTGAGATCATGCTTCCTTGATCTGTGATGTATTGGAAGGATTTGATGGAGGGTATTAGTACTGAGGTTATTATGGCAAGGATGAATTTGATCCAAGATAGATTAAGGCTATACTTAGCTCTAATGTCCCTAAGGTTTAATTGTGGCATCTTTGATCGACTTGATTAGTTCGCATAGCAAATGATAAAATTGATGCTATGCTAGGCTTTGCTTTGTTCTCAAATGTTTAATCATAACATGATGATCATGGTTAATGTTTTGGGTCACATGGTATATGTTAATTTGATGCCATGTTTTCCTATTAGCCGAGACTATATATTAATGGATCATGATCCGAGTAAATGGACCGAGGAATTGGATGTCATGATCTATGAATTTTTATGAGTGGATGGGTTGGCTTAGTAGATGATAAAGAAATTGATACTAAGCTGCGCTTAAGGATCCTTGGGATGCTTAGGGTCACATGCTGACAGTGGCTTCCAATTAATTGGTAACACATGGTAAATGATGAGATACTACTATGTCATTGAATGATTCTCTGAATGCTTATTTAAAGCATGATGACAATGACTTAAAGAGGTTTATTGCATGGCAAATGATAATCTGATGCCATGCTATGTTTTGGTATTCCTAATACTTGGCTATAACATGATGACATAAGCTTCAACTTAGATTACATAGTAAATGATGAGGTTGATACTATGTTTGGTGATTGAGTTATTTCTTTTGGTCTGTGATGAATCATGCATTTTCAAATTTGCGGGTTGGATGGCGTCATAGTGACGACCTTGATTTGCAATACGCCGGGGGAGTATATGCAATTCAAAGGGGACACATGACGTAACCCTTGTAGTTTGGTTATGCATACAAACTGAGACCTAGTTCCTATGTTTTCTCCTTTAACCTTCAACTGTCACTTTCATTTCTAGTGTATTCCATTCTTTACTGGGTATGACTATATGCTTCTAATGGAATCACATTTGTGGGGACTTACTTGATCATAAAAGGGGATAGATGGATATTTGTACGGCTTGATTTCCCCTTCTTGCGCCTGGGATTCGGTTCTCCTGACTTCCAGCTAGTTGCGCTAGTTTCTGAAACTTGCCTTTCCTGGCTTCTTTTAACTATGCGGGTATTCTTATGCGGGATGGTGATCTTGGAGGTGGCTTGGTTCTGTGATGCTAGATGAAACTTGGCTAGCTATTATATAGCCATGGAAGTGGATTTGCAACAGGGTTAGAAAGAGGACTTAAGGCTTGCGGCTGGAATGATTGCACATATTAAAGACTTAGTTGGTGCAATGGTTTTGGTCTTGTAGCTTGAATGGCTTACCGGCTTGAGCTCTCGAGCTTGAGATAAGAATGAAGTAGATGCATTGGTCCTAGTCATGTGCTTGGGTAAGGTGAAGCGAATGCATTGTATATAGTCTAGAGGTTGGGATAAGGCTAGAATAAATTCATTGCTCCAAGTCATGTGGTTGGATGAATGCACCTAATGATTGTCTTGGCCAATGCATTGCTCTTGGTCTTTGAGACCCATGTGCTTGGCTAGCTTGGTGCAATGCTTGGAATATGGTTGGGTTATCGAAATGCCTAGTGCTCATGTTTATCTCTTTATCTTTCTATCACGCGATATTTTCTAAATAATCGTGTCTACAGCTTAAACAGGTTTGTTTATTGCCGAATGATGCAAACCTAATCGCGAGAGGAGCCAGATTGGCCCCCGGACAATCTAGGGTACCTTATTGAGCGATTCAACTTAGCTGACGGCAATTCTTTCTTCTTTTTATTTATTGAACTTAGTTTAATGCATTTATTTTATTCTCAAACTTAAACAGATGCAGTTGATTATGCAGGTCTAACAATGCAGAACAAGTCAGCATAGAAGCCAAAGCTTAGGATCTTGTAGCCTACTCTTTTTTTTTTTTGAATGTAACCATTTATGTAATTAGATAGTTTTGTGAGTTGTAATTGTAATTGCATATGTAATCGAATGATTGTAAGAGTTGTATTCCGTATAATTGTTGTATGCCATTGTAAAGATCTTTGTCTTTCCTATGTATTGTGGATGTGAGCTACGATGTATCAATAAAACTTGTGTTGCAGTTCAATCCTTTATAATGAATATTCTTGATCAGCAAATGGCAATTGACTTACTTTATCTTCTTACCATTTTCTTCTATAACTTTTTCCTTCTTTAATTTCAGAAATTCAATTATCTTTTAACAAAACTTTTAAATTTGCAAAAAGATATTAATAAATCAAATTCACATTTTAATATTTTATTTTTATATTTTTGGTAAATCCTGGGATGTTACAGTGATGTGGCAAGCTCCGTGGAGTGTTACATGAATGAGCACAAAGTCACACGTGAGGTCGCTTTTGCCAAGATCGAATCTTTGATAGAAGATGAATGGAAGACTACGAACCAAGCTCGCTTTGAGCACCGTGCACTGCTTCAAGCTGTGCAGCGAGTTGTCAACCTATCGGTTGCCAATTCGTTCTTTTACGCTGATAGGAATGATGCATTCACATCCGGCACACTTGTTCAGAAGACTCTTGAGAGTTTCTTTGTCAGGCCCGTTCCCATCTAGTAGAACCAGCTAGTGCGAACAAGTATTGTACTCCCAATTAGTAGTTACTAGCTACATGCCCGTGCGTTGCTACGAAAAACAAAATTGATAACGAAAAATAAAGATTAAAAAAAAAAATTATTTTACAAGATCAAACATCTATCTTTAACGCTTCGTTTCTTGTGAAAGCTGGCTAATTAAAGCAACGTTTCGTTTCTTGAGTAGGGCAATTAAGCAGGGCAATTAAGTAGAGCAATTAAACAGGGCAATTAATGACGTGTAGAATGGACCACTGCCACCAAGTGGTGCTTTAGAATAGTAGAGATATTGCTGCTGATTATGGCATCATATCGAATGTATTGCTATGTATGTTGTCTTGAAGTGTTACTCTCATGTTTTGGTATATATTCTTCCCGGTCAGTAGTTGTGTGTGTGTATTGAAAAATGGTTCTATACTCTTGGGAATACGTACTTCCACTTTTAGTATACTAGTTGAATGGTATTGTTATACTTCTTTATCATTTTGAGTATACTCTAATACTGATTATAAGATACTCCAAAGTGAATTCAATGAAAAATTTCATCAAAATCCACTCTTTATAGCATAATTTATTTATATACTCTATTTACAAATGGAAAAATTTATATAGTAAAAAATAAAGGGTTCCAATGAATTTTTTCAACAATATCGCATTGGAGTATTTTAGAATTATTACTGAAATATATTGAAAGTGCTTAAAAAGTATAAAAAATTTATTTAAGTAGTATATTGGAGGTGGGAGTATGTACTCCCGGGAGTACGGAAAAGGCTTCCTCATATCCAGTAATAACCCTTCTCACCGTGAAAACTCCGTGAAATCTATGTGTAAAAGTTTTGAAAATTCTCAAAAGATTACGATATGTAAGGGGCTGAGGTTCTATAACTTTGTGAAATTTGAAGACCAAACCCAATCGTATCTGAAAGATATAAAAAAGACAAATTACGAAATAAATAGTGCTAAAAAGTGAAAATTCACTATTTGACCTCTTTCCTCTGCTTCTTCTTTTTTTTTAGGACCTGGCGATCGACGTGCGCATGCGGCGGCTGAATGCTCATTGTTTCCGATCGCCCAAACGGCAGGTTCTCCGTTCGATTCTGGGCCTCTGGCGGCACGTTCGTGATTGAATTGGGAAACAGAGGAATTCGATTGGGAAACGGAGAGAAATCAGATGGCTTGGGGAAGAGTCAATACTTGCATACACAAAGCCTTCATAATAGGCTATCTCCGAGCGATTCCGGCCGGATTGCCTGCAGGCCCAATATCCCGACATGTTGGTGATTGGCTTGGAAGCAGAGGAGTTCGATTGGTACATGGAGAGAAATCAGATGGGTTGAAGAAGAGTCGATACATGCATACAACAGAGACAATTATACATAGAGGTGAAAACAGATCGGATACGGATGGATAATAGTAGTATCATATTTATTTCATATTTTTTTTTTCTCAGATATGAATACGGATATGGATAATCCGAACATGAATACAGATGTGGATAATATCAAATACAGATACAGATTGAATACAAATCGAATCATATACGGTTACGAATATTTATCGTAACATGATAGCCCCTTATATTGTTCAAAAGAAATAAATGAAAACACATAACTAGTTGATTTGATCAAAACATTATGAAAAATAAATAAATATAAGCATTTTCATTCACTTAAATAATAGTTAGATACCATGTCGTACATAAAATTATGTACGCCCAAGTAACTGTTCACGACACTAATTACTCGTTACCTGCTGTCGGTCTCATGGGTCATGGCACGGTGTCAGTTGCTCGATCCACACTCCACAGCTGTTAGCAAAAGTTACTAGTTACCAGTTGAGTAGTTGAAACCTTTACTAGTTACTAGTTAGTTGAGATTGGATGTCCCTCTTTCAAGTCCAGACTTCTTCCAAAAATCCCGATCTAGGCGTATTTGGGCGCTCGGCTACCCCGCCCGACACCGGTATGGGTACTACAAATCCTTCGTACTTTTCGTAGGCTACCTTCATCTGGAGGAGTGGAGGTGAACTTCCACAGATCCTTTATTTTTCGCTGCAAGTTTATTCATTTGAGATTTAGCCCTGCAAGATATATCTTTGTAAGTTGACCATAAGATTAACTCAACAGGTTTTATATTAAATAAAGACTTGATTATTATTCCGCTATGTATGATTGTGATATTCATCGATGTTGAGACTGTGTGCACTAGCGTGATCATGAACTAGTGCAGAAAACACAAAGAGTTCTGATTTGTATATTCGAGTCCTAACACCCGACGCACCACCTATTCGGTATCCTCCTCCTCAACGTCCTCCTCCCCATAAAGATGGGATTAATTACTCTCTGGTTTCCTCCTCCTCAAATTCATAAGACTTTTTTTTGAATACCTGCCATGGATTGCTCATGTTTGGCAACTCGCGCAAGCTGTCCTAGACTGCATGTGTAGCATGCGCTCCCATTGCTATCACTTTTGCAGAAAGCTCCAAATTATATGTCGTTTGATCCATTAGAAAGTGGACTTGATAAGTTTTCCAAATATATGTATTGTGCATGCTTGAACCTTCTGAACTACTCCCTCCGGTCTAGTAATATATGTCATTTTGGACATCGACACGGTCTTCAAAACACAACTTTGTCCGATAATTTTTATTATAATATATTTATAAAACCCAATAAAATTATAATATTATGAAAGTACTTCTCGAGGCAAGTCTACACATATAATTTTTATGTTTCCAATTTAAATATTTAAAAATATATTGTTAATCAAAGTTTCAGAAGTTTGACCATCACTATGTCCAAAACGACAGGTATTACCAAACCGGAGGGAGTAGTGCAGATTTCATCATGAATTTTATGGACAAGTATGTACGTATAAATGTAACAACTCACAGTCGTATAAATGTAACAACTCACAGTCCTCCATAATGTACATAATAATTCGTTCATTTCTTGCCAACACATGGCATATTTCTAACAAAACTAGTTTCAATCATTTTGGAGCTCATCTACAAAATTTTTGTGTAAAGCATATTTCGAATCTTCTCTTTAAATTTGAATTTTAAACTTACATAATGGTCAAATTCAAAATATTTTTCATTATTTTGAAACTACATGATTTATCATGAATTTAGAAACTTGTCTCACTTCATTTGGAGCTATATTTCAAAAGTTACGCTAGTTTGAATCTAGTCGGCTTAGGAAAATGCAATAAAATTGGAAAATATGCTTTCATACATTGAAAGCGTATTCTTTAATTCCGCGTGGATTCTTTTGAATCGGGTCACAGGCACTGACATCCGCAACCAACCTAGTTAGTGGCGCGTGTGTGTGCGTGTGTGCAGTGTGAGTGTCTGACGTGTGGGTCCCGAGTGGCAACGACTAAGCGAGGAGACCTCGGTGAGCAACTGACAAAGAGGATCCACTCGGTAGTGGGTGTGTGAGAGGGCGAGAAACGTTAGAGGCTGACACTCTAGGCCCACTTGCCAGTGGCTGCATGTGCGTGTGAACTGACAGGGATGGCCCATAGTCCAGCGAGCTAGCTCGGTGGTGTGGCTGACTTTGGGATCCCTTGTGTTAGTGAAAGGAGACAGAGGAGGTTGGGCTATGGGTCACCGGCGATGACTCACTGGAGTTTGATCTCGATCGACGGCTCAATAGGCTTTAGTAGGTGGTTGTGCAACCAATGGTACCTACGGCTATTATCGTCGGCGAGTGAGCATAGCCCGCAACAACGACCAGCGGAGCTAGGCTGTGGTGGTCAGTCTAGGTGAGGAAGGAGGGCAAATAGAGATCGGTCGACTATGGTTTGAGCATCTAGGGGTCACTAGGCTTTCATTTCAGTGGTTAATGGCGTTGGGGAAAGGCTACGTGGCTCTACCGCTGCGCAATCGGAGCCGAGGAAGAAGGGTCCTGGTGCGGCGATGCTACGGTCAGAGGAACCCAAAATTGAGTTGCACCAAGTACTCAAGGATGTATGTTGGTGCTCTAAAATCAAGGGATTCGAGAATGCTCACGAGATCTCTTTATTTGAGTTCTTGTCGCATTCTCGGTGCTCGACAAAAATGGCAGAATTGGGGACGATTTGTGAAGCTTCGAGCCGGCATTGGCGTGGTGTGGAGTGTGGACGTGTGGTAGAGATAGCAGGAGTACCCGAGGCCTTTTATAAGCAAATGGGGCGGCAGCACAGGGTTTGGACATGGATGCGGCTTTAGCGGCTGGTCAAGGCGGCATTGGCTTTCTCAGTCATCCCACAGTGCTGGGTATGGGGCACACTAGCTGAGACGGCTCCATGGTAGTGGTGTGTCAGAACGTGGCCTCGAACGACGTGGAGGTGCGGCACTTGACTGGGAAATGGACAAAAGAGAGGCGGCGCGGCTCGGTGCTCTGACGTGAGAGAGGAGAAGACACGAGAGGAAGGAGAGAAGAGAGGGAGAGCTTGACATGTCGGGGTAAGGAGCCCACCTGGCAGTCGGCAAGAGAGGCGGGTTCAATCCCCCGGCCAATGGGTCTATTTAAATGCCGGGCCCACATGTAAGTGTCGGTTACTGTGGCTTTAATTCAACACTACTGGATAGCTTGTGGTTGCGCATTTAATTGGGCTATATAATCATGTAGAAATTTTTGTATGAAGCCTTAAGAGATTTATCTACATCTTGTAAAGTTTTTGTGTTAAAATATTTCGTAGAAAAATTCTATTAATTCTGACAATGACTACTGCCCATTTTAATTTTCACTATTTTTCATTTATTTGAGGATTTAAATAAGGTCAGGAATTTTTGCAAAATTTTTAAGACTTTTTATGATCCAAGTGATCTTCTGTAAAAATTTGAAATTGATATCTCTCATATTTGTTTTCAATCAAAACCCATTAATTCTCATTTCTTTTCGTTCATTTATATGTTCATATTTATTTTCACTGCAGAAAAGTAATTCTAGAGATTTTTTATATTTTAAAATAGGTTTTATGGATTTTTACTGATAGTTTATTTTTACCTTTTTACCAATTCAAGAAAAATGACTTTTCTTTTAGGGCAAAAAAAAAAATCCAAAAAGAACATATAAAGCCAGAGAATTCAAGATCAAACACATATAAAATTTTAAATTACCATGTTTTTAAAAAAATTTGGGATGTTACAATGGTGGACAGTAGAAATCACATCTGGCTGTTGATTTATTGAGCGCATTTCTATTACTCCACTACCGAAAATGCAAATAAATACTAGCTAATCTGATCCATTGAATTGAAAATAACAAATGACACATATTAACTTTAGTCTACTGTAAAAGAACTCAATAATTAAAGAAGCTAGATCCTGACGAAGGATTAAAGACCTATGTAATATTGGGAAAAATGGCATACACTGGTTCAACACACAAGGTACATGCACCAAGCAATTAATCGTTATCAGCTACCCGATTAATCGGTAGTAAAATACTACTACATATGTTTCCAAATAGTTGTAATATTGGGACAAGCTAGGTCTGCAGGGGGAGTAATGTTGCGGTATTCGACAATGTCTACTATTCTCGTCGCGATGCAGCGCGAGCAGCAAGAGAGGAGGAAGGACAGGAGGCCACAAGGCAACTTTCCTAATTAGCCGCCCTTAATTAGTTCCCTTAATTTCCCTAATTACTTTCCATGCATCAGCCGATTGAGGTTTCCTTAATTAGTTTCCTGATTTTAGCAATATGAGATTTTTTCCTTAGCTAAAGATTGTAAGTCATACCTTATTTAAGGAGGAGTGGAATACCTTATTATAAGATTGCAGCCCGGCCGGCACGTCGCCGTCTCGACATCTACTGCTACGGCTTCTCGGAGACGGACTCCTGTCCCGTTCAAGCCTCGCCGCCCTGGTACACGACTCCTATGAGACTGCACACAACACACTCCGTGGTGAAAATTTCCTTTCCATGCCCACTTCTACACACGTATTAATTCTTACTGCTAAATTGCTTCAGTAGACTACTTCGAGATTAAACTGATTATTCAGCTGTTATAGATACGCATTTCAGAAAAGAGATGCAGAATGCTTTTTTTATAGCAACAAATTATTTATGTATGTCCAAAAGGAAGTTTTTTTTCGTGCCTTGTATGTTTGCACCGTCTGCATATTTCTGTACTTGGCTACTTCATGTAGTTAATAACTTGGACAATTGGCTGTCGAGTGTTGACACATGTGAGCCGTATCATGTTAATCATTATTAAATGCTACTTTGCGCTCTAGGTTGAGAATTCTAATAGCTCAAATTCTGTATTCAAGTGCGTATCATTGCTCAGTTGTTCACAAACGAATTGCGGTCATGCCTACTAGCGAACCGGGGACACATGTTTACCTTTCAATTCCTCCTGTTTTATTTGAAAGAATCGTCACTTTCTCGGCGCAAAACGATTTTCTAACTGACAGAAGTCTATCAAGGTAAACCCAACACCGATGCCATCTTATATTACTGTTTACCTTTACTACAATTGGCAGAGTTGGGTGCTTGTCGTTCAGTTCAAACTTCAGAGCAGTGCCCACATGCAGATGCTTCGCGTCGTCGGACGGCGCGACGTACGGTGCAGCGTCATCTCCGCCCGCAAGTCCGCGAGCACCGCCGGCTGATCTGCACCTCTTCTGAGAGCATCCTCCCAAGATTGACACCCTGTTGAAGCACGGCTTTCGTTCGCCATGACAGATCAAGGCTTCTTAATTTGCCATGCTTGTCCATGGAGATGGAACAAGTGGCTCTTCCCGACGACGCGTTCACGGACTCTGCAAGGCGTGCCGCGCCATCGTCAACGCCTGCGGGCAGCTGCTCCCGCACTCAGGAGCGTGGCATCTTCGTAAACTAAACTACGTGTAAGAAGATAATATTGACGTGCCTGACAGCACCGAAACTCTTGTCAGAAGAGAATTTTGTGTAGGACACTGACAATGATGATTTTCTTGCAACCGAAGGTGGTGGTGGCATACGAATATGGATACTTTGAAATCCTTGGATTTCATCCTTACAAGAAAGTTCTCTTTTTTTTCTCCAACAAGCAAAAGCTTTGCGTGTCGATATATTAGAAAGTACCAGGGTTACAAATCTCGTTTTGAATAAAATTTTGGAGGTGCCCGAAATCCGAAATCTCGGCGAGATTTCGGAAATTTAAATCAAATCCGGACGGAATCTAAAATTAAAATTTTAAATCCGTTTTTTTTTCCTACCGGGAAATCCGAGATTTTGGTTCAAAAACAGAAATTTCGCCGAGAATAGCCGAGTTTTCGGTAAAATTCAACTAAACGGAAAATGGTTCAAACGACGTCAAAAATTTTTGAAACTTTGGTCAGACATGGAAAATGACTTGGAGAATCCAATCCGGTCAAATCCGGTCAAATTTTGGTCAAAAAACCGAGATTTCGGTCCATTTCACCGAAAATTCGCTGAAATTATAGTGTACTGTAGCACTTTAAATTTTTTTTTGGGGTTTTTTAATTTCGCCGGGATTATGGAAGGAGAAAGTTATCTTCTTTACTGAAGTACTAGGTGGTATCGCGCGCGATGCCGCGTCGTGCGAAATCAGATCTATTTTTTTTTTTAAAAAAAAATAGAAGGATCTAAACGTTTTTTTAGTTCTCTTGAATTTTTTTGGAAAAATACGCTAGGTAGGAACCGTCGAAGAATTAACATAACAACTGGCTTTTTTGAAAAAAAATATGAATAATGCATGTTCTGAAAATATTAGATTTCGAGTTGACAAAAAAATTATAGAGATAGAGTTGTGCACATTTTTTTTTGTCGAATGTGTTTTTCGTCGAAAAAAACGGAGAAATGATCTTCTTTTGCTGAGTTTAACACTATATACGTTCACCGGGTAATAATACATGTTTCGAAAAATATTATAGGCCGCGTTGCAAAAAAAAAAACTATAGAGATACAGTTGCTCACATATTTCTTTTTCCAGAAAATATTGGAGATCGAGTTACAAAAAAAAAATAGAGATAGAGCTGTACACATATTTCTTTTGACGAATTTGGTTAACACTCTATCATCACCCGGTCAACCTTCTTTTGTCGAGTTTAACACTCTATGTGTTAATTGGGTAATAACACATGTTACGAAAAATATTAGAGATGTCAACCTTCTTTTGTCGAGTTTAACACTCTATGCATTCGCCGAGTAATAATACATGTTTCGAAAATATTAGAGATCGAGTTGCAAAAAAAACCTAGAGATAGAGCTGTACACATAATTTTGTTGACAAAGATATTTTTTTCGGGAAAAACGGAGAAAGGACCTGGACGTAAAGGACGGGAACCTGTTTGATATTTTTTGGGACCTAAATGCTACTCCAAAAATCTAGAAAATGGCTCGTTTGAGATTTGTATTTAACGGGAGTTTTTTTCGTAAAATAACGAAGGAGGGACCTAAACGCTATTCGAAAGAACACATGATTTATTTTGAAAAAAAATGTTTCTACCCTCACAAGTTTGGGAAAAAATATATATAAAAAATATTGAGGTTTTTTTTAATATTACAGGGATCTATCCGTAATTTGTAGGAAGCTGAGGGACTTTTTTTAAAAAAATCAGAGGGTGACGTGGGTGGCCTGGTTGAGCTCTAAATCTCTACTATTCTAAAGCAGCAGTTGGTGGCAGTGGTGAGTTCTACCCACGTCATTAATTGCCGCTTAATTGCCCTTCTTAATTGCCCTGCTTAATTGCCCTACGCAAGAAACGAAGCGTTGCTTTAATTAGCCAGCTTTCGCAAGAAACGAAGCGTTAAATATAAATGTTTGATCTTGTAAAATAATTTTTATTATTTTTTAATTTTAATTTTTATTATTAATTTTGTTTTTCGTAGCAACGCACGGGCATGTAACTAGTCTTTCCTATATAATAGAGTTGATATTCGGAATGGTGGCCTATCATTTTAACAGCTCAGAGATTCAGTATTCGGGCAATTTACTCCTAAAATGTTAATATCAGTCATTCAAATGGAAATATATGAGTCATTTGTGCACACCGCATGTATGATTGGATAGCTTCATGGAGACAATTTTGGAACCAATTCTGAAGATAGCATAGGGTGCAATACAATGGAAGCAGTCAAACAACAGAACTCATGTACTGTTGATTTTTAACTTGTTCTGATCATGCATTTTATCAGGCCCAATATTCCGGCGGCACGTTCGTGATTGGATTGGGAAGCAGAGGAATTCGATAATACATGGAATACAACAGAGACAATCATACATGGCATGGGTACTACTACAATATCCTTCGTAGGCCATCCGATAAATATCCATGACCGTATCTAATTTAATTTGTATTCGCTCTATATCTTTATTCGATATTATTTATATTTATATTTAAACTATCTATATCTGTGTTCAAGAAAAAAAATATGAGGGAGTTATTATCCGTACTTATCCGATCGGTCTGCCGGCAACAGATCAGTACAGCAAAGGAAAAGAATAAGCTAGCCGAGCAGCACCAATCATGGAGGAGCTTCGAGTTGTTGCCCTGCGTGGCATGCTCATTTTCTGGCCTTGAGCGCGTGCGTGAAGACCAGGACGCCACACGTTAGTTCGAATAAATATCAAGCCTTCTCTTCTGCAGCAACTGAAGGAAGCTTTGTGTTTTTCAGAGGAATGCTAGTGGTTCAGTATACCATGAAATCAGAGATTTTGTACCCCTTTCTCCTCGGTCTGTAGCACTGGTACTGCCGCCCGGTGCCTCCAAATCGGGATTCAAATTATCGTCGAAAATGGATCGAATAGTGCGATAATTAATCTTATCAAGCCAGTAAGGTATTATATACCGGTCGGTAAATCGGTTAAATTCAAAAACATATTAGCAGCACCACCGCCACCTTCTTTGCCATTTGCCAGCACCACTGCTCCTCCCCTTGATCGCCCAAGGGGATAAACCATTGCACACTTTTATTAGCAGCACTCAATGTGGTCATACTGTCTCCAGAATAGTGTTTCTATTTCTTCGACAGGAATCAGGATGGATCATCACATCCCTGGTCAGATCACGAGCGGACATGAGGAAGTAGAAGTCGTCTTCTCCTTAAGATGGAGGCTTTCACATTGGCACGCCACATGGGGAGACGTGCTGTATTCTGCCACACATTCCTCTCGTGCAACTTTGGTCCGAGAAGACGACGAAATCAGCCCATCAGATTAGATTCCTAAGCACTTCTGAAACCACTGATTCAAATCGATGTTTAAGTAGAGCAGAGTGCCATGTAAGGTGATTGATCTTAAATGGTTTAAGTAGAGCAGCTCAGTTTGCCTCTCCATGGTGAAAATTTTCTTTCCAGGCCCTCTTCTACACACGTATTAATTATTACTACTAAATTGCTTCAGTAGACTACTTCGAGATTAAGGCCCTGTTTGGTAGAGCTCCAGATTCTAGCTCCACCTCAGAGCTGAAACTTGTAGACTGAAATAAAGTAACTTAAGTTTATAATTTTATTCTAAAATGTAAACAAAATGATCCACCTAAACACTCTTAATATACCTACAGCTCCAGCTCCACGAATTTGGTGAAGCTAGGAATACCTAGCTCCACCAACTCCAAGAATTTAATGGAGCTGGAGCTCTGCCAAACACCCCCTAAACTGATTATTATTCTGCTGTTATAGATATGCATTTCAGAAAAGAGATGCCTTTTTTATAGCAACAAATTATTTATGTATGTCCAAAAGGAAGTTTTTTCGTGCCTTGTTTAATTGCACCGTCTGCATATTTCTGTACTTGGCTACTTCATGTATTGGACAATTGGCTGTCGAGTGTGGACACGTGAAGTTGTGAACTGTATCATGTTAATCATTATTAAATGCTACTTTGCGCTCTAGGTTGAGAATTCTAACTTAAAATTAGAATTTTCTACCGTGTAACCAAAAAATCACTGTAAGTTATAGATCATAAAATTATCACTAGATGCGTCTGTAATGAAAGCAGAGTCGATGTAGCGCAAAATAAACTCCCTGCCTCTGGCCAGGTGCTCCACGTGGAGCGCCGGAAGAGGCCTTTCTTCCCCCCTCAAGCTCAAAATGATTGAGGCGTGTGGTCCAAGTGTTGTTCCAACGCCAAGAAAATCAATATGGTGTAAACATCAACAGCGCGACTGTTCAATAGTCAAGTCCACTGTATGCCAATCAGGCTGGCGTTATATTTCCACCAACGTTAACTTCTTGGTTTGGTTTCTGTGGATTTCATTTTTAGGATGTAATCTATAACTTAATTGTCGTTGATATAAGATCCGAGGAAAAAATGCTTAACTACACAACACTAAAATGCATAATCTCAAAAATATACAACAAAATTTTTTTTTGCAAAATTGACGCCGGACGGCGGCAGCCAGGTGTCAACACACGCACACACACAGCACACACGCACACGACACCACGCACACACAGAACGCACACATGACACCACGCACACACACATGCACAGGCTGGCTGCCGCCACGCTGCACGGCGGCAGCCAGCCCATTTTTTTTTTTTTTTGCATCTGCTTTCTCTCTTATTTTTTTATTTCTTTTTTGCAGTTGCTTTAGCAGTTGCGGGGCGGGGCGGCACCGGTCGGTGTGGCACCTGGCTGCCGTCGTAGGGCATGGCGGCAGCCAGGGCAAAAACCATACGGCGTGGCGGCCGTCACGTCAAATTTATAATTTTTTTTTACAGTTGTATATTTTTTATATTTGTAATTTAGTGTTGTATATTCAAGCATTTTTTTTCCTAAGATCCGATGGTAAATTTGTATGTGCTTTTAATCGGATGCGTCGATCACCGAGGACGCGAGGGAGAGATTCAACGAGAATCACGTACAAGAGATCGTACAAATATATCGTAACATCCCGAATTTTTGCCCACGAATAAAATTTTTAGTTTCTAAATCATTCACCAGCATCCTCTATGAATTTTCTGACTTTTCCAGAATTTTCTGTATTTAAGAAAAATACTTTTTTTTTATTTTTTGGTTGATGATTTTGAATTGCAATTCAAAACTGTCCTGTAACATCCAAATTTGCACCAAATTGAAATAATATAGTGCCAAGTCACTTCTTTGAATTTACTGTGCATTTTCGGTAGTTTTTTAATTTTCCAGAATTTTGGCATTTGAAGAAAATGCTTTTTAATAACTTAGTTATTGATTCTGATTTTCAAATATCAAATTCAAAATATCACAAACTATGGAAGAATTTTATTTAAGTTTTAAATAAACCAAAGTACTAACATGGTGTAAACATCATAGCGCGACTGTTCAATAGTCAAATCTGCTATATGCCAATTGGGATGATAAGATTTAGAGAAATGCATATCTCAGAGAGAATCTTCACGTACTTCTAAATAAATCTTGAATACGAAGTTTGAGTACCCAACGTGGATCTCGAAGATTAACATTAAAGTCTGGGTGAATTGTACTCTTTTCTTTTAATAAGTTTTTCACCGAAGTTTTCTTACGTAAGGTTTTAATAAACCAATTCGTGCAACGCAGTAAGCGTATGTTATGCAGTCTTTTCCCAAGTATTTTTTTGCTGGATTTCTTTGGAGTTTTGATGAAACATGTGCATCTCGCGTCAAAAAGGCCCAAGGGGGGTGTTGGGAAATCACTTATGAAGACCCATTATGATCCTTTTGCTAAAACACTAGAAGGTGGCTATAAAAGGAGGGGGTCCCCCATTGTACACACATCAGAAAAGAAATAATCGATCAATCTATTCCTCCACATTATGTCTCTCTCTGTTTTTGTTTTAGATCTGTCCAGAGAACCTTATACCAAGGATTCAAATTTCAGTTTCGGTTTTTATCTTGGGCTTGGCCAGACGGCGAAATCTCGGCGAGATTTCAGAAATTCAAACCAAATCCGGTCGTAATCCAAAATTCAAATTTGAAATCCGTTTTTTTTCTACCGGTAAATCCGAAAGTCAAAATTTCCGAGATTTTGGCACAATTTTTACCGACCGAAAAATGGTCAAAACTCATCAAAAAAATTGAAATTTTTTGTGGATAATCCTGACCATAAATCCAATCAAATGCAATGCCTAAAAACTAAAATCCGATCCGAAAACCAGAGATTTCGGCCGAGATGCCCGAGATTTCGGCGAGATTTTAGTTGTTATTGTAGCAAATTATTTTTTTAAATTTTTTTTTTACCCGGCCAAGATTTAGGATCTCGGGGGTGGGGGGGTCCGAAGTCTAGAATCTCGGTCGAAATTTCCAGATTTCGTCCGAGATTTCTATCTATTGATCAACAAATTTGACGCAACCCTTCCCATGGCTCCCACAAGCTAACTTCAATCTATTGATCCCGGCATTGGAGAGCAGGGCCCACGGATGTCGCAAACTGCCCGCCAGGGTTCCACTTTTCGAAAACGAAAAACCGTTCAAAAACCGAAATTCGAAAAACCGTTCGAAAACCGTTGGAACAATAGCGGTTTTCAACGAAATCCTTTTTCGAACAGTAGCAGTAAGGTCGAATTTCGCAAAATTCGAACGATTTTTGACGAAAAGTTGAACCCTGCTCCCCGCATCTGGCCAGGTGCTCCACGTGGTGCTCCGCTCGTCGTAATAGTCCAGAGCACTTTGAAGATCCTATTGATGCATGTCTAAAACCAAGAGCAAAAAAGAGGACTGCTGTAGTATTAAAATAGCATATAAAAACTCTAATAATAACGTTATCATTTTACTAAACTAATATTTTAAAAAATTATTATTGGCCAAAGTTTAAACAGTATAAGTCAGAAGAGGCAGTAATTTTTGAAAAAGTAGGGAGTACTAACAGTCAAGAACTTTGGCCAGTGGTTATATTTAAAACATCATATTAGTACTTTAAAAGCAGCATCTTCATCTTCGGTGAGTTTTTTTGCTACTGTCCACCGTCATTCAGTCTGCATGGACATGAACATTCCGTGTTCTTATCCGGAAGAGGCCTTTCTTCCCCCTCAAAATGATTGAGGCGTGTGGTAAATCAGCATGTTGTAAACATCATAGCGCGACTGTTCAATAGTCAAGTTCACTATATGCCAATCAGGGTGGAGTTATATTTCCACCAGGGTTCAAAATCTCGCCGAAATCCGACGAAATTTCGGATTTTTGACCCCTCCGAGTTTCATAATCCCGGCGAAATTCAAAAGCCCTAAAAAAAATTTGAAGTGCTACAGTGCATTAATATCCCGCCGAGATTTCGGTGATTTGGACCGAAATTTCTGTAAAATGGATCGAAATTTGTATAAAAGTTGACCGGATTTGACCAGATTGGGTTCTTCACGTCATTTCCCATGTGGGACAGTCGGTAGATCATAATTTCCGCGAAGTTGAAAAACCCCTAAAAAATTGAAAGTGTGATAGTACCGGGAAATTTCGCCGAGAGATTTTGGAATTTTGGACGAAATTTCGTCTTTTTTAGCGAAAGACGAAATTTCGGATTTCTCGGTTAAAAAAAAAACGGATTTGAATTTTGGTTTTTAAATTTTGTATGGATTTTGTCCGAAATTTCAAAATCTCGTCGAAATTTCGGATTTCGGCCATGCCCGAGATGGAGTCCGAAAGTGAAATTTGAATCCTTGATTTCCACCAACATTAACTTCTTGGTTTGGTTTATGTGGATTTCATTCTTAGGATGTAATCCATAATTTAATTGTTGTTGATATAAGATCGGATAGTAAATTTGTAGGTATTTTCGATCGGATGCGTCGATCATCGAGGATGTGTGAGAGAGATTCGACGAGAATCACTACAAAAGATCGTACAAATATATTGTAACATCCCGAATTTTTGCCCAGGAATAAAATTTTGAGTTTCGAAATCATTCACCTACATCCTATATGAATTTTCTGAATTTTCTAGAATTTTTTGTATTTAAGAAAAATACTTTTTTTTCATTTTCTAGTTGATGATTTTGAATTTCAATTCAAAACTATCCCGTAACATCCCGAATTTGCACCAAATTGAAATAATATAATGCCAAGTCACTTCTCTGAATTTATTGTGCATTTTCAGCTGTTTTTGAATTTTCTAGGATTTTGGCATTTAAAGAAAATGCTTTTTAATAACCTAGTTATTGATTCTGATTTTTAAACGTCAAATTCAAATTATCACAAAGTTTGGAAGAATTTTATTTGTTTTAAATAATCCAAAGTGGCTCTCCAAAAAGTTTTATAGATTTTGGAATTGAGTTGATGCATCTGAAAAATCAAATACTGAATATTATATCTAAGCTTTGTTGCTCCACCCTTGGCTTCTTCGTACAACACCGAGCCCATGTCATTCTCTTGCAGCGCCTTTTCACCCTGGAGCCACCAGAACGTCGACACCTTGGTCTCAAGCGCTAGTGTGTGCTCCGCCGAAGATTGAACATTTGAACCCAGGGAGGAGGGTTGCCAGACGGCAACATTTGAGCTGAATTTTACGCACCACAAGCTCTCACCAAAGCGAAATTGCAAACTTCAATCTAGGGATATGCATTCTCGTCCAGTGCCGCTTTTTTGCTCGGATCGATCGTACCGTACGTGATTTGACATGTTTTGAAGACAATGTAGCTTGCCACATGCTAATGGATGCCGCTGGCCGTCTATTTAAAGGATGGGTGCCATTCGCGTTCCTGAAACAAGCAAACATTACATGCACGCACATACCAACATATACATATAGATATGGCGCTATTTGGACAGGCTATGCTTCCGTTGTGCTTCAGCTTTGGACTAAAAGCCCCTCCGAACAGTATAATTGCAAAGCAGTTGAGAAGTCAAGCCACAACAAAAGCACCCTTCAAAGCTGTAGCCGCTGGGGAGGAGTTTTTCAGCTGTGGCTTCACTCGACAGCCTCCCCATTCTCTCCGCCTCCCTCCTTGCCCTACCGTCTCTCCGGCCGGTCGCCTCCCCAACTCTCTCCGGCTAGGGCGCAACACTGCCACTACAGAGACGACATCAGGCTTTGAGCCGTCGGTGTGGGGCGACTTTTTTTATCAATTATGAACCACAGCCATTCCAGGTATATATATTTGCTTTGCACTATTGTACAATACACGATCTAAAAAATTTTAGGATTTGTTTGGAACGTGATTCTCTACCAACTTTCTAGAAAATAATATCAAATCCTAACTAATCCATCCATGCAAGTAGAGGTCTGAGGAATGGATGAAGGAGAGGGCCGATAAACTTAAGGGGGAGGTCTGCGTGCTGTTTGAGACTTGCAATGACGTGGGGGCGAGACTAAACTTGGTGGCTACAATCCAACATCTTGGAATAGGTCACCTCTTTCAAGAACAGATAGGCGCCGTATTAAGTGACATCCACGAAAGTGAATTTAATAGCTCTACCCTCCACGAGGTCGCTCTTCATTTTCGCTTGCTTAGGGAGCATGCCCTTTGGGTATCTCCAGGTAAGGGATCTCGGCGAAGTTCATATATTCTTATAGAACTTAAGTGTGTTATTTCATCTATACGTCTAATAAATATTTAGCTTTGCTTTGTATTCCTCACATGTATATATTGAGTATAATGTCTAGAGATAATAATTAAGAATAATCTAGTCATTTTCAATATCTCTTTCGTCTACATGCAAGGTAAGTTTGGACGGAGTGAGTTCCATCCATGTTTATAAGGAGTATTTTTTAATGGTCTTATCCAAAAATATAGGATGTATTTCATATTTTTAATGCAAATTTAGTGTGATCTTCCCTCTGTACCCCTAATAAATATTTATTTTTTACTTTATATCCTATGCATGCATGCATTGAATATAGTGATTAGTTATAATAAATAGGAGTAATTCAGTCATTTTCAATATCTACTTATTTTATATATAAAAAAATATATCTTATAAACTTGGACGGAGGAGTACTAATTAATATGATGTAGATAGTTTTACCAGAGGTCAAACATTGATTGTTGCAGATGTATTCAACAAATTCAAGGGGGAAGATGGGAGCTTTAGAAAGGACATCACTAATGAACCACGTGGGTTGTTGAGTTTATACAATGCAGCTCACCTATTCATCCATGGTGAGCCAACGCTAGAAGAAGCCATCTCTTTTGCAAGGCATCATCTCGAATCAATGAGGGGCAGTCTCAGATTCCCGTTAGCAAAGCAAGTCGAGCGTGCCCTTCACTTGCCATTGCCAAGGACCAACAAGAGGGTAGAGACACTGCTTTATATGTCAGAGTACGAACAAGAAGAAGGGCATAACCCAAATCTATTGGAGCTCGCGAAGCTAGATTTTAACCTTCTCCAGCGTGTTCACTTGAAGGAGCTCAAAGCTATTTCCGAGTGTGTCTTCGATACCAACTATATAAGCAATTAATATGACAATAGTAAAGCTTTCAACCTTCTCATATTACTTTCAAATAATTATCTTAGGTGGTGGAAAGATATTTACGGATATGTGGGGCTAAGCTATGCTCGGGATCGTGTGGTGGAAGCCTACACTTGGTCCTATACAGTGTTCTATGAGAAAGAATTTGCGCTTGCACGAATGATCCTTGCCAAGTTACTTATGCTGACTGCACTGCTGGATGACACATATGATTCCTATGCCACCATAGAGGAATGTCGGAAGCTAACCACAGCCATACAAAGGTTGAATTAGTTTGGCTTGACATTTTGTTATAGAGAATGCATGCGATATGCAGGCAGGAAATGGTCGAACTAACTAATGCTAGCTCCACTAATTTCCATGCAATCTAATTGCCCTTGCAGATGGGATGAGAGCGGCATTTCTCTCTTACCAGAGTACTTGAAAAAGTTCTACAATAAAATGTTGGGCATCTTCAGGGAGTTTGAGGATGATATGGCAACCAGTGAGAACTACCGGGTTGCCTATGTCAGGAAAGCGGTACAACACTATGTCATATGATCTCTATATTAGAAGACAATGATATATATTCTTTTCCATATTGCCAGTTTTATGTTAATTTCCCTTGCATGTGTGCTGTTCCAAAACCTATCCACTTATTATCTCCAAGAAGCCGAATGGTCAAACCAGAATCACATGCCAAGCTTTGAAGATCAAGTGAATTTGTCTACCATGACCATAGGCATGCCAGTGCTTTGTGTCGGTATGATAGCTGGCATGGGAGATGTAATAACTAAGAGAACAATGGAGTGGGCATTTGGTAACCCTGATGCCGTCATAGCAAGCGCGAAGATTATGCGTCTCATGAATGACATCGCTGCTCTAAAAGTACACATATTAAACATTGGTCAAAATGCAACTTTTTTTTTTTGTCATTGAGCATGCATGATCAATGATGTATCTGATTAATACTGTGGTACAAACATGCAGCGCGGTAAGAACAAGGGGGATGTGGCAAGCTCCGTAGAGTGTTACATGAATGAGCACAAGGTCACACGTGAGGTCGCCTTTGCCAAGATTGAATCTTTGCTAGAAGATGAATGGAAGACTACGAACCAAGCTCGCTTTGAGCACCGTGCGTTGCTTCAAGCTGTGCAGCGAGTTGTCAACCTGTCGGTTGCTAGTTCGTTCGTTTACACTGATAGGAATGATGCATTCACATCCAGCACACTTGTTCAGAAGACTGTTGAGAGTCTCTTTGTCAAGCCCATTCCCATCTAGTAGAACCAGCTAGTGCGGCAATTACTCCAATTGTACCTTTGTACGGTACACCTTTGATATATATAGACCAAAAGTAGTTGTAAATAAAGATCCTGTGCACCACGTCAGACACATGATGATTTCTCGGTTTGGAGTTGTTGCACTATTTATATATCTTTGTGAACAAGTATTGTACTCCCAAATAGTAGTTATATATATTACTACTGATTATGGCATCATATCGAATGTTTTGCTATATATATTGTCTTGAAGTGTTACTCTCATGTTTTGGTAAATATTGTTCCCAATCAGAGATTATGTGTGTGTGTGTGTCTATAGAAAAATGGTGACATGCTTCTGGGAGTACATACTTCCACGTTTAGCATACCACTTAAATGATATTGTTATACTTCTTTATCATTTTGAGTATACTCTAATACTGATTATAAGATACTCCAAAGTGAATTCTACAAAAAATTTCATCAAAGCTCACTCTTTATAACATAATTTATTTATATACTATTTTTGCAAATGGAAAAATGTATATAGCAAGTATCTTAGAATTATTATTGAAGTATGCTGAAAGTGATAAAAGAGTATAAAATGTTTATTTAAGTAGTATATTGGAGGTGGAAGTATGTACTCCCGAGAGTACGGAAATGGCTTCCACATATCCAGTGAAAACCCTTCTCACTGTGAAAACTCCGTGAAATCCACGTGTAAAAGTTTTGAAAAATCTCAAAAGATTGCCATATGTAAGGGGGTGAGGTTCTAAAACTTTGTGAAATTTGAAGATTAAACCTAATCGTATCTGAAAGATATAAAAAGACAAATTACGAAATAAATAGTGCTAAAAAGTGAAAACTTCACTACTCAGACCTATTTCCCCTTCTTCTTCTTTTTTTGGACCTGGTGATCGACGCGCGCGCGCTGTGGCTGAATGCTCGTTGTTTCCGACCGCCCAAGCGGCAGGTTCTTTGTGCGATTTCGGTGGCACGTTCTTGTTTTGATTGGGAAGGAGAGGAATCTGAAGCATGCACCGTGTGCTGCTTCAAGCTGTGCAGCGACTAGCGAGTTGTCAACCTGTCAGTTGTCAGTTCCTTCTTTTACACTGATAGGAATGATTCATTCACATCTGGCACACTTGTTCTAAAGACTGTTGAGAATCTCTTTGTCAAGTCCATTCCCGTCTAGTAGAACCAGCTAGTGTGGCAATTAATCCAATTGGGCCTCAGTACGGTACACCTTTGATATATATAGACCAAAAGTAGTTGTAAATAAAGATCCTGTGCACCATGTCAGACGCACGGTGATTTCTAGGTTTGGAGTTGCTGCAGTATTTATATATCTTTGTGAACAAGTATTGTATTCCCAATCAGTAATTATATTGTTGCTGATTATGGCATCATATCGAATTTATTGCTATATATATTGTCTTGAAGTGTTACTCTCATGTTTTGGTAAATATTGTTCCCAATAAGTGATTATGTGTGTGTATATAGAAAAATGGTTTCATACTTCTAGGAGTACGTACTTCCACCTTTAGTATACCGCTTAAATGATATTGTTATACTTCTTTATCATTTTGAGTATACTCTAATACTGATTATAAGATACTCCAAAGTGAATTCTACCAAAAAATTTCATTGAAGTTCACTCTTTATAACATAATTTATTTATATACTCTTTTTGCAAATGGAAAAATGTATATATCAAAAAATAATGGGCTCCGATGAATTTTTTCAATAATGTCGCATTGGAGTATCTTAGAATTATTATTGAAGTATACTGAAAGTGATAAAAGAGTATAAAACATTTATTTAAGTAGTATATTGGAGGTGGAAGTATGTACTCCCGAGAGTACGGAAAAGGCTTCGACATATCCAGTGAAAACCCTTTCACCATGAAAACTCCGTGAAATCCACGTGTAAAAGTTTTGAAAAATCTCAAAAGATTACCATATGTAAGGAGGTGAGGTTCTACCACTTTGTGAAATTTGAAGATCAAACCTAATCGTATCTGAAAGATATAAAAAAGACAAATTATGAAATAAATAGTGATAAAAAGTGAAAAATTCACTATTCAGACCTCTTTCCCCTGCTTCTTCTTCTTCTTCTTCTTTTTTTTTCGGACCGGGCGATCGATGTGTGCGCGCGGCGGCTGAATTCTCGTTGTTTCCGACCGCCTAAACGGTAGGTTCTACGTGCGATTCCGGTCGGCCGAGGGATTGCCAGGCCCAATATCTTGTTCGTGATTGGGTTGGGAATGAGAGGAATTCAATTGGGAAGAGTCAATACATGCATACATGGGTACTACAAAGCCTTCATAGGCTATCTCCGTGCGATTCCGGCCAGCCGAGGGATTGCCAGGCCCAATATTCCGGCACGTTCGTGATTGGATTGGGAAGCAGAGGAGTTCCATTAGGAAATGGAGAGAAATCAACAAAAACACGTAACTAATTATAGTATTATACATATAAGCATTTTTATTCATTTAGATAATAGTCGTATACCATGTTTTAAACAAAATTACGTAAAACTTAATTCATCACGCATACAATTAATCCGTCATACACTCGCTCGTAAGACTAGTTAGGTGAGTAGGTAAGACCTTGACTATTCCGGTTAAATAAGTAATTGATTGACTTATATAATAATTGAGATCAAACAAGCACAGTTACAATCTTTTATTTATCCCTTGCCTGCCTCTACATGCTGTCCTCCGTCATTTCCTCTGAAGCATGCACATCTCCTCGTGCGCTCACAGCCCACATGCACATCTCTTAGTCCCAACTTCCGAGTACTGTTTGTTACACAATCTCGCTATCGAATAATTCGGGGTTGCCGAACAAATCTAAAGTGGAGAATAGAGAGAGAGAGGGAGACACAGATATGAGGAGGGAACTGAGCTTTATTTCTGATTGCTTGTATATAATGGAGGGAACCCCTGCCTCCTATTTTATAGTCTATTCTAGGGTTTCGGTAAGAGTCCATATGGGCCTGGTTTCCCAACACTCCCCCTTGGACTTTTTACCGCGAGATGCATATGCCTCATCAAAACTCCAGAAAAATCCAGTGGGAAAAATACTTGGAGAAAGAGTACATAACATACACTTGCTATGTTGCATGAATTGCCTAATCAAAATCTTATGTAAGAAAAACTTTAGTGAAAAACTTACTAAGGAAAAAGAGTACAATTCACCCAAACTTCAATTTGAATCTTCGGGATTCACGTCGGATACTCAAACTTCATGTTCGAGATTTATGTAGGAGTATATGAAAATTCTCCTCCTGAAATTTACACTTCTCTAAGTCTCATCATCCCGATTCCTCTAACACACGTTTCAAAAGAAGATGCTGGAAGTGACTAAGTGAATAAATCTGCGAGATTTTCACACGACTTAGTATGTAGTAGCTTGATCTCGTTCATCTTATGCATTTCATGAGCATAAAAGAACTTAGGGTTGATATACTTCGTGAGGTTGCTTTTCACATATCCCATTTGTACTTGAGCAACACAAGCTGCATTATCTTCATAGATGATAGTGGGAGATTATTCCATGTTCAAGCCACATGACTTCTGGATGTGGTGAACCATTCTTCGAAGCAACACATGGCTTCATACAAGGCAATGATTTCCGAGTGGCAGATTAAACGAGGATACCTTGGTGAGCGACTGACAAAGAGGACCCCGACGGCAGTGGGTGTGTGAGAGGGCGAGCGATGCTAGAGGCTGACACCCTAGGCCCACTTGCTAGTGGCTGCACGGGCGTGTGAACTGACAGGGATGTGCTCATACTGTCTCCAGAATAGTGTTTCTATATCTTTGTCAGGAATCGGATGGATCATCACATCCCAGGTCAGATCACGTGCGGCGGACATGAGGATGGTGATAATTGGTCCCCTTAAGATGGAAGTAGGTAGAAGTCTTCTTCTCCTTAGTTTGAGAACTCTAATAGCGCGAATCAACTAATTTTGTGTTTTCATTGTTTTCTCATGTACAATCTAAAAGGTTATCGTGTTCCGATAAATATCCAATTCGATTTGTATTCGTTCTGTATCTGTATTCGATATTATTTATATTTATATTTAAACTATCTATATCTGTGTTCAAGAAAAAGATAAAAAATAAATATGAGAGAGATATTATCGATACTTATCCGATCGGGCTGTCGGCAACAGATCAGTTCAGCAAAGGAAAAGAACACTCCCAGCAGCATCAATCATGCAGGAGTTCGAGTTGTTGCCCTGCGTGACATGCTCATTTTCTGGCCTTGAGCATGGAGCCGTGGCCAGACACCACACGTCAGTTCGAATATAAACTACTCCCTCCGGTTTCATAATACTTGTCGTTTTAGACTTGTCCTAAGTTAAAGTTTTGAAACTTTATCTATAAATTTTTTTAAAACTATATGGATTGGGTATATGAAAACCATATATATAAATTCGCCTTGAAAAACACTTTCACAATATCATATTTTTTGCTGATTTTATAAATAAATTTCATTAGTAATTGATGGTCAAAGTTGTATTTCGAAGACCGTGCCAATGTCCAAAACGGCAAGTATTATGGAACCGGAGGGAGTATCTTTTAGGGAACACAATGGAGAGCAGCAGTCGGACCCTTCACGTCATCGCTCCCAGGTTTTCACGGAAAAGCTCTTTGGCTTTCTTTAAATCGTGGATAGGTCTCTTTGAGTTACAAAAAGACCCTCGGTGATTTTTTGTGGGGAAAGAAAAACGTTTTCGAATCGCGTTTAGGTCTCTTATTCATTTCTTTATGAAAAAACTCTCGTTAAGTACAAATCGCGAACGAGTTATTTTCTAATTTTTCAGGGTAGCGATCAGGTTCAAAAATATAACAAATAGGTCTTTGCTCCTTACGTCCAGGTCCTTTCTCAATTTTTCCCGAAAAAGATATTTTCGTCAGCAGAAATATGTTTCGGTCTCTATCTCTAGACTTTTTTTTCCTAACTTGATCTTTAATATTTTTCAAAACATGTGTTATTACTCGGTGAACGCATAGTGTTAGACGACAAAACAAGGTTAGCATCTCGAATAATTTTCAGAGCATGTATTATTACACGGTTAACACATATAGTGTTAAACTCCACAAAAGAAGGTTGACCGGATAGTAATAGAGTGTTAACCAAATCTGTTATAGACTTTTTTTCCCCAACTCGATCTCTAATATGTTTTTAAACATGTATTATTACTCGGTGAGCGGATAGTGTTAGACTCGACAAAAAAAAAGTTGGCATCTCGAATAATTTCTGGAATATGTGTTATTACCCGGTTAACACATAAAGTGTTAAACTCCACAAAAGAAGGTTGCTCGAATAATAATAGAGTACTGTTAACCAAATCCGTCAAAAGAAATATGTGCACAACTCTATCTCTCTATTTTTTTTGTAGCTCGATTCGTAATATTTTTTGTAATAAGAAAAATGTGTAGAGTTGTATCTCTATGTTTTTTTTTGCAACTCAATCTATAGTATTTTCTGAAACATGTATTATTCACTGGTGAACGTATATGATGTTAAACTCGCCAAAAGAAGATCATTTCTACGCTTTTCCAAGAAAATACATCTATTATGTCTGGAAGATTTACGAAGCAGCCGGCTGGCCATGTCGCCCTTTTCGCCGAAAGTCCCTCCAAAAAAATTAAATTGCGTTTAGCTCCTTACGCCGGTTATTTTTCCGAAAAAAAACTTCGATCAAATTTCGCACGGTGCGGCAACGCGCATGACTCTAACTAGTAAATATCAAGCCTTCTCTTCTGCAGCAACTGAAGAAAGCTTTGTGTTTTTCAAACTAGATCCAATCAAATACCCGTCACCCAAACAGGCTGGGATATACCGATTAGCTATAATACATCGATTTAAGGGTATCGAATAAGGAACCTAAGCTGGGAATTACTTTCAATTAAACTAGTTACAGCGGAAAAGGTGCCTGAAAAATTCTGGAATGCAATGCATGCTAGAAGAATTGCATGTTTCCAGTCAGATCTGCCTGCACTTGCCGAAACATGAGCAAGAGATAGCAAGCACTTGTGCAGGTTAATAGGCAAATGTTGATCTATGTAGAAATACAAATTGCGATACATTGCCATTTGCCAGAATCTATATTCCATATTTGAAGCGGGTTAACCTATGTGCTTCTCTCATAGAGTCGTGGTGCAATCATCTTCCTGTTGAACGTCCCCTTTCTCCTTGGTCTGTAGCACTGGTACTGCCGACTCCTATGTTGTGGTGGAAACCGGAGAGCTGCCAAAGAATCATTTGCCTCCAAGAAGCTCTGAAGTCTGCCTACACAGTGCAAGGCTACAAAGGAATATGGAGGAGCAGTTCAGAAGTTCCCGGTGCCTCCAAATCAGGATTCAAATTATCGTTGAAAATCGGTCGAATATCACGATAACTGATCTTATCGAGCCGGTACGGTATTATATACCGGTCGGTAAATCGGTTAAATTCAAAAAATATTCAAAAATTTGGAAAAAATTATGCGACACAAATATCGCAATTATCGAGGCATATGGAGTGATTATCAAGGTATATCGAGCGAAAAGCGCTCAAAAAATCAACCGATAGGAAATTCGCTTGGTCGGCTGATTTTTGAGGCAAATATCGCGATTATCTAGCCAAATATCACGATTATCGAGGAAATATTGCGATTATCGATTTTTTTTTTGTTAAAAAAATTTGAATTCGAAACTTTTTGATCGCCGGGCAATTCCATCAAAATAATTGGGCTATCCTTACAAGATTATGGCCTCTGCAGGATATGACCGTAGCTTTTGCCCAAAGCGTGAAGTCCTGTAGTTTTGTTTTCTCCTGTTGTTGAACTTCTTGCAATTTGATGTATGGGAAACTTTAGCAAGCTAGCTAGACTTTAGTCTCCGTTGAAGAGTAGTCTGAAATTTAAATTGCTGATTATGGTGTTAGCCTCTAGTTTGCTTTCTGTTTCAGTTTAGTTTCAATTTAGTAGGAACTATGTACTAGTATTTTCTGGTTTCTAACGAAAGAAATTAGGGTCAAACCCTTGGTTAAAAAAAATTAAAAAAATATAGGATCTCATAAAGATACCTTTAAAATATAATTAATAAATTAAAAATGCTACTCTACACTCTAGATTGAGAATTCTAACGAAAAATCAAAATTTTCTATCGTGTAACCAAGAAATCACTGCAAGTTATATATAACAAAATTATCGCTAGACACGTCTGTAGTGAAAGCAGAGTCGATGTAGAGCATTGGTACGGTTGTGATCGTACTAGCTTTACAGCAACACCTCCAAGGTATCATTCTTAAAATCGAAACCATCTTAATCTGCAAAAGACGCAATAGTCTATCTAGCTTGAATCGAGTAGATTTATATGAACATGAAAACTAAGATGTTAATAATTTTTACAAATAAAAGTTTAAAATATGTAAAACTAGTTTTAAGACACTTCTAAGATTATAATCTATTAATTCTATGAAGATTGTTAGCTAACTAGGAAAATTGTAGTCGCAAACTGTTATCGTGTAGACTTTAGTAACACTTAAGCCTTTTCGGCAGCCTGTAGATTATCTCGTCTAAATGAGAATTTTAGGATGAATAGCCTAGAATTACTCTCTAGTATATAGACTACCATATTCTGAGAAAATATTTAACTTACACCATGCTTTGCATCTGAATCCTATTAGAACAATAACCCTAAGTGTTATAGTTATCGACACCGTTTGTTATGACTAGATAAGCATAGATTGGCCCTTAGATAAAGTACTCGTGTCGCAAGAATCATATAAAAACCATGTAGGATTAGCTAGTAACTCTAATCCAGTAAATGCCTTCTTAATACTTAGAAGTCGGTACTACCGGAGCTCGGGAACGTTACTACTGAAGGTTGGTAATACCGCGATATGAGAGTCGGCACTGCCAAAAAATGATAGGGCCTTAATTAATGTCTTAATTTTATTAATCTAATCAATCTTAGCTTCTTGAATTCAGAAAATAAAAATGAACAATTCATAAAATGTGAGAAACGGTGTAGCGTAGACCGTTAGTAAGAAATATAGATGAAAAGATAAATTATAAGGCGTATACCTAAAATCATAAGAACCTTAGTCCTAAATCACTCTTGCTTTATGTGATGGATTTATATTTGGTTGTTCTATTTATACGTATTCTTTTCGTCCTTATTGGAGTTTATTATTATTTGCTATGTATCGCAGTATGTCGAGTAGAACCTGACGTAATCCATGCTACCGCCAACGAGTCTAAGTGTGTACTCAATGACAACTCCGATTCCAACCATAACACAAGTTGCGACTCCGACTACTCCAAGCTGCGACTTCAATTGCGTTGTATACAACGAATAGCAAGGCAAGCCCCTTTTGATTTATATTGATCCCAAATGTCCAAAAATTCCCATGTTAAATTTTTCATGCATGCTCTATGTTTTATAAAATGTTATTTTAAGGTATGGTAGATATTACCCTCATTATGGGATAACCTTAGGCAATGGATAGATAATGTAAAATGGGTATATTCGTTTAATACTGCACATGCTTAGTCTTGCCTTAGAATGGGAATACGAACAGATGGTGATCCTGTTCGCAATTTATCAAAATGTTGGACATGCTGGAGCATAAATCTTGGAAATGTTGGATAATGGGATCAATAATATGTTATTAAAAATGAAAATAAAACTATGATTTGAACGCGGGTGAGTATTGGCAATTGCCGGATGTGCAAGGGTATACTTGCACGTAAATAGAGGGAGATTTATCGTCCGGGTCGGATTGAGGACCGAACGCAGTGTTGTATGATCCAAGAAATAACCGTGCAACCACAAGTGCTGGTATGGGATAGCCTTAACCTAAGTTATTTGGAACTAGCTTTGCACATTGGCAGGCCGAAGTAGCACGAGATGTTCCTGTTGGATTGCTCATAGGTGTGTCCACACAGAGTTGTGGGTTAGAAACATATCAATGCAACGGTGTATGCCTTACTATGGGGAGAAGTGGGACGATCTGTTCGTCGTACTATGTGTACAAATATCTTCTGCCACCATAATAAGGGTTTGTCGTCACCGGGCTGGTAAAAAGTTATGTTTGAATAATTGAACGGTTCCGTTATGAACTCTCTGCCGCACACCAAAGGAAGTGTGTTAACTATCGATTGCAAAAAGAGAGAACATATCTTGTGGGTAAAGCTGTACAACTCTGCAGAGTCAAAACTAATCGATTAGCCGCGCTTTTGGTCATGAGCACTTGGTGAACTTGCACTAATTAGATGTTTTTGACAATTTTCATAAAATGAAATGGAAAGATAAATTTTGATAATAGAGAAATTACCCCACAGATGATTCAATGCTTATCATGTGTTGAAAAGGTTGAGTTCAGCTGTTGTGCTATGTGTTGGCAACATAGCGGATTTGTGCTATGTGTTGGCAACATAGCGGATTTGTGCCATATGTTGACAAAAGAATGGGTTTATGCCATGTGTTGGCATTGGACGATTTGATTCTCATATATCACGGAGGAACTGTGAGTTGTTACCTTTATGTTTACATATTGATTATCTTATAAACTTGTCAAGTTGCTTTTATTCAATTTCGTTTTCAATCTATTATTCGGTATTTACAATTAAATGTTGGCTCCACGCAAAAATAACCCTGATAGCCATCGTGTTGAATCAGCTTGCATATATCATAGGTTTTGCAAACACTTCAAGTCTTGCTGAGTACGCAATGTACTCACCCTTGCTATCGTTGTTGTTTTTAGGTGAACAGATTGAATATCTCGACAGATCGTACTTGATGCAAGTTACGGGATAATGATGATGATTTTATCTAGAGTTTATACCTTGTTAGTTGCCTGAGGAATTGGATGGCATACTACAAGACTTCTATTTCTTCCGCTGTATACTATTCTGACTTGTAAGCCTATAGCTTTTGCAATAACATTGATAATATTTTGTATGGTTGTGATTTTCATTTGTATGTGCGTGCTAGCCACTGATTCAGAGACTAGCACAGGAAACGCATTAGAACATTTCTTTTATGGTACACTGTATGGGTCTTCACACGCTACGAGTCTCGGCCCGATTCAGGCTCGAGCACATGCAACTATGCAACTCGCCATGAAGCTAACGAGATTTACTCGATCAGCGTTATCGCTGACTTAATGCCGGGTGGATGCCTCGCCGTTGGAAGTCTTCAATATCGTGCGATGCCGCCCTCAGACTCTCCTCCCCGAAAGCAGTGGCTTGGGATCTTGAACTCTAAGAGCACCTCCAACAGTGCCTAAAATCCATACCCTAAATCTATTTTTTGGTTTGATTGGAAAAATATATACTCCAACAGTTCCTTTTTGTGCTCCCAAAATTTTCGCCACACCCAAAACAGGGACCCGGCATCCCCATCTTTCCGCGCCGCCGCCGCGCTCCCAATCGCGATTCGCGCCCTTCCCCGCTGCCAAATCGGGTGTGCTTCTTCTCTTCGCGCCATTCCAGCTCATCCCCAGCCGCCACTTGGTTGATTCAGCCCAGAGGTGTGTGGGTTAGTGAGCTCCGGGAGTACTCGCAGCCGGCCATGGCGGCGATGGCCCTGGAGGAGGCCGGCCAGGGGTGGTTCCTCTGCGACGCTGACAGGATGGGGTTTGACGGGGCCGTCCCGGCAGTTGTCAGCGGCGAGGAACTCCGGCCGGGGCAGATCTACTTCGTGCTACCCGCCGAGATGCGGCGCCGCTATCTCACACGGGAGGAGGTGGCCGTGCCTCCGCCGGTGTGTATGGCTCCCGCATCCATGTCGCCGCCGGCGAGCGTCGACGCACCGCAGGCGTCGGCTAAGTCCACTCTCCTGGGCGGCGTTGGGGGTTTGGACGTGGCCGTGTCCCTCCGCCTCCACGCGCTCTTCCTCCCGGTACCCCGCCTCTTCCTCAAGACCCTCGAGGTCGCCGGTGACGACCGCATCCGCACTTTTCCTCTGGGCGGGCACGACTTCGGCTTCCAGGGTGCTTCTTGGCCAGCACTATGTTCTCGACGTCGTCGCCGGTGCTTGGCTTGGCGTGCTGGAGGCCTGGTCTAGCACCATGTTCTTGGAATTTATGTGCGGTCGCAGCAGCTATCTTGTATGCTAGTTCTTGCTGTCGTACAATTTGTTATTGCATTGCTGTCGCAAAGTTGCAATTTTGCGAGCAATTCGAGTTTGGCGAACACCCACGTTGTTTTTGGCTCTTGAATTGAGCATGCTACGAATAAGTAGTTAACTCAAATCCTTCTCTACGATCATTCTTTTGGTAGAATGGTTGCTAATTGGTGTGGCATTCGTCACTTCTGATTGTTGCAAATGACAACTAGTAGCGATTGTGACGGACCGCCTTTTTAGGGGCAGATCCGAGACTCACAACAGTTACCCAGGAAGACTAACTGTTGGAAAACAAGAGTACAATTGCCAGGCAAAAGCAAATCCAACTCTTTTTATTCAATATAGGCCTAACGGGCCGTGGTTTTACAAAAGAGGCGCACAGGCCCTAAGTACATTGCAAAACACCGCACAGTGCAGCCTCGAGCAAAAGACCAAGACCTCAAAACCAAAACAAGATCGCCATCTACGACTTCACTAACGCCTCCAGCCTTCTTCAAACTCCGAAGGGGCGGGGTTGCAAGGGTGAGTACTGGGAGTACTCAACAAGTCGTAGACGGAACCACCGAATACTATATGCGAGGTATTCCAAAGGAAGGAACTAGGGTTTAAGTATCTCGGATGCGCTTTTATTTTCAATTCATTTTACATTTTGAAGCTAATGAGACCACAAATAATAGCTAAAGGGGATTTTCCACAAGTTCACACAACACTTAATCACATTCACCAAATTTTGAAATAATTACTTGAGCTTGGTTACGGGTATCACCCAGCTTCAAACTTAACTTCAAGTTAACCAGAATGCACGGCGTATTCGAATACCATTATTAACTCTGGCAGAGGTGTTCAACTTTACCCACAAGATATCAACGACCGTTAATGCCAAGCGCTAACAAACATGCAACTTAAATGCATGCGTCGGTCGAGATCATCACAAAGATTCGCTTTAATCATTCCCGGCCCTTTAGTTGTTAACCGATAGGTCCTAGGGCTACTTTGGACTTATCATTCCTCTAGCGCCACTGCTGAGAACCAAGAATGACACCACACAATATTCTTGTTCCACTTCTCCCCAGATATACTGCCGGGAAGGCCTGGTCCCTATTCTCCCACGAGAATAGTTACACTAGAATACCCAATTATTATATCGAATGACTAACCTACTGAGCTATGTCGGATACGGGTCCATCGACCGGTCCGACCTGTGGTTGAACGGGAACTAAGTTCTTTACTTTGCTCAAGGGGTTTCATTAACCTTTTTCTGCCAAAGATCAAACCTTCATTTACCACTTATTCCGGCATCCCACTCAGCCGGTCATCAGTCAAACCAAAGCATCAATCATCAGCCGGGGATCGGAGTTACATCCACTCCGGGATTTATCCGATTCTGTCCCCCAAACTGTAGCACTTTCCACAACACCCGAATCCGAGATTCGACAGCACTTTATTTCCATTTTCAAAACATTTGAACTAACCTATAGGAATAACAGTAATTTATTTAATAATACCAATATCTAGGGTTACAAAGGATATAATAATGTTCAATATATTCAAGGAGGTTTCACAAGCAATTTCGGCATTACCTAGGTATCATGTCATTCTAAAATACTGTTTTCAATAATTCAACATACAGTAAAATAATGCGATATCAAATAAATACTACTATAGCATGGCATGATAGGATCAACATGATCAACGCAGTACGGCTTGCCTTTGCTCGTGACGGATCGGGTTCGAACTCGTTGATGTAGTGGATTGGGGCTCTTGTCTCGGTCCGCTCGCTCCGGATCCGCGTCTCTCGAACTGTCCAACGTCCGGATCTAGCGTGACAAGAACGAATCTACAATAAAGAAACGAAAACAAAAAGAAACCAAACGAAACGGAAACCGAAACCGAACCGCCGAGAGAGAACTGGCGGCGAATTGGGCAATTGAATTTTGGGAACTCGGATTGAGGAACGGAGGGCATTTTTGGACTCAGCGGATCGAAACGGTGCGAATAGTGTATTTGGTGGATTTCTGGGGCTCACGGAATTTTTCGGGGATTTCTGGGGATTTTCTGGGATTTTTAATTGATTTTTCGGATTTACAATTGAAAAAAAAAATCCGAAAAAATCGAAAGGCGATCGTGGCCGTCAGGCAAGATTTGGCCGACGCTCACTTAACGCTGGCGGGCGAGGTCACTGTCGGCGAGCGGCGAGGGCGTGGAAACTCCTAGGGTTTCCCACTTGCGCATGGCAGCAGCGAAGCATGTGGCAAGGCTGGACGCGGAGCTGGGAGGAAGGGAGAGGCTCACCGGCGAGGAGGCGAGGGGAGTGGTGCGGGTTGCCAAGGGAGCTCGACGGGGCTTTATATAGCCCCGAGAGAGAGATCGGGGCGAAGCGGGCAAGCAAGGACACGCCGCAGCGACGCTGCGGCGCGGCGGCATGAGGCGGCGCGGTGCTGGTCGGGAGACCGGCGCAGGCAGCGGCGGAGGCGGGCGGCAGGGCGCATGCGGCGCGGGCAGGCAATGAGGCGGCGCTGGCCACGGAGGCGGCGGATCGGTCCTGGCTTACGGGCAAAGTCGAAGGGGATGGGCCTAACGGCCCAAGCGAGGGAGATTTGGCCCAAAACAAAAAAAACGAAAAACAAATCAAAATTCCAATTCAAACAAAAGCAAATCCAAATCTCCAAATTCAAATTTGAATCCGAAAATTTGAATTAACTCCAAATAAATTCATTTTGAATTTTTGGGTCATTTCAGCGATGTTCTAACATAAGTTCTCTGACTTAAATGACAGGTGCTGTCAGCTAGTAACTAGATTTACATTGCTTATGCCCAGTTGCTGGGGAAACTTTGGTTTCAGATTTTAGGTGTTCATACTGCATCTCTTCTTCAGTGATTGTTCGTTGCTTATGCTATATCTAATTATCTATGCCAGATATTTCGTCGCAATTAGATTGTGTACGGTCTGGGTTTTATTTATGCTTGTGTATGGTGCTGGGCGCTGCTGCTGCTTGCTTGTAACGATGTAATCGATGGGGAGCTTCTGAATAGCTCGAATGGGAAACAGATTGCGTGAGGAAAGGATGGCCCACCAGACCAATTCAAAGGTTTTTTGGGAGAAAATATGGGAACTGTTGGAGAACGAGGTATTTTGTAGGCCCAAAATTTTTTGGGAAGGTCCCAATCTAAAGATATTGAGAGTCTAAATATTAGGAACTGTTGGAGATGCTCTAATATCCAATACCACTTGTTGCAAATAATACATAGAAAAATAGAAATGGAAGACGAAATCAGCCCGTCAGATTATATTCCTAAGCACTTCCGAAACCACTGATTCAAATCGATGTTTAAGTAGAGCAGAGTGCCATGTAAGGTGATTGATCTTAAATGGTTTAAGTAGAGCAGCTCAGTTCTTGCCTCTCCATGGTGAAATTTTCCTTTCCAGGCCCTCTTCTACACACGTATTAATTCTTACTGCTAAATTGCGTCAGTAGACTACTTCGAGATTAAACTGATTATTATTCAGCTGTTATAGATATGCATTTCAGAAAAGAGATGCTTTTTTTATAGCAACAAATTATTTATGTATGTCCAAAAGGAAGTTTTTTCGTGCCTTGTTTAATTGCACCGTCTGCATATTTCTGTACTTGGCTACTTCATGTAGTTCATAACTTAGACAATTGGCTGTCGAGTGTGGACACATGTGAACTGTATCATGTTAATCATTATTAAATGCTACTTTGCTCTTGGTTGAGAATTCTAACGTAAAATCAAAATTTTCTATCGCGTAACCAAGAAATCACTGCAAGTTATAGATCACAAAATTATTACTAGACTCGCGTGTAGTGAAAGCAGAGTCGATGTAGCGCGTTGGTACTTGGTACGATTGTAATCGTACTAGCTTCGCAGCAACACCTCTAATGTATCCATACGTGCGGGGCAGGAATATCACACGCTGGAATGCTAGCGCTGGTTGCACGGTTTTGAACGAATGATGTGTGCTGGCTAGGATTTTGAGAATTCCAAATTCCTATAGTGCCTCTCTCCCTAAAGCCACCAACCCTCCTTTATATAGACGTCACATAATGTGCCTCTACATTAGAGGCACATTAGAAACTCGAAGTCCATCAGAATTCGGATCACCATCCGAATTAAGTCCCAACCTTTTAAGCGTGCGATCCTATAAGTTCATGTATACTTCAACATAGCCTAAGTACTTTTGCTCGACTATTAATCGGTAGCGGTCCCTAGCACGACGTGACAACTCCTGAGTATATGTAAACATCACATCAAACGAACCTTAACAATACTTAGTTATATGTATTTCCCTTTGCCTCATGATATCGGTCAAAACCAAGGTGAGAATGTGTCATCCTTGTTTAGTTAGCTCGACCACTCTATCTTGATTACGTGACTCAGAATCTCCCACTACGATTAGCTCTTTAACCGCGAGTAGCATGGCCATGCATTTCCGGAATCTGACTACACGAGAGGCTGAGAGATATCTCTCCCGTTGTATGGAGGGGCAAATTTTATCTTGATCGTCTATGCCTCGTAGCATACTTCACGACAAACCCAATAGCCACCTTTATAACTACCCAGTTACGAAGTAGCATCTGGCAACCCCTATGTAAGTCATTACACATCTCGAGTACATGCGTCAACCTCAAGTTTAAGGATATAGCATACACATTGTATATGAGATCAACGGATAACAAGTAAGATTAATTACAACGTTCTCGCAATGTTTCAAAGTGGGTCGATTCAACTCCATAGTCTCTAACATGTATTCATATTATTGGTTTGATATCTCCATATCCATGACCCGTAAATGGTCATCTACCAACACATATGTTGGTCTATCCACGTGTGTCCTTATATGTTTATCAACTAGTGATCACTTTCGAATAATCATCACAATATATAGAGTTTCACAAACAAATCACATTTATACTTGTTAATAAATAATAAGGATATTATTCAAAGAATAAGATAATAAATCATAAATACAAAGAAATCTAATTATCTCTAGACATATCTCCAACACAATCAAATTGCAGACAATCACTGCGGCGAGCACGCAACATCGAAAGGAAAAAGCAACTCAAGAACCAAAACCGGTCGGGCCTAGTCACAACAGAATGGCTCCCACAAGGTTTCACCTCAGCGAAATGGCAAGCTTCAATGTAGGGATCCAACTCACAGCTCTCATCTTTGTCGGATGCATTCTTATCCAGTGCTCGGTCTGGGTGCTGCATTCTTATCTCCGACACGTTCGTGATTGGATAATGGATTGGGAAGCAGAGGAATTCGATTGGGAGATGGAGATAAATCAGATGGGCTGGGGCAGAGTCAGCACATGCATACTACGGAGACAAATCATACATGCATGGCTACTACAAATCCTTCATCTGGGGGTACACATCGCACGTACTACCTTTCATTCTCAAGTAGGGGAGTGCTAACATCATATTAGTACTTTAAAACATCATATTAGTACTTTAAAACATCATATTAGTGCTTTAAAAGCAGCATCGTCATCTTCGGTGAGTTTTTGTGCAACTATGCCAAGTGTTGTTCCATCGCCAAGAAAATCAGCATGGTGTAAACATCATAGCGCTACTGTTCAATAGTCAAGTCCACTATATGCCAATCAGGCTGGCGTTATATTTCCACCAACGTTAACTTCTTGGTTTGGTTTCTGTGGATTTCATTTTTAGGATGAGCATCTCCAAGAGGGGCCCTAAATATGGCCCTAACTTGAATTATAGGGCTTTCAGGGGAAAAGATCAACTCCAGCAAAGACCCTAAATTGTTAAAATTTATCAAATTGTTTTAGGGCCCATGGGAGAGTAGCTATATTTAACAACTCTGTGATTGAGCCCTATCTTCATTGAGTTTTAGGGCCTAATTGCTGGAGTGAATATTTCATTGGAGCCCTAAATCCAATTAGTTGGGGTCCTAAATTAAAATTTAAGGCTCATTTTTAGGACCCTCTCTTGGAGATGCTCTAATCCATAACTTAATTGTCGTTGATATAAGATCCGATGGTAAATTTGTATGTGCTTTTAATCGGACGCGTCGATCATCGAGGACGCGAGGGAGAGATTCAACGAGAATCACTACAAGAGATCGTACAAATATATTGTAACATCCCGAATTTTTGCCCACGAATAAAATTTTTAGTTTCTAAATCATTCACCAGCATCCTCTATGAATTTTCTGTATTTAAGAAAAATACTTTTTTATTTTCTAGTTGATGATTTTGAATTTCAATTCAAAACTGTCATGTAACATCCTAAATTTGCACCAAATTGAAATAATATAATGCCAAGTCACTTCTGGTTTATGTGGATTTCATTTTTAGGATGTAATCCATAACTTAATTGTCGGCTGTATTCTTATCAGTGCCGCATTTTTATTGGACGTGAATTGTCGGCTGTTTTGAAGACAACGTAGCTTGCCACATGTTAATGGATGCCACTCGGCCGTCTATTTAAAGGTCGGGTTTCCTGAAGCAAGCAAACATTACATGCGCGCACATACCAATATATACATACAAATATGGGGTTATTTGGGCAGGCTGTGTTTCCGTTGTGCTTCAGTTTTGTACTAAAAGCCCCTCCAAATAGTATAACTGCAAAGCAGTTGAGAAATCAAGCCACAACAAAAGCATCCTCCAAAGCTACAGCCACTCGGGAGGGGCTTTTCAATTGTGGCTCCGCTCGACTGTCTCCCCGCTCGCTCCGCCTCCCTCCTCGCCCTGCCGTCTCTCCGCCTGATCGCCTCCCTGACTCCCTCCGGCTAGGGCTCAACACTGCCACTACTCAGACGACATCAGGATTTGAGCCGTCGGTGTGGGGCGACTTTTTTATCAATTACAAACCACAACCATTCCAAGTATATATATTTGCTTTGCACTACCGTACAATACACGATCTAAAATTTTTTAGGATTTATTTGAAACGTGATTCTCTACCAACTTTCTAGAAAATAATCTCACATCCTAAGGGCCTGTTTGTTTCAGCTAGGGATTGTAGAAAGCAACTTTTAAAATCTAAAAGGTCAACAAACAGGAAACTTTCAATCTGGATAACCATCAAACATCATTTTAAAAGCTGCTTTCTACAATCCCCAGCTGAAACAAATAGGCACTAACTAATCCATTCATGTAAGCAGAGGTCAGAGGAATGGATGAAGGAGAGGGCCGATAAACTGAAGGGGGAGGTCTGCGTGCTGTTTGAGACTTGCAATGACGTGGGGGCGAGACTAAACTTGGTGGCTACAATCGAACATCTTGGAATAGGTCACCTCTTTCAAGAACAGATAGGCGCCGTATTAAGTGACATCCACGAAAATAAATTTAATAGCTCTACCCTCCACGAGGTCGCTCTTCATTTTCGCTTGCTTAGGGAGCATGCCCTTTGGGTATCTTCAGGTAAGGGATCTCGGCGAAGTTCATATATTCTTATAGAACTTAAGTGTGTTATTTCATCTATACGTCTAATAAATATTTAGCTTTGCTTTGTATTCCTCACATGTATATATTGAGTATAATGTCTAGAGATAATAATTAAGAATAATCTAGTCATTTTCAATATCTCTTTCGTCTACATGCAAGGTAAGTTTGGACGGAGTGAGTTCCATCCATGTTTATAAGACGTATTATTTTAATGGTCTTGTCCATAAATAAAGGATGTATTTCATATTTTAATGCAAATTTAGTGTGATGTTCCCTCTGTACCCCTAATAAATATTCATTTTAACTTTATATTCTCTACATCCATGCATTGAATATATTCTACATACCAAGAAAAATATGTCTTATAAACTTGGACGGAACAGTACTAATTAATATGATGCAGATAGTTTTACCAAAGGCCAAACATTGATTGTTGCAGATGTATTCAACAAATTCAAGGGCAAAGATGGGAGCTTTAGAAAGGACATCACTAATGAACCACGTGGGTTGTTGAGTTTATATAATGCAGCTCACCTATTCATCCATGGTGAGCCAGCGCTAGAAGAAGCCATCTCTTTTGCACGACATCATCTCTAATCAATGAGGGGTAGTCTCAGGTTCCCTTTAGCTGAGCAAGTTGAGCGTGCCCTTCACTTGCCATTGCCAAGGACCAACAAGAGGGTAGAGACACTTTGTTATCTGTCGGAGTACGAACAAGAAGAAGGGCATAACCCAAATCTATTGGAGCTCGCGAGGCTAGAATTTAACCTTCTCCAACGTGTTCACTTGAAGGAGCTCAAAGCTATTTCCGAGTGTGTCTTCGATACCAACTATATAAGCAATTAATATGAAAATAGTAAAGCTTCCAACCTTCTCATATTACTTTCAAATAATTATTTTAGGTGGTCGAAAGATATTTACAGATATGTGGGGCTAAGCTATACTCGGGATCGTGTGGTGGAAGCCTACACTTGGTCTTATTCAGTGTTCAATGAGAAAGAATTTGCACTTGCACGGATGATCCTTGCCAAGTTAATTGTGGTGATTACGCTATTGGATGACACATACGATTCTCATGCCACCATAGAGGAATGTCGAAAACTAAACGCAGCCATACAAAGGTTGTATTAGTTTTGGCTTGACATTTTGTTATAGAGAATGTGATATGCAGGCAATTAATGGTCAAACTAATGCTAGCTCCACTAATTTTCATGCAAATCTAATTGCCCTTGCAGATGGGATGAGGGCGCCATTTCTCTCCTACCAGACTACTTGAAAAAATTCTACAATAAATTGTTGGGCACCTTCAAGGAGTTTGAGGATGAAGTGGCAAGTAGTGAGAACTACCGGGTTCCCTATGCTAGGAAAGCGGTACAACACCACGTCATCTCTCTCTCTCTCTCTCTCTCTCTCTTTATATATATATATATATATATATTTATATATTAGAAGACAATGATACTCTTTTCCATATTGCTAGTTTTGTAGTTAATCTCCCTTGTGTGCAGTTCCAAAACCTATCCACTTATTATCTCCAAGAAGCCGAATGGTTACACCAGAATCACATGCCAAGCTTTGAAGATCAAGTCAATGTGTCTACCATGTCCACAGGCGTGCCAGTGCTTTGTGTCGGTATGATAGCTGGCATGGGAGATGCAATAACTAAGAGAACAATGGAGTGGGTATATGGTAACCCTGATGCCGTCATAGCAAGCGCGAAGGTTATGCGTTTCATGAATGACATCGCTGCTCTAAAAGTACACATATATTAGACATTGATCAAAATGCAACTTTTTTATCATTGAGCATGCATGATTGATGATGTATCTGATTAATACTGTGGTACAAACATGCAGCGCGGTAAGAAAAAGGGGGATGTGGCAAGCACTGTGGAGTGTTACATGAATGAGCACAAGGTCACACATGAGGTCGCCTTTGCCAAGAACGAATCTTTGCTAGAAGATGTATGGAAGACTACAAACCAAGCTCGCTTTGAGCACCGTGAGCTTCTTCCAGCTGTGCAGCGAGTTGTCAATCTATCAATTGCCACTTCGTTCTTTTACACTGATAGGAATGATGCATTCACATCCGGTACACTCGTTCAGAAGACTATTGAGAGTATCTTTGCCAAGCCCGTTCCTGTCTAGTAGAACGAGCTAGTGCGGCAATTAATACAGTTGTACCGTTGTACGATACACCTTTGGTATATATATACATACACCAAAAGGTAGTAGTAAATAAAGATCCCGTGCACCATATCTGACGCACGGTGGCTTCTCGGTGTGGAGTTGCTACAGTGTTTATATATCTTTGTGAACAAGTATTGTACTCCCAATCAGTAGTTATATTGCTGCTGATTATGGCATCATATCGAATGTATTGCTATATATATTGTCTTGAAGTTTTACTCTCATGTTTTGGTAAATATTATTTCCAATCAGTAGTTACGTATGTGTATAGAAAAATGGTTCCATACTCCAGAGAGTTCGTACTTCCACCTTCAGTATACCGTTTAAATAATATTGTTATACTTCTTTATCATTTTGAGTATACTCTAATACTGATTATAAGATACTCTAAAGTGAATTCTATGAAAAATTTCATCAAAGTCCACTCTTTAGAGCTTAATTTATTTATATACTCTTTTTACAAATGAAAAAAATGTATATATCAAAAAATAAAGGGCTCCGATCAATTTTTTCAACAATATCGCATTGGAGTATCTTAGAATTATTATTGAAGTATACTGAAAGTGATAAAAGAGTATAAAACGTTTATTTAAGTAGTATATTGGAGGTGAGAGTATATACTTCTGGGAGTACGGAAAAGGCTTCCACATATCTAGTGAAAACCCTTGTTACCGTGAAAACTCTGTGGAATCTACGTGTAAAAGTTTTGAAAAATTCTCAAAAGATTACCATATGTAGGGGAGTGAGGTTCTACAACTTTGTAAAATTTGTAGATAAAGCCAATCGTATTTGAAAGATATGGAAAAGACAAATTGCAAAATAAATAGTACTAAAAAGTGAAAAAATCACTATTTAGACTGAATACTACTTCTATCTTGAAGTTCCTCTTTCCCCTACTTCTTTTTTTTTTGGGACCTGGCGATCGACGTGCGTGCGCGACGGCTGAATGCTCGTTGTTTCCGACATGTAGCCATCATCTTCAGACATGAGCTCTCGCAGGACGAAATCACGGATATTGGGATCATTCGCCTCCGCGACTCCGAGGTCGCTGCGCCACACGTCGCTGACGGTGATCCATCGCGGATGTACGTGCATCCGTTCCGTGGGCTCGAAGCCTGTCGCTCGGAGGAACAGCGTGATGGAGCTGCGAATGATCGTCAAGAGGAAAGGCCAAATGAACATTACACAATCCTGAAGTGTCCGACCGACGTAGGGTGTAACACCTGAAACTTCATGAGCTAAATAAAGTATCCATTTCAGGCAAATCTAAATTGAACATTACATTCACCGATTTGAGCAAGCTAGCCAAATGCATTCAAAGATCTACCAACTCAAGAAATTTTCAAACTAAACGGACCAACCAAATGCATGAAATGACAACTCAAACAAGCTAATCTATTCACTGCAATGAATGCATCGGCACTGTGCACGCAATGTTCGACGGATTATCAGCCGTTAGCACGGCCGTCTAACACTACTATAGAATGACACATTACTATCGCTTCATCTGTGTCGGTTCTAAACTTTTGACTTCAGAACCGATTGTGATAAGCATATTCCATTTGGAAATCTTGATAACAGGTTATCACAATCGGTTCTGAGAGAGAACCGATTGTGATACGATAATAATCCCAATCGGTTCTAGATAAGAACCGATTGTGATAATAATTTTTTTATCACAATCGGTTTTTATCTAGAACCGATTGTAATGAGTAGGTATTATCACAATCGGTTTTGGGAAGAAACCGATTGTCCCGAAAGCATTGAGGGTTATCACAATCAGTTCTTTTAGAACCGATTGTAATGAGAAGGTATTATCATAATCGGTTTTGGGAAGAAACCGATTGTGATGAGCACAGGTTATCACAATCGATTCTTTTCGAACCGATTGTGATGATTTTTTGGCAACACCATTAGGTGCAACCAAGAACAGTTCATTAGAAACATAGTTTTTGTGAGATCCTCCACTCACACATTTCCCCTTCAGGGAAAAAGAAAAAAACAAACTCCAACACAGGCCGCTCTTCTAGAATCCCAACACAGACCTCTTGTACCCTTCATTCATGCTTTAATATTTGTGCAAAACTTTATTTTCGGACGATGAACAGTACCAATCTTTTAGAATTCCAACTCGCGGTTCAACTCTCAGACAATTTATATAGACACATGTAGTGATGCAAATTATATATATAACATTATAGTAGCATGCATGCAGCAGATAATAATAATATATATACCATTCCACACATTATACTTGTTTTTTTTATCAATAGGACATGAAACATTTTGACTTGGAACAACAGAACATTAGAAAGATACAATGCACAAAAATATAAAAGAGATTCAAAATAGAGTGTAAAGGCGGCCGAATAGACTTCATCTGCACTAGGCCAACAACCCTAATATATTAAACAAGCTGTATTTCATTACAATATATCACCACATCCATTGTTTATAATTAGTAAACATATAAAGGAGGACTGCATTGCACCTAATATATTAAATTTACTACTCGCGGCTCTAGCCCGAGTAACCCGAGTCAACCGAGTCATCCGGAAAGTGACCCGAGTCACCCGAGTCGCCAGAGTCGGAGACTACGCGGACTAGTGATGGTTCATCCTCCGATGATGAACCCGATCTAGACGACGCGCCGTCCCTATGGTGATCGGGCGCGTAGTACTCCTCCACCTTCTCCTCCTCCTCCTCCTCCTTCTCCTCCTCCTCCTCGCCGTCATCGCCGCCGCCGCCGCCGCCCCGCCGTCGTCCTCCTCCTCCTCGCCGTCCTCCTCGCCGTCCCCCTCGTAGTCGCTGCCGCCTCGCTGCCGTCATCTCTGGGCGCTTATTCCTGCTGCCTTTGGAGGCGCCGGATGGGGTGAGGCGCCGGGAGGGACGCCGAGAGACAGTGAAGCGGCCGGCGCCACGCCGAGTGAGGCGCCGGAGGCCGAGGCGGCACTACCGGGCGGCGGTGAGGACGGTGGAGGAGGATGGAAGAGAGGCGACTCCACGGAGTCGCCGTAACTTGCCGGAGATGGTGGTGGCGCCGCCATTGCCGGTCGAAGATGCAGAGAACGAAAGGAGCTATATGGAAGACTTGTACCGATGTGACCAGGATGCAGAGAACGAAAGGAGTTAAGTATTGTTTGAACGTCAAAATGGCGGGAAGATGAGGGGCGAATGGATATCCGTGTCGGTTCTTATCAAGAACCGATTGTGATGTTGACTTGCTTCTGATCGGTTCCTTTTTTCGAACCGACACCGATATATTATCCGTGTCGGTTCTATAAAGAAACCGATAGTGTTGAGAATCAAATTATCACGATCGGTTTTACATATGTTTACGGTGATAACTAATTAATCACAAACGGTTCTTCTATAGAACCGATTGTGATGAGGCTCGCTAGGTTTTATATGTACCGCCTGGACTCGAATGAACTTATTAACTCTCGTCGAGTTAGTTCGCTAGGCGATTTCTCTATTTTCCACCTATCTTACCTGTGGCTTTATTCAAAAGGTGGGCCCGATTCCTTCAATCCCTTCAATGTTGTATTAACGCACATTATTCGATTTTGATTTGGTCTCATTAGCGAGTGTATGGTGGAGGAGATTGGTGCGTTGAAGGTCTTCGTTAATTGAAACCCTAGCTAGCTTGATCAGAGCTAGATTTCCTCGCTTGTGGTTTTCCTCGAAAGGTGACCAGCATTAATTCTTAGAAATCTCTTCAATATTGCAGTAGGACTTAAATTAATTTTTTTATTTGGTGAATGTGTACATTACATGTCATAATTGTTTTAATATAATTAATATGATCAATTATATATAATAGTTAATTAGGTCACGTAACCTATGCGTCTCCGTTCGAGGGTGCTTGTTTATAAGTATGCTAAAATGGCATATTTATAAATAAGCGATCTCAATTGTCCACGTTTTTGATTAGCTGAGGATATGTGGCTCGGGCAAGTTCTAAGGCTGTTGTACAAGCTGTAGTGAAAGTTTCGGCGACATCTCCTGGCAAGTGTTCTCCGAATACACATCCTCTTGACATGTTGTCGATACGTGTATTTGGAGAACAAATGAGATGTCACCAAATTTTCTAAAGTTTGTACAACATCTTAATTAGGAACTTGCTCGAACCACATATCCTCGAATGGGATTAGGACCTAACCTACTTAGAGATTAGGAGTCATCGTTGGTACGTACGTACTTAGTCGGTCTACAGATATACGTTTCTTTAAGATCATTCAACAAAAAAACTTTGTTTTCGGGTTCAACCCTTCTTTTATTTCATTGATTAGGGCATTATTAATTTATTGTTTGCGGTTTACTTGTAGATGGACCGTGAAGAATGGATGTATCACAAAAGCCGTGTGAGTGCTGAATTTCAGAGGGGAGTTAAGGAGTTCATAAGAATTGCAGAAGAAGATATGATTATGAGGGGGGTAAAGTTCATATATTGTCCTTGTATTGATTGCACCAATCTCAGGAGATTTAACAACTCAGCTCAAATTGAAGGGCATTTGATTCGACGTGGCTTCGTGAGGAATTACACGTGTTGGATCCATCATGGGGAGATAGGTAGTACCTCTGTGCTACGCAACGAAGACATGCTGGAAGCCGATCACGAGTTGGAGCGTGATATGTTCGATGACGATAATTTAGATCAAATGTTGCGGGATGTGGAGGGAAATTACACGGAAAGAGAGTTCGAAAAATTTAAAAGCTTGATGGATGACGATGCCAAACCATTGTTTTCAAGTTGCAAAGGGGAATACACCAAGTTGGGTTCGGTCCTTGCATTGTTTGAACTGAAGGCAAAACACCGCTGGACGGATACAAGTTTCAATGCACTTTTAATACTTCTATCGGATATGCTTCCAGAGGGAAACGAGTTGCCAACAAGTATTTATGAAGCGAAGAAGCTATTATGTCCCATGGGAATGGAAATAGAAAGGATACATGCATGTCCAAATGATTGCATACTATACCGCAACGTCCATAAGGAATCACAAGATTTGTCCCGCTTGTGGTGTACCCGATACAAACAAAATGAGAAGCGTAATGACAAGAAGCGTAAGAACCTAATTGACGACGGTGAAGATGTGAAAAAGGGGCACCACCAAGGTGTTATGGTATTTGCCCATCATTCCCGTTTAGAGCGGTTATTTGCAAATCCTAAAGAGGCAAAATTGTTGCGTTGGCATTATGAATCCCGAAAGGAAGATGGCAAGTTGAGACATCCCGCGATTCGGCTCAATGGAGAAACATTAATTGGCAACATGAGGAGTTTGGTGCCGAGATGAGGAACATAAGATTTGGATTGAGTACGGATGGTATGAATCTGCTTTGGTAATATGAGCAATGACACAAGATTTGGCCGCTTTTGTTGTGTATCTACAATTTGCCTCCTTGGTTATGCATGAAGCGGAAGTATATCACGATGTCGTTGCTAATCTCAGGTCCCAAACAGAAGGGTAATGATATTGATGTGTACCTATCACCACTAATTGAGGATTTGGTAAAATTGTGGAATGTGGGGGTTGAGGTGTGGGATGCATACAAAAGAGAGAACTTCATCCTACGGGCTATGATATTTTGCACCATAAATGATTTTCCAGCCTTTGGTAATTTGGCGGGCTATAGCACGAAGGGAGCCAAAGCTTGTCCAATTTGTGAAGAGGACACTGATAGCTTGTGGTTGCCGATTCGAGGAAAACGGTGTACATGGGTCACCGTAGGTTTCTACTCAAGTCATCGATATCGTAAGATGGATGACAAATTTGATGGAAAGAGGGAAGTTCGTGGCAGCCCGCAGCCTATGACTGGAAGGCAAGTATATTCACGTGTAGAGGATATCGATGTTCAAGATGGTAAGAGCCGTAGAATCTGTTCGTCCTAGGACCATTTGGAAAAAGAGGTCGATATTTTGGGACTTACCATATTGGAAGGAGTTAGATGTCCGTCAATGTATTGATGTCATGCACGTTGAGAAAAATGTTTGTGATAATTTGGTAGGCATCCCGCTGAACATACAGGAAGACCAAGGATGGTTTGAATGCTCGCCGTGATATGACCTACATGGGGATCAGGCCCAAGCTTGCAAAGTGATGGAGGAGGATGGAAAAGGGCCGTACATCCTCGCTGCATGCTACACCTTATCCAAGAAAGAGAAAGCAGACCTCTGAAAGTGTCTCCTCGACAGTAAAGTTCCATCGGGTTACTCCGACATAATTAATACTCTTGTGTCTATGGATGATTTGAAGTTGATCGGTATTAAGTCCAACGAGTGTCATGTCTTGTTGACCCAAATGCTCCCTCGTTGCAATCGTAAATATCCTACCATATGACGTCAGGTTGGCAATCACGAAGCTATGCTATTTCTTCAATGCGATTTCATGCAAGGTTATTGATCCCGATATACTAGACAACTTACAGAGTGAGGTGGTGCAGACTCTTTGTCGCCTTGAGATGCATTTCCCCGTCGTTCTTCGACATCATGGTCCACCTCGTTGTTCACCTTGTTAGAGAGATTAAGATTTGTGGACCCGCATTCTGCGTTACATGTATCCGCTCGAGAGGTACATGGGTATATTAAAGTCATACGTGAGGAATAGGTCGAAGCCTCGAGGGTAGTATTATTGAAGGTTATGGGGTGAAGAGGTTATTGAGTTCTGCGTGGACTACCTAGGTAAAAGACAACCGATTGGTGTTCCTATATCTCGTCATGAGGGCAGACTTGGTGGCAAAGGACCCATTGGGTCAAATCTAATGAGCCCACAATTTGATATGTATTGTAAAGCGCATTTCACAGTCTTGCAACACAAATGAAGTTCATCCATACATCCAACAAAGACAAGTTGATATTACGGGAAGAGAATCCACTTATGGATGAGCTTTCCATCACACGAGAACACAACGATCGATTCCTCACATGGTTCAAAGAAAAGGTGAAGGTCTCCGTTAGTACCGAGGATGTCAAATGGTTGGCTGACGGACCAAGATTTAATATACAGACATGGCAAGGTTACGATATTAATGGCTACACATTTTATATTGAAAGTCAAGATGCAAAGAGTACAGTGCAAAACAGTGGTGTGAGCATAGATGCTTTGTCCGATGATCACTCAATTAGAGGATCGTCAACTGCAATGAACTGTTACTACGGGATGATCGAAGAAATATGGGAGCTCGACTACGGAATATACCAAGTTCCATTGTTCCGATGTAAGTGGGTGAGACTTCCTCACGGAGTTAAGGTCGACAAGACAGGTTTTACAATTGTTGATCTGAATAGACTGGCCTACAGAGATGAACCGTTCGTCCCTCGCAAAGCAAGCAACTCAAGTTTTCTACGTATGTGATCCGGCCAATCCGAGGTTGCACGTCGTACTTCATGGCAAGAGGAGGATTGTTGGAGTTGAAAATGTCGTAGATGAAGAAGAGTACAACCAATTTGATGAAACACCTCCGCTTGCAGATGGGGCATGTCTTAGCGGTGACGACGGCACACATGGAACACATTACATGCGTGTAGATCATCAAGAAGGGTTGTATTTTAAATAAATTAAGTTGTAAGAATTCCCTGTATTAATGTAGCATTTTGTGGAATATATATGTCAAATGGATCTTATAGTATAGCAAATTTGAAAAAGATTTGAATTATTCGACTCTTTTGAATGAAGACTCTGTTTTTTAAAAAAATAGAAATTGGATCATAGTCATCACAATCGGTTCATTTAGGAAACCGATTACGTATAGTATAATTGCGATCGATTCTTCTATAGAACCGACACATATACTACAAATATTGCTTTCGGTTTTTATATATAACCGACACATATACTCCAATTATTGCGATCGGTTTTTATATAGAACCGACACAGATACTGAACATATTGCGATCGGTTTTTCTATAGAACCGACACGTATACTCCACATATTGCGATCGGTCTCTTTGGTTAACCGACCGTGATAAAACCTGTGAGCATTTTCATTTTGCGCAAGATACTCAGTTCATTTCAAATACAAGACCGATTTCGTTTCAATTCATTCCACAACCCTAGCTCGACCACCTCCCCACCGGCGCCTCCTCCGCCTCCTCCCCGCGCCTCCCCATCGGCGGGTACCGTGGGCGCCTCCTCCGGCTCCTCGATCCCACACCCTAGCTCGACCACCTCCCCACCGGCGCCTCCTCCGGTCCTCCCCGGCGCCTCCTCCGGCGATTCCCCTGGCGCCTCCTCCGGCTCCTCCCCGGCGCCTCCTCCGGCGATTCCCCGGCGCCTCCCCCTCCGGCTCCTCCCTGGCGCCTCCTCCGGCGATTCCCCGGCGCCTCCCCTCCGGCTCCTCCCCAATCGGCGTCCCCATCGGCTCCTCCCCATTGCCGACTCGGTTCGGCAGACCAGAAGATGCATTTCGGACTGTGGGCTGTAATTGGTTGTAAATAGCTCGATGATGATTGCTTTTGAATGAGGCTTGATTAATCGATCATTAAAGGAACTTGCTAGACCTAGAACAACACCGCTCTTAGTCGACAATTTGGTGCCACTTGCTCTTAATGCATTGTTCTAGGTCGAGCAAAGGTCTTGTGCTTATTCCTTTATGCTCTTAGTGACAATTTGGTGGCACTTGCTCTTAATGCATTGTGGTAGGGTTAGATTAGTGCTATATTCATTCTCGTGCTATCTTTGTACTTGTTGTTTTCTCGTGCTAGAGCAGTCTTTGTTCTAGGGTTGTAATCCTGAAATTTTTAGATGTAATAGCCGGTGATATATTGGCCATCTAGAAGTTGGACGGCTAATTAATTTAGCAACCCTTCTATAGCAACTGAGGGCAATCCATCATTGCAATTTGAAACTTGTAACACATGCTATATTATCGCACTTTATTATCGAGTTTAGTTGCAGAACCTATATGCCTCCCGTTCGAGGGTGCTTGTTTATAAGTATGCTAAAATGGCATATTTATAAATAAGCGATCTCGAATTGTCCACGTTTTTGGATTAGTTCGAGGATATGTGGCTCGGGCAAGTTCCTAAGTCGTTGTACAAACTCTAGAGAAAGTTTCAAAGATCTCCTGGTGTTCTTCGAATACACACCCTCTTGACCTGTTGTCGAGACGTGTATTTGGAGAACAATGAGATGTCGCCAAATTTTCTCTAGAGTTGTACAACAGCTTAGGAACTTGCTCGAACCACATATCCTCGAATGGGATTAGGACCTAACCTAATTAGAGATTAGGAGTCATCGTTGGTACGCACGCATTTAGTCGGTCTACAAATAGACATGTGAATTGTTTTCTATTATTTGAAATTTGAATTGCTTCCTCTCATGAAGTTTAGGTTTGACATATACGTACTTACTTCGAAATGTCGCAAAGAGAGAGCACCGGCTCAACGCCAGAGAGAGAAGAAGGTCCTGCTACCCCATCGAGGAAGGTTAGAAAGGCCAGAGGACCGAATAAAGGAGCCACAGGGAGAACGCCGCAAGTGCTCCGCTTCAATGCCGTGGGGTTTGCACGGGTCTGGCCCGTTAAGGGGCGCTACTCCTCTTTTCTCGCCAATTGGTGAGGGAGCGAGTGCCGATCACAATTAAGGACTGGAGGAAGGAAGTAAGCGACGAGCGTAAGAACCGACTGTGGGACGGGTTAAGGGAAAATGGATTATACCAGAGGAAGATGAAATCAATGCGAGACTGTACGCCTTGAAGAGAATGGGTGTGGCTTTGAGGCATTTCAGGGTGACCATGCATGCCCAGTTCGTGTTGAAAGACCGTACTCCCTTCCAAAGTTATCCATTTGTTACACCCGAGGTTTGGGAGGAGTTTGCAAGGATGAGGAATACGCCGAGGCGAGGAGCCGAGAGAGAAGAATATCGCTATACAGAGGCGTAACACACACGCGCACCACCTCGGTTCCGGTGGGTATGTAGGGAAGAAGGCGAGTGGGTGCGACTAGCAGAGGAGTGTGCAACCTTCGGGACAACGATGCCTTACTCCCACATATGCGAGGAGCGGCACGCTGATCGGGTATTAGCGAGGACGAAGAAAACCTCGACGGTCGATTGTCATTCCAAACCTCGCGATCGCACAGATCGTCACGACCATCGTAAGATATCTAACATAGTACATTGCATATTATATTCCCATTGTATTTTAGTAATAATCTATACTTGCGACTGCAGGAGGAGGTAAGCCTGCAGAAAGAGCAAGGAGCATTTGAAAGCCAAGGGTCAAGGGACATCCTGTGTTCGGCAATCGAAGCCCGATCATAAGGGCGGGTGCTTGCCGCAGTGCGGGGTATACGAAGAGGTCCTTCTTTGTAGAGGAGAGCGCTTCCAAAGTGCTGGGCAAGATCATGAGAAGCACGTGAGGCGCGGATTAGGCGCAGATGAAGGAGGAGTTGAAGGAGGAGTTAAAGGCCGAGATGATGGCTGAGATGATGGCGATGTTCTCCTGCAATCAGATTCCTCAACCATCGCCTATGCTACGCCCTAGCAACAAGCGCTTCCAATAAGGAACTGTGCATTCCACACCTCAAGGTAATAACTGTTTGAGACCAAAAGGTACATGAGTAAGCTTAACACAGTTATGATGAAGATCTTGATCACTTCTTGCGTGGTCCTGCCAAGTGCCTGGCTAGTCCCGATCGACGACGGAATACTGATTGAGGCTGCGCTGGGTTGCATTTCCAAGCAAGGAGGATGACACGGTGCATGGTATACCTTTGGGGATGGGCTACATGAGGGTGCAGGTGGACTATGTCCACGATGTTTACATGTCTCATGCCCTCGAAGTTCCCCTAACGAAGATATCACCACTCTTGGGCAAGCACGGATGTCGTTCATCAAGTGGCCCGCGACGGGTGTCGTAGTGCAAGCACCTCCTGCTGCCGCTCTGCCGGTACTATCGCTACTACTTACGCATCTGCTGGTACTCTGCTACTATCGCCGCTATCGCTACTTACCGGTACTGCTATCGCTGCTATCGCTATCGCTACGCTTGCTACTACTATCGCTATCGCTAGTACTGCATCGCATCGTGTCGCTTGCATATCGCTATCACTGCCGGTACTATCGCCGCTGCTCCTGGTACTACTCTCGCTGCCGCTGCCGCTTCCTCGCTTCCTCCTCCTATCGCTGCTCCTGCTCGCCTCCGCTGCACATGCTCCTCGCCTCGCTACACAACCTGCACCTACGCTGCACCTCCTGCACCTCGCTGCGTGCACCTCACTGCACCTACGCTGCACTACAAATGTAGTGCGCAGGTGGGGCGCAAAAGGACTTCTACCACGATGACGAAAGATACAAAGCAGAGTTCAGAGAGTCCCTCCGTGAAGAAGGCAAAGTTGTCAGAGGGCACAGAACACCCTGATGATCACAAGCGGTACATACATGGAAAGCCCTTTCTCCCAAGCCAAGAATTGAATTCTTTGGGCTTGTTCACTCGCCACCTACATGGATGGTACATCGATAGGTCACATGAGGACGAGCCTCGCCACGATTTCATAGTGAAGTATCGAGCGCGCCAATTCCCGCAACGAGGATGGGGGACCTTCCCAGTCAGTTTTGGATCTGTACTTTATGTACAGCTTGAAAGCCGTCGATATTTCTACCATACGATCCTGGGCGCTGTGAGTCTCGCACCATACTCAATCAGATGACTATTTATTGATTTTGTATTATATTTTTTAACAATTGACATGAATTGCAGGATCATGAGGCAGCGAGCCGTGACGGGTCGACACCCTGTCGGGTTTGTCGACCCCGAGATGGTGTCTGCGACCATGGCTAAGTATCAATCGGAGTTCCTTGCAGGATACATCAAGCAGGCATTGCATGAGGAGGCAAAAAAGGACTTCATTCTCTTCCCATACCACCAGGAGTATGTACTACTATACAATTCAATTACATGTACACACTTCAACCTTGCATTAACTTATTCTCTTGCATTGTGTACCGTTTAATAAGCAACCATTGGGTTCTACTTGTGGTTGTTCCGAGTCAAAACAAGGTCTACACGTTGAACTCGCTCGAAAATAGACCGATGGAATATGCGATCGAGCCTGTTTTGCAGAAGTAAGTACATTCCTCTAACCTAACACTTTACATATTGAACTACGTTACGTATTTTTAACCTCAATGGCATCTCTCCAATGTATAGGGCTTTCATGTCTTACGTTGCTGAACGTGGCCGACACAATGATAAACAAGGCACCAAACTCGAGTGGAAGCGCTTCAAGGTACAAGTGTCTATCATAGGATTTTTTTCTGACACCTATTTTTAATTCGTCTCCTAATTTAAGTTTCTTTGTTCACAGTGTCATCAACAAGGGTGCGATGATCTATGCGGCTTTTACGTGATGCATCACATCCTGATTTTGGTTGGTCGCTCACATCTTTTTCCTAAGGTATAGAGCAGATTATTTGCACTACTGTCTATGTGATATTTGTTTACAAGCATAATACTATCAGCATGTTTTAGTTCCAATTTAAGACTTAAATATATTAGTGCACTACTATCTATTTTGCAGGACCTTGATATCAACCGGAAGAGCCTAACCAACGCTGATCTCAAGAAATTACGAGACCATTTATGCCAGTGGTACTGGACAGAAGTTATAACGGATGATGGTAGATATAGAGACCATTCAAGCAAATACTAGTCCATAAAGTGTAAACAAAATTTATCTGAATGTGAATGTGATCTGTTACAGATTGTAAACAATATTAATTTTAATGCAATGTGTGTAGATTGTGATGTATATGTTCTGTGATATTGTGGATTGTGATGAATGTGTCATATTGTCAATGCGAGGCCATTTTCGGACGATGGACAGTAACATCATCACAATCGGTTATTTGTTGGAACCGATTGGGATAGGTACAGTATCACAATCGGTTCTTACTGGAACCGATTGGGATATAGATCTGTCGGTTCTTCTTTGGAACCGATTGGGATATGTACTGATCACAATCGGTTTGCATAAAGAACCGATTTTGATAATATTATTATCCCCATCGGTTTCAATAAAAAACCGATTGTGATAATGTAATAATTTGAATCGGTTCTAAAAAAGAACCGATTGTGATATTATTATTATCCCCATCGGTTCTACAAATGAACCGATTGTGATAATGTAATCATTTGTATCGGTTCTAGATAAGAACCGATTGTGATATTATACTTATCGCAATCGGTTCTAAGAGAAAACCGATTGTGATAAGTGTAATATCACAGTCGGTTCGTAAAAAGAACCGACAGTGATAATGTATTATTAGTGTCGGTTAAAAACCGACTGTGATATATCTACCTTATCACTGTCGTTGGACTTTGTATCGCCACCAAAACCGACGGTGATGACAAAAAAAAACCGATAGTAATGTGCCATTCTGTAGTAGTGTAACCTCGCCTCCTACGCCCGTACACCGGCCAACACCCCGCCGTTCGCGCACCTCACTGCGTTGCCGTCACTCCTCCTGATGCTCCTCAGCTCACCCCGCTCTCCTCCTTGCTGTTCTGCTGAGAGCACCGAAAAGAAGAGAGCCGACGAGCACCTCACTGCTTACAGCTGCAGCTGGGAGCTTCACCACGTAGTCGCGTCCTTTCTCCTTTGGCCAAACAGAAGCTTCCGTGTTCTAAGGAAGCAAGTGAAGTGAGCGCTTGATCAAGCCATTTGCGCTCTTGAGCTCGCTGTGACCACCTAAGTCTCCTCCCCTTTTTTCTTGCAGCTCCTACCATCCAAAGGAGCTCCTCGGCGCAGCCCTCTTCAACCTCCAACCGAACTGCTTCCGTGTCCAAAGGAAGGTTAGTGCTGCTCCCGTTGCATTAGATCTGGAGTTCGATCCCCATTCCAACACACCATTTCTCTCCTACCAGAGTACTTGAAAGAGTTCTACAATAAAAGTCCAACACACCATTGCGCTTGCACGGATGATCCTTGCCAAGTTAATTATGTTGATTGTGCTACTGGATGACACATATGATTCCCATGCCACCATAGAGGAATGTCGGAAGCTAAATGCAGCCATACAAAGGTTGAATTAGTTTAGCTTAACAATTTGTTACAGAGAATGCATGCGATATGCACACAAAAAATTTCATCAAAAACCACTCTCTATAGCAATTTATTTATATACCCTTTTTGCAAATGGAAAAATTTATATAGTAAAAAATAAAGGGTTCTGATGAATTTTTTTCAACAATATCGCATTGGAGTATTTTAGAATTATTATTTAAGTATACTGAAAGTGCTTAAAGATTATAAAAAGTTTATTTAAGTAGTATATTGGAGGTGGGAGTATGTACTTCCGGGAGTACGGAAAAGGCTTCCACATATCCAGTGAAAACTCCGTGAAATCCATGTGTAAAAGTTTTGAAAATTCTCAAAAGATTACCATATGTAAGGGGCTGAGGTTCTACAACTTTGTGAAATTTGAAGACCAAATCCAATCGTATCTGAAAGATATAAAAAAGACAAATTATGATAAAGGTGAAAAATTCACTATTCGACCTTTTTCGTCTGTTTTTTTTTACCTGGCGATCGACGTGCGAGCGCGGCGGCTGAATGCTCGTTGTTTCTGACCGCCCAAACGGCAGGTGCGATTCCGGCGGCACGTTCGTGACTGGATTGGGAAGCAGAGGAATCTGAAGCATGCACATCTCCTCGTGCGCTCACGGCCCACATGCACAGCTCTTAGTCCAAGAACTTCCAAGTACTGTTCACGACACTAATTACTCGTGACCTGATCTCAGTCTTAGGCTATTCCCAGTGCAAAGTGTCATACTCCAATATCTAAGAATGCCACATAAGATGAAAAGTATGATATTGCATTGAAAAAACACTCTCTACAATGCATAGTATCATACTTATATGTTTAAAGTAATTAATTGGTGTGATGTTGTGTCTATGAAAGTGGACCCAGATCATTAGATTCTGTGCCATGGCCTAAGATATCGTGCCAAAGCTATATCTTGCTCAAGATACAGCTTTCTTCTCCCTCTTATTTATTGCTTTGCCACATCAGCAAAAAATCATATGTGGCATCTAATTAATGAGTATGATACTACCCATTAGAAATAGCCTTATGTTATGGGTCATGGCATGGTGCCCCGCCCGACGCCGACCGCCTCGTCAACCTCATCGCCCCGCCCAGCTCGACGCCCGACCCACCTCCAAAACTCCTCCCGACGGTCGACGGGCAGCGTCACCTCCGCCCTCAGGTCCGCGAGCACCTCCCAGCGCCGTCGGCTGCTTGGAACCTCTTCGGAAAGCATCCTGCCAATCTCTACACCGTTTCGAAGCACGTACGGTTTCTGTCCCTCCTCCTGGCAGTTCTAGCCTTCTCAGTACTTTCCCGTACCTATCTTGCCTCGATGTGCTCCATCCCAGCCACTGCCCTGCCTCGTTGATAGCTTTATTGAGCTTGGCTGTCGTCTCCGAGGAATCACACGGAAGAAACTTGGGGGCAAACACCACCAGATACACGCAATACCTGATCATACTCCCCATCCGTGCCACGGCTAGAAGGCTCCGATATTTCACAGTAACTGGTTGCAATGTGCCATATCAGGACGATTTCATGGGTAGGGGCTCGCTGCGTGCACGTACATGTAACGATCTTCTCAAGATCGAAGCACAAGGAAGCGGGATTGGGGAAAAAGGTAGAAGAGACGAGGGGAAAAGCAGGAGAAAGGATTGGGGATCAAGTAAAGAGTTCTTTCTCCATACCTCTGTTCTCCCAGGATCTCAGCTTATATACTGCCGAGTCCCCACTCCAACCAGCGTTTGAACGATTACATGGGCTTAGCCCAAAACCATACGGTCCACACGATCCAAATACAACTCAACCAAATACTCATTACCAATGTACCTGATAGTACATCTTGTGCGACGATGGCGACGATAGGGAAGAAGACGGATGGGCCAGCAAACAAGCAAATGGACAGATGGCAGCCTGCCCATGCGCCGCGCTGCACGAGCCACCGCGTTTGAATGGCGGCAGGCAGGGAAGAGGATAAACAGAAGAAGGCGAAGGGCCAGCAGCAGCACCGCGACAACCTCCAGCACAACTGGTTACACATGGATATACCTGAAGACTGGTGTTCCGCGGTAGCAGCAGATGGACTCAGTTTCAAATTTCGTTTTCGGTATATATCTCCGAGATGGCTAAAATCAAAAAATCTTTGTGACATCTCGGAATTTCAAATGACTTCAGAAGAAATCCAGAAACCAAATTTCAAATCAGGTCATTTTTAAACTGGGATGTCTGAGGTTTCGGTCAAATTGAACTGACCAAAAAATGGTAAAAAACATGACAAACTTTTTTGAAATTTTTTGTGGATGGTCTTGATCTTAAATCCAATCAAGTGGGGCCCACAAAAATAAAAATCCGGTAAAAATTCCCGAGATTTCGGCTGAAATCACTGAGATCTCGCTAAGATTTTGAAAGATATTGTAGAATTTTGAAAAAAAAAATTACCTGACTGAGATTTAAGATCTTGGGTAGTCCGAAATATGAAATCTCGACCGTGATTTCCGAAATCTCGCCGGGATTTGGATCATGACTCCAACATGTCGGACTTTGTTGCTGAGATCAGCTGGCTTTGGAAAGTTGGGGGCTCTAAGATGCTAATAGTTAGAGAAATTTTACGTGCACTATACTAGTAAGTATATAGTTGTGAGACCCTCACTTTTATGATACGATAGTACCATAAAAGAAAGTTTTAAAGTACATTCAATACCAGTCCAATGATTAATAGCTAGTACGCACTTTCATAAATTGAAATTTAGCTCGACAGTAGGACTGAACAACAAGAGCAATTTAGCTCTGCTTCTGTTTGCATGTATGTAGGTATCTTCGCAGACGAGCATTCTTGTCAGTTACGTTGGACCATAAAATTGCAGACATACTTTAGCAGTGATCACTGCTGCAAGCATGCAGCATCGACATGCAACAGCAACTCAAGAATCACGAATCCTTTGGGCAGTAAGGGCCTGGGCTGAGGTTGACTGAGCGTAGGAACAAAGCATGCAGTACGTCGAGTTCATCAAAATTGCCTGCAACTCCAACTCCAGGCATGCACTGTTTAGCAGGGATCGCTGCTGCAGATCGTGGTGAATACAAATTCTCATACCAAAACATGCAACACAACTTTTTTTTAGCAGACATGCAGCAGCAACTTTTCCTTCTTCTTTCTTTTTTTGTCGAGGGAACATGAAGTAGCAAATTTTCCTCTCTTTTTTTTTCTTTTTTGTCGAGGGAGCATGAGGTAGCAACTTTTTTTAGGTTACAACAGAGGACACACACCACACCACACGCACACGTACACGCACTGGGCCTAAAGTGGAGATCACATGATAAATTCACGATTTATCAGGTACAATATATGGACAATACACGCGTATGTGAGATGATGAGACGCACGCACCCGGGGAGGAGGGTTTGTTGGCCTGAGCTGAATTTGACTAAATTCACGATTAATCGTGATTAGATTGGGAAGCAGAGGAATTCGACAGGGAAACAGAGAGAAATCAGACGGGCTGGGGCAGAGTCATTACATGCATACAACAGAGACAATCATACACGGCAGAGTCAATACAATCATACAACAGAGACAACGATACCTTCGTAGGCTACCTTCATCTGGAGGTGAACTCACTGGTACAACACATCATTCGTACAACCTTGCTTCAGCGCGAAGCTGGTCTCGCTCCAGGATCCCGGCGTTGGAGAGCAGGGCCCACAGATGGGTCACAAACTCCCCGCCTCTGGCCAGGTGCTCCACGTGGAGCTCCGTGTCGTCGGACGGCGCGACGTGCAGCATCACCTCCGCCCACAGGTCCGCGAGCACCTACCAGCGCCGCCGGCTGCTCGGAACATCTTCGGAAAGCATCCTGCCAAGCTTGACACCGTTTCGAAGCACGGTTCCTGTCCATGCTCCTGGCAGCTCTAGCCTTCTCAGTTTCCTGTACCTGTCCTGCATCGATGTGCTCCGTCCCAGCAACTGCTCTGCCTCCTTGATGGCTTCCTTGAGCTTCGCCGTCGTCACCGAAGCGACGAGACACCGTTGACCGTTCGTCAGCCTGCCCTCGCTCCGCACGAGAGCGAGGCCGACGGCTCTCTTCACGTCGTCATGCAAACCGATCATAGAGTGCCGCGGCGGTTTCCCCGGGTAACGATCAAAGTCTTCGAGCAGCGAGAACTGGCCGATCATGTTCTGCCAGTGCTGGTGCTTGTACAAGCTGAACCGTTCGAGGTGATCGCTGCGCCACACGTCCCTGACAGTGATCCATCGCCGATGTGCATCCGCTTCGTGGGCTCGAAGCCTGTGGCTCGGAGGAACGGCGTGACGGAGCTGCGAATGATCGTCGAGAGGATTGACCAGATACTTGCATCCCGCCGCCATGCCGACGGCAGCTGAAGAAGCGGCGAAGTAGGGGCGATCCGCAGCTTGCTCGGCCTCGGCCCTCATGTGCTCAGCGACTAGTTCGCTTTGCTCCGTCGCCGGCTGCTGCGTCCTGCTCCTCCCACGTACTACTTGTTGCGCGACCATGACGACGGCATTGTACAGAGCAAAGGTTATTGGTATCAGAGCAGAGTCGGTAGGGAAGAAGACGGATGGGCCAGCAAACAGAAACATGGGGGTGAAAGGCTGCACAACCGTGAAGTATCCGACCGATGCTGGGGGCACTCCTCGGCGGACATCGTAGCTCATGCGGCAACTGCATACCTGGGCGTCTAACAGAAGCATGGGCTCCTACGGATATGTGTTTTGATCGTACGGTCTAAACTAAAATTTGAATATTTTTTTAAACAAAAACATCCGAATGATGCCTATACACTCTCATACATAGTACTTTCGAAAAAGCACCTTGTTGACTTTTTTTGCCACTGTCCATCAGTCTACGCGCATGTAAAGTTGTAAACCATCCGCGTTTTTTGCTCTCGAAATTCAGCACTTGCGTGAGATGACCAATGATGCGAGTTGTGTGGTCCGCGTTTTTTCAAAGGGAACGATGACATTCATGCAACCGTCTATGCTGACTCCGGCTGTCCAGTCCTTCCCTTCTACTCCTCCCTCTCTCTCTCTCTCTCACCTCCCCTGTCTCCCTCTTCTGTCATCGCTGCCGTGATGATCGCAGCTCCGCACACCTCTTCTGCCGCCCCTGTTTCCTTGAGGCAGGCTGCAAGCTCGCCAGCTTCTCCTCCCCCGTCTAACCCAACATTCGCTTGGCCATTGCCTGGTCATCCCGCCTTGCGTCCTACCGATCAAGATGCGGTTGCTTGGGGAGTCGAAGCAGCTCGCCGGGCAGGCAACCGTCGCCGCCGTCTTGGGCGCGCTGTTGACCTGGTTCTGGGAAAGAGCGAGAGACCCGCCCATCCAGGTGGCTTCCCTGGTCGCCGCCGGGCTGCTCCTCCGCGTCCTCCAGTGCGTCCTTGCCCCGGCTCGCCGCCACTCCACTCACTGGTTCATCCAGTACGGCGCGTGGACCGCCTACTACCTCCCGTTCCCGCTCGCCAGCACGGCCGCGGTCATCATGCGAGGCTCCCCCGACGAGCAGTTCTACCTCCTGCCGTGGTGCCTCATGCTCTACCACGCCATGGAGCGCACGGCCAACATGACGGCCTACGCGCTCGCCGACAGGCTGCAAGACGGCAGGCGCCACGCGCAGCGGCTCTTTTACTGCCTCTACCTCATCAACGTCGCTGTCACCGCCTACCGGTGCTCCCCGCTTGCCAGCGCGGAGACGGTGTTCACCTGGGGGTCGCTTGTCGCTGCTTACTACGTTCTGTGGACCATTCCAAAGGACCATGACGGCGGAGGTCCTGTAGCCACAATGTCATCGTCGTCGTTCCAGAGCAAGGTGGTCGCCGACTACATGAAGCTGGAGTCCGAGTCCGGTGAACCATTCTTTGATGGTTGCAATAGCGTCAATCTGACGAGCTGCAAGTACTTGATCAATCCTTCTGCTCGTCCATCAGAACTTCCAACCAGTAGAAGGAAGCAACTAAGGGTCAAGGACATGATGCAGCGCGATATGCCGGATCACGTGTGCGAGCCGGAGCTTCAAGAGCTTTGCCTCTCCTACGCCTTCTTTCATATGCTAAAGCGACGTTACTTCGGGTTCGATTGCGCCGAGGAAGGCGATCCAAGGGTGCGAGATCTCGTGCTCAAGGTGATGCTATCATCAGACGACGATGGCGCTGCAGGAAGGAGAGGATTCACGGTGGTCGAGGCGCAGCTGGCTTTCCTCCACGACCACTTCTTCACCTCATACAACCCATCCTTGAAGAACCATATCTGGCACACGGTGAACCTCATCCACATTTCAGTTCACGCAATGCTGGTCTCTGCAAAGAAACAGGGAGCTCGAAGTGCACACACTGCTTTCACAGTTCTAGTACTGGCTGTTCTCCTGGTGCTCAAGTCACTGGAAGTCATGCACTACTTGGCGTCAGACTGGCGCAAGATGGCGGCCGTCAATGGCGATTTCGACAAGCCTTCGCGCTTTCGACGGATTGTTAGCTTGCTGTTTAGACACCAGTACTGGCAGAACAAGATAGGGCAGTACTCACTTCTTGATGATTATGGCCGCGGCTCCGCCAGGAAGGCCATCCTGGCTCGTTTACAGGGCTTTGTCTTCCATGAAACGACAGATTTCGTAAGACACTACCCACTAGAAGATGAAGCCGTGAGCTTGCCTGCCGATGTGAAGAAATCGGTTGTCGCCGCACTCGTGCAGAGTGAAGGCAGGCTTACCAATGGCGCCGTGTCACTGGGTAGAAATGGAGTTTCAGCTGATTTGGCATGGACATGCAGCCAACCAACTCATGCTCACACCATTCTGATATGGCACATAGCAACTTCTTACTGTGAAATGGCGCCGTCCGGTGACCATGAGACGAACAGCCAAGGCGGCCAAGAAGTCTCTCCTTACTACGACGCCGCGACGAAATTGTCAAAGTATTGCGCATACCTGGTGGCATTTGCCCCTGAACTGCTCCCGGATCACAGTGCAACTGCTACGGACGTATTCCAAGAAGCGCTTTGGGAGGCAAGAATGCTACTGGGAAGGGCAAGCTCAGCTCAAGAGAAGTACGAGAGGATGACGAGCTTGCTGCTCTTCGAGGAGACGGTGTTCGAGATGGGCGCTAAGCTTGGGAGGCAGCTCGAGGAGCTGGATGACGATGAGCGCTGGAAGGTGACTGCGGATTTCTGGGCCGAGACGCTGCTCTACGTTGCACCGTCCGACAACGTCGCCGCGCACATCGAGCGGCTCGCGAAAGGCGGAGAGTTTGTGACGCATCTCTGGGCCTTGCTCTCCAATGCAGGTATCCTAAAGCGGAGCTAGCTGTTAATTAGCGCGTGAATATTAATTCCTCCAAGGAAAAATTGGTGCTTCAATTTACTTTGGAAGAAGTATGAGCAGTGCTTGTATGTTTTCCTCTTAACACAAGTTGCACAAATTTTGAAATAAGCAAAAGGGTAAGTATCACTATTTACTCTTCATTCGTGCTTTAATAGTTGTGCAATTTTTAAAAAGAAGGGCATAAAAGCACCTCTCAAGAAGTATATATGTTTAATTATAAGGTACATTGTAAACTCGAGCAATATATGTGTATGGAATATATATTATCATCGTTGACTAGTAACTAAATGACGTTGTAAAGATTAGAGCTCTTTTACGGTAGTAGAAACACTCTTAACAAATTAATGATAGATTTAATTTCTACTACACATTATATACTACCAGTATGATGCACCGTAAAATTTATCAAAAATTAAGGTAACGAGTTATTAGCACTTGGCACAGCAAATTAAATAAGTGTCGGGGGAGGGATGCCGTAGTACATCAGGCCGGTAGCAGCTTCGGCAAGCGAAACACATCGGAGGATTCATCTCAGGTAAGGTTTTGGGACCAATCTCGGACTAGATCTGAGGGCTAAAATTTGGTGAGGCGAGACATATTAGGGGATCCATCTCTGGACGTGGTTTGGAGACCAACCCTGGATGAGGTCCAAAGGCCAACCACAGTGAGGCGTGACACATGGGGGATCTACCTCGGATGAGGTCCACCGTAACCACAAGCCGAGGTTACATCGTAGCTCATGCGGCAACTGCATGGCCTGTATAGACGCCGCGGCTGGCTTCTGCTAGATGCCGCGGCATGCAGTTGCTTGGGAACAAGAGTTGCAGTGCATACAACAGGGGGTACAGCGTAGGTATGCGAGATGCACGTTACAGCGCAGGTATATAAGATGGACGTACATTGTAGGTTAGGGAGAATCCATGTACGTGGCGTGTAGCCCGAGCAGCATGTGAGGTCGCAAGAGCAGCACGCAAGGGACGCAAGTGCAATGAGATGGGACGCGTAGAGGTCTATGCAGTGTAGCGGCCAGCGGGCCATGCAGGCGAGCGGCATGGGGCCGTACATGTGCATGTGTGGGGGTGAATTAGTGTTTGCAGTCCACCTGAAGGATCGAGGCACACCAAAAGGGGGTGAATTGGTGTAAACTAACACCTAAATTTGATTTTTCCTATTTTTATCAATTCTATAAATTCATAAAATAACTATCAAACATAAAAAGATCAATCTAGAATAATTGATCTGAGATCATAACAGAAAACTAGATTAAATATGTAGATTAGAAAGCAATTATACAAAAGCTTGAATTAGTAGATTGGAGTTCATGCTCACGTCAAAAGACATGCACAATGACACCTAACTGAAAGCACAATCTTTAAACTAACTAGTTACATGCCCGTGCGTTGCTACGAAAAACAAAATTGATAACGAAAAATAAAGATTAAAAATAAAAAAAATTATTTCACAAGATCAAACATCTATCTTTAACGCTTCGTTTCTTGCGAAAGCTGGCTAATTAAAGCAACGCTTCGTTTCTTGCGTAGGGCAATTAAACAGGGCAATTAAGCGGCAATTAATGACATAGGAAGAACGGACCACTGCCACCAAGTGCTGCTTTAGAATAGTAGAGATGTTTAAAAACTTTCCTCAATTTTCCTTCTTCTTTTTCAACGCCTTTTCTCTCTCCATCTTTACTTTCTCTCTCTGTGCAGCACGAACATTGTAGCTATTCAATGTATTTCCTGTAGTGACTTACTGTAGTTCCGAGATTTTTTCCTCGCTCCTGCTCAACTGACTCTGCTTTCTTATCTTTTCCGTGCGCTCCCTCTTTTTCTCTTGTACAGCGCACACCAGAGCTCTCCTCCCTCTACGTGTTATAATTAGAGGGAGACTAGGGAACGGTATACCGTTGCAACGGTATAGCCGTGAAACTTATGAAACTTATCAGTTTTAGTGCTGGTTTCACGAGTTTCAGTGTTTAGTTTCATCGGTTTCATGTTTCATCAGTTTTTAGTGCTAAGTTTCATGAGTTTCAGTGTAAAAATTCGTAAGTTTCATGAGTTTCAGAGGTATACCGTAGAAACGGTATACCGTTTCTTAGTTTTTCTGTATAATTAAGGCTAACCCTACTTTATTATCTCTAATTAACTGCATATATGCATATCTAACTAACTCAATTACACATGACCTACTATATGCTCACATAGTCCAAAACTCGCACGTGCACATGTACAGCCCACAAACCGCTCTCGCGCGACTTGTTCACCTGCACGGTCTGCTAACCACTACACTGTATAGACCTCTACGCGCCCCATCTCATTGTACTTGCGTCCCTTGCGTGCTGCTCTTGTGACCTCACATGCTGCTCTCGGGCTACACACCACGTACATGGATTCTCCCTGACCAACAATGTGCTTCTGTCTCGCATGCCTACGCTGCAACGTGCATCTCACATGTTTATGTTGTACCTTCGGTTGCCTGCGTTGCTACTCCTGTTACAAATAAAAAACCAATCAAACATAGTTCCTTCTTCCATGAATAAATTACTTCATCATAAATATTATTATTTATTAATCATCATACATTCACAAATATTATTATTAAATTATATATATATATATATATATATATATATATATATATATATATATATATCGTAAATAGACCGTCGCAAGGGAGACAAAAAAAAAGGGTGGAGTAGAAGTGGAGGGCAGCCGGAATTGAAATAGATGGTTTGATGTTGTACAGTTCGAATGGATCTGAACTTACTACCGTCGACTCGCATCATTCTTCTTCTCACGCTCTCAGTCAGGGATACCCGCAAATGCTGAATTTGGAGAGCAAAAAACGCGGATGGTTTACATGCGCGTAGACTGATGGACAGTGGCAAAAAAAGTCAACAAAGATGAAGGTGCTTCTTCGAAAGTACTATATATATTTTAATATAACCAATGGTCAAGATCAGAATCCATATTTTTTCTCTTGAACGAAGAGACTATCAAATCCCTAAAAAAAATTGACGCCCTAGAGTACTTAGAGCTCACAATCTGCTGCTGCTGCTGCAGAAATATCACTCGTTACCGATTATGCTGGTAGAGGTCCTCGCTGTGCTGGTGCTGGTCCTTCGTCTTGTTCCGTTCATCGTCCTTCCTGCCCGCCGCCGGTCAAGCCACTGGCTCGTGCAGCGCGGCGCATGGGCGGACAGCCATCTGTCCCATTTGCTTGTAACGTTCTTATTCCCCGTCGCCGTGTCCTTCTCGTCGAAATGGCAGCGGTACAGCATGGTAAACACCATGCTTTTGCCAGACTCCCAGGTATGCAGTTGCCGCATGAGCTACGATGTCCGCCGAGGAGTGCCCCCAACATCGGTCGGATACTTCACGCTTGTGCAGTCTTTCACCGCCATGTTGCTGTTTGCTGGCCCATCCGTCTTCTTCCCTACCGACTCTGCCCTGATACCAATAACCTTTGCTCTGTACAATACCGTCGTCATGGTCGCGCAACAAGTAGTACGTGGGAGGAGCAGGACGCAGCAGCCGGCGACGGAGCAAAGCGAACTAGTCGCTGAGCACATGAAGGCCGAGGCCGAGCAAGCTGCGGATCGCCCCTACTTCGCCGCTTCTTCAGCTGCCGTCGGCATGGCGGCGAGGTGCAAGTATCTGGTCAATCCTCTCGACGATCATTCGCAGCTCCGTCACGCCGTTCCTCCGAGCTACAGGCTTCGAGCCCACGGAGCGGATGCACATCGGCGATGGATCACGGTCAGGGACGTGTGGCGCAGCGACCTCGGAGTCCGGAGCCGCGCGCGCAGGGCGTTGATCCGGGACTCGTGCCTTTCGCTTGCCTTCGCTCGTCTGCTCACGCGACGCTATTACGGAATCCCCTGCACGGAGGCGAATGATCCCAATGTCCGTGATTTCGTCCTGCGAGAGCTCATGTCTGAAGAAGATGATGACTACATGCGAGCTTTCAGGATCGTCGAGGTAGAGCTGAATTTCCTCCATGACTACTTCCACTTCTCGGAGTATTATCACGGCATGGACCGCACGTACAAAACCAGTGCCTGCAGGTTAGCGTTTCTACTGCTGTTTTTTCCAAGTGTATACACCATGGAGTGGTACAGCCAACTTTTGGGAGTATCATGGAACAACGAAGATACTGCTGCTGCTGATGCAGCTCGTCCTCGTCTTACTCATACTGCTACATTACTAGTAGCATTGGTGATCCTGGCAATACCAGAATTGTTATGGCTCCTGTCTCATAGTGTGTCTCACTGGTCTGAGGTATCCTACGCGTTGCACTACGTCAATGGCCGTTTCTGGAAGGCCTCCATCATCAAGTGGTGCATCGATCACCTCGAACGGTTCAGCTTGTACAAGCACCAGCACTGGCAGAACATGATCGGCCAGTTCTCGCTGCTCGAAGACTTTGATCGTTACCCGGGGAAACCGCTGCGGCACTCCATGATCGGTTTGCATGACGACGTGAAGAGGGCCGTCGGCCTCGCTCTCGTGCGGAGCGAGGGCAGGCTGACGAACGGTGTCTCGTCGCTTCGACGGAACAGGGTTCTCGAGATGTTTTCGTGGGCGTGCACGCCGCAAGCCCCCACCCATGAAATCGTCCTGATATGGCACATTGCAACCTGTTACTGTGAAATATCGGAGCCGTCTAGCCGTGGCACGGATGGGGAGTATGATCAGGTGCCGCAGAGATGCCACTTCGACGTCGCCAGGAATTTATCGAGGTATTGCGCGTATCTGGTGGCGTTTGCCCCCAAGTTCCTTCCGGGTGATTCCTCGGAGACGACGGCGAAGCTCAAGGAAGCCATCAAGGAGGCAGAGCAGTTGCTGGGACGGAGCACATCGACGAAGGACAGGTACGGGAAACTGCGAAGGATAGAGTTGCCAGGAGCAGGGTCAGGAACCGTGCTTCGAAACGGTGTCAAGCTTGGCAGGATGCTTTCCGAAGAGGTGCCGAGCAGCCGGCGGCGCTGGGAGGTGCTCGCGGACCTGTGGGCGGAGGTGATGCTGCACGTCGCGCCGTCCGACGACGCGGAGCTCCACGTGGAGCACCTGGCCAGAGGCGGGGAGTTTGTGACCCATCTGTGGGCCCTGCTCTCCAACGCCGGGATCCTGGAGCGAGACCAGCTTCGTGCTGATTGCTGAAGCAAGGTTGTACGAATGATGTGTTGTACCAGTGACTTCAGCTCCAGATGAAGGATAGCCTACGAAGGATGTTGTAGTAGTACCCATGCCATGTATGATTGTCTCTGTTGTATGCATGTATCGACTCTACCCCAGCCCGTCTGATTTCTCTCCATTTCCCAAATCGAATTCCTTTGCAAAATACTTTCATTACTGTTTACTTCAAGCTGAATGGAGTTAATGGAAATTGCTCAATCAAAAGGCAGAAGCATATTTCTTAGTACCAAGACAGATCCTCCTTCCTCTGCTCTGGCCCTGCACATATAACATTGTGTAGATAGATTTAAGAGACATTTGTATTATTAGGGATACTCAACTCCACCAGCTCCACGGATTTGATGGAGCTGGAGCTCTGCCAAACACCCCCTAAATATGCACATAGAACCAAGAGTATGACTCACATGATAACCTAGTAAAATGCATGATGAGAAGAAGTTAAAAATCAAGACTACATGAGTTCTGTTTTTTGACTGCTTCCATTGTATTGCACAATGCACCCTATGCTATCTTCAGAATTGGTTCCAAACTTGTCTCCATGAAGGATGAAGCTATCCAATCATACATGCCGTGTACACAAATGACTCATATATTCCATTTGAATGACTGTGATATTAACATTTTAGGAGTAAATTGCCCGAATTCTGAATCTCTGAGCTGTTGAAATGATAGGCCACCATTCCGAATACTTCAGTAAAGAAGATAACTTTCTCCTAGGGATGCAAATGGGCCGACCCTAGGGTCTTCTTTGGCCCACTCTAGTTCATTTGTTTGCACTAAAAACTTAATTTTTACTCCACCTTTTAAGTTTTAGTGCAAACAAATGAACTAGAGTGGGTCAAAGATGACCCTAGGGCCGGCCCATTTGCATCCCTACTTTCTCCTTCAGTTGCTGAGCTTTGAGCTTGCACCGTTGTTCTCTGTTCGTACTTCGTTAAGTACTTTCCAATATATCGACACGCAAAGCTTTTGCTTGTTGGAGGAAAAAAAAAGAGAACTTTGTTGTAAGGATGAAATCCAAGGATTTCAATGTATCCATATTCGTTGCAAGAAAATCATCATTGTCAGTGTCCTACACAAAATTCTCTTCTGACAAGAGTTTCGGTGCTGTCAGGCACATCAATATTATCTTCTTACACGTAGTTTAGTTTACGAAGATGCCACGCTCCTGAGTGCGGGAGCAGCTGCCCGCAGGCGTTGACGATGGCGCGGCACGCCTTGCAGAGTCCGTGAACGCGTCGTCGGGAAGAGCCACTTGTTCCATCTCCATGGACAAGCATGGCAAATTAAGAAGCCTTGATCTGTCATGGCGAACGAAAGCCGTGCTTCAACAGGGTGTCAATCTTGGGAGGATGCTCTCAGAAGAGGTGCAGATCAGCCGGCGGTGCTCGCGGACTTGCGGGCGGAGATGACGCTGCACCGTACGTCGCGCCGTCCGACGACGCGAAGCATCTGCATGTGGGCACTGCTCTCCAACGCCGGGATCCAGATAACCATCTGCACGTGTCGTCGGAGACGACGAGACCGATCCCAATGTGCAGGCTGCTGCGGGGAACTGAAGCAAAGGTTCTAAATTTCCTGAAAATCGACGTCTTTAGGTTTTACAACAGCTACCTTAATTTCTCAGATCAGATATAGCCATCAAGCCATGCATGTATATATATCACGTTCCACTGGATCGCCATAGTCTTGGAGGATTAATTTCTAGTAAAATAAAATGGACGATCAGGATCAACTAAATCCGGCAGTACACAGGACCATACTACCCAACAATGGATTATGGAATTGCATGGATATATCAAACATGAGCAAGCTATTTTTGTAAAAATAGCCTAGCCTCCTCCTCAACGGAGAAGACGTGGCAGGTGAGGAGCACGGCAAGTTTTCATGCCGAGCTACCTCTCCTCGGCGAACTCAGCAACTAATCACCTTGATTAGTTATTTAATTAATCACATCGATTATTTGACTTTACTTAATTAAATGGTTAGTTAAGTTCCAACCGAGCTATGTAAGCTAAACATGTGGCATGCGCGTACCTACCAAGTTCGGCTTGATTGCACTGCACTTCATGCTTTGTCCATTCACCTATCATGCATTCAAGCCTATAACCTGAAGAACATCGTCAAGAACATCGTCGACGTTGTCCGAGCCCCATCCAAAATTCGCTTCCGCTAGCATCGCCCTGTTGCCATTCACATCATCATTATCATCTTCTAAGATCCAAGGTCCATCAATTCGTTAATTTATGATAGTTATAGAACGATGGTGTTCATAATGCGATGGGTTTAAGGTCACCTTGATGGGAAATTTCAATGAATGACACTGAATTGGACTGCCGCGGACAAAACGACATTAAATTGGTTCGCCTTTCTCGATATGACACCGTGCACTCTAATTTCATCGTGGAATGACATTTTGGCCCTTTTCTGGGTATTGTTTATGTTTTTCCCCCGATTCGCATGGTGACGGGACAAAAATGCCCCTGAGTCGCACCGTGCTTAGCTGGTTGAACCAGTTGGGCCGGCTCGTGCTCGTCCATTGGCTGCGTGCTCTCTAGGGTTCCGCTGCGGCGACGGCGATGGCGGAGAAGGCACCGCCAGTCGGCACTGACGTCGGCGGAATGGAAGCGTGCAGCGGCGGTCGTAGGTAAGCTGCTATTCAAATTTCCCTCGGTTGGGTTAGGGGTTAGGGTTCGTGAATGCGGATTCTGGGATTGGCGCGAATAGTTGATACATGGAGAAATTTCTGTGAGGTCTTGTACCTAACAGGCATTTGTGTTTGTTTTACTTGTGTTTTTGTTGTTGTTACGATCGATCCTGGTGCTGCAAGTGGATATATGGAGAAATTTCTGTTAGGTCTTGTACCTAACAGGCATATTTTGTGTTTGTTTTCCTTGTGTTTTTGTTGTTGTTCCGATCGATCCTGGTGGTGCTGCAAGTAGTACTTGTGGTACTAACTCAAGGTCGAGCGAGGTAGTCAATAGCGCGGGGGGTTCTTGTAGCCACCGAGGAAGTGTGGCACGTGGACATGATGAATCTACATTGCCGCTCGATTGGGATAAGCTTTGTGTCATGAACAATCCAGATATATACATAGGCAGTAATAATCCGGTTGCTGGGGAAGATGCCATCTATGAGATGTTGGGTTTTAGTCTTGAGTGGGAACAAGATTGTGTTCGAGGACATGGGATGGAAGGAGATGCAGAGCAAGGACATGGGGTGGAAGGAGATGCAGAGCAAGGACATGGGGTGGAAGGAGATGCAGAGCAAGGACATGGTGATGACAATGCCAGGGCTACGTCACCTTTCACTGCTGATGATGATGACAATGAGACAAATGACACTGTAATTCCATATGTCGTACCCGGTGAGGCTTGTGTTCATTGCGACAAGGAAAATCCTCCAATGGCAGAGGGGAGCACGTATGGATCTATGTATGAGTTTAAAATGGCTCTGAGGCAACATGCAATTGTGAATCAATTTGAGGTAGCCACAAAGAAGGCCGAGTCAGTTAGGTACAGGGGTTACTGCAAAGCAAAGGGGTGTAAATGGGCTATTGTAGCAAGGTTGATGCGTGATGGAAAGTCTATTCGGGTATAAATTTTAGTTTGTTTGGAGTTCTTTCTGTTCATATTAATGTTGTCATTTTTGTGGTTAACCTTGATTTGTTGTATATGCAGGTGACAGTGAATAAGTTTGACCACGTGTGTGCATCTACAGGGAGAGTAAGCACAAGGATGGCTTCATACAAGTGGATAGCAGAGAAGGCAATCCCAATTTTGAAGGAACATCCAAATATGGGAGCAAATGAACTGAAATCTGTGTTAGACAGTAAGTACTCTGCAAATTTAACTTACAGCACAGTGTGGCTTGGTAGGCAGAAAGCTATGGACATTATTTTTGGTTCATGGGAGAACAGCTTTGAGATGCTTTTTAAGTTCAAGGCAGAGATAGAACTTAGAAGTCCTGGAAGTGTAGTCGAAATAGATGTACAACATGATGGAGAGAACATGTACTTTCATAGGTTTTTCTGTTGTTTTAAGCCTAGCATAGATGGGTTTCTGAATGGGTGTAGACCGTACATTAGCATAGATTCCACTGCACTTAATGGGAGATGGAATGGACATCTTCCTTCAGCTACAGCTTTAGATGGCCATAATTGGATGTTTCCACTAGCATTTGGGTTGTTTGATGCAGAGACCATAGATAATTGGACCTGGTTCATGCAACAATTGGAAAAAGCCATAGGCAGTCCACCACATTTGGCAATAAGTTCAGATGCCTGCAAGGGTTTAGAAAATGCAATTAAGCATGTGTTTCCCTGGGCAGAGCATAGAGAGTGCTTCAGACACCTCATGGATAATTTCGTTAAAAAATTCCAAGGCCCAATCTATGCAAATATGTACCCTGCTGCTAGGGCTTTTAGGGCAGACAGGTTTGACCATTACATCGGCAAAATACATGAAGCATGCCCTGATGTTGGCCCATGGTTACGTAGGTATCACAACTTTGTTGTGGATGAGAAGTAGGTTTTCAGAGGAGACCAAGTGTGACTATATCACAAATAATCTAGCTGAGTGTTGGAACAGCTGGGTGAAGGAGCTGAAGGACCTACCTGCGACTGAGCTAGCTGATGCAATAAGAAAGAAAACTATGCAGCTATATGATAGGAGGAGGAGGTTAGGAGAAAAACTTGAAGGTGTCATGCTCCCTGGTGTTATTCATCAGCTTAATGCAATGACAAGGCATCTGGACAGGTTGATGGTCACCACTGCTGGCAAGAACATAGCTGAAGTCAGTGAGGTCAATGAGGAACTTGAAGTGGTGAGACATGTGGTGCATCTTGATAAGCATGAGTGCACATGCAGGGAGTGGCAGGTCTCAGGAAAACCCTGTCCACATGCTTTGGCATTCATAAGTACCATTAGAAACTTCAATATGGAGGACTATGTGCACCCTTACTTCTCTGTGAGATCATTCAGGCTTGCATATGCAGGTATCATTCCACCTTTGACTGACAGGTCACAATGGCCCTCTGTGGACCTTGGGTCAAGGGTGCTGCCACCAAATGCAAAGAGGTCAGCAGGCAGGCATAGAAAGAAAAGGATTGTAGGTTGTCTTGAGAAAGGAAAGGCCAAGGGTAAGGGAAAATGGCAGGTCAAGTGTAAGGGCTGTGGTGAATTGGGTCACAGGCAGACTAGCTCCAAGTGTTCCTTAAATGGGACCAGAAAGAGGTACTTGCACCTGATAATCTGTTACAATTGATAGACCAATTGATATTTCATAAACCCTGAACTTGTGTATATGTATTTGCAGGAAAAGCAGATCCAAGAGTGGCCCTAAACAAAAAGAGTGTACCACTCCTCAAAGAAAAGAAAGATCAGTTGCAAGGAAGGTGCCATTCAGCCGTGCTGGTGGAGAAGGGACCAACAATACCATTTCCACACCGACGAGGTATAATCTTGCTTTCTTGACAGTGACACTTCTGTTTCAATAATGTACCCGTGCTACTTGGTGCAGGCAAATGGCAATGAGCAATACTGCTGGAGAGGGGACTAGCCAGACCACAGCCAAAAAGCTGACTCCAAAGAAAAAACCAGACTCCAAGTGGTCTTCTTTTCAGTTCGCAAAATGGGTGTAATCAAAATGTACTTTTGCATGTTGCTCGGCAAACATTAGCTTTAGCATGTTGCTAGATTCTGGATGATGATACAACTTTTGTATGCTATATTCTGGATGCTAGACCTTTTGTATGCAATTCTGGATGCTAAATCCAAGTAGATGCTACTGATCTTTTGTATGCAATTCTGGATGCTAAATCCAAGTATATGCTACTGATACAACTTTTGTATGCTATATTCTGGATGCTATACCATTTGTGGATGCAATTCTGGATGTGTATACCATTTGTGGATGCAATTCTGGATGCTATACGAGCTGTGGATGCAATTCTGGATGCTATACCATTTGTGGATCTTTTGTATGCTATACCATTTCTGGATGCAATTCTGGATGCAATTCTACAACTGGATGCTAAATTCTGGATGCAATTCTGGATGACAATTTCTGGATGATGTACCATTTGTATGCAATTCTGGATGCCAAACATATTTCTAACAGTAGAATTATACCATTTGTGGATGTACCATTTCTAACAGCCAAAGGTATTTGATTTGTTTATTTTCTCTCTTGATTGTTTGCTGTTTTTCTATTGAAGAATTGGGTTGAGCATTTTCCATATTTATTGTTCTAAACAGGTGCGACAAAACCATCAGTAACTGCAATTGATGTTAAACAAACTGATGCCAAACAAAATTATGCCAAACATATTTCACTGATGCCAAACAAACTGATGTTAAACAAAATGATGCCAAATATATTTCACTGATGCCAAACAAACTGATGTTAAACAATCTGATGCCAAACATATTTCACTGATGCCAAACATATTTCACTGAACATGCACTGATAAACAAACTGATGCCAAACATACTGATTATTGACAAATAATACTGATGCCAAACATATTTCCCCATACTTGTTCATTTTACATACTTGCTCATTCATTGACATGCTACTTTACAAGCATTACAACTACTAACAAAATCATAAGAACTATATTAACACAACCTAACAATACAATAGTTTTTCCCCAGACTTCAATTTTCCTTGTTAGTGCTGCCATCTCCTTCTGTACTTCCTCTAAATCTTCCTTCAGGTCATTTCTTGCTTCACGCTTGCCAAACTCTCTTCCGACTCCAATTCTTCCAAGGTATTCCTCATACTGGGCTTGCCACATGAAAAATTTACAACCATTCGAACCCTGAAAACAAATTTCATTGCATACATGAAATCAAAATTTCAGGGTCGGTTGCATACACGAAAGCAAAATTTCATGAAACCTAGCGATCAAAACACAATTTCATCACACTACTCCCAAAACTCACCGAAGCTTGGTTGCGCGGGCATTTGTAGAACCTCTTCCCCTTGTTAGCCTCTGTTTTCGCAGTCAGCTCCAACACATTCTCGATGTTGCAATACGGACACACAATCAAGGGCAACCCTGTAGGCTCCAAAGGCGATTTCCAACTAGAACCGAAGCTAGAGGAATGCGACATCTACTCCACATCACAAGCGGGCACAACGGAATCCGCAAAAACGACGAAGGGGGAGGAACAAGCTTACTAGATGCGGAGCCGGTGTCAATGCCGCCGAAGTCAATGCCGCCGAAACCTGCAGATGTCGCTGGCGCTGCCTTCTCCGCCGTCGCCGCCCAGCTTCGAACCCTAGAGCGTGCTAGGCGGGATCCTGTGCTAGCCGGCCCAACTGGTTCAACCAGCTAAGCACGGTGCGACTCAGGGGCATTTTTGTCCCGTCACCATGCGAATCGGGGGAAAAACATAAACAATACCCAGAAAAGGGCCAAAATGTCATTCCACGATGAAATTAGAGTGCACGGTGTCATATCGAGAAAGGCGAACCAATTTAATGTCGTTTTGTCCGCGGCAGTCCAATTCAGTGTCATTCATTGAAATTTCCCCACCTTGATGCATGCCTCAACACCCACTCTATCCGTCCAGATGGTTCGTTGAGGATCCACTGATTTACTGTTCATGCGGCTGGAGCGGCCAGGTACTGTCCATCTGATTTACTGTAGGTACAATACTCGCAAATCACGAATTCCATCGCTAATACCCAGGTAGCTTCGAAACCTGTAGCACACGAATTCCATCGCTTGAACCTATGGCAGCCCCAGCCATTCTGTTCTTTCCGTTTTTTGTGACTACGAAGAAATCAATTTGTATTTCTGGTTATAGTACTCCGAATAAAAGAGTACAAACCCTAATACCCAGCTCTAAATAAACAGAGGATACCTCCTCCAATTTATAATGAGCAAACATAAAGAGTTTGTATACAGATACATGCATGCATATCCACCTAGCCCAAGCACATATGGCTCAATATATGCACACAACCCAAAATTACATGTAAAATCCGCCACTAAGTCCGCCACTAATTACATATGGCCCAATTTATATGCGCACGCGTAAAATCCGCCACTAAGTCCCACGCTGCAAAAAAATTGCAAAAGAGGACTGCGTCTGTGCAAGCCGTCGGACTCGATTTCGCTGCACCATTCACGCGCATGTCGCGTACGTGCGCCTCCTAGCAAGGTGGGGAGAGCTACCCTTTATAAGTTAGTCTCCATCCAGCTCCACTAGCAATATGGTACTATTCTCTTTTAATCTCTCTTCTACCTAATGGGCCTTTGGGATTTTTCAGAAACTATTTGTGAATTTATGGGCCTAGCCCAAATAATTTCAACATATACGTCTTGTCTAAGGGAATGAAAATACTTATATTTGTTCAATTTTTAATAATGTTTTGATCAAATCAACTAATTTTGTGTTTTTGTTGATTTCTTATGTACAATCTAAAGGGTTATCGTGTTCTCATAAATATCCAATTTGATTTATATTCATTATGTATCTGGGCAAAATATCGAGTGCAATTAAAGTTTTCGTGCAACCCTACTAAAAAAAGTTTTAAAAAATTCTGAAAAAAAATCATGGATGTACATCTCAACTTACCCCATCTACGTATAAAATTTCATGATCAAATATGTACTATGCTAGAAGTTACAAAAAGACAAATTTTCGTTTGGAATCTTGCTAAGTAAACAGCACCAAATTTGTTTTTTTTTTTTAACTTCTAGCATAGTACATATTTAATCATGAAATTTTGTACATCCATGATTTTTTTTAGAATTTTTTGAAACTTTTTTTAGTAGAGTTGCACGAAAACTTTAATTGCACTGAATATGTTGCCCTGTATCTGTATTCGATATTATTTATATTTATATTTAAACTCTCTATATCTACGTTCAAGAAAAAAAATTTAAAAATAAATATGAGAGATATTATCGATACTTATCCGATCGGTCTGTCGTCAACAGATCAGCCCAGCAGCATCAATCATGGAGGAGCTTCAAGTTGTTGCCCTGCGTGACATGACGTGACATACTCATTTTCTGGCCTTGAGCGCGTGCGTGAAGACCAGGACACCACACGTTAGTTCGAATAAATATCAAGCCTTCTCTTCTGCAGCAACTGAAGGAAGCTTTGTGTTTTTCAAACTAGATCCAATCAAATACCCGTCACCCAAACAGGCTGGGATATACCGATTAGCTATAATACATCGATTTAAGGGTATCGAATAAGGAACCTAAGCTGGGAATTACTTTCAATTAAACTAGTTACAGCGGAAAAGGTGCCTGAAAAATTCAGGAATGCAATGCATGCTAGAAGAATTGCATGTTTCCAGTCAGATCTGCGTGCACTTGCCGAAAGATGAGCAAGAGAGAGCAAGCACTTGTGCAGGTTAATAGGCAAATATTGACCTATGTAGGAATACTGATTCATTCAGATCAATATAAGGACCTAATTGCGTTGCATTACCAGAATCTATGTTCCATATTTGAAATGGATTAACCTCTGTGCTTCTCTCATAGAGTCATGGTACAATCATCTTCCTGTTGAACCCCTTTCTCCTCGGTCTGTAGCACTGGTAGTACTGCCGACTCCTATGTTGTGGTGGAAACCGGAGAGCTGCCAAAGAATCATTTGCCTCCAAAGAAGCTCTGAAGTCTGCCTACACAGTCCAAGGGCTACAAAGGAATATGGAGGAGCAGTTCAGAAGTTCCCCGTGCCTCCAAATCAAGATTCAAATTATCGTCGAAAATTGGAGCAATTCAGAAGTTCCCGGTGCCTCCAAATCAGGATTCAAATTATCGTCGAAAATTGATTATCATGATAATTGATCTTATCAAGCCGGTACGGTATTATATACCGGTCAGTAAATCGGTTAAATTCAAAAAATATTTAAAAATTTGGAAAAATTTATGCGACGCAAATATCGCAATTATCGAAGCATGTGGAGCAATTATTAAGGTATATCGAGCGAAAATCGCTCAAAAAATCGACCAATGAGGAATTTCGCTTGGTGGGCTGATTTTCGAGGCAAATATCGCGATTATCTAGTCAAATATCATGATTATCGAGGAAATATTGCGATTATCAATTTTTTTTTGTTAAAAAGGTTTGAATTCGAAACTCTTCGATCGCCCGGCAATTCCATCAAAATAATTGGGCTATCCTTACAAGATTATGGCCTCTGCAGGATATGACCGTAGCTTTTGCCCAAAGCGTGAAGTCCTGTAGTTTTGTTATCTCCTGTTGTTGAACTTCTTGCAATTTGATGTATGGGAAACTTTAGCAAGCTAGCTAGACTTTAGTCTCCGTTGAAGAGTAGTCTGAAATTTAAATTGCTGATTATGGTGTTAGCCTCTAGTTTGCTTTCTGTTTCAGTTTAGTTTCAATTTAGTAGGAACTATGTACTAGTATTTTCTGGTTTCTAACGAAAGAAATTAGGGTCAAACCCTTGGTTAAAAAAAAATTAAAAAAATATAGGATCTCATAAAGATAACTTTAAAATATAATTAATAAATTAAAAATGCTACTCTACACTCTAGATTGAGAATTCTAACGAAAAATCAAAATTTTCTATCGTGTAACCAAGAAATCACTGCAAGTTATATATAACAAAATTATCGCTAGACACGCCTGTAGTGAAAGCAGAGTCGATGTAGAGCATTGGTACGGTTGTGATCGTACTAGCTTTACAGCAACACCTCCAAGGTATCATTCTTAAAATCGAAACCATCTTAATCTGCAAAAGACGCAATAGTCTATCTAGCTTGAATCGAGTAGATTTATATGAACATGAAAACTAAGATGTTAATAATTTTTACAAATAAAAGTTTAAAATATGTGAAACTAGTTTTAAGACGTTTCTAAGATTAAAATCTAATAATGCTATGAAGATTGTTAGCTAACTAGGAAAATTGTAGTCGCAAACTGTTATCGTGTAGACTTTAGTAACACTTAAGCCTTTTCGACAGCCCGTAGATTATCTCGTCTAAATGAGAATTTTAGGATGAATAGCAAGCCCATCCGCTTGGCCCACCCCTCGAGAACTGCCTCGGCACGCGCACGCCTCTTCGGCGTCGTCCGCCTGCTCGGCTACCTGTGCCTTCTCGACATCGACGCGGAATCGGCCGTGGACACGCAAGAACTCGACGCCGCCGCCGCCCCGGACTCGTAGCCCTCCTCCACCACCACGGCCCCCGCGACGAGCCTGCGGCGGTGCCGGGACGCGAGGAAGTTGGCACCGTGCACCTTGGCGTCGCACGCCGCGCAAAGGAACGCCGCGTCAGCCTCGCAGTGCATGGCCGCGGGCACGCCGCAAAGCTAGATTTGTCCTTGGTTCATTGCATGAAGCTAGCATGATAGAAGCCACCATGCTGATCTGCTGATTCCAGAATTCCATCATGTTTAAGTTAGAAATCCTCTTGATTTGAATTACCAAGTCTTGGTTTTTCAGAAAACTTTGCTCCTTATGGTGTCAATGAGAAATTTTTATCAGCAAACTTTATGATGTCGCAACTGAAGGACAAAGAACAAAGGATAAAGAAGGATTACAATCAAGTGAAGCTTATCTTGTCAAAGAGTGGATTTGGTTGGGACAATGATCTAAAGATGGCTACTACGATTGATGAGAAATGGGATGAGCTACCAAAGGAATTGCGAAAATGGAAGAATAAGTCCTTCCCTACTGTGATGACATGCACAGGATTTATGATGGTATGATCGTTCAACTATGTGTTTGTATTAAACATACACATATTTCTCATTCGTAAACTATATTTGTGTTGAATTGATAGGTAAAATCGTTGAAGGGAAGCACTGTAGGCGATCTTTGGAGAAGTTATATAAATCTGAACTCAACTTTTTGGAAGAGGATTATGGATAGATGAGTACACCTAGCCCAACCTTACCTTCTTTGGAAGATTTTCTTCGTGAAGTTATTGATTTGAACACTCAAAGTGGATTTAGCTATGATGTGACTCAAAGTCAATATAGAGCAATGGCTGAAGAACAAGTAGGGATGGCAACGGGTCCGGGTACCTCCGCGTCCAACCTCCGTGGACCCGGACCCGAGACCCGAAGTTTGGACCCGGACCCGGACCCGAAGTTAGTCACGGGTCCAAACTCGGACCGGACCGGACGTAGTGCAGGACCCGAACGGGTACCCGGACCCGAAAATATAATTCTATTTTCATTTGTTCGAGTAGCTAAAGTTTATAGGATTTGATTAAATTTAAGACAAATATTTTCCTTCATTACTCGGATTAAGAAATAGACTACATGCATATAATAACAAAGCAACAATAGATGATATTTGTTATCTACAATTCTATTTTATACAATGGATATTTTCTTGTCGGGTCCAGGTCTGGGTACCCACGGGTCCAAAATGAGACCCGGACCCGGACCCGAACCCGGACCCGGACCCGAAATAACATACCCGTGGGTCCAAATTTGGACCCGGACCCGGACCCATCGGGTCGGGTACCCACGGGTACCCGGACCCACGGGTATTTTTGCCATCCCTAAGAACAAGCTGCTAAGGAGGCACATGTTGCTAGTCAAGCACAAGCTTCTATGGAGGCACAAGCTGCTAGTGATGACATGCTTAGGAGGCAAAAATTACAAAGTGAAACACCTATTGTAGTTGTTTCAAAAAAACATAAAAGAAACGACACTTCAATGGATGAGTTGCTTGCTTTACGAAAACAAGAGTTAGAGGCTTATAAGGAGCTTACAGAGAAACAGATTCAAGTAAAGCTTAGACAAATAGAGAAGAATGACCCCAAAAATGATCCATACAACATGGCAAATTGTATGGGTAAATTAAAAACTCTATCCCTTCCTCAAGCTGAGCTACTTAAAGCAATCAATTTTTTGAAAGGAGATAGAGACGCAAGAGAAATATTCATGTGTTGTGATGATGTGGCCCTTGCGAATGCTCACATCAAGGGGTCAATCTCCAACTAATATCAGGTTTGTACTTCACTTGGGTTGCGACTCATTTTTTAATATCACTCTTTATTCTTATTTTGCTATATATTTTATAATATGTTTTATATTTGTTTCAGGTGGTTCAAGCTGATAATGAATTCTAAGTATTACTCAGTGCTGGCTATTGATTGGAGGACTATTGCTAAGCTTGGACACTAGGGACAAAATTTGAGACTAAACTTTTTCTTACAGCTTGGCCTTGCTGATTTGATGTCCAGATCAATTGTATTCATGTAGGATTCTAAGTTTTACTCAGTGCGCTTGAATTTTTGGATCATCATGTTTGAATTCCAGAGGGTTTACTGTTCTTTGGTTATATCAGAAAAAACCGCCCCACGTCACCTCTTTGGTTGAATTCCAGAGATTTTTGGATCATCATGTTTGTATTCATGTAGGATTCTGTGTATTGCTAGGAGATTCCAAATGTGAGAAGGAGTAGTATAGTGTGGATTTGACAAGGGGTGATCTGCCAAGTCTTGGTAATGGGTTTGTGCGACGTCCAGCTCATGTGATTTCCCTTTATGGTTCTGGAATAGGAGGGAATGAATTTGGGTTGCCTTTGGGAGCTATATATTTGCTGCAGTCAGTCCGCACAGCATCAACTGCAAAAGCTAAAGCCAAAGCCAAGCAGGTGCAAGAATCTCTAAAGGCTGGCCAATCAATCGTACAGAAATTCTGGGCAAGGCTTCTGGCCTTCTGGGTATCGGTCCTGCTCTCCGAGCTGTTGCTTCAATGAGCAGGTCTCTGAGCCGGCGCTTAGAGCCTGTTTGTTGAGGCTTTGACTTTTTGGCTTATAGCTTAAAGCCAGTTTTTTTGCTTAAACAGCTTTTAAGTATCTAGCTTTTAAGTTAATATAGGGTGTTTGGTAATCTAGCTTTTTAGAGGCTAGTTGGCTTTTATAGATGGTGATAAAATATTGAAAGTCTGAATTGCCCTTAGCTCCTCTTAGATAGAAAAGATTGTGTCACGTTAACCCGTGCATGTAATTACAAAAGTGATGACCTTCGGATATCATACATGCTGTATGCATTTTTTCCATGTTAACCCATGCATGTGTGTTAATTACAAAAGTCTGTATGCATTTTTTCCATACAAGTCGTACATGTACATTTTGTCCATAAAAACGAAACAATTTTTTCTTCGGATTTCTTCGCTTTGGAAAGAAAAAAATCTCCAGATCGTAAAACAAAATGCAGGTCACTTCACTGACTTGTATGGAAAAAATACTAACGCATGTACGTGCGTTAAGTATAAATTCCAAGCAATCTTTTGGTCCAAATTGTTCCATCCTCAATTATTGTACGTAAGTGATAAAGTGCAAAATTTGTGTAGTGTTTAAAGCAGAAGTCGTGGCGGTAGAAATACAGAACTGCTAGCTATTCAAGTACATAATCAGCACATTAACAGGACACAGAAATACGCTTCTAGCATCACAAGAGTAGCCTACATGAACTCATGGTAGACACCAATAGATAACTAAATGATAGCAGGATCCTATTCAAGTACGTAATCCGCAAATCATCTTGTGATCATCAACGAATTAGCAATACTCTCACGAAAGGCACACATATCTATTTCATCAACTGCTGATCCATTGGCACCAACTCCTCCAGATGATCCAAGTTGTGAAGTGTTTGGATCATAATCTTCGTCACCGTCGCATCTCTCAAAAAGTTCATCATGTAAAGCACTATCTCGAATGAAGTTGTGAAGCGTCATACATGCAATAATGATACGTGTTTGCTTATCCATGTCGTAACTTGGCATAGCCAACAAGATTCTCCATTTCATCTTTAGCACGCCAAAAGAACGTTCAATCACATTTCGAAGGGAGGAATGAGCATGATTGAACACCTCATATTTACCACTCGGTTGCCGACCTCGTCGAAATTCTGGTAGATGGTACTTTTGTCCCTTGTAAGGAGCTAGATAACCCTTTCGATTTGGATATCCCGCATCAACAAGATAATATTTTCCTATACATGCGAAACAATCAAATGATCATGATGCAAACCGATAAGGTGATCATATGAAACAATTATATTTTTAGAGAAGACAAGTACCGTTGGGAGGATGAGGAAACTGATTTGAATACTTGTTCAAAGTATCATTGAATATCCTTGTGTCATGCGCTGAACCCGGCCATCCAGCAACAACAAATGTAAACCTCATATCGAAGTCACACACTGCCATCACATTTTGAGACGTATATCCATGGCGACCAGTGTGAGCAACCTGCTCATCTGCTGGCACAACAACAGGAACATGTGTACCATCAATTGCTCCCATGCAATTGTTGAAATGAGGAGAGAATCGATTATCTTGAAGTCTTTGATGCACTATTTTGAACTCTGGATCTCTTGGTTTAATGTAATGTTCTGATAAACTAAACAAACATTCTAATACTTCATGAAATTTTCTATTCACTGTTTCACTTGACCTTTTGAAGCGGTTCATGACTTGTCTAACTGACTGAGGGCCACCAACTTTCCACAAGAACATAGCCAAAGCTTCTGTAGAACTCATATACCTAGTTGATTTCAGTTCATACTTTGTGACCAAGATTTCATGCAAGCTATTGAAAACATCCCTACTCATTCTAAACATGTTGTAACAATCTCTTTCATCACTCAGTTGCTCCATAACCCATTCATATCCAGTCATTACTGGTTGTCTCCTAAAATTCTTGTTTAGGTATGTGTCAAAGTAGTGCATACCAACATACCCAGCTGTTGCAACAAAATTTTGATATGGATACTTCCTTTTTTTTATTCTGAACTTCACCATCGCTAGAAGAATCACTCTCAGTTGTTGATAAACAAATTCCACTTGACGAGCTCATCTACAAACAGTTAAAAGAACAACATGATATGATGTAACTAAGTACAAATAATCACATACGATAAGGTATAAAGGGAAAAACAAAAACAATATAAATCATGATGTCTTGCGGATTCATAACACGAAACAATAGTTTTAACTCCATTACAAAACCATCACTAGTCAACAAAATGAGCCAATTAAACCATCACTAGTCAACAAAATGAGCCAATCACAAAATAGTTCACAAATTTAAAAAAACATCAAAATAGTTCTATTCCTTCTTCATCTTGAGGTCATACATCCTCTTGAGCCAATTAATCTTTCCTTCATCGGTTTTAATGGTGACAAACACTTCTCTGTTTTCTTGTTTAATAAAGAGCCTTGTTGCAATGAAATGTTCATCACTTCCTTCAACTACCCCAGCCTTTATAGCTATATCCATCACTTCTGCTATGGATGGACCATTGGAAGCATTACCACTAGCCATAATGTCCACCATACGCTTGAAATCCCTCGCCATGGGGTTTTTCCTACTCTTCTTTGGGCTAGGAGTAATACTAGCACACCTACGCTTAGTAGGACCAGTCGATTTCCTGCCAATGTCCTCATTGGTATTCACATCAGCTGTTGCAGTCTCCATGCCATCCTCCAAACCATCAACATCAATAGTATTATTGACATCTTGTGTAGTCTCACCCGGAATGGCTGAAGTGTTACCCGTGACACATGTCTTTGCAAACATGACCTCCATCTCATCTAGGTTCTCCGGAGGTCCATAACGAAAATTCTTATGTTTGGGATGATTCTGGATAAAAAAAAAAGATTGTACTCATCTTAGATATAATTGTAGTATTATGAACTGAAGCATACAAATATTTATACACAAACTACCTTTATGTGGTCCTCCCACCAAGCATCGGATGCATCTATAGTTCCTTTTTGATGATCCCAACCTAGACCAGTTGCTTTAAGTTTCAGTTCATTCCACAAACTGTAATCTTTCTTCAAACCTTCCCAATGATTCTTGAATTGTTTCTTGTCATGCTTTTTACCCGTCATCTGAAAAAACTTTTTGTCGGGGGGTTGGGTAATTCCCATAAATTACCTCGGGTGCCACGAACGGCCGAGCTCGCTCCCGCCCGAGCCACTAGGAGGTCGTTCCCAAGGACGATCTAGTTGGGACCTGAGAAGGTCGCATATTCTGGCCAATTGCGAGCTCGAGCTCACATAAGGCAACCGAGCTCGGCGCTGGGTATTGGCCGACCTGACGTGATCTCGAGGTCGGTGGGAGTAACCACCAGCGCGTAACCTCCGTTAGCCCGTTACGTCCTCCGCGGGAGCGTGGCGGAATTGTAGGATCTGCCAGTTGCCACGATTGGACGTGGTCCAATCGTGCGGATAGTGGGGCCTGCGGAGTTTGGTCCGTTGTAAGCTATAAAGCCGCCCCACCATGAGGGGGAAAACACACACAGACATATACGAGAATATACACGAGCTGGAGTAGGGCTGTTATCTCCTTCCTGAGAGGCCCGAACCAGGGTAAATCACTGTGTCCTCGCCCGTTGAAGTCCAGTGAGTCACTCCTCTGAGTATCCCATCACGTGAGAAGGGGTCGCAGTTGGTCCCTCCACCAACAAGTAAGCTCGGTGGGGGCCTGCTCCCCAATCGTCGACAGCTGGCGCCGTCCGTGGGGACCGACTTTCCCTGTCGTGAGGAATCCCAGAGGATGACAGACTCCCAAGATCGCCAGGGCCCCTATGCCCTCGGAATCGAGGAAGAGGACAAGCAGTTCTTCGACAATGGGGCTGCCGATGCCGCTGGCCTCGAGAATCACGACGGTTCCAGGAGCTTTTGCCCGGGAGCCGCCGCGTGGGAGCAGTTCTTTCGCTCCCAACTCGACGCCCTCTCGGACGACGAGTACGATGGGCTCTACGATGGCCTGGACATTCCCGACCATCTCGAGCTCGACCAGGGGACCGCCTCGCGGGGAGACACCGTGATGTCACCTTCGCGGTCCGCCCAATCCCGTAACGTCTTGGTTGCGGAGGAAGGTGGAAATACCGGGAGCAAATCCCCGGGCGAAATACGCCTCAACCGCTATGAAGCGGCCAAAGAGCACCTGCAGGCATCTCTGAATCGGACGCTGGCCAGCTTACGCCGGCAAGTCCGTGGTGGCCCGGCCGACAAGACCAGGGCCGAAGCTCGTGAGAATTTCCACGCGTACGGGACGCCGGAGCCCGTGCAACGACGAACGAGCTCGTCACCCCGCGTTCCCCCGAGCGGGGAACGCCTTCAAGCCTTGGCCACAGTGGTGCGCAACCTCAGAGAATTTCCTGAGCAAGTCGACCTAGAAGCCATGGGTGCAGCTGTGGCCGACGACCTCGAGGAAATCGCCACGGACATAAAAGCGGCAGAAGCCTCCTGAGGAAGGGATGCCCGGAGCGATTCCTGGAAACGCCGCCGTCAGGCATTCGTGCGCCTCCACCCCGACGACTCACGCAGCCTCACCCAGGGTGACCGGCGCGAACGCGATCGGGCTCGGGAGGGCACCCGGAGCAATTCCCGGGGGCTTCCTCGAGATCAACGGAATACGAGCCACGTCCAGAACCGGGCCGAACATTCCTCCTCGGGCCACTCTCCATCTTACAGGCATAGGGAGGTATACTCTCGCCTGGGCCCACGAACCTCGGGCTTGGCCGGTGGGGATCGCCCCGACCGCCGCGCTCGCAACGACCGTCCCGACAGTCCCGTTTTCGGGTGCAGGGCGTTCGCAACGTCGCTACGATGTGTGACCTGGCCAGTAAGGTTCAAGCCAGGCCACATCGAGAGGTTCGATGGGGCCTTGAGAACCCCGACGAAGTTTCTCTCGATCTACACCACGGCCATTCTAGGCCGGAGGTGATGAAAGGGTCATGGCTAACTTTACGCCTGATCTTTGGATGGGCGGCCGGACATGGCTATTCAACCAAAAGGAAAACTCGATCCGGTCCTGAGCACGGTGGCGGCACTCTCCGAGCTAACTTCGGAGTCGCTACGTCCGCCGAGGAAGGAGCGCGACCTTGAGCGTCGTCTGACGGAGGGCGAGACCTTGCGCCAGTTCGTCCAGCGCTTCATGCAAGTACGCAATTCCATCCCAAGCATCTCGGATGAGGCGGTTGTCCGGGCTTTCAAGTTTGGGGTCCGAGACGTCCGCTTTACTCAAGACCTCGAAATTCACCCGGACATCACAGCCAACAAGCTGTTCCGCATGGCCGACCGTTATGCCAACGCGGACGAGGCAGTCCAATGGAAGAAGTTGCTGGACGAAGGAAAGCTGCCCCCTCAGCCCGGACTCAAAGGGGCGTCAAGCCGAAAGAGCGTGAGCTCGATCGAGAAAAAAATCAAAAAGAAGAAAAAACCCTCTGTCTCCGACATGGTGGCGGCCATCGAACGACGACAACGGCCGACCTCGCAATCGTATAAGGGAGGAGCCGCAAAAGGAAAAGGTCGACCGGTTCAGCGGAACAACGAGCAAAACCGGGACGACCAAGACCGCGGCGAACAACGCGGGCGGGCTAGCGCCTATTTTTGCCCGCTCCACCAGGCGCATAGGCACGACCTGCGGAATTGCAGAACATGGGCCTCCCGCCTGGAGCAATTCTACAATGGTAAAGGTCCCATGCCCACGCTCCCAGAGCAGGAAGGAGACGTCAAGGGCAAAAAGCCCGCCGAGGAGGAAGATACGGACATGGAGTACCAGGAGCCGAGAAACCACATCGCCGTGATATTCGGGGGCTCCGCCGCCTATGGGTCACGTCGGGGCTGAAGGAGGCCGCGACGCGAGGTACCGTGTCACTCAAGGGAAGCCTCCCGTTCAGCAGCTCAAGTGGTCCGAGCTGCCCATCACCTTTTCTAAGGACGACTGTCCCCCGGGGATGACGAAACCCAGAGGCTCCCGACGGTCGTGAGTCCAACGATCTGCAACACCGTGGTAGGACGAGTGCTTGTAGATTGCGGGAGTTCCCTGGACCTGATATCAGCCAGGGTCTGGGACGAGATGCAAATTCCTCGGTCCAAGGTCAAGAGCGTCGTAGTCCCTTTCTACGGGATAGTCCCCGGCACCTCGGTCAAACCGCTCGGACAGATCGTCCTGCCCGTAACTTTCGGAGGCCCGAGCAACTTCCGAACGGAGTTGATCACCTTCGAGGTAGTCGATTTCGAGTCGGCCTACAACACCATGCAGGGCCGACTCGCCGCCAAGTTCATGGCCGCCACGCATCACAAGTACCAATGCTGAAGGTTCCGGTCCGTGGCGTGATCTCGGTGAAGGAAGTCCGAAGCGGCCCTAAAGCTGCGACGAGAGGGCATTAGACATGGTCGGGCAGCTGCCCAGTGGGCCCGACCAAGAGCCGAGGAGTTCTGGCCCAAGGCTACCCTCCAGCCGGGGAAACTAAAGCCATTCCGCAGCGACGCAGAGCGGACAAGGTCGTACACGTGGGGGCTTCCCTGGATCCTAAATAGGAACTCGAGCTCGTGACCTTCCTCCGAGAAGCGGACACGTTCGCTTAGGAACCGTCCGACATGCCCGAGTCCCAAGGGAGGTCGTCGAGCACAAGGCTAGCGGTTCGGCCGACAAAAGCTTTGGCGGCAGAGCTCAGCGCTTCTCCTGAGAAGCAAGCTATCATCGAGAGGAACTGGACAAGCTCCTCAAAGCCGGTTTTATCACGAGAAGTCGATCACTGATTGGTTGGCCAACCCGTTATCGTGAAGAAAAAGGGGGCAAGTGGCGCATGTGTGTCGATCACACAGGGCTGAATGCCGCCTGCCCCAAGGACAATTTTCCGCTGCCTCGGATAGACCAGTTGGTGGACGCAACGGCCGGCTCTGAGGCGATGAGTTTTCTGGACGCCTATTCAGGTTATCACCAGATCGGCATATCGCCCGACGATGAAGAGAAGACTTCCTTCATCACGCCGTTTGGCACGTTCTGCTACACGACCATGTCCTTCGGTCTAAGGAACGCTGGAGCGACCTTCCAGCGCCTCATGTAGAAAACCTTCTCGGACCAAATAGGTCATAACCTGGAGGTATACGTGGGCGACATAGTCGTCAAAAGTAGGATGGCCTCGAGTCATGTATCCGATCTAGAGGAAACCTTCCGTAACCTCAATAAACATCGAATAAAGCTAAACCCTGAAAAATGCGTGTTCGGGGTCAAAGCCGGCAAGGTACTCGGCTACATGATCGGTCCACAAGGAATCGGGGCCAACCCCGAGAAGATAGAGGCCATCGAGAACATGCGACCGCCCGCATGCACGCGGGAGGTTCAGTCCCTGACCGGGAGGATGGCGGCCCTAAGTCGTTTCATCTCGCGGCTCGGGGAGCGCGGCCTGCCTTTCTTCAAGGCGCTCCGGAAGCACGACGGTTTTGCTTGGACAGAAGAAGCGGACCACTCTTTCAAAGAATTAAAACTATATTTGTCGAGACCCCCGGTCTTGACCACACCACGAATAGGAGAGGTCCTCTTGCTCTACCTGGCCGCCACACCCCAGGCGGTAAGCGCTGTCATAACGGTAGAGCAGGACGGGGTGCAGCGCCCGATCTACTACATCAGCGAAGTCCTGCACGGACCAAAGGAGCGTTACCCCGAGGTCCAGAAGCTCCTTTATGCGCTCCTCGTGGCCTCGAAGAAGTTAAGACACTACTTCCAGGCCCACAAAATTCGAGTCCCGACCAACTTCCCGCTTAGAGAAATTCTAGGGAATCAGGACGCAAGCGGACGGATCGCGAAGTGGGCCCTGGAGCTCGCCGAATTCGAGATCGAATTCTCAGCCAGAACCGCGATCAAATCTCAGGTCCTAGCAGACTTCCTAGCCGAATGGACAAATCCTACCCCGTTCGAGTCTGAACCCGACCAGTCCGAGCACGGGCGCTGGGTCATGCACTTCGACGGATCCCGAGCTTACGATTGCTCGGGGGCTGGAGTGGTCCTAGAATCCCCCCAGGGGGAGCGGATCGATCGCCCTCCAAGCGCATTTCGCGCAAATAACAACGCAGCAGAATACGGTCCGCTAGCCAAGCCGGGCATGCAAGACGCCGAGTTCCAACGACTAACTGCGAAGGGCGACTCGCAGCTAGTTGTCAACCAGGTTAACAAGGAGTATCAGTGCTCCGATAACTCAATGGCGCTTTACCTGGCTGAAGTAAGGAAGATGGAAAAGTACTTCAGAAACTTCGAAGTACTATACATACCCAGGAAGGACAATGCCCTGGCCGACCATCTATCGAAGGTCGATTCGCCACCTACCCGCCCGGCGGGTGCTCGTCGAGCACCTTTATAAGCCCTCCATACCCACCGAGGAGGGGGCAACCGAGACGGGTGGTGCCGTCTCCTTCCTCGAGCAAGATGCGAGTTGGATGACGCCATTCATCCAGTACCTCGCACACGGGACACTGCCCGAGTGTGAAATCATGTGCTGAAAAATTGGCTTTGAACTGAAAAATTAACTTAGAATTGGTTTTGCAAAATGTGCTTGTGCATGTGTTTGACAATTTGACAAGAAACAGTAAGTTTCGCTTTTGCGCCGAACCGATTTTGTGTTTGCGTCGGACCAATTTCTTTGGTCAGTCGTGAACGGCTTTTTGAGGATTGATTTTGCATGTACGACGGACTGATTTCTTTTAGTCTGTCGTGAACGTGTTTTCGCCGGAATGATTTCTTCTTGGAACCGAGACTTTCACTTATACACCGGACCGATTTTGTTTGTCCGTTGTGAATGGTTTTTGAGTGACTTTTTCATGTGTACGCCGGACCATATCTGTTTGTCCGTCGTGAATGCGTTTTTGCTGAATTAGGGTTTTGAGCAAAATTGGAATTATGTTTGATTCATTTTTGGGATTATGAAATTTGCGAATTTCATGATGCTTCTTTTGAAGTGGACTTTATGCAATACTCATGTGAGTAGTTGCATGGATTGACATTGAGTCAAGTCATGGACTTGTGCTCGGATTCGTTTTGTGGTTTGTTCATGTGCAGGTATTGCTCGAGGGCTTAACGTGGTCGATGACGGACCGGAACTAGGTTCATGGAGGAACCGAGGTTCGGGACTAGGTTCAGGAGGAACCGAGGTCTTGGTGGTCAAGGATGTCATGCGACGCTCGGGCTAAGAGAATGGTGCACATGAAGAATGGTTAGTCACGTGAGAATGGCAGGAGGTCATTCGCGTGCAAAGTGTTAGTCACGTGAGTATGGCAGGTGGCCATCTGGCGTGCAAAGTGTTAGTCATGTGAGTATGGTAGGGTTGCCATACGCGTGCAAAGAGTTGTACTCGGCCAGGTTGGGCCAAGTAGAGTTGTGTTGGATCTGATTCCTTCTAGGGAATAGGAATCGTATTCGTAACTCCTTGTGGGTTGGTGCTTTAAATAGGAGGGTTGTCTCCTGTTGAAGAGCATCGAATTGAGGAGAGCTAGGCGCATAGAGCCTTGGGCTCAAAGTTTAGGGTTTGTACTCTTTTGATGGGAGTACTTTAGACAAAAGAAATAAAGATCAATTCTTCTAGTTCCCGCATTGCTTCAATGTTCTCTTTTTGGTTCTTGTTTGCATGCTTGTTCTAGTTCTAGATTGGTTTTTGTTCTTTAAGTTTTATCTTGATTTGATCCATCAAAAACCTCTCTAGGGTATTGATCTAGTGTTTCTCAAAGTCTAGTTGATCAATCTTTTGTCGTTCTTGTTTAATCTTAAAGTTTTGATTAGATTGATTCTCGTCAAGTTCTGGATCAGCAAGCTTGCGAGGTTCATAACTTTTTATCCGTAAGTCCGATCGAGCTGATTCTTTTTGGGTTCGATTCGTATTGGAATCTAGTTTCTTGTGTCCAAATTTCAGATCGATCTAACGGCTGGATCTCCGGGAATTTGCCTTTTACCAAACCTCTATCATTCTGTTTTTGTCGAATACGAGGCAATTATTTGGTTCTGTTTTGGGGTGAACTTTTAGTAGATCAAGAATTTGGTTTTAGCTTCCGCACAATCATTCACCCCCCCTCTAATTGCTATATTCGTGTCTTTCGATCCTACACCGAGGAAGAAGCCGAGAAATCCCGGCTCGTAAGACGCTCCTCTGCCTATAAAATGGTCGAGGGCCTCTTATACCGCAAAGACGCGCTTGGGGTCCTCTCCAAGTGCATCACCCAAGAGGAAGGCAAATATCTCCTCAAAGATATCCATGACGGGATGTGTGGAGCTCACTCGTCCTTTAGGACCCTGGTGAGCAAAGCCTTCCGGTTGGGTTACTACTGGCCGACGGCCCTGGCCGACGCGCGCTCAATAGTAACCTCCTGCCGATCTTGCCAGTTCCATGCTCGAAAAGTCCATCAGCCGGCATATGCACTACAAACCATGCCCCTGACCTGGCCGTTCTCGGTTTGGGGCATCGACATACTCGGACCATTTCCCAGAGGAAGGAAGGGTTGTAAATACCTGTTCGTCGCAATCGACACCTTCACTAAATGGATCGAGGCCGAGCCTGTGTCGACCATCTCGGCACAGGCGGCTAAGAGGTTTTTCCGCAATAACGTAGTGACCCGCTTTGGCGTTCCAAGTCGCCTCGTCATGGACAACGGCACTCAGTTCACAAGTGAGCTGTTTCAGGCTTATTGCGAGGAGCTCGGGACCAAGATATGCTTCGCGTCGGTGGCCCACCCGCAGAGCAATGGGGCGGCCGAGCGCGCGAACGGGCAGATTATCCAAGGAGTCAAGAAGAGAGTCTTCAAGAACCTCGATCGGCATGGTCAAGCCTGGGTGGACGAGCTACCTCCCGTCCTCTGGTCGGTCCGCACCACGATGAGCCGAGCTACAGGTGAGACCCCCTTTCAGCTCGTATATGGCGCGGAAGCCGTCCTACCCACCGAGGTCGTCCTGGGATCCCCAAGGGTGAATCTAGCCGACGACATCGACACAGAAGGCGAGCACCTTCTCGACCTCGACCTCGCGGAAGCAACTCGAGAACGGGTTCTGCTGCGATCCGCGGTTTACCTGCAAGCTCTCCGTAGGCACGCCGCTAAATCGGTACGACCGAGGACCTTACATGTCGGCGATCTCGTTCTGCGACGGGTCCAAGACTTGTCAAAGGCTAACAAGGTAACGCCGAGATGGGAGGGTCCTTACACGGTCGTCTCAACAGCACGCCCGGGGGCTGTCCGCCTCGCGATGGAAGATGGTCGAGAACTAGCCAGCACTTGGAACATCGACCAACTGCGTAAGTTCCATGTCTAACCACACCCACTTTACTCCTTTAATAAACTTCGACACCTTGGCCTCCCGGTTTCTCTCTCTCTCTCTCTCTCTCTCTTCTCTTTTAAACCCCCCCCACCCCCGCGAAATCTCGCAACCAAGCTCGATCCAGATCAAATATCAGAGTGTGCTCTGGTCGTCGGGCAAAAGCAGACGAGCGTCACGACCACCTAACATCGGGCCACCAGAGCTCGACCTCGAGGGCTTCCTTCCTCATAAGACGACCATCTTTTTCGCGGCAGATCTCCACCGCAGATAAAGATTCGCATGGACACCCCTCGGACGGTTCCAAGCTCAGGTCGGCCGGTGGGCGGTATAGACGCACCGTACACAAAAAGGCCACACGATCTCCGCAGGGCGCTACTCCGTCAACAAGGTCGTGCCCGCAGCCTACGCCCACGACCTCCGTTGACGGCGGGGGCTATATGGGTACCGTGTGGCTACAACCTAAAGCAACTTTCGCGCGAGGTAGTCACTCCCTAGTACGATCGTTCGCTAGCTCGCATAACCGTCAACCTTTGTCAAAAAGGGAACAACGGGATGAAGCAACTCGTTATCATTACAAGGGAAACAAAAGAGCATCTATTAAATTCGAAACATTCTTTGTTCGACTAGGAGGTTTTTTGAGTTTTTTCAGGTGAAACACGGGAAGAAGGAATTACAGGAGGCCGGCACGCTTCTCGTCCTGCAGAGCGACGAGCTCCTCCCGCACGGAGTCGAGCTCGGACTCGAGGTCGAGCACCCGCCGGCAAGCTTCACGACCCTCGCTTGCCGCCTGACGAAGCCGCCTGGACTCCTCCCGTTGTTGGTCGATCGTCCTTTCGGCGCTTCGAGCGGAGTTGCGCAGGGTCGCCACCGTCGCTTCAAGGCCCGACCTCGCCTGCTCACTCTGGTCAAGGCGCTCCTTAAGGGCATACACGGACTCCTCCATCTTCCGCCGGAGCTCGGCCTCAGAAGACTTCAGCTCGGCAACCAGGCGCTCGAGCTCCGTGATCCTGGCATCCTGCTCGGCTTGGTGCTTGGCAAGAACTTCTGGCGGCACGGTCGCGGCCTGGAAATCCTTCATAGTGGTCTCCAGCACCTGCGCGACAGGGTATCTCGGGTTACGATCGGTTTTTTAGGACAAAAGCACGAGCGTTAGGAAAACTTACCCAAAAGAGCCGAGCCACCAGCCCCTCCTGGAACAACTTGGCGGGGTCCTCCGCCCCGATTTGTTCTCCCTGGGCAGGCAGGTGTAGGGTCGAGGATGCGCCTAGAGGGGGGTGAATAGGCGTTTTAAAAATTCTTCTTACTAATCGAGGATCGCCTCTAATTACCCCTATGTCAAAACCTACACAAAGATTATGCATGGCGAAGATTAAGGTTTTGACAATTAAAGCCTAAATCAACTAGGCTCACTAGTGCACTAACTAAATAAGTCTCTAACTAGAATTGCTAGGTTGATCAAGCAAGCTACACTAAGCAATTCTATTCACAATCAAGCAATTGATAATATTGCAATAAAGTAAATGCTTGAATGTAAAAGGGCAAGAGACACAAAACTTTTTACCGTGGTTCGGAGCAAACCCTCCTACTCCACGTTGAGGAAGTCCAACTCACTTTGGACCGGCCCACTCACTTGAGCCTTCACCTCGAATCCACTATGGTTGCTTTTCACCCCGCCGGGTAGGCTAAGCACCAACCTTCACAAACTTTCGCCGGGGCTTCTCACAAACCTCGAGAGCTCCCGCGCACAACGCACCGACGCCGTCTAGGAGGCCACCACCTCCAAGAGCAATAGGATGAGCACTCCGCTCAAGCTTCACCGAACGCACCTCCGCGTCTCCGGTGATCACCTAGTGCAACTCATGCAACTAGGGTCCTCTCAAACTCCCTCTAATTGCAACTCATGCAATTAGAATCACTCTTGAGCTCAAAACCAAATTGGAAGAGGCAAAACCATGCAAACCCTCCCACAAACTCAAACCAAGGCTCAAGAGGACTCAAAGCACCAGCAACCCTAGCTAATGCCCCCCAAGGGGGTCTTATATAGCCCCACACACGAAAACTAGCCGTTGGGGGCAAAACTGCCACTTTTCAGCCAAATCCGGCACTACCGGCCTCATAGCCCCGGTAGTGCCGGCCTTGACCTCCAACGGTCGGAAACGGCTAGTTACCCGGCACTACTGCAGGCAAACTGCCGGTAGTGCCACTCGAGCGGTAGTACCGCCCCATCAAGCAGATCGCTCAGGGCAAACCACGAACACCCTGCTTCAGAAACAACTACCGGGTTCAACCCCTGCACGCCAAGACCACCGGCAGCATCAATTTACTTGGGCGGTAGTGCCGGCCAACACCTCAGAGCACTTTGCTGGAAAAGGCTATCGACGTAATAGGGCGGTAGTGCCGACTTGAGCGGCGATCGCTCCCATAAGCGATCGCCGGACTCGGCAGTACTACGCCTCTACTACCTCCCAGAGTGCCTCAGGAGAAAAACCAGTTTTTCCCAAAAACTTTTCTCCAAAACTCAAACTGACAATCCTTTGAGCCAAGGGGTGATCAAACCACGATCACACTTAGTTGCAAAACACTTTTGCAACACCACTAAACCATGCTCAAAGAATTCAACCAAACTCCAAAAACTTTGCGAAAACTCCTTTCGCAACTATTCAAAGATTATATTTGCAAGAACGTATTAAGCAAATAAAACCCAGAGTCTATAAGGTTTATCCTCTTAGCCATGTGATGGTCAAACCACGACCAATCGGACTTGCAAAAACCACGGTGCAAGTATCACATGCTTTCAGGACCGGAACCTATAGACCTCCCGTTTATTCGCACAACGAACTCGCAAATAAACAATCAAACCACTATATGCTTGAGCATTCTCTGTTTGCAACAAATGCAAAAAGCTTGGCCCCAAGCAAATTCCAAACACTTTGCGAAAACTCCTTTCGCAATCAACTCAAAGACGTATTTGCAAAAACCATTAAGCAAATAACCAACGAGTCTATGAGTTTGATCCTCCTAGCCATGTGATGGTCAAACCATGACCAAACGGACTTGCAAACACAACGGTGCAAGTATCACATGAACTTAGGATCAAAACCCATAAACAAATCAAATCAAATCAAATCAGAGTGCATGAGCTCTCTAATTGCAACTCATGCAATTTTCTAGCCCCATGCACTAAACCAAACTAAATCAAATCAGAGTGCATGAGCTCTCTAATTGCAACTCCTGCAATTCTCTAGCCCCATGCACTAAACCAAACTAAATCAAATCAAAGTGCATGAGCTCTCTAATTGCAACTCCTGCAATTCTCTAGCCCCATGCACTAAACCAAACTAAATCAAATCAGAGTGCATGAGCTCTCTAATTGCAACTCCTGCAATTCTCTAGCCCCATGCACTAAACCAAACTAAATCAAATCAGAGTGCATGAGCTCTCTAATTGCAACTCCTGCAATTCTCTAGCCCCATGCACTCAACACTTGCTTGAGCTCACTCCGTTTGCAAACCGTGCAAATATAGCTCCAAGCAATACCAAATAAACGCAATAAGATTTTGTTTGTAAAACAAAAACAAAGCATGAAGCTTCATCTATTGCAACACATGCAAATAAATGAACTTCACGCAAAAGCCAACGCATTAGCTTATCCTATTTGCAACGGATGCAAATCAAAGCACAATGCGAAAAACTCCAAGCACAAGCTTGACCTATTTGCAACAAATGCCAAATAGAACTTATGCAAAATCCAAGCACGAGCTTCACCCATTCGCAACACATGCCAAATGGTTAGCTCCATGCAAAAACCAAATCCAAATAAGAATTGAGCTCGAGTGACTACGGGATTGAGATCACCAACACACGATGAAGCTCGAAGCAAAGACTCAAACCCTCTTAATAGTACGGCGCTAAAACTAGACACAAAGCTAGGAAAAATCCTTAGCCTATCTAGTTATACCTTAGCCGCCGCAAGCAATCCCCTTTGGGGTCTTTAAGATCTTCAATCAACTTGTACCCCCGGGATCATCACTTTGGCTGTCTCTTGAAGTCTTTTATGATCTTCAATCATCTTATCTTCAAGATCGTCACCCAGCTCTATAAGCTTGTTCATCTCTTCTTGATGAACCTTCTTCTTTTCAACCTTTGGAACTAACCTGGCTCAATCATCACTTATAGAAATGGTTAGTCCAAGATGCATGGTTGTCTCAATCATCTAAGTACTTCATTAACACATAATGGATACTACTTACTTCAATTGAGCACAACCTAAATCAATCTAATGAATTTATATGTGTCTTGAGTTCATAATGCAACTAATGCTTCATGCTACTCAAGAACTATCCATTTGTCCTTAATCAATCACAAGAACACCATCAACACATGATGAAATGTTCTTTGATGATTGGAAGACAAATGAACTCAATTTAAACATTCATTTAAATTGATATGTTCCAATGTATTGATCCTTTATATATGGAGTGAGGAATAGATCAATACATCGATACATCAAGTTCAAGTGTGAACTCCCCCTAGATATGTGCATCCATGTAATATATGGATTGGGAAACATAATGCACATTTTGTGGTTAATGCCATGGAGAATTCATACTTTAACTTGATTCCAAAGTATGCAATTAATACTTAGAATGAATATGCATACATACCTTGGGTCTTCTATTTTCCATCCAAATATGAGACTATTGAATGTAACTCAATAAACATGTTAGTCTCAATAAGATTAGATTTGTCATTAAACAAAGATTAAGCATTAATCTAAACCAATCACCAAAACCAATTGGAGCTTGAACTTACAACAGGGGATCCTTCGCCCCAATCCCTTCTCCTTCGTCGGGCGCGGGGGCTTGAGTCCGAGCTCCCTCATCCCCTGGGAGCGGAGGGTCTTGGCCCTGGGCATCGACTTCCATCTCCTGAACGGAGACGGCCTCAAGAGCGAGGATCACCTCCCGCTCTTCTTCCTCCCGGGCAGGAGTTGCGCTCGAGGGCTCCTCCCCTTCGGCATCCGGGTCCGCGGGGTACTCCGCCCGGGGCGCGGCGTCTACGGCCGGAGGAACTTCCTCCCTGTGAGGCACGGGCGTCCGCGGCGCGAGGTCGTCGACTTCGGGCACCGGGTCGGCAACCGGAAGGACGGCGTCGACCGAGGCGCGACCTCGGCAAGACAACGGCTCTTCCTCATCGGGCGGGCCCCCGTTCGGGTTGAGGTCCCCTGACACCGGGCCGGCGTTGGTGTCCGTCGGAGCGTTGTAAGCTTAGGGAGAAGCCTCCGCGATCTCCTGAAGCGTCTCGGCGATGATGTCGCTGGCTTCGGCGGAGTCCTCGCGTGGAACTTCAGCGACATGCTCACCACCACCGGGCTCCCCCGTGTCGTCATCACCACCGGACTCCCCCATATCGTCATCCTCGTCAATTATGATGTGGGGGATGCCCTCCCTCGCGGCTCGGGCATCGGCAGCTGCAATCTTCCTCCTTGTCTCCTCTTCAGGAGACACGACCTCTGGGGGCCGGATTTCGCGGCGGTGGCTCCTCCGCCCGACGCCGTCACCACCGGCGGCCCGAAGGCCCGGGCCTCCGCGGCCTCGATTCCCGCCTCGACCTGCGTCACCGCCCGGCCAGGTAGGGGCCCTGGGCCTCCGCGACCCCAGTTTCCACCTCGACCTCCTCACCCGCGACGACCTCGGCAGCCCGGGCGAGCTCCCGCTCTAGCACGAGATCAAGAATATCGTCAGCCATTGCCTCGAAATCCCATAACTCCGCACCAGCTGCCACACCCACTATAGACGATGTGGGGTTAGGGTGGTGCCGGAGGGGGAAGGAGACAAACGAGCTAGGAATTAGGAGCTGACCTCGCTTGGCGTCTTCTAGTTGGGCTCGGGCGCGAGCCATGAGGGCAGCCATGTCTTCGCGTGCCTTGTCGGCCCTGGCGACTGAGGGGTCGACCTCCCCCAAGCCGGCCGCAGAAATGTTCGGCGTTGGGCGCGGTTGAGGCGTAATGGACGACCTGCGGGATCTCGGGACCAGTGGGGCGGGGTCCGGCTCGTCCTTCTCCTCCTCGTGGCCCCGAGGGGCCGAGCCCGAGCTTACCCGCGCGAGCTCTGCCTGAAGGGCCGCAATCTGACCCTCGAGTTCCTCCTTCCGTGCTGGACCAGCCACGGCCGCGGCCTCCTCCTTCGCCCGCGCGGCAAGTTGACGTAAACGAGCCATCAGCTCGGGGTTTTTTCTGGTATGCTCATCCATCCAAAGTTTTAGTTCGCTCACCTCCTGCCGATCAGCATACTCCAAATGCTGGCGGGGTGAGCGGTCGTCCGAACCAGGACGCTGCGCAAGAACGCCGAGGCGAGACGGCGTGGCGAAGGAGATCGGTCGCGGCGCTTGCGGCCCGCCAATTTTTTGGTCTTACGACCTCGTCCCCCCAGCTGCGATGCCAGTTGATCCACGACAACCTCGAGGGCGACCTTCTCCTGCCAGAGAGAGTTTTATGAGGTCGGGGCACCCTGGGGAGACTCGGACCAAGTGGGACATCAAGAAAGGAGGGCCAAATCGAAAACTTACCGCCTCGGTCCGGTTGAGGACGTTATTCGGGATCTGGCGACCCTCTAGGATCTCCTTGCCCTTGGGGGTGCCGAACATTTCGGACACCCTCGCGTCCACCCAGTCCTCCGGTGGAGCTGCGTACCGAGCAAGAGGAAGTGGTAAGAACGAATGTCTTCTGCATAGGAGGGAAGGCCGAGGTCGATGGTATACCTGAGCGTGACTCCCGTGTGATGTCCTGCCACCCCTCAACCTTGAAGAAGGGATGCACCCTCCTCCTGAGGGGCGACACCCGGGCTCTGATGTAGTCCCGGGCGACATCCCGTCCGGTCAGCCCTGAGCAAGTGAGCTCGTTGATCAGCAGGAGCACCTTCTCCTCCTCCGGCTGCACGGTCGGCCGGGGGGTCTCGGCGGCCGGGCTCTAGTGCCGGTATAGGAGAGCGAGCTGTCTTCCGCCTTCCTCAGATAAAACCAGGAGTCGGCCCATCCCGACACCGAGTCCTTGAGCGTGAAGCTCGGGTACTCGTACGGGCGGGTAGGTCGGAGACGGAAATAGAGGCAGCCGGCCGACGAAGGCGTGCCGGTGCGCGATAAGGTGTAGAAATGGAGGAAGAGGCTGGGAGTGGGCTCGACGCCCACATACCCTTCGCAGAGGTGGGTGAAGATGGCCATGATAAGGACGGAGTTGGGGTGGAGGTGAGCGATCTCGCACTCACAGAAGGCGAGGACGGACTCGACAAACTCGCTTTCAGGCATCCGGAGCCCGTTTATGGTGTAGAGCTCGGTGGAGATGATCTCCCCTTCCTCTGGCTCCGGGCTCTCCTCGGCCCCAGGGGCTCTCCATGAGCCGGCGTCGAGGTACTTCGCCTGTTGAAGAAGCTCCAGCTTTCGCCTATCGAGCTTGCTGGCGCCAAACTTCGCCATTTCGTACGGGGGAGGCGATCGAAGGGGAAGACGATCGCGCGCGATCGGAGGAACGAGCACTGGAGCGAGGAATGGTTTGAGGCGTTTCTTTTGCTGGGGGACTGTGCAGAGCTAGGGTTCGCACCGGTGTTTAAAATCCCTCCAGGAAACAGGAAAGCGAAGGGACTTCCCGCCGTTATGGTCGAGGAAGCCCTAGAGGCGCAGAGGGCAGTTGAGGCGTTCGCCACCCGGGGGACGACACGTGGGCACGCGAATCGAAACTGTCCTGCCAAAAGGACAGTTCCCCAGGAAGGACGGTTCGAACTGCCCAAATAAGGCTTCCGGGAGAAGGAACTGTTGAGAGGGGCCCACATCCGTTCGCTCGGAGCGCGACGAGCTGAGGCAAAAGGCTCGTTCCTGGAAGAGGTTAATAGCTCGGTGGTCGCGGCAGTTGTTCGCTGCAGCAAATCCGACGTGCTCGTAGGACGGTAGGCCCAAGGGGAAGGCCTTCCTTAGGCCTTTTTCCCACTTGAACCTCGGGGGCTAGCTGTCGGGGGGTTGGGTAATTCCCATAAATTACCTCGGGTGCCACGAACGGCCGAGCTCGCTCCCGCCCGAGCCACTAGGAGGTCGTTCCCAAGGACGATCTAGTTGGGACCTGAGAAGGTCGCGTATTCTGGCCAATTGCGAGCTCGAGCTCACATAAGGCAACCGAGCTCGGCGCTGGGTATTGGCCGACCTGACGTGATCTCGAGGTCGGTGGGAGTAACCACCAGCGCGTAACCTCCGTTAGCCCGTTACGTCCTCCGCGGGAGCGTGGCGGAATTGTAGGATCTGCCAGTTGCCACGATTGGACGTGGTCCAATCGTGCGGATAGTGGGGGCCTGCGGAGTTTGGTCCTTTGTAAGCTATAAAAGCGTCCCCACCATGAGGGGGAAAACACACACAGACATATACGAGAATATACACGAGCTGGAGTAGGGCTGTTATCTCCTTCCTGAGAGGCCCGAACCAGGGTAAATCACTGTGTCCTCGCCCGTTGAAGTCCAGTGAGTCACTCCTCTGAGTATCCCATCACGTGAGAAGGGGTCGCAGTTGGTCCCTCCACCAACAAGTAAGCTCGGCGGGGGCCTGCTCCCCAATCGTCGACACTTTTGTTGTAGGTTCTTGTAGCCAGTGTTACTCAGACATCCCAGTGGTCTATTACCATCCTCTACTTCCTCCATACAAATCTTGCAAAATACCCTGTCGTGGAATGCATCCCAGTTTGCCTTGCTGATAGGAATTAGGTCCATCTAGATAATTTACAATGAAATATTTAAGTAGTAAACATTACAATAATTTCATGTACACAAGCATGCAAATAGGATGAATACATATTCATTACAATCCTACTGAATAAAAAAACACTAAAGCAAAGCATAATCTATGTCATACCAATATGTACCAATATCTCAGAGCAATTTCTCTATATGTACCAAAATCTCAGAGCATTACCACTATGTTGCATACATATCAAGTGAATTTCTCATAGCATTCTGAAGGAAAAAGTGTATGCTGCCATGATATCATTGAACTAGTATGAAGCACTTGAACTTCAACTCATCCAAGAAATCAACAAATTTGAGAAGTCTGATCGTACCTTCAGATTTGCAGCAAGGGGAGAAATTGAGGTGGGCGTTGAGGATGGCTGTGACGTCGGCCTGAAGAGGGAGTCGAGGATGTTTGCGACATCGTCTTGAAGGAGGAGTCGACGATGGCGCCGTTCGGGAGGAGCGGACGACGAAGGTGGCTGCGGGTCGACGAAGACAGATGGACCGGGACGAGGGGATGACGGTGTCGGCCGGGACGAGGCGAGGAAGGTGTCGGAGCGGAGGAGGTGAGGACGATGTCGGTGGGGAGGAGATGAGGATGGCATCAGCGAATTTGGCCGAGATCGGCGTCGACGTAGAGGAGGTGATGTCGGCGTCGGCGTCGACGGGGAGGATGCGTGGACGGCGTCGGCAGGGAGGATGCGAGAACGGCGTCGACGGGGAGGAGCCAACGGAGGCGTCGGCGGGGAGGAGGCGAGGATGCGAGGACGGCGTCGGCGGGGAGGATGCGAGGATGCGAGGACGGCGTCGGCGGGGAGGATGCGAGGACGGCGTCGGCGGGTAGGATGCGAGGACGGCGTCGACGGGGAGGAGCCAACAAAGGCGTCGGCGGGAACCCTAGCACGGGGCGGTGATGCGCCGACCCAGCGCTTGGGGGGGGGCTGCGGGAGAACAAAAAAATTGAGGAAAAAAACTGAAGGAGCTCTGAATATATCTGAATGGCATTTTGATCGTAATTAGTTTTGAAGTTTAGGGGCAAACAGATTTGCTATCCCGCAAAAGCCAAAAAAAGCACCATATGACAGGCTTTTGGCTTTTAGTTGTGAGGGAGTTTATGGCTTTTTTTAAATCTAGCTTAAAAGCAGGCTGTTTGTTTAGGCTTTAGCTTTTTTGCTTATTAGCCAGTAAAAAAGCCTCACCAAACAGGACCTTAATCGAAATGACGCCATTTACACGCACTGTACACCAGGCCATGCACGGATTAAGCAAAAACTTTGAAAATGCCAACCAAAAACTTTGTAGCCAAACAGTTTGGAAGTTCCAAGAAAAACCATAGTTTCAATGGGGTTTGGTACAACGTCTGGCACATAAACTACGTACTACTGCAAGCGCGCTTCGAAGATGGAGCAGTTCGCTGTTCGGTGATGCCAAACTCCAACTTCACCTAGCGAATGTCCTCATGCTTGGCTTTGACATAGGTGCTTGGACTGGCAGCAGTTGAAAGAGCCCGCAAACGACAAGCATCTCGGATTGTTTGGCTAAAAGAAGGTGATGCAAATACACGTTTTTTTCACCTACGAGCTATTGGGCGACGACGAAAAAATTTTATCCAGTCCCTACAGATTGATCAAGGCATCGCAACGCTTCATGAAGATAAAGAGCCGGCATTCTTCAATCATTTTTCATCCTTATTTAAAAGGAATGTAGGTGATCGAAAAGTGCTCAACTGGCAATGCTTAAACCTACCTGTTCATGATGTATCCAACCTCGAGGGCCAATTCACTAAGCAAGAATTATTTCAAGCGGTCAACCAACTTCCTTCAGAGAAAGCGCCCGACCCGGATGGGTTCACCGGAACTTTCTATAAGCACTGTTGGGTTATCATTAAACATGATGTCATGGCTATTTTTCGCTGCGTTAGAAATTGCTCGGCTCCTTAATCCCAAAAAAAGATGGTGCGTGTAATGTTGGAGACTGCCGACCGATAAGCCTCAACCATTCGTTTGCAAAGATACTGTCAAAGGTTTTATCCTTGCGCCTTTCGAGACATATCAACTCACTCATTTCAAATTCCCAGAGTGCCTTCATCAAGGGACGATGCATACAGGACAACTTCTTGCACGTCCAAAACCAAACAAGATCTTGCCACCGCTCTCACACGCCTATTTTGATGCTTAAACTTGACATTGAAAAGGCTTTTGATCCAGTTTCTTGGGAATATCTACTGGACTCAATGCAGGCACGTGGATTCGGTACCTGGTGGCGGGATTGGCTGTCTACCGCTTTCCAAACCTCCACTTCAAAGATTTTTGCTGAATGGCGTGCCAGGGCCTCAAATTATGCACTGCAGTGGGTTAAGACAGGGTGATCCTCTATCGCATTACCTATTCATCCTGGCCATTGACCCTTTGCATCAGATCCTTGCAAAAGCTACAGCTGATGGAGTTCTCTCCCCGCTCAAAAATTGTGCTTCAAAGCTTCGATTGTCCCTGTACGCCGATGATGCTGTAACTTTTCTAAATCCAGTCAAAGAAGAGGTAGAATCGATTTTAGCCATCCTAAGCCAATTCGGCGACGCGTCGGGACTTCGTGTTAACCTGCGCAAAAGCTCAGTAACTGCAATTCGCTGTCAAGGGCTGGATCTTCAAAACATTCTAGGGTCGTTCACTGGTGCGATTTTGTCATTCCCTATGAACTACCTAGGTCTACCGCTCACTATGGGTCGACTGCGTCGTGTCCATCTCCAACACATCCAAAACAAAGTAGCACGACGAATGGCGGTGTGGCAGGCGCGCCACCTAACCATGGGAGGCCGCCTTACAATGGTTAAAGCAGTTTTGTCTTCAATACCTGTTTAACTCCTCACAGCGATAAAGGTACCAAAAAAACGCACCACGGAGTTAATCAAAGAACAGTTCGTGTTCTTATCGGAAGAGGCCTTTCTTTCCCCTCAAAATTATGATGTGAGGATTGAACCCGGGGAGGAGGGCTGCTAGACGGCAACTTTGGGCAATGCGGGCCTGAGCTGAATTTTACGCAACAGAGGGGCTCCCACAAGCTCTCACCTCAGCGAAATCGCTAGCTTCAATCTAGGGATCCAACTCACAGCTCTCATCTTTGTCGGCTGCATTCTTATCTCCGGCACGTTCGTGATCGGATTGGGAAGCAGAGGAATTCGATTGGGAAATGGAGATAAATCAGATGGGCTGGGGAAGAGTCAGCACATACAGATGATGGCTACTGACCACCATCTGGGGGTGAACTCACATCGTATTAGTACTTTAAAAGCAGCATCTTCATCTTTGGTGAGTTTTTGTGCAACTGACCACCATCATTCAGTCTGCTCAACTGTCCACCAGATGCCAAGTGTTGTTCCATCGCCAAGGAAATCAGCATGGTGTAAACATCACAGCGCGACTGTTCAATAGTCAAGTCCACCAACATTAACTTCTTGGTCTGGTTTCTGTGGATTTCATTTTAAGGATGTAATCCATAACTTAATTGTCGTTGATATAAGATCCGATAGTAAATTTAATAAATGCACGATTTATCCGGTACAATATGGACAACACACGTGTGGGACAACACACCTCAGCGAAATTGTAAACTTGAATCCAGGGATCCAACTCACAGCTCTTTTTATTTGTCGGCTGTATTCTTATCAGTGCCGCATTTTTCTTGGATGTACCGTACGTGACTTGACATGTTTTGAAGACAATGTAGCTTGCCACATGCTAATGGATGCCACTCGGCCGTCTATTTAAAGGTCGGGTGCCATTCGCGTTCCTGAAGCAAGCAAACATTACATGCGCGCACATACCAATATATACATACAAATATGGGGTTATTTGGGCAGGCTGTGTTTCCATTGTGCTTCAGCTTTGTACTAAAAGCCCCTCCAAACAGTATAACTGCAAAGCAGTTAAGAAATCAAGCCACAACAAAAGCATCCTCCAAAGCTGCAGCCACTCGGGAGGGGCTTTTCAGTTGTGGCTCCGCTCGACTGCCTCCCCGCTCGCTCCGCCTCCCTCCTCGCCCTGCCGTCTCTCCGCCCGATCGCCTCCCCGACTCCCTCCGGCTAGGGCTCAACACTGCCACTACTCAGACGACACCAGGCTTTGAGCCGTCGGTGTGGGGCGACTTTTTTATCAATTACAAACCACAACCATTCCAAGTATATATATTTGCTTTGCACTACCGTACAATTCACGATCTAAAAATTTTTAGGATTTATTTGAAACGTGATTCTCTACCAACTTTCTAGAAAATAATCTCACATCCTAAGGGCCTGTTTGTTTCAGCTAGGGATTGTAGAAAGCAACTTTTAAAATCTAAAAGGTCAACAAACAGGAAACTTTCAATCTGGATAACCATCAAACATCATTTTAAAAGCTGCTTTCTACAATCCCCAGCTGAAACAAACAGGCACTAACTAATCCATTCATGCAAGCAGAGGTCAGAGGAATGGATGAGGGAGAGGGCCGACAAACTGAAGGGGGAGGTCTGCGTGCTGCTTGAGACTTGCAATGACGTGGGGGCGAGACTGAACTTGGTGGCTACAATCCAACATCTTGGAATAGGTCACCTCTTTCAAGAACAGATAGGCGCCGTATTAAGTGACATCCACGAAAGTGAATTTAATAGCTCTACCCTCCACGAGGTCGCTCTTCATTTTCGCTTGCTTAGGGAGCATGCCCTTTGGGTATCTCCAGGTAAGGGATCTCGGCGAAGTTCATATATTCTTATAGAACTTAAGTGTGTTATTTCATCTATACGTCTAATAAATATTTAGCTTTGCTTTGTATTCCTCACATGTATATATTGAGCATAATGTCTAGAGATAATAATTAAGAATAATCTAGTCATTTTCAATATCTCTTTCGTCTACATGCAAGTTTGGACGGAGTGAGTTCCATCCATGTTTATAAGACGTATTATTTTAATGGTCTTGTCCATAAATATAGGATGTATTTCATATTTTAATGCAAATTTAGTGTGATGTTCCCTCTGTACCCCTAATAAATATTCATTTTTACTTTATATTCTCTACATCCATGCATTGAATATATTCTACATACCAAGAAAAATATGTCTTACAAACTTGGACGGAGCAGTACTAATTAATATGATGCAGATAGTTTTACCAAAGGCCAAACATTGATTGTTGCAGATGTATTCAACAAATTCAAGGGCAAAGATGGGAGCTTTAGAAAGGACATCACTAATGAACCACGTGGGTTGTTGAGTTTATATAATGCAGCTCACCTATTCATCCATGGTGAGCCAGCGCTAGAAGAAGCCATCTCTTTTGCACGACATCATCTCGAATCAATGAGGGGCAGTCTCAGGTTCCCTTTAGCTGAGCAAGTTGAGCGTGCCCTTCACTTGCCATTGCCAAGGACCAACAAGAGGGTAGAGACACTTTGTTATCTGTCGGAGTACGAACAAGAAGAAGGGCATAACCCAAATCTATTGGAGCTCGCAAGGCTAGAATTTAACCTTCTCCAATGTGTTCACTTGAAGGAGCTCAAAGCTATTTCCGAGTGTGTCTTCGATACCAACTATATAAGCAATTAATATGACAATAGTAAAGCTTCCAACCTTCTCATATTACTTTCAAATAATTATTTTAGGTGGTCGAAAGATATTTACAGATATGTGGGGCTAAGCTATGCTCGGGATCGTGTGGTGGAAGCCTACACTTGGTCTTATTCAGTGTTCAATGAGAAAGAATTTGCGCTTGCACGGATGATCCTTGCCAAGTTAATTGTGCTGATTACGCTACTGGATGACACATACGATTCTCATGCCACCATAGAGGAATGTCGAAAACTAAACGCAGCCATACAAAGGTTGTATTAGTTTGGCTTGACATTTTGTTATAGAGAATGTGATATGCAGGCAATTAATGGTCAAACTAATCCTAGCTCCACTAATTTTCATGCAAATCTAATTGCCCTTGCAGATGGGATGAGAGCGCCATTTCTCTCCTACCAGACTACTTGAAAAAATTCTACAATAAATTGTTGGGCACCTTCAAGGAGTTTGAGGATGAAGTGGCAAGTAGTGAGAACTATCGGGTTCCCTATGCTAGGAAAGCGGTACAACACCACGTCATCTCTCTCTCTCTCTCTCTCTATATATATATATATATATATATATTAGAAGACAATGATACTCTTTTCCATATTGCTAGTTTTGTAGTTAATCTCCCTTGTGTGCAGTTCCAAAACCTATCCACTTATTATCTCCAAGAAGCCGAATGGTTACACCAGAATCACATGCCAAGCTTTGAAGATCAAGTCAATGTGTCTACGATGTCCACAGGCGTGCCAGTGCTTTGTGTCGGTATGATAGCTAGCATGGGAGACGCAATAACTAAGAGAACAATGGAGTGGGTATTTGGTAACCCTGATGCCGTCATAGCAAGCGCGAAGGTTATGCGTTTCATGAATGACATCGCTGCTATAAAAGTACACATATATTAGACATTGATCAAAATGCAACTTTTTTTTATCATTGAGCATGCATGATTGATGATGTATCTGATTAATACTGTGGTACAAACTTACAGTGCGGTAAGAAAAAGGGGGATGTGGCAAGCACTGTGGAGTGTTACATGAATGAGCACAAGGTCACACGTGAGGTCGCCTTTGCCAAGATGGAATCTTTGCTAGAAGATGTATGGAAGACTACAAACCAAGCTCGCTTTGAGCACCATGAGCTTCTTCTAGCTGTGCAGCGAGTTGTCAATCTATCAGTTGCCACTTCGTTCTTTTACACTGATAGGAATGATTCATTCACATCCAGTACACTCGTTCAGAAGACTATTGAGAGTCTCTTTGCCAAGCCCGTTCCTGTCTAGTAGAACGAACTAGTGCGGCAATTAATACAGTTGTACCGTTGTACGATACACCTTTGGTATATATATACATACACCAAAAGGTAGTAGTAAATAAAGATCCCGTGCACCATATCTGACGCACGGTGGCTTCTCGGTGTGGAGTTGCTACAGTGTTTATATATCTTTGTGAACAAGTATTGTACTCCCAATCAGTAGTTATATTGCTGCTGATTATGGCATCATATCGAATGTATTGCTATATATATTGTCTTGAAGTTTTACTCTCATGTTTTGGTAAATATTGTTTCCAATCAGTAGTTACGTATGTGTATAGAAAAATGGTTCCATACTCCAGAGAGTTCGTACTTCCACCTTCAGTATACCGTTTAAATAATATTGTTATACTTCTTTATCATTTTGAGTATACTCTAATACTGATTATAAGATACTCTAAAGTGAATTCTATGAAAAATTTCATCAAAGTCCACTCTTTAGAGCTTAATTTATTTATATACTCTTTTTACAAATGAAAAAAATGTATATATCAAAAAATAAAGGGCTCCGATCAATTTTTTCAACAATATCGCATTGGAGTATCTTAGAATTATTATTGAAGTATACTGAAAGTGATAAAAGAGTATAAAACGTTTATTTAAGTAGTATATTGGAGGTGAGAGTATATACTTCTGGGAGTACGGAAAAGGCTTCCACATATCTAGTGAAAACCCTTGTTACCGTGAAAACTCTGTGGAATCTACGTGTAAAAGTTTTGAAAAATTCTCAAAAGATTACCATATGTAGGGGAGTGAGGTTCTACAACTTTGTAAAATTTGTAGATAAAGCCAATCGTATTTGAAAGATATGGAAAAGACAAATTGCAAAATAAATAGTACTAAAAAGTGAAAAAATCACTATTTAGACTGAATACTACTTCTATCTTGAAGTTCCTCTTTCCCCTACTTTTTTTTTGGGACCTGGCGATCGACGTGCGTGCGCGACGGCTGAATGCTCGTTGTTTCCGACATGTAGCCATCATCTTCAGACATGAGCTCTCGCAGGACGAAATCACGGATATTGGGATCATTCGCCTCCGCGACTCCGAGGTCGCTGCGCCACACGTCCCTGACAGTGATCCATCGCGGATGTACGTGCATCCGTTCCGTGGGCTCGAAGCCTGTCGCTCGGAGGAACAGCGTGATGGAGCTGCGAATGATCGTCAAGAGGAAAGGCCAAATGAACATTAACACAACCCTGAAGTGTCCGACCGACGTAGGGTGTAACACCTGAAACTTCATGAGCTAAATAAAGTATCCATTTCAGGCAAATCTAAATTGAACATTACATTCACCGATTTGAGCAAGGCCAAATGCATTCAAAACATCATTCAAAGATCTACCAACTCAAGAAATTTTCAAACTAAACGGACCAACCAAATGCATGAAATGACAACTCAAACAAGCTAATCTATTCACTGCAATGAATGCATCGGCACTGTGCACGCAATGTTCGACGGATTATCAGCCGTTAGCACGACCGTCTAACCTCGCCTCCTACGCCCGTACACCGGCCAACACCCCACCGTTCGCACACCTCACGGCATTGCCGTCACTCTCCTGCCCCGCCTCACGAGTGACACGCACGGCCGCACAGTGCACTCGCGCCACACGACTGCGCCCGGGCTGCCGAGCCAGCTCCTCAGCCGAGCCATATATGGGCTGTTTGGTTGGCTGCATCTAAAGAGATTTGTATCTGCAGATGTAAAAGATGGGTGTTTGGTTGTCTTTTGTCGGGACCCGAACTTGCAAATCCAGACCCTCTGTGTATTCAGCACTAGTCCAGGATCACGCTAGTGCACACAGTCTCAACATTGGTACATATCACACTCATACTCAACGAAATAGTAAAGTACTTTATTGAAAGGGAATATAGCTGGTTGCTCGACCTTATGGTCAAGTTACAAAAGTACGCCTCGCAGGGCTAAGGACTTATTCAAATAAAATCTACAGCGGAAAATATAAAGAAACACGTGGCGCCAACCAATGTGCCACAGGCAACTGACTTGGCTTGCTCCCTAGTTAGACGGTTCCTCGTGGATCTCCTCCTCCAAAGCTGGTGTAGACTCTTCTTCAACTGATGTTGTATTGTGGCAAGGGTGAGTACTTGGTACTCTGCAAGTCATGCACAGAATGCAAATTAATATACTACATGCATGGCTTAGTACGAAGAAATAGCTCATGGTATAATTGCAGTAAAACAGCATTTGACAAGTAACATAAGTAGACTCGAAAGCAGTAAAAACAAGTATAATATCAATAACTTTTCCAGGAGTTAAATAAACATCTTTCTCATTCCTAATCCACATTTCCATCAACATCATCATTAAACCCAACCAAACCTTTCAAGTCCAAGTTGTTTTCAGAAAAGTCTAACCCTTGACTGTAATCCCCGAGTAATGTCCAATGCCGCGGACGCGGCTATTCGAATAGATTTTACACTCTGCAGAGGTTATGCACTTTACCCACAAGATACAGTCAAACACCACAAAGGCGAGTGATCATAACAAAGCATTTCAGAGACTGCAAACAAAACAAGTGAACCTCTCTGGCTCCTGTCATACACCATCCCTTCCCTTAACAGAGGCAAAGTATGGGACCGACATACCGTTGGACAGGTACCATGCCAAAGCATTGGTATGCTCCCCTTTCAAGCTACACAAAAGGTGTAGTTGACACCCTGAGGTACCACATGTAAGTTATTAGTAACTTACTCAACTAGGTCCGTCCCATTGCGGACATGTGGTTGCACGATTGACTCAGTTCAAAGGCTTGCAAGGTTAAGTCCTTAAGGTAACCAGGGCAAGACTACCCGATGAACCAAATCATCCTTCCCGATGCCACAACTGGCCCACCCGATCAATCTTGCCACATGTCCTGGTCGAAAACTATTTATCAAACCCCTAGTTGTTTACCATGCACCACGTGCCATCAATATCATCATCAATAACACATGACACTCTTCCAAAACCGGTTCCAAATCTCATTAAGTCAATGTTATCATATAATTGTCAAAAACATGTCACGTGGCAAGGCTAAGCAAAAATTGTTCGGGCACTTCAACGTCTACTCGTAACGCATGCAAATAGCAATAAATAAATAAAACAGTACACACAATTGTTCAAAAGTTTAAATAAACTTCATAAACAGAGAGAGCACATTTTTATAAATTTTTAGAAACTGGAATCGTCCAAATCGGAGTTAAAATGCAAAAGTTATAATCATTTAAAGTTTGAAGAAACCATTAATTAAATATAAACAGAAAAATATTCATAATCAAAAATTAATTAAAATTTATATTTCAATAATCGAAAGTGCTATATATTTTTTTAATATAACCAATGGTCAAGATCGGAATCCATATTATTTTCTCTTGAACGAAGATACTATCCAATAAAAAAAATGACGCCCTAGAGTACTTACAATCAAACCGTATTAACGTAGTAACCTTTCATCACGGTCTTGCTTCTTTACCAGCCTCAAGGGGCACCTGTTAGTGTTATGCTCTTGAGACAGTTATATAGATGATTGTAGCATGAGTATGTTTATTAATAATTATATGATTATTGGTCCAATGAATATATATCTTTATATTGATCAGCAAGTATGTGATCTGCTTATGAAACTCTTTACTTATTAATATAATTCTATAAATATCTCTGATCGGATATCATCGTAAAGGACAATGATGAATAGATCAGCACAAGTACTGATCGATAATCATGTTTCATAGATCATGGGATATGGAGATATCATCAATACATTGTGAACACATGTTGAAGAATATGGGTTAGATAGGCTCACAATGCGGCATTGCGAGAATATTACATTCTTATGTATCATCAGTATATCTCATACATAGTAGATGTATGATCCTTAGACCTGAGATTGTCACATTTTCTAAATGTGTAAGAGTTTACCTTGGGTTTACTAAACACTATTTCCTAACCGAATAGTTATAAAGGTAGCTTTCATGTTTGCTATGAAACATGTAGAGGGAAGTGAGCAGTCAAGATGGAATTTGCCATTCCAGTTTAACGGAGATATATATTTGGGCCACTCGTGTGATATGATTAAGGAAGTGCATGGCCATGTTGTGATTGAGGAGTCAATCACAACTTATTAATATATCACGGATACGAGAGATGGATTGAATTATCAAAAGATGGCATGCTTCTCGCCTTGAGTTCAATCTTCATATAGCTTGGCAATGGGATTATTACATCAGTATTTTTGATAGATTCTGTCCGATTTGATCATGGTGCATTTGGGAATTGGCATGCCCTGCAAGGAGCCGCTACCAACTATTGGATTGGAAAATAGTTTTTCGAATTCATGTCCAAATATACATGAATCTACAGGGTCACACACTTAACGGACTGGGACGTATTAATTCGGATTGGATCCGTAAATAATGGACGTCGTGTGCTTAGCGCGCTAATGAGCCCTGGCTTAGGGTTTCATCTCGTAGCTATATAAGGAGAGGAGAAGGGTGGGCGAGATCAGTTTTTTCGCAGAGAGAGCCTCACCTGAAACCCTAGCCTCCACCTCTCATTGCCCCGCCGAGTGACCAGGTGCTTCCATACCGACGCACGACGTTCCATCCCCGGACGTGTTGATACCATAGAGGCGCTGATGCGGTTGCTACGGCGCTGATCGTTAAGGAGGAGTATGTATGACGACGTGCTACGGTGGTGATCGGTGAGGAGGAGACATTCGACACGACATGAACGACTATTTCTTGTATCTCGACACGCGTGACGTGAGAACCGGCTTCTCCAACTCGTCTTCTACTACTTTTGCGAGTCAAGGGTAACGATCTATAATCTCCTACTCGCATGATGTTCTGAATGATCGCGGTAGAATTTTAAAATTGTGCTAGTGTAGTCTACCCATTCCTCAACACCACCGAGGTTCCACAACCAGGTGATCGGCGAGCAAGTTGAATTTATTGGAGTATTAATCGATCTCAAATCCACCCAGCAGGTAGCCTGGTGCCGCAAGCTCACAATCTCCGGCTGCTGCAGAAATAGCACTCGTTACCGACTATGCTGGTAGAGGTCCTCGCTGTTCTGGGGTTGCTCCTTCGTCTTCTTCCGTTCATCGTCCTTCCTGCCCGCCGTCGGTCAATCCACTGGCCGTGTATCATTTGCTTGTAACGTTCTTAATCCCCCTCGCCGTGTCCAGCTCCTCGAAATGGGTGCGGTACAGCATGATACACACCTTGCTTCACCAAGACGCCCAGGTATGCGGTTGCTGCATTCGCATGAGCTACGTTGTCCGCCGAGGAGTGCCCCCTACACCGGTCGGACACTTCACGCTTGCGCTGACTTTCACCGCCATGTTGCTGTTTACTAGCTCACCCGTCTTCTTCCCTACCTACTCTGCCCTGATAACCTTTCTTCTGTTCAATATCGTCGTCATGGTCGTGCAACAAGTACGTGGGAGCAGGACGCAGCAGCCGGCGACGGAGCAAAGCGAACTAGTCGCTGAGCACATGAAGGCCGAGGCCGAGCAAGCCGTGGATCGCCCCTACTTCGCCGCTTCTTCAACTGCCGACGGCATGGCGACGGGGTGCAAGTATCTGGTCAATCCTCTCGACGATCATTCGCAGCTCCATCACGCCGTTCCTCCGAGCGACAGGCTTCGAGCCCACGGAGCGGATGCACATCTGTTAATTTCTAGTTTTTGTGCTGAGTTGATTTGACAACAAGAGATCGATATTTGAAGAAATATGATATTAATATTTGTGATGGATTAATCTTTTTGGGTTGGAAAGAATAGTGTTTGTTGATTGGCTTTTGACAGGAATAAGCAAAGCATGAAGCGATGTGGTCTTGGCTATTGACTAGAAGTGATTTTGACTAGAAGTATACACTGCATGCAACAAGCAAGTGCAAGGCGAGTGCATGCAGGCATTGAGACCAAAGCAAGCACGTCATGCATGGCAGTTGATGTCGTGAGCGACTAGAAGTGGAGTTCCTTAGGGTGTGTTTGGTTACCTGCACCATCCTAGTTTGTTTCGTATGAGCCATCCAGGCTAGCCTTAGCCTGACTGAGTGGATGCAAGTTAAGTTGTTTGGTTGCTTGTTTGTGCATCTCACGGGCCTGCATTAGAGAGAAGTCTAATTTTTGTGTTTTCTCCATCCTGTATGAGTGGGTGCAATTGCATCCACCTGGCCAGGATGAACAGGAAACCAAACATGTGTCTAACAGATACAGTTGCATCCACTCATGCGATTCAGGCACCATACAGGCAACCAAACACACCCTTAATGCATGCAACGTCATGTGCTGTGACTAGAAGAGGCAAGATGCTTAACGCATGCAGGCAAGGAAACGGGGAAGCCTGGTTCAATCGGAAACGAGAAGATTGGTCTAATCGGAAAAGGAAAGTACGATTTGGCTGGAGGCCCATACGGAGAGCAAGGCAGCAAATAAAAGGAGAAGCCGGCATAAGGGTTTGTGTAGAAAAATACAAAGAAAAAAGAGGGTTTCCATCGTGTATAGATTGCTGGGCGACGGCGCAGCCGTATAGAAAAAAAAAGGGAAGTGAGGTTTCCAGAGAAAGGCGGCCAGGTCACGGCGGCTGAAGCAAGAAAGAGTAGATCGCTATAAAAAGAAAAGAGGAGGCGCAGGAATAAGTAGAGGCGAACGTTCCCAGGCGACGGCGCTATGCAGCCGCAGAAGCGTGCGGCAGGGAGGCCGGCAGAACGGCGACTGCAGGCGACGGCAGGTGCTAGCGAGGCGTTCGCTCGGCAGCGTCGGCGGGCGAAGCGGGAGCAGCGCAGGCGTGCCATGCGGCAAGGAACGTCCAGAAGCTAGCAAGTGCAAGAGCATGCATACGTGAAGAGCAGACGTATGAGGGTATAAATTCTATATAGAACTTTATGTGATGAAATTCATGTTTTGACATGTTGATTGATTTAATGCAAAAGTGTAAATTTCAGTTTAATTATTATGATTGATTCCCTTGTTTTAGTCTTTTAGTTTAGTACTGTTTCAATTATTTCTTCCGCTGTTTAGTGTCGATTAGCGTATCTAGACACTATTTAGGGGTATTTAGCGCCAACAATCCTTCAACATCCACGATGGATCAAGGTCAGGGACGTGTGGCGCAGCGACCTCGGAGTCCTGTGCTGCGCGCGCATGAAACAACCCAAAATTCAAAATGAATTTTATGTGGAGTTTGTTCAGATTTCGAGTTCAAGTTTTGAATTTGGAATTCGAATTTTGCTTTTTAGTTTGAATTTGGTTTTCCGTTCTTGGTTTGGGCCAAATTCTCCTTGGGCCTTTCGGCCCGTTTCCGTTTCGGCCGTTGGCCTTCGGCCGTCGCGCCTCCGGCCAGTGGCCAGCTTCGACCCGGCCGCGCCTCCGCGCCCTCGCGCCGCCCGTGTCCGGCTGCCGCGCGTCTTCTGCCGTGCCAGCTGTCGCCGCCGCGCCGCCCTTGGGCCGCCTCCTCCTCGCGCCGGCCGGCGCGCGCGGCCAGACGCCGCTCGCCTCGCCAGTGGCGCGCCATGGTCGCCGCTTGCCCCTCGCGAGCGACTATAAAGCCCGCGAGCCTCGTCTCCTCGCTTCGCCCCGTCCGCCCCTTGGTGAGCCCTCCTCCTTCACTGTCTCCGGCGATCGCTGGCTGCGCGCCGCCTCGCTCGGCTTCGCCGCCGCCTCCGCCGAAACCTTCCTAACCCTAGCCGCGCCCATGCGCGCCTCGGCAGCGGGTGCCCGCCTACCAGTGCCTCCTCGCCGCCTCGCGGTGGCCCGCTTAGCCGCTGCTGCAGACTGGCCGTCGCGGCCCGACTCCTGCGCATGCACGCGCCTCGCCGCGCGTGGCCGTGGCGATCCCCGCGCAGAGCCGACCAGTTCGATTTGAGCAAGAACGCATTTTTGGAATTTAATTAATTTAATTAATTCCGAAAATCGTTTTAATTCCAAAAAAATCCCCAGAAAATTCCCCGAAAATTCCAGAGACCCCAGAAACTTTCCAAAGACACTACCCGAACCGTTTCGATCCACTGATTCCAAAAATGCCCTCCGTTCCTCAATCCGGAGTTCCCAAAATTCCGAATTGCCCAATTCGCCCTTCGTTCTCTATCTCGGCCCGGTTCCGGTTTTCGGCTTCGTTTTTCGTTTCCGTCTCTTTTCCGTTTTTCGTTTCTTTATTTGTCGTTCGTTCTTTTCGCGCTAGATCCGGACGTTGGACAATTCCAGAAGCAGTCCCTGGAGCCGGAGCTGTTCCAGGAGCATACGTGAATCCCGGAAAAGATCCCGGAGCAGACGTTGGACCCGACGGAAGCCCCGAACGACTACTTCGGCTACAGTTCAGCCGATCCGATCGCCGAGCAAGGCAAGCCGTACACCCTTGATCATGTTGATCCCAATCATGCCATGCTATAGTATTAATTATTTTATATCGCATTATTTTACTGTATGTTGAATTATTGAAAACCGTTATTTTGGAATGACATGATACCTAGGTAATGCCGAATTAATCATGAAACCTCCTTGAAATTATTGAACCCGATTAAATCTTTTGTAACCCTAGATGATTATTATTACCCTGTTAGTTAGTTATTATTAATCTTGTAGTTAGCTCAAATGCTTTTGAAAATGGAAGTAAAATGCTGCCGAATCTCTGATTCGGATGTTTGTGAAAGTGCTACAGTTTGGGGGACAGAATCGGATAAATCCCGGAGTGGATGTAACTCCGATCCCCGGCTGATGATTAATGCCTTGGTTTGTCTGGTGGCCGGTAATATGGGATACCGGATCGGGTTGGTGGATGAAGGCTTGATCTTTGGCAGTGTAAGGTTAATAAACCCCCTTGAGCAAAGTAAACAACTTAAGTACCCGCTCAACCACAGGTCGGACTGGTCGGCAGGCTAGTATCCGACATGGCTCGGTAAATTAATCATTCCTGAACCTAAAATCGGATTCTTTTGGTGGCTACTATTCTCTGGAGAGAATAGGGACCGGGCCTTCCCGGCAGGGAAGTGTACCGGAGGGGTGGAACGGGAATGGTCCGGAGCGACATTCTTGGTTCTCACAACGGTAGATGCTAATGGGGGACTGTGAGCCCAAGGTAGCTATACAACTATCGGTTAACAACTAAAACAACAGGAATGGTTAACGAAAGGCTGTGATCATCTCGACCGACCACATGTATTCTAGTTGCCTGTGAGTAACGGTCGTTGATATCTTGTGGGTAAAGCTGAGCACCTCTGCAGAGTTAATTATGATGGTATTCGAATACGCCGTACTTCCGGTTAATGAAGTTAAGTTTGAACTGGGGTGATACCCGTAACCAAGCTCAAGATAATTGTTTTGGAATTTGAAGAGTTGGTTAAGTGTTGTGAACTTGTGAAACCCCCTAGCTATTATTTATGGTTTGTGTTTCAAATGTAAAATGAGTTGGAAAATAAAACTGCATCCAGATACTTAAACCCTAGTCCCTTCCATTGGATAACCCCCTGCATATAGTATTCAGTGTTCTCCGTACGACTTGTTGAGTACTCCCGTACTCACCCTTGCGAACCCCCGACCCTTTCAGAGTTTGAAGAAGCTGGAGCGTTTCAGGAGTTCGTAGATGGCGATTTTGTCTGGTTTTGAGGTCTTAGTCTTTTGCTCAGGCCTGCCTGTGCGGTGTTTTGCTTGTAAGTTATTCGGGCCCTGCTGCGCCCTCTTTTGTAAAAACCCTGGCTGTTAGGCCCTATATTGAATAAAAAGAGTTGGATTTGCTTTTGCCTGGCAACTGTACTCTTGTTTTCTAACAGTTAGTCTTCCTGGGTAACTGTTGTGAGTTTTCGCACTGCCCCTAAAAAGGCGGTCCGTTTCAGCGCAGGGCGTTGATCCGGGACTCGTGCCTTTCGCTTGCCTTCGCTCGTCTGCTCACACGACGCTATTACGGAATCCACTGCACTGAGGCGAATGATCCCAATATCCGTGATTTCGTCCTGCGAGAGCTCATGTATCATGTCTGAAGAAGATGACTACATGAGAGCTTTCAGGATCGTCGAGGTAGAGCTGAATTTCCTCCATGACTACGTCCACTTCTCGGAGTATTATCACGGCATCGACTACACGTTCAAAACCAGGGCCTGCAGGTTAGTGTTCTTGCTGCTGTATGTACCGTGTGTACAAATTGTAGAGACGTACGGCCGCCAACTTTTCGGATTACAATGGAGCAGCGAAGATCCTCCTCCTCTTACTGATGCTGTTCCATTAGTAGTAGCATTGGTGATCCTGGCAATACCAGAATCGTTATGGCTTGTGTCTCATAGTGCGTCGCACTGGTCTGAGGTATCCTACGCGTTGCACTACATCAATGGCCATTTCTGGAAGGCCTCCATCATCAAGTGGTGCATCGATCACCTCGAACGGTTCAGCTTGGACAAGCACCAGCACTGGCAGAACATGATCGGCCAGTTCTTGCTGCTCGAAGACTTTGATTGTTGCCCGGGGAAACCGCTGCGGCACTCTATGATCGGTTTGCATGACGACGGCTAAGCTCTGATAGGCCACCATTCCGGGTGATTCCTCGGAGACGACGGCTAAGCTCAAGGAAGCCATCAAGGAGGCAGAGCAGTTGCTGGGACGGAGCACATCGACGAAGGACAGGCACGGGAAACTGAGAAGGCTAGAGTTGCCAGGAGGAGGGACAGGAACCGTGCTTCGAAACGGTGTCAAGCTTGGCAGGATGCTTTCCGAAGAGGTTCCGAGCAGCCGGCGGCGCTGGGCGGAGGTGATGCTGCACGTCGCGCCGTCCGACGACGCGGAGCTCCACGCGGAGCACCTGGCCAGAGGCGGGGAGTTTGTGACCCATCTGTGGGCCCTGCTCTCCAACGCCGGGATCCTGGAGCGAGACCAGCTTCGCGCTGAAGCAAGGTAGTACCTGTGAGTTCACCTCCAGACGAAGGATATTGCAGTACCCATGCCATGTATGATTGTGTCTGTTGTATGCATGTATTGACTCTGCCCCAGCCCATCTGATTTCTCTTTCTTTCCCAATCGAATTCCTCTGCTTCCCAATCCTGGTAAAATGCATGATCAGAAGAAGGTAAAAATCAACAGTACATGAGTTCTGTTGTTTGACTGCTTCCATTGTATTGCACCCTATGCTATCTTCAGAATTGGTTCCAAACTTGTCTCCATGAAGCTATCCAATCATACATGCCGTGTACATAAATGACTCATATATTCCATTTGAATGACTGTGATATTAACATTTTAGGAGTAAATTGCCCGAATACTGAACCTCTGAGCTGTTGAAATGATAGGCCACCATATTTTATTTATTTTTTATTTTTTTTTGATGAAGAGGACATCAAACATTTGATGCCCCAGTTCCATTTAATGAAACTGAAAATAGTTATAACAATTCTGAGCCAACATCAACACACCCAGACCACAAAGGCCAAATATTACAGAGCATTACGGGTTGATAGGCCACCATTCCGAATACTTCAGTAAAGAAGATAACTTTCTCCTTGAGTTGCTGTGCTTTGAGCTTGCATCGTTGTTCTCTGTTCGTACTCTGTTAAATACTCTGTTATGGCGGGGCACATCCGTGAACGCGTCGTCGGGAAGAGCCACTACTTCCATCTCCATGGACAATCATGGCAAATTAAGAAGCCTTCTTGATCTGTCATGGCGAACGATGCAAGCTCTTACACGTAGTTTAGTTTACGATGATGCCACGCTCCTGAGTGCGGGACGCTTTGCAGGCGTTGACGATGGCGCGGCACGCCTTGCAGAGGCACCGGGTAGCGGCGAGGCGGAGCCGCGGGGCACGTCCGTGAACGCGTCGTCGGGAAGAGCCACTGCTTCCATCTCCATGGACAAGCATGGCAAATTAAGAAGCCTTGATCTGTCATGGCGAACGAAAGCCGTGCTTCAAAGTTCAAAAGGGTGTCCATCTTGGGAGGATGCTTTCAGAAGAGGTGCAGATCAGCCGGCGGTGCTCGCGGACTTGCGGGCGGAGACGACGCTGCACCGTACGTCGCGCCGTCCGACGACGCGAAGCATCTGCATGTGGGCACTGCTCTCCAACGCCGGGATCCAGATAACCATCTGCACGTGTCGTCGGAGACGACGAGACCGATCCCAATGTGCAGGCTGCGGCGGGGAACTGAAGCAAAGGTTCTTAATTTCCTGAAAATCGATGTCTTTAGGTTTTACAACAGCTACCTTAATTTCTCAGATCAGATATAGCCATGCATGTATCACGTTCCTCTGGATCACCAGTCTTGGAGGATTAATTTCTAGTAAAATAAAATGTGCGATCAGGATCAACTAAATCCGGCAGTACACAGGACCATACTACTCAACAATGGAATAAATGGATTATAGAATTGCATGGATATATCAAACATGAGCAAACCATTTTTGTAAAAATAACCTCCTCCTCAACGGAGAAGATGTAGCAAGTGAGGAGCACGGCAAGCTTTCATGCCGAGCTACCTCTCCTCGCGAACTCAGCAACTAATCACCTTGATTAGTCATTTAATTAATCATATTAATTATTTATCACGTAATTAAGTCACTTTACTTAATTAATAAATGGTTAGTTAAGTCCCAACCGAGCTATGTAAGCTCAACATGTGACATGCGCCTACCTACCGAGTTCGACTTGCTCGGCAAGTCCTTGATGTCGAGTTCATACTGTGCAGCAGCTGACTTGCCAAGCCCAAAGTTACTGCTACCGTGATGGATTGTACCGTCGCAGTACAGGAGCGTACCTTCTGCAGTCGATAAGAGAACTATTTTTGTAAATTTATTCAAAAGGGTCATATTTAAAAATAAATGTTGAAGGGCCAAAAATGCGAGTGTTTCGTCGATTCCAGGGTCATGTTGAACCTTATCCCCACCTTCAACCTCAAGAACATCGTCGTTGTCCGAGCCCCATTAAAAATTCGCTTCCGCTAGCATCGCCCTGTTGCCTGAAATGCTCCAAAATTTTAAAACCCAAATCGAAACCTTAATTGAAGTTAACTGGATTTTAATCGCGTACTTTGTTTCTTAATCCCGTTCTTGGATTGGGGGGTTTGGAAGGGGAAGTAGATGTTTGCATACCTGGCATCCTCGCTCGGACCTTCGGTCCATCGTCGCTCGGACCGGTCGCTCGCGTCGTCTCTGTTACCACCCGTTGTCCCGTCGAGCTTCTCCTCGCCTCGCGTACCGCCTGCCCCGTGCTCTCTGCTTGGTCGTCGTCAGTCCCTTTGCGCCTGCATCACGCCATGCGGCCCCGCCTGCTCCCGCTATCCGCTCGGTCGCCACCTTGGACCCCAAGCTCGCCTGCCCCTGTCTCCCTCCACCCGCCCCCGTCGCCTCGCCACCAGCCGCCATCCCGTCGCCACACCATCGCCCATGCCACCGCGCGCTATAAAAGCCGCACGCCCACTCATCTCCCTCACCCCCGTTCTCCTTCTTCCCCGGTGAGTGACGCCGCCGCCCAGACCCTTCGCCTCCCCTTCGTCCCCACCCTCGGCCGAATCCACCCGAGCCGACCCCTCGCCTCCCCCGCCTCGATCCCCAAATCCCTAACCTCCACCTAACCCTAACACCTCCCATCCCCGCCGCCGAAGCCCTTCTTCTTCTTCCCCCACCCTGGCCGCCTTCCCCCCCCCCCCCGAGTCGCCGCCGCCGCTCGCTTGCCTCGCCCGAACCCTACCCCCCCTCGATCTCTCCCGCTCTCTGTCTCTTGCTGGACAAAGGGCCCACCGGTCATATGACCCCCGCGCCGTGGCTGCCTTGCGGCCGCGTCCGTGAATACCAGAAACCACAAGTTAGTTCGAAACTTCGAATATATATATATATATATATATATATATATATATATATATATATATATGTACACACACTATCTTCCAGGGAACACAATGGAGAGCAGTCGGACCCTCCACGTCATCGCTCCCAGGTTTTCGCGGAAAAACCCTTCGGTTTTCTTTAAATCGCGGATAGGTCCCTCCGAGTTATGAAAAGGTTATCCGCGATTTTTTGTGAGGGAAATAAAAACGTTTTTAAATCGCGTTTAGGTCCCTCGTTCGTTTCTTTATGAAAAAAACTCCCGTTAAATACAAATCACGAACGAACCCTTTTCTAATTTTTTAGAGTAGCGGTCAGGTCCAAAAATATAACAAACAGGTCCTTGCCCCTTACGTCCAGGTCCTTTCTCAATTTTTCCCGAAAAAAATATTTTCGTCAGCAGAAATATGTTTCACTCTCTAGCTCTATACTTTTTTTCCCCAAACTCGATCTCTAATATTTTTCGAAACATGTGTTATTACTCGTGAACGCATAGTGTTAGACTCGACAAAACAAGGTTAGCATCTCGAATAATTTTCAGAGCATGTATTATTACCCGGTTAACACATAGAGTGTTAAACTCCACAAAAAAGGTTGACCGGATAGTAATAGAGTGTTAACCAAATTCGTCATAGACTTTTTCCCCCAACTTGATCTTTAATATTTTTTGAAACATGTATTATTACTCGGTAAACACATAGAGTGTTAGACTCGACAAAAAAAAGTTGGCATCTCGAATAATTTCTGGAACATGTATTATTACCCGGTTAATACAAAAAGTGTTAAACTCCACAAAAGAAGGTTGCTCGAATAATAATAGAGTACTGTTAACCAAATCCGTCAAAAGAAATATGTGTACAACTCTATCCCTTTTTTTTTTTGTAGTTCGATTCGTAATATTTTTTGTAACAAGAAATATGTGGAGCTGTATCTCTATGTTTTTTTTTTGCAACTCAATCTATAGTATTTTCCGAAACATGTATTATTCACCGGTGAACGTATAGGGTGTTAAACTCGCCAAAAGAAGACCATTTCTTCGCTTTCCCAAGAAAATATATCTATTATGCCTGGAAGATTTACGGAGCAGCCAGCCGGCCATGTCACCCTTTTCGCCGAAAGTCCCTCCAAAAAAATTAAATTGCGTTTAGCTCTTTATGCCGGTTATTTTTCCAAAAAAAACTTTTATCAAATTTCGCACGGCGCGGCAACGCGCACCACTCTAACTAGTAAATATCACGCCTTCTCTTCTGCAGCAACTGAAGGAAGCTTTGTGTTTTTCAAACTAAATCCAATCAAATACCCGTCACCCAAACAGGCTGGGATATACCGATTAGCTATAATACGTCGATTTAAGGGTATCGAATAAGGAACCTAAGCTGAGAATTACTTTCAATTAAACTAGTTACAGCGGAAAAGGTGCCGGAAAAATTCAGGAATGCAATGCATGCTAGAAGAATTGCATGTATCCAGTCAGATCTGCGTGCACTTGCCGAAACATGAGCAAGAGATAGCAAGCACTTGTGCAGGTTAATAGGCAAATGTTGACCTATGTAGAAATACTGATTCATTCAGATCAATATAAGGATCTAATTGCGATGCATTGCCAGAATCTATATTTCATATTTGAAGCGGGTTAACCTCTGTGCTTCTCTCGTAGAGTCGTGGTGCAATCATCTTCTTGCTGAACCCCTTTCTCCTCGGTCTGTAGCACTGGTACTGCCGACTCCTATGTTGTGGTGGAAACCGGAGAGCTGCCAAAGAATCATTTGCCTCCAAGAAGCTCTGAAGTCTGCCTACACAGTGCAAGGCTACAAAGGAATATGGAGGAGCAGTTCAGAAGTTCCCGGTGCCTCCAAATCTGGATTCAAATTATCGTCGAAAATCGGTTGAATATCACGATAATTAATCTTATCAAGCCGGTACGGTATTATATACCGGTCCGTAAATCGGTTAAATTCAAAAAAAATATTAGCAGCACCACCGCCACCGTGGCACCGTCTTTGCCATTCGCCAGCACCACTGCTCCTCCCCTTGATCGCCCAAGGGGACAAACCATTGCACACTTTTATTAGCAGCACTCAATGTGGTCATACTGTCTCCAGAATAGTGATTCTATATCTTCGTCAGGAATCGGGATGGATCATCACATCCCTGGTCAGATCACGTGCGGACATGAGGAAGTAGAAGTCGTCTTCTCCTTAAGATGGAGGCTTTCACATTGGCACGCCACATGGGGAGACGTACTGTATTCTGCCACACATTCCTCTCGTGCAACTTTGGTCCGAGAAGACGACGAAATCAGCCCATCAGATTAGATCCTAAGCACTTCTGAAACCACAGATTCAAATCGATGTTTAAGTAGAGCAGAGTGCCATGTAAGGTGATTGATCTTAAATGGTTTAAGTAGAGCAGCTCAGTTCTTGCCTCTCCATGGTGAAATTTTCCTTTCCAGGCCCTCTTCTACACACGTATTAATTCTTACTGCTAAATTGCTTCAGTAGACTACTTCGAGATTAAACTGATTATTATTCATCTGTTATAGATATGCATTTCAGAAAAGAGATGCTTTTTTTATAGCAACAAATTATTTATGTATGTCCAAAAGGAAGTTTTTTCGTGCCTTGTTTAATTGCACCGTCTGCATATTTCTGTACTTCGCTACTTCATGTACTTATCTTGGACAATTGGCTGTCGAGTGTGGACACATGTGAACTGTATCATGTTAATCATTATTAAATGCTACTTTGCTCTAGGTTGAGAATTCTAACGTAAAATCAAAATTTTCTATCGCGTAACCAAGAAATCATTGCAAGTTATAGATCACAAAATTATCACTAGACGCGCCTGTCACTACTACAGAACTGGGCATCACAAGCGGTATATTACAAGCGGTTAGGTGCGAACCGGTTCTGGCCCACGCACCAGAAGCGGTTCCTGAGCAACGGGCGGGAGGGGGTCACTAGAAGCGGTTGGTCATACGAACCGCTTGTGTTGACAAGCATCACAAGCGGTTCGTTTTCCAAACCGCTTATGAATTATCACAAGCGGTTTGAGACCTCAACCGCTTGTAGAGATTTATATTTAGAAGCGGTTCGTGTATAAAACCGCTTCTGAAGTCTTAGTTTTAGTAGCGGTTTGTTTGTCAAACCGCTTCTACAAAGTCAGAAGCGGTTTGACATACAAACCGCTTCTAGAACTCAACCTTCAGAAGCGGTTTGTATATGAAACCGCTTCTAGAATCCCTCCCGCCAAAGACTTTAAACTTCTTCTTCCTCCCGAGCCAACAAATCGATGAATGCAGAGAAGGGCCGAGCACTCGTTCTTCCGGGAGGTGCTGCTAAATTTTTGTTTTGAAATTGCTGGTGATTTAGCTTCAAATTAAGTGTTTTAAGGTCAGTAAGAGCATGTTAGCATCTTTCTCACCTACATATTGCTGTTTTTTATGCATTGGATGTGGAGAAATCATGAGTTATTCATGTTGAAATGTATTGCTTTGCTAGGTAGAACATGTTGAAATGTGTATGGTATGAAGTTGTTCCCCAAAATTTATTTTGTATGCTTGTTGTTGTTATGGTATGAAGATGTATGGTGATCTAGTTCAAAATATGACATTGCAATTAAGTAATTAATAGTGTATAAAATAAAATAAGTATAAAAAAATAATTAGAAAGGTAGAAAGGGATAAAAAAAATTTTAGAAAGGTAGATCTTTAATTGCATGAAGGTGTAGGTGGGGTTGTTTTTCTTGGAGAAGAAAAAAATATATGAAATTATTACTTTATTGTAGATGAACCGGCAATGGATGTACAATGCGGACCGTCGATCGAGAGAGTTCATTGATGGCGCAAGTGTGCTTTTCTCGATGCGCCATTGCATTCTCGCCTCCAGGCAGCTTCATATGTTGTCCGTGGCGTAGATTGCAAGAACGAGAAGGAGCACTCACAACGATGGCAGGTTATGAACCATTTGATGATGAGAGGTTTCATGCCAAACTATGAACGTTGGACCAACCATGGCGAAGACGAGGAAGACGAGGAAGAAGACGAGGAAGAAGAAGAGGGATTCAAAAATATCTCGGACGCCACGCAATGCTATTCCGTGGGTGGTACACTCAGTGACTTTGGTGATGATGAGCTGGACCAGATGCTGCGTGACGGTGAGGGAGACTACACAGATGAAAGACAGTTCGAGAAATTCCAGCGCATGTTAGAGGACCACAGAACTCCTTTATACCCAAATTGTGGGCAGGACCACAAGAAGTTGCGTACCACACTTGAACTTATGCAATGGAAGGCCACAAATAGTGTGTCAGATAAGGGATTCGATGAGTTGTTGTCTTGTTGACACTCATAAAGAAGTTGCTTCCAGAAGATAACACTCTGCCTGAATCTACATATGAAGCAAAGGAAGTCGTCTGTCCTTTGGGACTGAAAGTACAGAAGATACACGCATGTCGTAACGATTGCATCCCTCGTATCGCAATGCGTATGCCAATTTGGATGTTTGTCCGTGTGCAAAGAATCACGGTATAAGGTGAAGAGAGATGATCCAGGTGAAATAGATGGGGAGCGTAAGAAGAAGAGACCTCGGCTAAAGTGTTGTGGTATTTCCTGTGATTCCCGATTGAAGCGTATGTTTGCTAACAAAGCGCATGCCCAGATGATGCGTTGGCACAAAGAAGAGCGTAAAGATGACGGTATGCTTAGACACCCTGCAGATGGATCACAAGTGGAGGAAAGTCGATCGGACGTACCGGACTTCGCACAAGAGGTGAGAAACATAAGGTTTGGGTTAAGTACCGATGGGATGAATCCTTTCGGAGAGTTGAGCAGCAACCATAGCACCTGGCCTGTTACACTATGTATGTATAACATTCCTCCATGGCTGTGCATGAAGCGAAAGTACATCATGATGCCGTTGTTGATCCAAGGCCCCAAGCAACCTGGAAATGACATCGATGTCTACCTGAAACCATTGGTTGCAGATCTTGTGACGTTGTGGGAGGATGGTGCACGGGTATGGGATGAGTACAAAAGGGAGTATTTCACCTTACGTGCATTGTTATTTGTAACAATCAACGACTGGCCTGCTCTCGGTAACCTGTCTGGCCAAACTATCAAAGGATATAGAGCTTGTGTCCAATGCTTAGATGAAACGGACAGCATGTACATGAAAAACTCTCGAAAGGTTGTCTACATGGGCCACCGTAGGTTTCTTCCTACGAGTCACCCATGGCGGAAGAAGTGCAGGAAATTTAACGGGCAAGTAGACCTTCGTGCTAGGCCTCAAGATCGCATCGGGCCACATGTACTTGCTATGGTAAAGAATCAAAGTAGTATTCGGAAAGGGTCCCGGAAGCAAACCTGCGAGAATGAGGATGGTCAGCGCCAATGTGGAAGAAGAAGTCGATTTTGGGACTTGCCTTATTGGGAAGTCTTGGAGGTTAAATCACTCACTTGACTTCATGCACATCACGAAGAATGTTTGCTTGAACCTGCTAGGCTACATAGATATGTATGGCCAATCAAAAGATACACTGCAAGGTCGGAAGGACCTTAAACTCTTGGAATCGAGGAACGACCTACATCCGAAAAGAGAGAAAAAGGACAACATTACCTACATCCTCGCGAGCTACACTCTAAGCAAAGAAGAGAAAAAGCATGATAGAGTGCCCGAATAGTGTGAAGGTCCCTTCCGGATACTCATCAAATGTAAAGAGACTCATAAACACGAGCGAGAATAAAATCGTACACCTAAAATCCCATGACTGTCTTGTGTTGATGACACAAATGCTCCAGTGGCTATAAGAGGTATACTTCCGAGTGGGTACGGGGATAATCACAAAGCTGTGTTCTTTTTCAATGCGATTTGGCATAAGGTCATCGACCCGGATAAACTAAGTAAGTCGCAGGATGACGTGGTACAAAGTGTGGTTTGTCTTGAGATGATATTTCCTCCTGCGTTCTTTGATATTATGGTTCATCTCACTGCTCACCTTGTCAAAGAGATAGGTATTCTCGGACCTGTATCTGCACAACATGTTCCCTTTCGAGAGGTACATGAGTGTGCTAAAGAAGTATGTTCGTAACCGTTCTCGTCCGGAAGGATGCATTGCCGAGGGTTATGGGACAGAGGAGGTGATTGAATTTTGTGTGGATTACATTAATGATCTAAATCCGATCGGCGTCCCTATATCACGCCATGAGGGCAGGCTACGGGGAAAAGGGACAGTAGGAAGGAAAGCAATTGCATGCAATGATCTTCTTACATTTAAGCAAGCACATTTCACGGTTTTGAAACAATCAACTGTGGTGGCCCCGTATGTTGTTGAGCACAAGAGTATTCTACGCCGTGAATTCCCTGGGAGGTCCGAGGATTGGATAACACTGAAGCACATGGATTCTTTCGGCGCTTGGTTACAAAACTATATCCTTTTCAAAGGGTCAGACAATGAACAATTGCAACGATTGGCACGGGGACCTTCTAGTGAAATCGTGACATTCAAGGGGTACGAGATAAATGGTTACACATTTTACACCAGATCCCAGGATGACAAGAGCACCAATCAGAACAGCGGTGTCCGTATAGATGCCGAAGACAACAAAGGAAAGGTGGACACATATTATGGTTTCATAGAAGAGATATGGGAGCTTGACTATGGACCTTTAAAGGTCCCTCTATTTAAGTGCCAATGGGTCAAACCGACTTCAGCGGCGTAAAGGTCGACAAATACGGCATGACAACCGTTGACCTCACGCAAGTCGGCTATAGGCGTGAACCGGTCGTCCTTGCAAATGATGTGAGACAGGTCTTCTATGTAATAGACATGTCAAGCAAGCCTAAGAAGCAGAAAGATAATAATAACAATAAGCCAAAGCGACACGTGGTTCTCCAAGGCAAACGAAGGATTGTCGGAGTTGAGGACGTCACAGATGAGGAAGACTATAGTCAGTTCGACGAGCTCCCTCCTTTTGCGGTGGATGTTGACATAAGCCTCCTGAATGACACAGACCTGGATGCTTACATACGTCACGATCATAACGAAGGAAGACTTGTAAAGACATAGTATGGTACTACTTAAAATGTAGTATTACTGTATGAACTTATTTATTTGAACTTTTGTGATCATTTTTAGACGTGTCTTATACTGTACGTGTTTATTTGAAATAAACCTCATGAAATAAACCCCTAGAAATAAACCTTATGGAATAAACAATAAATAAATAAAAAATATAAACCTCAAGAAGTAAACAAAAAAGAAAGGTAAAGAAAGTAAAAAAAATAGAAAGGTTTAACAAATGAAGAATATAAACAAAAACAATAAAGAAATAAACCTTATGGAATAAAGAATAAAGAAAGTAAAAAAAAAAAGAAAGGTAAAGAAACTAAAAAAAAGAATATAAATGAAGAATATCAACAAAAAAGAAAGGTAAAGAAAGTAAAAAAAAAGGTAAAGAAACTAAAAAAAAGAATATAAATGAAGAATATCAACAAAAAAGAAAGGTTAAGAAAGTAAAAAAGAAAAGGTAAAGAAAGTAAAAAAAATGAAAGGTAAAGAAAGTAAAAAAAAAGGTTTAAAACTAAAAAAAAGAATATAAATGAAGAATATCAACAAAAAAGAAAGGTAAAGAAAGTAAAAAAAAAAGGTAAAGAAACTAAAAAAAAAAGAATATAAATGAAGAATATCAACAAAAAAGAAAGGTTAAGAAAGTAAAAAAGGTAAAGAAAGTAAAAAAATGAAAGGTAAAGAAAGTAACAAAAAAAAGGTTTAAAAGAAAAAAGAATGGCCGGCGGGGAGGGAGTGGGGCTCGAGCAGGCGACCTCGAGCCCGCACTCAAGCGCCCGCGCTAGCCAGGGGGGAGAGGAGAGTTCTTGTTAACCGTAATAGGCAACACACTCTTTTAAGTAGTATGTATCGGTTCCAATAATAACCGCTGAGATGGCTTCTACAAGCGGTTTGTATTAATAACCGCTTGTAGAGATCTCTCTTTACAAGCGGTTATTAATTAGAACCGCTTGTAGAGAGCTTCTACAAGCGGTTATTAATTAGAATCGCTTGTAGAGATCTTCTTTACAAGCGGTTATTAATTAGAACCGCTTGTAGAGATATCTCTTTACAAGCGGTTTGTATTACGAACCGCTTGTAGAACAGTTTACAAGCGGTTTGTATTAAGAACCGCTTGTAGATCTCACGTTTACAAGCGGTTTGTATTAAGAACCGCTTGTAGAGGTGGCTGCCTTTATACACGCTCGCGCTCTCTCCCTTCACAAACTCTCCAAATTTTCCTAAGTCCCGCGCCCTGCAGCTCACGCCAGGTTTCTCGCCGCTCTGTGCAGCGCCTCCGCCGCCTCCGCCACCGCTGGCCGACGCCACCTCCGCCATCGCGCTGACGCGCTGCGCCACCCCACCGGAGGAGGTAGGTATAGCTGTGTGTACCCCCACCTCCTCTGTTCTGATACGCCCATAAGGTGTTCGATGAAATGTCCACAAGGCATTTTCATATATGTATTATTGATATGTTGGTATGTATGTTGTTAATTATGTTCATATATGTATTTGGTATGTTGGTATGTTGGTATTGTTGGTATTTGGTATGTTGGTATTTGGTATGTTGCTATTGTTGGTATTTGGTATGTTGGTATTGTTGGTATGTTGGTATTGTTGGTATTTGGTATGTTGGTATTGTTGGTATTTGGTATGTTGGTATGTTGGTATGTATGGTATTTGGTGAGAGACATTGTATTTGGTATGTTGGTATTAATTGGTATGTATGGTATTTGGTATGTATGTTCATATATATATTGAGAGACATTGTATTTGGTATGTATGGTATTTGGTATGTTGGTATGTGTGTGTATGTTGTTGGTGATGGTGTATGGTATTTGGTATGTTGGTATTTGGTATTTGGTATTAATTGTGTATATATATTGAGAGACATTGTATATATATATATATGTGTGTGTGTGTGTGTATGTTGTTGGTGATGGTGTATGGTATTTGGTATGTTGGTATTTGGTATTGTGTATATATATTGAGAGACATTGTATATATATATATATGTGTGTGTGTGTGTGTGTATGTTGTTGGTGATGGTGTATGGTATTTGGTATGTTGGTATTTGGTATTGTGTATATATATTGAGAGACATTGTATATATATATATGTGTATGTTGTTGGTGATGGTGTATGGATCGGCTTGGCTCGTTAGCTCAATTCCAAAAATAAATTGAATTTTGCGGTAGATCGGCTCGTTAGCTCAATACCATATATATATTGAAATTGAATTTTGCGCTAGATCGGCTCGGTTCGTTAGCTCAATTCCAAAAATAAAATGATATTAAATTAAACTATGTTAATTTTAAAAATGACCGAAAAAATGTGAACTTGACTCATTTCCACCCCTACTGTAACATCCTCAAAATAAAAGAAAGTAGAGATAAATTAAAATTTTTAATTTATTATTTTAAATTGAGCTTTTAGTATTTTGTGAACTTCTTTGAACTTTGTTGCACAAGAAAAACCTTCTGTTTTATTTTACAAACGGAATCTTAACCTTGTTTATCAAAAACAAATTTAGCACGAGATCAAAAAAAAAATGTATTTCCTACATTACCTTTCATATCAATTCTATAAATTTTCAAAAAGGATTTAAAATGATTTGTTGCTTAGGAAAAGTCAAAAACAGTTTTGATTAATTTGAGCCTTCTTCAATTAAAAGAATTGTATAAAATAAATATAAGTATTTTGGCTCTAAACTTTTATTTTGGAATATATATAATTATGAGACAATATAATAAAAGTTTCAATATCATTTTGGATACTTAGAAGAATCCATTTTTATGAAAGGCTTATGTCCTCATTAAGCTTTCCAACAATAGTTTGAGCAAGACCTAATACAACCTAACCTTATTTAAAGACTCATCCATCAAGCCGCACTAATCTGAACAATCACAATTAAAATCTAGCAATGATCGATCCGAGCTTGATCAACCATATCCGTAATTCCAAACAAAGTTTACCTGCTCAAGGACCTTCAAATTATATTCGACCAATTAACTCCTAAGGTCGATTCGGCTTCAACCGAACAAGTGACCATATCAGGTCATTTCTAATTGAACATATCATCACCATTTTGAGTTAGGTTTGAGAGTATTCAAACTTGGCAGAACTCAGATTAAATAACACCAAAGGCCTTGGGCTCAAGCATTGTTCAAAATTAATTAGTGTCGTATCAGATGCTTGAAGTGACAAGAGCAAGACCTGACAAACTGAAAATATCCAATCCCCATTTGAATACCTACTAGCCTTAAGGTTCATCAGAATTAATAGAGCAGGGTCAAATGCTTTCAAACCGAAGATCTTCAGATCTCTTTGCACCAATAGGATGCTTGAACAAAATAAAGCAGTATACTCCTCCCCAATCCAACACTTGGAGTGGATCACTCACTGCACAAATCAGAGGAGAAGGCAATTGTCAGTATCAGGCAATTGTGACAAACCAGTGCAGTGCATCGGTTTGACTCTGATGAAATGATCCAGGGCATTGTTCCCAATCCTACCAGCTCAAGGATTTCCAAATCCATTTGGACCAACCAGAGTGCTGAAGCTGACGGTACACTAAACCAACCAAAAACCCCCGAACAATCAGAGCAGCTCGATGCTCATTGCTCGATTTCGCTTTGACTGAAGCTCGACCCTGGGCGATGTTGTTCCACTCCTCTCTCCATCGCCGACCCCATTGCCCAATCCTTGCTCGCCTCTCTGTCGCGGCCCCTCCTTATAGCCATACGGACCTCCACCCTACTGCCTCGCTCATCTCTGACCCGAAGGCTCGCTCACCTCATCGAACTTCGCCGCCAAAGCACAGAGCGGAGCAAGCCAAGATGATTCATCTACTCGGTGAGTTTCACTCAAATCCCTCCTACCTTGGGCATCCCTATCCCTCACTGATCATTCCTCATCAATCAATTTCAGCTCATAACCATTCAATCGCCGCCGCCACGGCCATTTTCTCCCCCACGGCCGGCCACCGGCGCCAGTACACCTCAGCCCTCCTCCATCACCGTGGTGCTTGGGATAGCATCTAATAGGCTCACTGGTGCTCACCGGATGCTCTCCCGTGCTTCGACGCCACTGGAGCGCCGTCGCCACGGCCGGTCATCTTCTCCACCTCCGGCGCACGGTGCCGCGCCGCTACGGACCTTCTCCCACTCGGTGAGTCCCAAAATCAAAACCCCCAGGACCTCTTGATGCTCACTGACCTCCTATTTGAGCTTCGACGCCGCCCTAGCACCGTCATGGCTGCGCGCCATTTCCGCCGCCGCCATGCTCCGCCGTGAGCCCTTCTCCGGCTATTCCCGAGCCCAATAGAGCTTTGCCCTAGCCTCACCATCACCCACTCTTGCTTCCCCCACCGTCGCCTAGCCGCCTCCGGGCTTACCTCGCCGGCAAGCCTGCCTCCCTTGGCTCGCTCTGAGCCATCGCCGAGTGGGGTCGTCAGCCGGTGCTAACACGCAGAGATCCTTCAAGTAGCAAAAGTACGCTTTCATGTTTAGGAAACGTGGTTTTGTATTTATTCCGATTTTTCCAACCGAGCCAACTAAAATGACTATAACTTTCACATTATAACTCCGAATACGCCAAACAAGTTCCTAAAATTTTATTAAATCATGAAGTTTATAAATATAGAAAAACATTTTAATTTTGTTCAATGCATAGTATTTGAAATTCAAATTTAAACCGTAGGTCTAATATGTGCTCTATATACGATTTTATAAATAATCTCTAAATTTGATGAAACCAATTTTATTGAATTCCTTATGTTACTAGAGTTCCAAATATATATAAAAATATTTAGATTTGGACTTAGTTTATACAAGATTTGTGATTAGGACCTTTTCAACATGTTTGAATTTGAAATACTTAAAACTTGTGCAAATAAACTTCAAATTTGGTTAAACAAGTTTATATGCTCTCATGAAATAGTATTCTATCTGTTAACGTAAAAATATTTAGGCCTAGACTTGTTTAATCATAAGTTCAATAGCGTCATTTCATGTAAAATATAAGGTTTAAGTTTTCCATGAATGAGTAGTGATAGCAACTCGCGTTTAACTTGAAACCCAATGCCTAAACTTTTGAAGCATCATGATTATAGGCTTTGTAACAGTAGCTTAGTAAGTTGCTTGTGTACTTTAGTTTGTCATTAAGCAAAGTATCTAGTAATCAACTAGGATTAAGCATTAATAGCTTTGCAACCAAATCTCGATATTGTAAGATTAATCTTTTAAACCTTCTAAAATCTTAGAACCTCATTTCCATAATATTACTGTGGTTGAATCTTAATTGTGCTCTTTTACCATTAAAAATATAAGGATAAGTTTAGCAAAACTATAAAAATGTGAATGACCGTAACTATTGCATGCAAATCAAATAGCTAAAATGAACTCAAATCTTTGTAGGGCTAATTTGGTTATAACCCTAAAGTCACAAAGATTTCAAAAAAATAAAATATTTAAGTTTTGCCTTAGCTATATGTTAAATGCTTATTAATCGAAGTTCCATTACTTGAATAGTTCAAATAGTCATAACCCTTACAAACAAACTTAAAATTTAGTGAAATCAAATCCTAGAACCTTTAAAAATAATACCCTTCCTAGTCAAGCAAAAATAATATGTTTTCGTATTATTGAACTAAAACCATGTAAGGCCCTAATACTCTTTTATATTAAAAACATCGTAGTTGAAAGTGAAATATCGCGGAACCAACTTTAAAACACTCTTAGAGGTATCCCCTACTAGTTCCTGAAAGATGGTTAAATAATCCTATAAGGTGTAGTCGCAAACATAAAACAAAAACTAAAACCGCTAACGCGTATATTTTATAAACATTTAAGCCTTTTCGGCCACCCGTAGAATACCTCGTCTAAATACAAAGATTAGAGGGAATAACTCAAAACCATTCTATAATGTTTGTACTACCATAATATGGAAAAACATTTAATTAATGACTTGCTTTGCATCTGAATCCTATTAGCACAACAGCCTAATTGTTATAAAAGTTAGTAACTTGCTATTTGAATAGTTGGACTTATTAAACCCTAAGGTAAAATGTTTTTGTCACTAGAATCATCATATAATCATGTAAATGTAACCTCTAGCCCTATCCTCTAAACCCGACTTATATAAATCAACTTTTGTGCAAATTATACTTAAGACTAAGTATTGTTCACATGAACACTTTTAATCTTAATTGTATTGATCCAAACAATCTTAGCTTCTTAGATTTGAAAATGAAAATAATCATATACGTAATTTTGGCCCCTTGAATTCGTAAATGGTAACTTTCGTTAAACACGGTTTTATGTTCTGCACTAGTTGGACCCAAACCCTAACCTCCGCCAAAGCGCACTATCGCACTTGTTTTCCATGAATGGTTCTATTTGTGAATATATTCGACTTCTTTTGCCACATGTATTGTATGTTTACTTGTTGTTCTTTCTTTTCTGGATTTGGATGTTGCTTCGCTTTTTATGATATGGCGTGTAGACACCGATACTCCGGATACCTTCGTCGACGACTCCGACTTCACTATTGAATTCAACAAGCAAGGCAAGCACCCTCCTTTGACCATGTTGAACCTACTATTTTAAGATAGTTTACTTTGTTTGTCAAAAATTATTATGCATGCGCTATGTTCCTTAAACTTGCTATATTGTGGGATGTGGTAGCACTAAACCTAGCTTGTGGGATTTCCTCGATTGATTGTTGACATGAGAATATTGAAACCCTAGGTTATGGTTAGACAAAATGTAATGTCAAATGGGTATACTCGATTACTATTTGCACATGCTTAGTATGCTCTAGAATTGGGATAAAGAATGGATGGCCACTCTATTCATGATGATCAAAAATTGACATGTTTTGGAAGAGACAGTGTTGTCTCGTAAATTTGGAAAGGTTGATTATGACAAGAAGGATACTTGGTAGTTTGATAAAAATGAAAACAAAACTATGTTTGACACAGGTGGATTATGGCAATAGGCGGTGTGTAAGCGTTAACTTACACGTAGTGTAGGGGAGTTTCCACTGAGTCAATTTAAGGACCGAACATAGTGTTGTATAATCCAGAATTACCGTACAACCACAATTGCTATTTATGGGATAGCCTCAACCTATTAAGTTGTTTAAAACTGGCTTTACACTTTGGAAGGCCGTAGTAGCACGGGTTTTTCTTGCGAGAATTTCCGAGGGGTGTCCACACGGGTGTGGGTTAGACACATACCAATGCAACGGTGCACGCCTTTACTATGGGGAGAAACGGTTGTTGTTATCTCGAGCAATGAGAACGTTTATGATTCATATGATTGTTGTTTCTACCATAGTAGGGGTTTGTCAAGACCGGGCTAGTGTACAGTCAGGAGTAAATAATGTACCGGTTGTGTCTGATCACTCTGCGGCACACCAAAGGAAGTGTGTTACTTTGCAATGCACAAAGAGCCGATCATTCCTTGTGGGTACAGTTGTACAACTATGCAGAGTCTAAACTTTGGCCGTTCCCACGGTTATGGGAGTCTTGGTGCAATCGACACTAGTTAGAGTTTTTGGTACTTTTACAAAATGGATGGAACTTAATGGTAGTTGGAAAGAATCATGTGGAAGTGTTGTGGTCAATGGTAAGTGTTGTTGTTGACAAGATGGGAATGGGCGATACTTCACTCACAATCATGGAGGATTGTGGGATTGTTACTACTCTATTTATACTTGTTATTTACATATCTCACAATTGCTTTACAAATTTTAAACACAATCTATTATTCTCAGATTTACAATTCAATTCGGCTTTATGCAAAATAACTTAGTAGCTTCCCATGACATAGCCTCGCATTTATTATATACATTTGTGATACACTACAAGTCTTGCGAGTACATACGTGTACTCAACCTTGCTATTGTTGATATTCAGAGAATGAAGAGAATGAGTAGCCAGATCCAGACGCAGAATACGGGGACTTTGCTAACGAGTCTTTCTAAGGTTTTACCCTTGTCAGTTGCCTGTGGTATTTTGGGTAGAAGGCAAACTGCCAAGATTTGTATCTTCCGCTGCAGACTCTTGAATTCGGCCAATAGGCCATGATTGTAAAACTTTATTTCTATTAATGAAATGTGAACTTGTATGGATGTGATGACAATGTTGTAAATGTGCGTACTAGCCACTGATCATGGGACTAGTACTGTGTGCACATAGGAATCCCTCTTGGTATTCCACGCCATTAAAGGGAGGGTTCCGACAGCGTTGGTATCAGAGCCAGGTTGACTGTAGGATAAACCTTAGATGGAATGGCCGTTAGTATAGTAGTAGAGAAATTCAAAACCTTACTTTTTAAAAAAGTTACGTGTGTGGACTATGTAGCTAAGTCTATTCTTTTCCCTTCTATGTGACATTCTTTCCTCACCTCTAAATATTCTCATCCTTTCTACTAGTTTTTCTTTCCTTATCCATGACCTTATAAAATATTACCAACATATCTTTTTAAAGATAATTTGAGTAGCTTTTGTTAGCCGCTACGACATATAGTATGTCATTGCCGCCAGCTTTTTGGGAATATCCGTAGGGTACCACTACTATATTGTCTACTCAACCAAGAAAGACTGCAATATCTACACCAATATCCACAAACCATCTTTTGAGGTTAGTATAGAAATTTATTCTCATTCGACCTAATAGCTTAAGTACCCTTCTTCTTATTCGGCCTAATAAATTAAGACTAGACTATTAGTAGAAACCCTAGAACACTTGTATACTAGCTTAAGTACTTGGGTATTTCATGTTTGTTGAACCTTGTTGTACCTTCTTTTGTACTGCTATTCGGGTTACACTCGTGGATCGCTTAACCCTTAGGTTAAAGTTCTCACGACGAGTCAACCCTTGAATCATGAAGAATTGTAGAATTAAGAAAATTTTAGGGAATGAAATGTTGCCTTGCAACCAAGCCAACTCTCAATTTATATCCTTCTATTCATCTCAGAACTATTGGACACCACGTTGCGGGATGCCCGTGACTAGGTCCATCAATGAACTCATGAGGAGTAAAGGCACCTCCAACTCCTGTGTTCTAAGAGGCGATGTTCCTGCTCCATCTCCGCCCAATCCCGCTCATCCAGTGCAGGAAGTCCTTCTCCTCAATAGCATAATGATCCACGACCTACTCGTAACCCTTATACAGCTATCCTCGAGCATTAGCTTTCAACATCCTCACCTCTGCGCATCCGGGCCGCTAGGGTGAGAATAGTAATGCTCTCCACCAGTCTAAGTTCGGCAAGAATCTACAAACTTAGCCACCTATCTTTTCTGTATCATTGGATCCCCTTGATACCGATAATTGGCTCCGCTCCGTTGAGCGCAAACTAGCCATTGCTCAATAAGATGACCATAGAAAGGTGCTATATGCATCTTATCAACTACAAGGAGCTGCAGTAGCTTGGTGGGAAAATCACCAGCGATGATCCTGGAGTGCCAAGTCATTACTTGGGCTGCTTTCAAAGAGGCCTTGTGCAAAGCTCACATCCTAGCAAGTCTTGTGGAAATCATGGAGTATGAGTCCTGCAACCTACGCCAAGGTAGTATGACCATGATGGAGTAACCTCCACCGCTTCAACTACTTGTCCCGCTATGCTACTACAGAAGTATCCGATGAGACTAGGAAGATCGAGCGCTTTGGGAGCACTTGAATGAAGAAATCAAGTGGACACTTGCTGCTCATGATATCCTTGACTTCCTTCTCTAGTGTACAAGGCTATTCGAGTTGAGTACAACACTCGCACGGCTATGGAAAGTCGTAGCGTAAATGGTTGGCACAGAAATCAACAAATGCTAAGCCTTCAAATGGTCATCCACCGTACACCAACAATTCCAGGACCAAGGTCCTCGACCTCACCAATTCCTGTTCATCCATTTGACAATAATGGTAAAAGCCTCCTGGTATTCAGGACTCACCGCCAATGTCACTTGCTTTGTGGGTGAGCGAGGCCACTATGTCAAAGCTTGTCCAAAGTGGAATCCTGTACCACCTCGACCTCAACCTCAAGGAACTCAACAAATGTCTCTCGGATCAACCCCAAGAACCTCGTGGAGGCCACAAGCTTCTAAAGCGGCCCCACCAAAGCCATGGTCATGGTCATCTTCATCATGTGACTGCTGGAGAAATACATGATACACCCGATGTGACATTGGGTATGTTCCTCGCACTCAATTTCTACCATGTCTTTGTTTGATCTTAGATCATTTCAATCCTTCTCAAGAATTGCCAATCACATCAAAATCGAAATTGACCATACACTTACTTAAATGATGATCTTTTCGCCACTATAGCAAAAGAACCCGATCCCCTCCTCCTATGTCCCGCCAAATCTCGAGGACGAGATTTTGTTTAAGGGGGGTAGATTTGTAACATCCTCAAAATAAAAGAAAGTAGAGATAAATTAAAATTTTTAATTTATTATTTTAAATTGAGCTTTTAGTATTTTGTGAACTTCTTTGAACTTTGTTGCACAAGAAAAACCTTCTGTTTTATTTTACAAACGGAATCTTAACCTTGTTTATCAAAAACAAATTTAGCACGAGATCAAAAAAAAAAATGTATTTCCTACATTACCTTTCATATCAATTCTATAAATTTTCAAAAAGGATTTAAAATGATTTGTTGCTTAGGAAAAGTCAAAAACAGTTTTGATTAATTTGAGCCTTCTTCAATTAAAAGAATTGTATAAAATAAATATAAGTATTTTGGCTCTAAACTTTTATTTTGGAATATATATAATTATGAGACAATATAATAAAAGTTTCAATATCATTTTGGATACTTAGAAGAATCCATTTTTATGAAAGGCTTATGTCCTCATTAAGCTTTCCAACAATAGTTTGAGCAAGACCTAATACAACCTAACCTTATTTAAAGACTCATCCATCAAGCCGCACTAATCTGAACAATCACAATTAAAATCTAGCAATGATCGATCCGAGCTTGATCAACCATATCCGTAATTCCAAACAAAGTTTACCTGCTCAAGGACCTTCAAATTATATTCACCAATTAACTCCTAAGGTCGATTCGCTGCTTCAATCCGAACAAGTGACCATATCAGGTCATTTCTAATTGAACATATCATCACCATTTTGAGTTAGGTTTGAGAGTATTCAAACTTGGCAGAACTCAGATTAAATAACACCAAAGGCCTTGGGCTCAAGCATTGTTCAAAATTAATTAGTGTCGTATCAGATGCTTGAAGTGACAAGAGCAAGACTTGACAAACTGAAAATATCCAATCCCCATTTGAATACCTACTAGCCTTAAGGTTCATCAGAATTAATAGAGCAGGGTCAAATGCTTTCAAACCGAAGATCTTCAGATCTCTTTGCACCAATAGGATGCTTGAACAAAATAAAGCAGTATACTCCTCCCCAATCCAACACTTGGAGTGGATCACTCACTGCACAAATCAGAGGAGAAGGCAATTGTCAGTATCAGGCAATTGTGACAAACCAGTGCAGTGCATCGGTTTGACTCTGATGAAATGATCCAGGGCATTGTTCCCAATCCTACCAGCTCAAGGATTTCCAAATCCATTTGGACCAACCAGAGTGCTGAAGCTGACGGTACACTAAACCAACCAAAAACCCTGACAGAACACTGTAGCAGCTCTCGATGCTCATTGCTCTGATTTCGTTTTGACTGAGCTCGACTGGCGATGTTGCCGCTGCTCCACTCCTCTCTCCATCGCCGACCCCATTGCCCAATCCTTGCTCGCCCTCTCTGTCGCGGCCCCTCCTTATAGCCATACGGACCTCCACCCCATCGCCTCGCTTCATCCTTGACCCGAAGGCTCGCCACCTCACCGAACTTCGCCGGCCAAAGCACGAGCGGAGCAAGCCAAGATGATTCATCTACTCCAGTGAGTTTCACTCAAATCCCTCCTACCTTGGGCATCCCTATCCTCACCGATCATTCCTCATCAATCAATTTCAGCTCATAACCATTCAATCGCCGCCGCCTCGGCCATTTTCTCCCCCACGGCCGGCCACCGGCGCCAGTACACCTCAGCCCTCCTCCATCACCGTGGTGCTTGGGATAGCATCTAATAGGCTCACTGGTGCTCACCGGATGCTCTCCCGTGCTTCGACGCCACTGGAGCGCCGTCGCCACGGCCGGTCATCTTCTCCACCTCCGGCGCACGGTGCCGCGCCGCTACGGACCTTCTCCCACTCGGTGAGTCCCAAAATCAAAACCCCCAGGACCTCTTGATGCTCACTGACCTCCTATTTGAGCTTCGACGCCGCCCTAGCACCGTCATGGCTGCGCGCCATTTCCGCCGCCGCCATGCTCCGCCGTGAGCCCTTCTCCGCTATTCCCGAGCCCAATAGAGCTTTGCCCTAGCCTCACCATCACCCACTCTTGCTTCCCCACTGCCGCCTAGCCGCCTCGGGCTTACCTCGCCACGGCAAGCCTCCCCTTGGCTCTGCTCTGAGCCATCGCTGAGTGGGTCACTGATCAGCCGGTGCTAACACGCAGAGATCCTTCAAGTAGCAAAAGTACGCTTTCATGTTTAGGAAACGTGGTTTTGTATTTATTCCGATTTTTCCAACCGAGCCAACTAAAATGACTATAACTTTCACATTATAACTCCGAATACGCTCAAACAAGTTCCTAAAATTTTATTAAATCATGAAGTTTATAAATATAGAAAAACATTTTAATTTTGTTCAATGCATAGTATTTGAAATTCAAATTTAAACCGTAGGTCTAATATGTGCTCTATATACGATTTTCGCAAATAATCTCTAAATTTGATGAAACCAATTTTATTGAATTCCTTATGTTACTAGAGTTCCAAATATATATAAAAATATTTAGATTTGGACTTAGTTTATACAAGATTTGTGATTAGGACCTTTTCAACATGTTTGAATTTGAAATACTTAAAACTTGTGCAAATAAACTTCAAATTTGGTTAAACAAGTTTATATGCTCTCATGAAATAGTATTCTATCCGTTAACGTAAAAATATTTAGGCCTAGACTTGTTTAATCATAAGTTCAATAGCGTCATTTCATGTAAAATATAAGGTTTAAGTTTTCCATGAATGAGTAGTGATAGCAACTCGCGTTTAACTTGAAACCCAATGCCTAAACTTTTGAAGCATCATGATTATAGGCTTTGTAACAGTAGCTTAGTAAGTTGCTTGTGTACTTTAGTTTGTCATTAAGCAAAGTATCTAGTAATCAACTAGGATTAAGCATTAATAGCTTTGCAACCAAATCTCGATATTGTAAGATTAATCTTTTAAACCTTCTAAAATCTTAGAACCTCATTTCCATAATATTACTGTGGTTGAATCTTAATTGTGCTCTTTTACCATTAAAAATATAAGGATAAGTTTAGCAAAACTATAAAAATGTGAATGACCGTAACTATTGCATGCCAATCAAATAGCTAAAATGAACTCAAATCTTTGTAGGGCTAATTTGGTTATAACCCTAAAGTCACAAAGATTTCAAAAAAATAAAATATTTAAGTTTTGCCTTAGCTATGCTGTAAATGCTTATTAATCGAAGTTCCATTACTTGAATAGTTCAAATAGTCATAACCCTTACAAACAAACTTAAAATTTAGTGAAATCAAATCCTAGAACCTTTAAAAATAATACCCTTCCTAGTCAAGCAAAAATAATATGTTTTCGTATTATTGAACTAAAACCATGTAAGGCCCTAATACTCTTTTATATTAAAAACATCGTAGTTGAAAGTGAAATATCGCGGAACCAACTTTAAAACACTCTTAGAGGTATCCCCTACTAGTTCCTGAAAGATGGTTAAATAATCCTATAAGGTGTAGTCGCAAACATAAAACAAAAACTAAAACCGCTAACGCGTATATTTTATAAACATTTAAGCCTTTTCGGCCACCCGTAGAATACCTCGTCTAAATACAAAGATTAGAGGGAATAACTCAAAACCATTCTATAATGTTTGTACTACCATAATATGGAAAAACATTTAATTAATGACTTGCTTTGCATCTGAATCCTATTAGCACAACAGGCCTAATTGTTATAAAAGTTAGTAACTTGCTATTTGAATAGTTGGACTTATTAAACCCTAAGGTAAAATGTTTTTGTCACTAGAATCATCATATAATCATGTAAATGTAACCTCTAGCCCTATCCTCTAAACCCGACTTATATAAATCAACTTTTGTGCAAATTATACTTAAGACTAAGTATTGTTCACATGAACACTTTTAATCTTAATTGTATTGATCCAAACAATCTTAGCTTCTTAGATTTGAAAATGAAAATAATCATATACGTAATTTTGGCCCCTTGAATTCGTAAATGGTAACTTTCGTTAAACACGGTTTTATGTTCTCGCACTAGTTGGACCCAAACCCTAACCTCCGCCAAAGCGCACTATCGCACTTGTTTTCCATGAATGGTTCTATTTGTGAATATATTCGACTTCTTTTGCCACATGTATTGTATGTTTACTTGTTGTTCTTTCTTTTGGATTTGGATGTTGCTTCGCTTTTTATGATATGGCGTGTAGACACCGATACTCAGGATACCTTCGGCGACTCCGACTTCACTATTGAATTCAACAAGCAAGGCAAGCACCCTCCTTTGACCATGTTGAACCTACTATTTTAAGATAGTTTACTTTGTTTGTCAAAATTATTATGCATGCGCTATGTTCCTTAAACTTGCTATATTGTGGGATGTGGTAGCACTAAACCTAGCTTGTGGGATTTCCTCGATTGATTGTTGACATGAGAATATTGAAACCCTAGGTTATGGTTAGACAAAATGTAATGTCAAATGGGTATACTCGATTACTATTTGCACATGCTTAGTATGCTCTAGAATTGGGATAAAGAATGGATGGCCACTCTATTCATGATGATCAAAAATTGACATGTTTTGGAAGAGACAGGTGTTGTCTCGTAAATTTGGAAAGGTTGATTATGACAGTAAAGGATACTGGTAGTTTGATAAAAATGAAAACAAAACTATGTTTGACACAGGTGGATTATGGCAATAGCCGGGTGTGTAAGCGTTAACTTACACGTAGTGTAGGGGAGTTTCCACCGAGTCAATTTAAGGACCGAACATAGTGTTGTATAATCCAGGAATTACCGTACAACCACAATTGCTATTTATGGGATAGCCTCAACCTATTAAGTTGTTTAAAACTGGCTTTACACTTTGGAAGGCCGTAGTAGCACGGGTTTTTCTTGCGAGAATTTCCTCAGAGGGTGTCCACACGCGGGTGTGGGTTAGACACATACCAATGCAACGGTGTACGCCTTACTATGGGGAGAAACGGTTGTTGTTATCTCGAGCAATGAGAACGTTTATGATTCATATGATTGTTGTTTCTACCATAGTAGGGGTTTGTCGGCACCGGGCTAGTGTAAAGTCAGGAGTAAATAATGTAACGGTTGTGTATGATCACTCTGCGGCACACCAAAGGAAGTGTGTTAATTTGCAATGCACAAAGAGCCGATCATTCCTTGTGGGTAAAGTTGTACAACTCTGCAGAGTCTAAACTTTTCGAAAAGCCGTTCCCACGGTTATGGGAGTCTTGGTGCAATCGACACTAGTTAGAGTTTTTGGTACTTTTACAAAATGGATGGAACTTAATGGTAGTTGGAAAGAATCATGTGGAAGTGTTGTGGTCAATGGTAAGTGTTGTTGTTGATGATGGGAATGGACGATACTTCACTCACAATCATGGAGGATTGTGGGATTGTTACTACTCTATTTATACTTGTTATTTACATATCTGTCAATTGCTTTACAAATTTTCGCTTACAATCTATTATTCTGTATTTACAATTCAATTCGGCTTTATGCAAAATAACTTAGTAGCTTCCCATGACATAGCCTGCATTTATTATATACATTTGTGATACACTACAAGTCTTGCGAGTACATACGTGTACTCAACCTTGCTATTGTTGATATTCAGAGAATGAAGAGAATGAGTAGCCAGATCCAGACGCAGAATACGGGGACTTTGCTAACGAGTCTTTCTAAGGTTTTACCCTTGTCAGTTGCCTGTGGTATTTTGGGTAGAAGGCAAACTGCCAAGATTTGTATCTTCCGCTGCAGACTCTTGAATTCGGCCAATAGGCCATGATTGTAAAACTTTATTTCTATTAATGAAATGTGAACTTGTATGGATGTGATGACAATGTTGTAAATGTGCGTACTAGCCACTGATCATGGGACTAGTACTGTGTGCACATAGGAATCCCTCTTGGTATTCCACGCCATTAAAGGGAGGGTTCCGACACCTACCTCCACAACAACTCCTGTGAGATCAGTTCTTTCACCGACGTCCCCTTTCCTCCTCATGTTGGTATATGTATACCTATATATATGTTGTTATAGATGTTTTCGAATTTAAGTTTACATTATATCAACATTTATAGATGGCACAACCAACACGTGGTGACCCTAATTTCGACGAGGAAGAACAGTTCCTGTTAGACTCCATCGCCGACTATGAAGGTTATCCTGCCATTGTGTGGGGTAACACCGGGTTCCGGCGAGAATGTGGACACCGTTAACACCGAGGTATGGTCAGAAGAAAATAATTCCTGTGGGCAAGTTAATTAATCGCAATTCATTATTAGAATACACCCTGACATGTTATATATATGTTTGTTTATTTAAAGCCTGTTACATCGAGCAACCAATCCAAGAATCGGGGACCTAACAAGAAGTCGTCCACAAAGCATGTGTTTACCGAAATTGACAACGATGGGAAGCCGATTGCCCTCTTTCAAAGCTTGGGCCGTTCAACAACGCTGTGGTTACCACGTAAGAGATCACGTCCCAATTAGCATCAAGAAATGGGCTGAAGTTCCTCAAGCTACCAAGGACCTCCTCTGGCAAGATATTCTGGAAAATTTCACATTTCCTCAAGGGTTTGGAGACAAGGCCAAGAATTATACGTTGAAGAAGATGGCACTCTCATTTCAGTCATGGAAGTCGGCTCTCGACAAGAAAGTACGTGCGTGAAGGAGAAAGACCTGACTTCAACCAATTTCCTTATCTGGCCGATCACTGGGAAGCATTCGAGGAGTACAAGATGTCAGCTGAAGGCCAGGCTGCAAGTCAGAAGAATAAGACCAATGCACAGAAGAAGAAGTACCACCACCATCTCGGCACCGGTGGTTACCTCAAGGTATCTTAGAAATGGGACAAGAAAGAAGAAGAATTATTGGCCAAGGAAGTCACACCGGTTACTGCTTTGTGGGAAGAGCGCCTACGCAATTGGTTCATGGGTCACGGGGGGAGCCTTGCAGATGATGGCAGTTTGGTGATGCTACCAAATGTACAAGATGTTGGACAGAGAATTGTACAAGCCGTCGAGCAGTCTCAGTCAGGCTCTTTTGTGGTAGACAGGGAGAACGATGAGCTAACACATGCCCTCCAAACCCCTGACCACCCGGGACGGACACGAGGTTTTGGCAAGACGCCATGGAAGTACGGTTTCGTGAAGGATACGCTTTCGTACAGGAGCCGCCAGAGAACCAAAACAAGAGAAGCAAATAAAATGGCTCAATTGAACGGAGCTTAGAGCAACCAGGCTAGCATTGGAGAACTAGTGGCGCAACAAGTTGCGCAACAAGCGCGGGTAGCTCTCAAGAACCTTTCGGGATCAAGAGTCCAATCAATCACCGACGCCATGATCAGCCCGTCGGCGGCGGCGGAGTACCGCTGGCCCACCGGGGCCCCTCAAGGGGACGAAGACTTGCAAGCCCATTATCCCGTTGATGACATAAGGGTTCGCCGCGATGTGAGCTACACATCGATGCGCCGCAACCTCTCCATCAGGGTGGCTTACGGCATGGCATTGCCGGTGTCACCGGGCAGACCTTCCATCGCAACACAATACCCATGGGTTACTCGAAGGTCGCGATGGAGGAGGTCTTGAGCGGATTTGAAGAACTAGTACTCGATATTGGAGGCGACAGCGTTACCAAGCTTGGACAGGCCCTCCACAATATCATTCTCTGGCGAAAAAGGTTGATCATATTTCCAGATGGCGTGGAGGTGTCATCTCCGAGCACGGCCAGAGGAAGCCTGCCTCCTCCACAACGACAACCCACGCCTCCTCGACAACCGACGCCTCCTTCAGCGTCGCCTCCTCCACAATGACAACCGACTCCTCCTCCACAACAACAACAGACGCCTCCTCCACAACGAGAACAGACGCCTCCTCCACAACGACAACCGACACCTCCACCATCTCCTCCGAGGAAGAAGCTCAAGAGCCATACTACTCCACCTGCTCCCCACGAAGGCACACCCAGCCGGTCAAAAAGGGTAAAGGAACCTCCAAAGAGGGCATATGATAGGACCGACGAGGAGAATTACGCGATCGTCACCGAAGAAGTGGCTGCACACTTCGCACCAAAGAAGTCAGCTGACCCAAACGTACAAGTTGATCCAAAAGTGATGGAACACTTCTTGACCTGTCGTGCAATGCCACTCCCTGTGCCATCCAACTATGAACGTACAATAATAAAGGCTACACGGAAGAGTAAACGGGGTCAGGCGGCGGCGGCAAAGCAGAAGAGAGATCAAGATCAGCTGCGGCAAGATCAGGAGAACCTTGAGAGATTTATGAAGGAGGCAGGACTCACTTCCGTAGTCGCTGCTCTAGGATCGATGTTCTCCCAATGGCGTAAGTCGATGGCAATATAAGCTTGGCCGGGAGTTAATTGATCCAAATAAGATAAAGGACTCGCCAACCAAGATGCGACAATTTCATGAATGGTACATGATAGAGTCCGCTCAACAAAGAAAAATGTTCCCTCTCCGGTCGACAAGAAGATTTCTATCGTGGGGACAACACCATATGGCTCGAATTCGAAGACATATACAATATCTACCATAGCGACTCTATGAACGTGTCTCTCATGAGCCGGTGCCTGTAAGTATCAAGCTCATAACTTTACCATTTACTTCCTTGTACCATAGAAGTGCAACTCTAATAACTTATACATTTCTACGTAGAATGGAGATACAACGATGTAGAAAACAGAACATATTCAACGTGGGCTTCCTCGACCCGGAAATTGTCAATGAGATCGTATTTCGATACAATGCTAAAGCTCTTGAGGATTACGTTCTAGATGCATTCATGGGACAACACTACAAACCATACATACTTCTGCCCTTCAACTTCATGTACGTATATTTACGTGTTCTCATAACGCATTAATAAACTTTTCTTTTCCAAGGCATTGATAATACTGCTAGCTAGTTATATATATGTCGCAATATATGACCAGGTATCATCGATCCTTTTGGTCATCAAGCTTGATAGTAGCAAGATCATTGTTCAAGACTCAAAAAGGGGACCGGTGGAACAATATCAGTATATCATTGATGTCCTAAACAGGTTTATAGCAAATATATATACAATTGTTTCCTTATTATATTGAAATACCTTGCTAATTCCAAGTCTGATAATTGCTATTCATAATAACGCGTCACACAGGGCATTCGCAAGGTTTCGCAAGAAGCAACAAGGACAATTCGAGAATGAATTCACTGTCCAAATAAGCACTCGAGTATTAAAACAGACAGATGGAAACAACTTATGTGGCTATTATGTGTGCCACTACATGCAAAATATTACCCACGGCGATGTGCCCATAAGCGACAACGAGGTGAGTGCACATATCAATTAATACTTACACTTTAATTACATGCTCAAAGATTTATTAATTTCGTTCTTTGTCAGCCCAACATCGATGTGCAAGATGTGATCCCGCCACCGGGTTGAAGCACTTCAAGAACAACTCATTGGCTTTATTGTTGACGAGATTGTATCCTCGACGGCGAGTTCCACACACCGGGTTGGAGAGATTGTCCTTCTATAAGGACAGGTGATCCGACATCAACGTCGACCAAGGACGTAAACAAATGATGCACGCAAGAATTAAATCAGCTCGAGATTCACCCTTTCATTCTTTCAAACTTGTAAAAGTTGCTTATGTGTAAATCAAACTTGTAAAAGTGCTCATTCGTTCATGGCCTGTCCATCAAACCTAGCCATCTTTTAGTCGATTAAGTTCGTACTTTTCTCGTAAATGATCTCGTGATTATTTCAATGAGTACGTATGAGTAATATATATTTAATTGTATACAAAAACTAAATATTTCTATGTATTTTTAATGTCAAAATCCATACATATTGATACCCTACTCAAAAACATATTATATATTGAATATATAATATACAATGCCTCTCCACAAGCGGTTATTATCTCCAACCGCTTGTGGAGAGAGCACCTCCACAGGCGGTTTGTAATACGAACCGCTTGTGGAGAGCACCTCCACAGGCGGTTTGTAATACGAACCGCTTGTGGAGAGGAAGTCTTCACAAGCGGTTTATAACACAAACCGCTTGTGAAGATCTCCCACGTGGCGCTCCCCCGAGCCTTCCTGGACGCCTTTCGAACCGCTTGTGGTGTCTCACCACAAGCGGTTGTCCGAACCGCTTGTGATACCCCGAAGGGTATCACTCCCGGTTGCTTACCAGTGGTTCTAAAACCGCTTCTGAAAGCGGTTACGAACCGCTTGTGATGACCGGTTCTGTAGTAGTGTGTAGTGAAAGCAGAGTCGATGTAGCGCGTTGGTACAATTGTAATCGTACTAGCTTCGTAGCAACACCTCCAATGTATCCATACGTACGGGGCAAGAATATCACACGCTGGAATGCTAGCGCTGGTTGCACAGTTTTGAACGAATGATGTGTGGTGGCTAGGATTTTGAGAATTCCAAATTCCTATAGTGCCTCTCTCCCTAAAGCCACCAACCCTCCTTTATATAGACGCCACATAATGTGCCTCTACATTAGAGGCCCATTAGAAACTCGAAGTTAATCAAAGAATAAATTGGAGATCACAGGATAAATTCACGATTTATCCGGTACAATATGGACAACACACGCGTATGTGAGATGATAGACGCACCACGGAGTTAATCAAAGAACAGTTCGTGTTCTTATCCGGAAGAGGCCTTTCTTTCCCCTCAAAATGATGTGAGGATTGAACCCCGGGAGGAGGGCTGCTAGACGGCAACTTTGGGCAATGCGGGGCTCCCACAAGCTCTCACCTCAGCGAATTCGCAAGCTTCAATCTAGGGATCCAACTCACAGCTCTTATCTTTATTGGATGCATTCTTGTCCAATGCGTATATTAAGTACTAATGTAGGGATCCACAAGCGCTCATCAAAGACGAAATGGCAAGCTTCAATCTAGGGATCCAACTCACAGCTCTCGTCTTTGTCGGATGCATTCTTATCCAGTGCTCGGTCTGGGGGCTACATCTTCTGTGATCGGATTGGGAAGCAGAGGAATTCGATTGGGAAATGGAGATAAATCAGATGGGCTGGGTAAGAGTCAGCACATACATAATACGGAGACAAGTCATACATGGCTGCTGACCACCATCTGGGGGTGAACTCACATCGTAATAGTACTTTAAAAGCAGCATCTGTCATCTTTGGTGAGTTTTTGTGCAACTGACCACCATCATTCAGTCTGCTCAACTGTCCACCAGATGCCAAGTGTAGTTCCATCGCCAAGAAAATCAGCATGGTGTAAACATCATAGCGCGACTGTTCACCAACATTAACTTCTTGGTCTGGTTTCTGTGGATTTCATTTTTAGGATGTAATCCATAACTTAATTGTCGTTGATATAAGATCCGATAGTAAATTTAATAAATGCACGATTTATCCGGTATGAGACGAGACGCTGCCACAAGCTCTCACCTCAGCGAAATTGTAAACTTGAATCTGGGGATCCAACTCTTGGATGTACCGTACGTGACTTGACATGTTTTGAAGACAATGTAGCTTGCCACATGCTAATGGATGCCACTGGGCCGTCTATTTAAAGGTCGGGTGCCATTCACGTTCCTGAAGCAAGCAAACATTACATGCGCGCACATACCAATATATACATACAAATATGGGGTTATTTGCGCAGACTGTCTTTCCGTTGTGCTTCAGCTTTGTACTAAAAGCCCCTCCAAACAGTATAACTGCAAAGCAGTTGAGAAATCAAGCCACAACAAAAGCATCCTCCAAAGCTGCAGCTGTTGGGGAGGAGCTTTTCAGTTGTAGCTTCGCTCGACCGCCTCCCCACTCTCTTCGCCTCCCTCCTCGCCTTGCCGTCTCTCCGCCTGGTCGCCTCCCCGACTCCCTCCGGCTAGGGCTCAACACTGCCACTACAGAGACGACATCAGGCTTTGAGCCGTCGGTGTGGGGCGACTTTTTTATCAATTATGAACCACGGCCATTCCAGGTATATATATTTGTTTTGCACTACTGTACAATACACGATCTAAAAAATTTTAGGATTTATTTGGAACGTGATTCTCTACCAACTTTCTAGAAAATAATCTCACATCCTAAGGGCATGTTTGTTTCATCTAGGGATTGTAGAAAGCAACTTTTAAAATCTAAAAGGTTAGCAAACAGGAAACTTTCAATCTGGATAACCATCAAACATCATTTTAAAAGCTGCTTTCTACAATCCCCAACTGAAACAAACAGGCCCTAACTAATTCATTCATGCAAGCAGAGGTCAGAGGAATGGATGAGGGAGAGGGCCGACAAACTAAAGGGGGAGGTCTGCGTGCTGCTTGAGACTTGCAATGACGTGGGGGCGAGACTGAACTTGGTGGCTACAATCCAACGTCTTGGAATAGATCACCTCTTTCAAGAACAGATAGGCGTCATATTAAGTGACATCCATGAAAGTGAATTTAATAGCTCTAGTCTCCACGAGGCTTCTCTTCATTTTCGCTTGCTTAGGGAGCATGCCCTTTGGGTATCTCCAGGTAAGGGATCTTGACGAAGTTTAAATATTCTTACAGAAATTAAGTGTGTTATTTCATCTATACCTCCAATAAATATCTAGCTTTGTTTTGTATTCCTTACATGCATATATTGAGTATAATGTCTAGAGATAATAATTTAGAGTAATCTAGTCATTATCAATATCTCCTTGGTCGACATGCAAGTTTGGATGGAGTGAGTTCCGTCCATGTATATAAGACGTATTTTTTTAATGGTCTTGTCCATAAATATATGATGTATTTCATATTTTAATGCAAATTTAGTGTGATGTTCCCTCTGTACCCCTAATAAATTTTCATTTTTATTTTATATTCTCTACATGCATGCATTAAATGTGAGACCCTCACTTTTATGCTATAGTGCAAACATAAAAGCAAGGTTCTAATGTGCATACTGTACCATTCCCATGATCAGTGGCTGGCACACACAAAACACAATTTGGAATCACAACCACACAAAAGTTTCATATTTTATTACAGCGGAAGTATTGATACAATATGACCGAGAAGGTTGACTAAACATAGCCAAAAGAATCAGATGTCTTGTAGTTTGCCACATAATCCAGAACTGCAATGACAAGGTAAAGGCTTAGAAAGAAATGTCAGCATAATCCCGCTTTCCTGGCGTCAAAGATCATCGAGGATTCCCTGTCTAAAAACAACAATAATAGCAAGGGTGAGTACGCTATGCATTCAAGAAGACTTTGTAGTGTTTGCAAAACCTCGAAATATATGCGAATAGAAAGTGGGTTTCTACTTGTTTTGCATAAAGCTAAGATTTGAATTGTAACATCGAATAGTAATGGAAAGCATAAATTGAATTTAAAACAGTTTGATAAGTAATCGAGAATATCAAGTATTACAGAAATAACAATAAATTACTCACGCCCTTTTGTGAGTAAAGATAACGGAAAAGACCCTCCATGGTCTTATACGAGTAAAATATCAATATCCGACATTTAACAAATGTGAATCGCTTTTCCAAGTCATTTGATCAAGAGTTTTAGAAAATAGAAAACAACTAACTAGTGTCGGTTAGCCGCTTGTCGTCCATGACCGTGGACACGGCTATTCGAATAGTTTTAGACTCGCAGAGTTGTATGCAGCTTTACCCACAAGAAATGTCCTCCCTTTGTGGCAAGCTTGATTTGACACACTTCCTTTGGTGTGCCGCCAGAGAGTTCATAACGAAACTGCTCGATTATTTGAACCTTAACTTTGCACTAGCCCAATGACGTTACTCGACTATGATGGAAGCAAACAAACGGTGAAGCAATAGTATTCAGGAGCCCGCGCTCAAATGGTACAACAACAGCCCCAATTCATAGCCAAAGGCATACCACCGTTACAGCAGAGATGCTAACACCTCGGTGATGACACCTACCTCGAAAGCAAACCTATATCCTAATGCCCGTAAGCAATCGCTACCAATGTGCAAAGCTAATTCCCAAATAATTTAATAAGTTAAGACTGTCCCACCAGTACTTGTGGATGTACTTTACTTGGATCATGCAACACTACGCTCGGTCCTCAAAGTGACATGGGCAATAACTCCACCTAGCTACGCACACGTTAAAAACATGTACAACCTGCCATTGCCAATAATCACCCACGCCGAAATCATAGTTTTATTTTCATTTTTTATCAAACTACCAGTATCCTTTATCGCTTAAAACAAACCATAAAAGATTTCATAAAGAAAAGTGTGGGTGTAAACATTTCCAACTTTGACCTAAAGCAAAGGTGCTAAGCATATGCAAAGTTAATAAGCGATCATACCTAGCTTCAATGAACTTAACCATTCCTATGGTTTTTCATGGATCGTATGTCAACATGATTAAGGGAATCCATCAATTTGGGTTATAAATCTACCAATTAACGCAAAATAAGGATTTATCAAAATATAAGCATGCAGGAAGATTCTTAATCACATTTTAGTTGATTGGTGAAATCTGGGTTCAAAATGCTCAAAGGGTGCTTGCCTTTGCTACTTGTTGTCTTTAGCGATTTGCCGAAGACGTAATCTTGAGATTGTCGATTTACTTAAGTCCGAGACGCCGGATTCTTACACGCGTATAACGGAAAAGAATAACAAATAGCAAATAACACTTTCAATAAGGGCAAAAGGAAATCGGATGGAAAATCAAATAACAACCATTACATTAAACAAGCAACGAATGAGGATTAGGCTTGTGAACGAGGTAAGTGTGTTACTTCTATAATCTTTATCATTGATTAACGGTTTAAGGGTTGCATCGTGATATGACACATATTCTTATGATTCATTCTATTTTATTTTACTTAATTCAGAAGCTAAGATTGTATGATTTAATATACTATAATTCATTTTCGTGGTGTGAAGTTGTTTGGACTAATATGAATTAGTTCATAAAACAACAAAGTGTGAGAGTAACTACAATTTACATGATTCAACTTATGCACATGCATTGGTATTACAAACCTTAGGGTTTATCTCGCAGTGGTCATGTTTTAATAGATTCGAGACGCAAAGCAAGTTATAAAAGAAGATGCTTATTTTAATTAAGACAAATGTGTGGAACATTCTAAGGTTGATCTTCACTGTATTAGTGCCTGCTAAGTTATTATTCTATTCTTTGAATGGGGCACTAGCCAGCTGTGGGCTAAAAGAATAACAGGCATAAGGTTTTAATATATATATATATATATATATATATATATATAAGAATAGAGTAGACTAGGATTAAGTTCTAATCATCCTTTGTAGGTATTAAATGATCATGTTTTATGGATTGCATTTAAAACAAGGTGAATATATGTATTGTAGTTATGTTCTAAGCATATATTCTAAAAGCACGTTTATTTACAAATTAGTTCAATTTTTAATTAATCATGCAAAAATTTATGTATAACTGGAATATTCATTTTTCTTGAGACATATATTATTTATTTATTTATTTTCCTATTTCTCCTTTTTCCTTATTTCTTTTCTCTTCTTTCCTTGTCTTGTCCACCGACTACATTCTTTTCTCTCATTCTCGCTTCTTCCTTTTTCCCCAAATCGACTACACCCTATGGGTTGGTTCCTTCCTCGATTCGGTCGATCCACCATCTACCTTGCTTCACGCTCGCGTTGCTATTGCCCTAGTCGCCATCCGGTCTTGTTGTGCTTTCGAGCGGCATCTCGCTTAGGCGAGGCCCGACTCCTTCCGCCTGGTCACGTCGCAGCTTCCTCGGTTTCTTCTACCGGCGTACCTGCTATGTCGCTCGTGGAGTTCTCCCTAAGGCCTGCGCCTCTGGATCTGCTCCGCACCGGTCACCCACCGCCGGGCCGTCGCGCCTAAAGGGCTTCCTCCGGCTACCTCGACCGGCCGGCCACCAGCCTTCTTCCTTCCTCCTCTACGGTTTGGTTTCCTCCTTCTCCATTTTCTTAATTAGGCTGGTTGGTAACCCTAAATCTTTACCTCCTCCTTCCTCTCTTCTGGATGCCGATTTCCCCTGCTTTCTTGTGCCAAATGAGTGGGGCTCTGATTTGGTCTAGATTTGGTATCTTCTTATTTCCCTCTCCTCTCATCTCTTATTAGGATTGGTACTCCTACTTCTTTCCTATTTACGAGTCTTTACCGGAGATCACGATCACCGATTGCACAATTTACTTATAATTCGAAGTTGTGCTAAATGTATTTGAGCCGAGATCATTCTATTATGATCTATGATATGCTTGAATGATGTACCGTGGGAACGGTTGAGCTTTGGCAGATGATAGTGGCTATGCTTGATGATCCCTTGATCGCTTAGATATGGCATGATGATAGTGGCTTTCTATTAATTGGTAATACATTGTAAATGATGAGATACTACTATGCCAATCGAATGATTCTCTAAATGCTTATTTAAAGCATGATGACAATGACTTAAAGAGGTTTATTGCATGGCAAATGATGATCGATGCCATGCTATGTTCGATAACCCTAGTACTTGGTTATAACAGATGACATAAGTTTCAACTTAGATTACATAGTAAATGATGAAATTGATACTATGTTTGATGATTGAGTTATTTCTTTTGTCTCGTGGATGATTCGCTAATTAGCGATCCCATCGGGTTGGATGATGCTATGCTATGGGGTTTGATTGCCTTTTCTGGTCTCAGTGATGTAAGATTCTTTTGATTAATTGCAAGTTGGATGGTATCTATGTCCATTCTAAAAGTCGAAGACGGGAGTATGTTTGGCTAAAGATGGGCATGATGCAACCCTTGCATGCTTTACTTCTAATTACCGAGGCCAAAACTTCTTCTAGCCCTTTCTGTCTATTCTTGTTTCTATCTCATTTTCATTCTTGCTATCGATTTCTATTTTGATTTCCACACTTTTTGTTCTTGTTGTCTCTAGTATGCTACTTTGTCTGAATTTGTGTTGTGGGGGAACTTACTTGTGTGAGAAGAAAATGATCGGGTATCCTGAGCAAATTTGATGCCCCTCTGTTTCTCCCGGCTTCTAGCCGTGCCTTGCTCCAACTTTGTTCCTCCTTGCTGGGGTTTCGTTTACACTGGCTTCCTCCTCCTTCTTGGTTCGGTGGTAGCCTTTTCTCGGGTTTTGCCTTGCATAGAAGCTTTACTCTTAGGGCTTTCACTGATAGTGTGGTTGATGAGGCTCAAGTGGTTTTGCCTGGGCCATAAGCTTCTAAAGCAACGATTCGGGAGTAATACTTGTGATGTGGATTAGGGAAGTCTATATGGCTTTTATAGCCACAAGATGGGCATGCAGACAAGGTATGAAAAATGGAGGTTGGTCTTGCTACCGACTAACCTTTAATAAATGCATCCTCCTTATCTTGTCAAGACACTTGTTTTGGGTCCGTATGGATTATATGACCGCTGAACTATCGTGGCTAATTTCTTCTGAGCTTTCAATGACTTGGCCTACATCGAAGCGTGTTGGAGGGCTCACCGAACTTGCCTCGCTTCACCGAATTGAATGCATACATTAATTAATCCTTGTTAGTGCATTCACCTTGGTCCTATGACCTGTGCAGGCTTGGCCAGAAGCTAGACCTTCCGGAATGATTAAGCTAGTCTAGTTGCTTTACTTGTTCTAGTTCAATTGGGCTTAGCATCGTGGCTCGGTTCACGGGAGTTTCTCGGTTGGATGGTTGTCTTGAGCGATCTACCGGGATTGCTCGAGAGAGTCGCCGCTTCGGGTTGCTTCGGTTGAATCTGGAATGAGTTGTGTCCTCTATGGGTACAAAGGGATTAGCGAGGCTTTATCTCTTATCACTGTTCTTACTATTTTATCGTGGTAAAATATTTACTCATGATATTTTCTAAATATTCAAGCGTCACTACTCAACAGTTTGTAAATTGCGAATGATGCAATACTTGAATCGCGAGAGGAGCCGATTGGCCTCTGGACAATCTAGGGTACCAATGAGCGATCAACTTAAATGACGGCAATTATTTCTCTTTCCATTTAATATATCCAATTTAATGCATTTATTTTATTCTTTTTCTCACATGTGTATCATTGATATGCAGTTTACAAATGCAGATCAAGACAAGACAGGAGCCTGTAGTTTAGATCTTGTAATTTATTTTCTTATGATGTAATTTATAATCGGACTTGTAATCGAATGCAGTCTTATGTGATGTAATTAATATAGTGGTTGTATATATTTTTTTTATTATAAAATTCTTGTACTTCCTTTTTATTGTAAATGTAAATTACAATGTAACATATAACTGAGTGTTGTAATCTATTTTCATGTAATGAATATTTTCTGATCATGAATGATAATGGTTCACCTTATTTGTTAATGTATCTTTCATAGTCAAAATCTATTACACTTAACGATTCTAGATAATTCTACCAATTTCAATATTCTCCCTACTACTCATATTAACTAATCTCTTTCTTTTCTAAATTCCAAAACTCATTTCTAATCAAGAAATAATTCTCTAAATGCACACAAAATCATGAAACGCAATAAGAAAATGATTTCACAATTTTAATATTTAATTTTATTTGTTTATTAAAGTCAGAGATGTTACATTAAATATAGTGCTTAGTGATAATAATTAGGGGTAATCTAGTCATTTTTAATATCTTGTTATTCTACATACCAAGAAAAATATGTCTTATAAACTTGGACGGAGGAGTACTAATTAATATGATGCAGATAGTTTTACCAGAGGTCAAACATTGATTGTTGCAGATGTATTCAACAAATTCAAGGGCAAAAATGGAAGCTTTAGAAAGGACATCACTAATGAACCACGTGGGTTGTTGAGTTTATACAATGCAGCTCACCTATTCATCCATGGTGAGCCAGCGCTAGAAGAAGCCATCTCTTTTGCAAGGCATCATCTTGAATCAATAAGGGGCAGTCTCAGGTTCCCTTTAGCTAAGCAAGTCGAGCGTGCCCTTCACTTGCCATTGCCAAGGACCAACAAGAGGGTAGAGACACTTCATTATATGTCGGAGTACGAACAAGAAGAAGGGCATAACCCAAATCTATTGGAGCTCGCGAAGCTAGAATTTAACCTTCTCCAACGTGTTCACTTGAAGGAGCTCAAAGCTATTTCCGAGTGTGTCTTCGATACCAACTATATAAGCAATTAATATGAGAACAGTAAAGCTTCCAACCTTCTCATATTACTTTCCAATAATTATTTTAGGTGGTCGAAAGATATTTACGGATATGTGGGGCTAAACTATGCTCGGGATCGTGTGGTGGAAGCCTACACTTGGTCCTATTCAGCGTTCTGTGAGACAGAATTTGAGTTTGCACGAATGATCATTGTCAAGTTAATTGTGCTGATTACACTGCTGGATGACACATACGATTCCCATGCCACCATAGAGGAATGTCAGAAACTAAACGCAGCCATACAAAGGTTGTATTAGTTTGGCTTGACATTTTGTTATAGAGAATGTGATATGCAAGCAAGCAATGGACAAACTAATGCTAGCTCCACTAATTTTCATGCAATATCTAATTGCACGTGCAGATGGGATGAGAGCGCCATTTCTCTCCTACCAGACTACTTGAAAAAATTCTACAATAAACTATTGGGCACCTTCAAGGAGTTTGAGGATGAAGTGGCAAGTAGTGAGAACTACCGGGTTCCCTATGCTAGGAAAGCGGTACAACACCACGTCATCTCTTTCTCTCTCTCTCTCTCTCTCTCTCTCTATCTATCTATATTGCTAGTTTTGTAGTTAATCTCCGTTGTGCGCAGTTCCAAAACCTATCCACTTATTATCTCCAAGAAGTCGAATGGTTACATCAGAATCACATGCCAAGCTTTGAAGATCAAGTCAATGTGTCTACCATGTCCACAGGCGTGCCAATGCTTTGCGTCGGTATGATAGCTGGCATGGGAGATGCAATAACTAAGAGAACAATAGAGTGGGCATTTGGTAATCCTGATGTTGTCATAGCAAGCGCGAAGATTATGCGTTTCATGAATGACATCGCTGCTCTAAAAGTACACATATATTAGACATTGATCAAAATGCAACTTTTTTATCATTGAGCATGCATGACTGATGATGTATCTGATTAATACTATGGTACAAACATGCAGCGCGGTAAGAAAAAGGGGGATGTGGCAAGCACTGTGGAGTGTTACATGAATGAGCACAAGGTCACACATGAGGTCGCCTTTGCCAAGATCGAATCTTTGCTAGAAGATGTATGGAAGACTACGAACCAAGCTCGCTTTGAGCACCATGCGCTGCTTCCAGCTGTGCAGCGAGTTGTCAACCTATCAGTTGCCACTTCGTTCTTTTACACTGATTGGAATGATGCATTCACATCCAGCACACTCGTTCAGAAGACTATTGAGAGTCTCTTTACCAAGCCCGTTCCTGTCTAATAGAACGAGTTAGTGCGGCAATTAATACAGTTGTACCTTTGTACAGTACACCTTTGATATATATACACCAAAAGGTAGTAGTAAATAAAGATCCCGTGCACCATATCAGACGCACGGTGGCTTCTCGGTTTGGAGTTGTTACAATATTTATATATCTTTGTGACCAAGTATTGTACTCCCAATCAATACTTATATTGCTACTGATTATGGCATCATATCGAATGTATTGCTATATATGTTGTCTTCAAGTGTTACTCTCATGTTTTGGTAAATATTGTTCCCAATCAGTAGTTATGTGTGTGTATAGAAAAATGGTTCCATACTCTAGTGAGTACGTACTTCCTCCTTCAATATACTGTTTAAATAATATTGCTATACTTCTTTATCATTTTGTGTATACTCTAATACTGATTATAAGATACTCTAAAGTGAATTCTATGAAAAATTTCATCAAAGTTCACTCTTTAGAGCTTAATTTATTTATATACTCTTTTTACAAATGAAAAAATGTATATAGCAAAAAATAAAGAGATCCGATCAATTTTTTCAACAATGTCGCATTGGAGTATCTTAGAATTATTATTGAAGTATACTGAAGGTGATAAAAGAGTATAAAACATTTATTTAAGTAGTATATTGGAGGTGAGAGTATATACTCCCGGCAGTACAGAAAAGGCTTCCACATATCCAGTGAAAACCCTTCTTACCGTGAAAACTCTGTGAAATCTACATGTAAAAGTTTTAAAAAATTCTCAAAAGATTACCATATGTAGGGGAGTGAGGTTCTACAACTTTGTAAAATTTGTAGATAAAATCCAATTATATTTGAAAGATATGGAGTACTAAAAAGTGAAAATTTCACTATTTAGACTGCTACTTCTATCTTGAAGTTCCTCTTTCCCCTACTTTTTTTTTGGGACCTGGCGATCGACGTGCGCGCACGGCGGCTGAATCCTCGTTGTTTCCGACATGTGGTCATCTTCTCCGACATGTGGTCATCTTCTTCGGACATGAGCTCTCGCAGGACGAAATCATGAACATTACATTCACCAATTTGAGCAAGGCCAAATGCATTCAAAACATCATTCAAAGATCTACCAACTCAAGAAATTTTCAAACTAAACGGACCAACCAAATGCATGAAATGACAACTCAAACAATCTAATCTATTCACTGCAATGAATGCATCGGCACTGTGCACGCAAGCTATTCGACGGATTATCAGCCGTTAGCACGACCGTCTAACCTCGCCTCCTACACCCGTACACCGGCCACCACCACGCCGTTCACGCAACTCGCGACGTTGCCGTCACTCTCCTGCCCTGCCAAATCGCCCCGCCTCACACACGGCCGCACAATGCACGCGGGCCATGCGGCTGCGCCCGGGCTGCCGAGCCATAAAGCCTCGCACCTCCTCCATACGCTCCTCAGCTCGCCCCGCTCTCCTCCTTGCTGTTCTGCCGAGAGCACCGAGAAGAAGAGAGCCGGTGAGTAAGCCTCCTCATAGCACGACGCCGGGTGAGCCCTTCCTCCATTCTTCCTTGACCGCAGAGTTCCTCCAAGCTCCTAACCACACCCTTTCCCTCTCCATTACAGCTGCAGCCGAGAGCTTCACCGCGTAGTCGCGTCCTTTCTCCTTTGGCTGAACAGAAGCTTCCGTGTTCTAAGGAAGCAAGTGAAGTGAGCACTTGATCAAGCCATTTGCGCTTTTGAGCTCGCTGTGACCACCTAAGTCTCCTCCCCTTTTTTGCTTGTAGCTCCTACCCTCCAAAGGAGATCCTCGGCGCCAGGGGCGGATCCAGGCCCCGGGCAAAGTAGGCTGTAGCCCAGGGTCTGGTACCGAAAGCCCATTAAAATTTTACAAAATATTATTGAAAAATCATTGAAAACAGATATTTAATCTAAGATCAGATGTCCCAGCCCGGGGCTTGGGCTTGGGCTAGCTCCGCCCCTGCTCGGCGCAGTCCTGTTCAACCTCCAGCCGAATTGCTTCCGTGTCCAAAGGAAGGTGAGGGAAGTAACTTCAAGTATTTGTCCATGCACTCGTCACAAGAGACACCATAGCCTAGTTGAATGAGTGCTCCCGTTGCATTAGGTCTGGAGTTCGATCCCCATTCCAGAGCTCCTGTTGGGTTTCTGCTCCATTATCTAGATGCCTCTTGCATGCATACCTCAAGTATATTATCTGGTAACCTTGACACAAGCAGAATCATAGCTTAGTGGTAGCACATATCAGAGGCAATCTGGTCGGGTTTCAAGTCTCCATCTAATAGTTTTATTTTTCATTTTTGCTCTATTTACTTCAGCCATTTATATCTTTTGCTAGAAAGCTCCAAATCTAACGAAATAAATTTATAAATTTGTATTAAGCTATAAGGATTCAGATTATGCAACAAAAGTTTATATGTTCCATGCATATTAAACTATTTGAATCGAGTTTACTTAAAGTCCCTTTTATGCATTATGAAGAAACTATGCAAACCATGATTCCAAACATTATGAAATAAATATCACATGTTCCTAGGGTCTTAGATATCTCATTTTTGTAAAAATATTTAGGAATGAACTCATTTTGGATAAAGAAAATGATTGTAGGAAGCCTCTCTTGCATGCAAATTCAACTAGGTAAAATATGGATTAAATGAATACAAAACTAGGTAAATCAAGTTTAGTCATGTTCCTGGGGTCACAAGGATCCTAAATATACAAAAATATTTAAGTTTCACCATGGTATGCTTTATTTGTCCGATAGCCGAAGTTTCAATGCTAGAAAATTTTAAATAGTCTTAACTTTTGCAAACGAACTCGAAATTTGATAAAACCAAATCCTAGGACATTTAAAAGTGGTACCCTTCCTGGTTATGCAAAAATAAGTCACATGCACACAATGTGGAACTTAATCTATTAAAGGCCATAATCCTCTTTATATGAAAAACATCGCAAATAAAAACGAAATGCAGCGAAACCAACTTTAAAACACTTTTAGAGACATTTCCTAACAATGCCTAAAGAATGATTAAATAACCTCTTGAGGTACAGCCGCAATCGTAAAACGAAAACTAAACTGTTATCACGTAAGAATTAGAAACACTTAAGCCTTTTCGGCAACCCGTAGAATATCTCGTCTAAATACAAATTTTAGGGAGAATGGATCAAAATCACTCTATAGTATCTGGACTACCATAATATTGAAAAATATTTAATTAACATCTTGCTTTGTATCTGAATCCTACTAGCGCAATAACCCTAAGTATTATGGATGAGATCAACGCAGTATATGAATAGTTAGGCTCAAGGAATCTTTAGATAAAGTGTTTGTGTTGCCCTAGGGTTGACACCACAATCTCCGGCCTCCACCGCCGACCCTGGTCACATTATCCTTCTGCTCGGTTGTCTCCCCAACCTGCTCCCAGCTTCGTCGCCCAACCTAGGCCCGGCATCTGTGCGCGTCCTGCTGGCTCTTGGATTCGGCTCGATCGTGCCAGGTGTCAGGCTGCGCCGCCCTAGGGACCGGCCATGGCCGTCGCCTACTCAATCTACCTTGGCCTCCCTTACTAGGGCCGACTCGGTTAATCCTTGCAAACCCTGCTCCTTACTCTATATCTCCTGATGCCTTATTTTACTGTGATGAATTATGCTATGCGCTGAGTTCTGGAATTTTCTAAGTTTTTTCGTTTGATTTTTGGGCTAGGATGCTGCTAATTTATCCATGATGTCTGCTATGCACTGATGAACTATGAACTGGTTAGACACATAGTTTGTTTACACTGAATGATTAATTGCTATGGTCTGCGATGATTCAATGGGGTGGTTCACTGTACAGTTGTGCCTGCATTGGATACTAAAGTGAATACAGATATTCGGCATATGAGACACAGTGTAGTACATGTACGTGCATATATATCGAACCTTAATTAGTGTAAATACTTTATATAATCTTGATCCTCACTTCTTTATATGAAACCAAAATGCTTTTTAATCTTTGCTTGACCTAGTGGCTCCGCAAAAATATGGGTTCATAGAGATCTCTGTCAATTGGAGTGCTGGTCTATGCTCGCTTTACAACAATTTGGGTTAATTAGATTCTGATGGAGTTCTAGATGTCGGATTATAAGATATATATGTTCAAGTACTTATTGTTACTAAATCTGCTCCTTGCTCTTGGTTGACTGATCAAATTAGAGTTTGGTACCCCTTCGGGCTTACTGTTCTTCTCTACTGATCTTTGCTTGACTTTGTTCTATGTTATGATAATACGTATATATATATATATATATATATGCTTTCGATCTTTGGGTCGTTATTGTCGCACGTTGGGAAATAAGATAATACCGTGGGAACGTACGTTATCGCTAGATTGCAACCACTAACCGAGACCAACTGGAATTTTCTTACGGTCGATGATGAAAATAATGATGTTTGAATAAAAACAAATGATACGTGGGTTGGATGGCTCGCGACGATGCCCTAAGCTTTGCTGTGCGCTGGGGGAGCACGAATAAGCTTTAGGGAACGCACGGTGTAACCCCCACGACATCAAAATTAAATCTGAGACCAACTTTCATCTAAAGTATCTAATTGTCTCGAGTTGGTGTTGCTACTTTTAGTTCTATAGCTGAAACTATTGCAAAATATGTGAGTAATTATGGTGGTGATGCTGAAATAAAGGATGGTTACCTTATTTTTATTCGGAGTTCTTGGCCTTCTAGCTCCTATTTTGATGTTGAACACTTATGGTATGCTCTGACGTTGGCTTGTATGGGCGCTATGCTCTTGATGTCCTGTATTTCTGGGAGCTCTACTTTGGAAACTTTGTTCTTGGCATATGGCTTGCTTTGTCTGTTTTTGGGTGGCTTACTGGAAATGGCTGGCTGGGCTTGAAGCTTATGTGATTTTTATAGCCATCGTAGTGTAGTTGCAATAGGGTGTGAAAGTGGAGCCCGATGGCTTAATCTTTGCGGGTGGATCGACTGTTCATTAAATAGCCCTTGTCAGTGCACTGTTTTGGTCTTTTGGCTTTACTTATGTGGCTTAAGCAGCCGGCTGGCTTGAGCTCTAGAGAATTCGGTTTGACTGCCTTATCCTAGCACGCCTCAGTTTTTAACTTGCGGTCGGGATAGTTCTTAAGCACAGTGCCGTGGCTTTATCCCTATATAATGTGGTTTCACTATTTTACTGTGGTAAAATATTTCTACCTCGCGATAGTTTCTAAATACTCGCGTCTACGACTTAAACAGGTTTGTATTTGCCGAATGATGCAAATCCTAATCGCGAGAGGAACCAGATTGGCCCCCGAACAATTTAGGGTACCTCATTGAGCGATTACTTAAAACACTTGGCTGGCGGCAATTCTTCTTTTCTAATTATTGTACTTAATTTAATGCATTTATTTCATTCTTATTCTTATATGTGCATTTGCAGGTTCACAATAAAGATCAAGTTAGCACAGTAGTTGTAATCTATAGTCTTGTAATCTATTATTGAGATGTAATCTATTCATGTTATTGTAATCAGACATGTAATCGAATAGCTATATGAGTTGTTCTATGTCATTATAAAGATTCGTGCATTTCCTGTTTGTTGTAAATGTAAACTACGATGTAAACTTTCCTATTACAAGATTATTGTAAATGTAAACTTTCCTATTACAATGGCTAGCTAGATGATAATGATGATGTGAATAGCTAGAAGTTTATTGTAAATGTAAACTTTCCTATTATAAGATTATTTCCTAACACGGCGGGCAGGAAGGACGATGAACGGAAGAAGACGAAGGACCAGCACCAGCACAGCGAGGACCTCTACCAGCATAATCGGGGAAAAAAAGCTCAAATATACATCATACAAATCAAAATAGCAAATATATACAACAAAAAAATAAATTATCAAAATTACCCACAGCCTCCGCTGGCGCCACGTGGCGCCGCCATGACGCCGCGGCCGCCACACCCATGGCGGCAGCCACGGCCGCCACCCTCACGCTGGCAGTGGCCTCGATCTCGCCGCCCGCGTGTCCCCAATTTTTTTTTGATTTTTATTTGATTATTTAGTTGAATTTTTTTAGTTTTAGTAGTTATTAATAGGACATTGAAATGCAAATAACTTTCGCTAGACAACTCCAAATTTGATAAGAAAACTTTATAAGTTTTAAGCTAAATCATCTGGATTAAGAATATGCTTCAATTGTATTTTTAAATATTATTTGTGTACAACTGTACCGATAATTTTGTAATACCTTTTAATTTAGTATTCTTGTTTGAGTCTATTTTACCTTTATGCGGAATAGTAGTATCTTTGTTGTATTTTAATGCTAATACAACACATTTGAAATAGATTATCTATAATACCAGTCTCATATGGCAGTTGTTATTTATAGTATATTATTATATTATGTAAAAATAACTCATACAATAGATTATCTATAATACCGTCTCATTCTCTTTTTCCTTCTTTGGTTTTATTCCGTATCACTTAAAATTTAGTGGAATGTTAGACTTGACCCCTTTGTATAGGACATTCACAGAATTTGTCATTCGCGTCCATATTCGACGGTTGGCTCTGTTAGTCGATTGGGAAAAGCGGTTTTATATACAACATGTAAAATAAAAGCAGAGAAATATACAACAAGAAATAAAATATCAAAAATAGCCGACGGTTCCCCCACGACCTTTATTTATTTTTGTCTCATTATTTCACTTAATTTTTTTAGTTTTCTCTGGTTATTCGACCAGGATCCGATTGAAATGCAAATACCGATAATTGTGTAATATTTTATTTGTACACTGTATCAGATAGTTGTGTAATAATTTTTTTGAGACTTCTGTAGTTTTGGTCAAAGATGGCAGATAAATTACGACGACTTACGAATGGTAAACAACGATGGCATATACTGGACTAAACCTAACATGCCTTAGGGGAAAGGGAACAACAAGAAGGGCCCTTTGTCGTACATTTCCATCGAGGCAGCGAGGATATTTTCCTTACGCAATCCTTCAGGCTCCTGCCGCCCTGGCCCTAGCTGCCCTCTCACGCTTTCTCTCGCATCGACCTCCTCTCCGGGGCATGGCGCTGCCGTTCGGCCTCCTCTCGTGCAAGCATCTGTTCCAGACGCTGCTTGCGCTTCTCCTCACTGATCTGCTCACACCTTTGCTGCTCCACCATAGCCCTCCGATCAGTACTCCCGATTCCGCATCCTTTCCATCTCGAAGTTTGTTCCGCGTCGTAGAATCGGATGAACTCATACAGTGGAGGCTGCAATTGGTCACATCACATGGTGTTAGACACATGCAGGTTCGATGCAACACAAAATGCGAGTATGAACATACTGGGCTTCTCCGGCCGCACCTGCATCTCGACTTTGGCTCGAGTCGTGGTTGCGGCAACTCCGCACTCTCATACCTGGTGCGTGTATGAGTTGTCTATTGATCATTGGAGCTAGGATCCGCATAGGCACATAGGGGACCTCCGTCTTGTCGAGGATGGTTTGACAACGCCGTGCCTTGGGCGAGGAAACTCCATTGGTGCTTGCTTTCGTTTGGTTTTAGCGAGGATGGTTCTCTTTGTTGTATTGGAGCAGTTATTCGGTTGATGCAATGCTGGGAAGCCAGGAAGGGGGTTAAATAGCCTGAATTGATAAAACGATAGACTTGAAGCAAGAACGAATCCGCCAAAGCATCGGATTCGCTTTGCAGCTTTCGCACGTGCTTGAAGGCGACAAATGCATGCACTTTGTAGGCGCTAGGGAGGTGCCGATGGGCTTTGGCAGCTATGCTTTGACATGACGACTAAGGCATTCGCCACGCATGCATTTGATGACATGATATATCCTGCAGGCTTTGCGAAAGTTGCTTTGGCAGGGCGTCTCGGCCAATGCATACGAAAGTTTGGATGATGACAACTTAATGGATAATTATAATAGTCGCGGAAAAATATGACAACTTAAGCATATTCGGCGGGCCGCGGAAATATCATGTGTGAGTCCATTTTTTCGGAAGAGAATGCAGCCCATTTGGTCTTGTGTATATTGACTCACGATATTATGGAAAAATATTATAATTACGACTTCCTTTGTATGTACTTTCGTATAGTTCAAAAGGGCTAAATATAATAGTCGCGGAAAAATATGACGACTTAAGCATATTCGGTATGTGAAATATCACGTGTGAGTCTATTTTTTAGGAATAATGCAGCTGATTTGCTTCTTACGTAATCGACTACTTCGATATCATGGAAAAATATTGTAATTACACCTGGCCGCTGTATGTACTTTCGTATAGTTCAAGGGCTAAATATAACGGTCGCGGAAAATTGCATCTACTACGTCTTTTACGAGTATTAAAATGGAATGAAGTTGTTAAGTTGGTGTATCCTGTTGTGTCGCTTTCGTATGGCTTGTAACGACAAAAGATATTAAAGCGGAAAATACAAGCGTTGAAATATATAAGTTACTTACATAACATCACAACACGGGAGAAACAACGTTGGAATACCGTAGTACATCGCCAACGATACGACGGGTACATGACTACTACATATTATTTGAACAACTCACGCAATTCACGGATTAGAACTTTCCGAGAATCATCACTATCTGCATCAATACCCTCCTCTTCTAAAACCGCCAATGTCGCGTTTGCCTCTCGCTATCGGGCCTCCTCGTAGTCACATGGAAGACAACTGATGCAGGTCTACACCTTCGGTGTCCTCCTCTTTGGCAACTTGAGCTTAGTGTCCTCTGTCTGGTCGTGGGGGGGTTTGATGCAGCAATTCGTTAGGGATTGTATGGCGACATGTTCGAGGCTACTTAGCAATAGCTTCGATGTCGAACAAAGTCGTTGGAATTCGTTGGCACTTGGTATTGCGGGTGAAGTTGTCTTTAGCAATTTTATTCAGCCAACGCGATGCCATCTATTTCTTTGATTGTCCAGGCCCAGCCTTTCTTGAGCGCTCGGATCCTTGTCCATCTACACATTGGAAACAATTATATTTCAGAGCCTAGAAAGGTAGGATTCAAGCATAAGCGAAATGTACTTCGATAAAAACATAAAAAAGGAACAGATGGCCTGAAAGCCCCAAGAAGCCATCAATATCCATCGTACTTCAACGACCCAACAACACAACAATGTCGGTCGAAAATAAATTTCATAAATAATACCTTTGAAACACTCGCGTTGTGGGTTGAACTTCGGCCGCAACTTTCATGAACTCACTCGCGATTGCCCGATAGAAATGCATGCGGCGTTGTAATTTATAGGGAGGGCACAAAGGGACAAACAAGAATTGGCGGCACATCGGTAGCCAGCGGAGCGAGGGTCCAATACGGCAAGCGCACGTGGGAGCGTTTGCAATGCGCGGTGGGGGGCCTGTAGCCGGTGCATCCGATGCTGCGTCACGTGGAAGCGTTTGCAGCGCAATGGGAGGGGTATGGCGAAGCAAAGCTGCAGCTCGAAGTGTCTGGTAGTGCCCATCCCCTCCGTTATGCGGCACATCACCTAGGCGACGGCCGGACAGAAAGCGCATATTCAATGGCGTGAAATATCAACGTGTGAGTCCATTTTTTCTAAGGAACGCGAGCTGATTTGTTCTTCTCTATACCGACTACGATGTTATGGAAAAACATTGTAATTACACATTCCGTTGTATGTATTTTAGTATAGTTGAAAAGGGCTAATTATAGCGATCGGCGCCAAAAATATGACAACTTAAGCATATTCATGGTAGTGAAATATCACGTGTGAGTCCATTTTTCGGAAGAACGAGCTGATTTGCTCTTCTCTATACCGACTACGATGTTATGGAAAAACATTGTAATTACACATTCCGTTGTATGTATTTTCGTGATAGTTGAAAAGGGCTAATTATAACGGTGGCGCAAAAAATATGACAACTTAAGCACATATTCGTGACCGTGAAATATCACGTGTGAGTCTTTTTTCGAAGAATGCGTGATTTGGTCTTCTCTATACTGACTACGATATTATGGAAAAATATTGTAATTACATATTCCGTTGTATGTATTTTAGTATAGTTGAAAATGGCTAATTATAACGGTCGCCAAAAAATATGACAACTTAACCATATTCGGCCGGCCGTGAAATATCACGTATGAGTCCATTTTTTCGGAAGAATGCAGCTGATTTGCTCTTCTCTATACTGACTACGATGTTATGGAAAACATTGTAATTACACATTCCGATTGTATGTATTTTCGTATAGTTGAAAAGGGCTAATTATAACGATGGCGCAAAAATATGACAACTTAAGCATATTCGTGGCCGTGAAATATCACGATGTGAGTCCATTTTGGAAGAGCAGCTGATTTGCTCTTCTCTATCTGACTACGATGTTATGGAAAACATTGTAATTACACATTCCGTTGTATGTATTTTACGTATAGTTGAAAAGGGCTAATTATAGCGGTCGCGCAAAAATATGACAACTTAAGCACATTCGGTACGTAGTGAAATATCACGTGTGAGTCTTTTTTCGGAAGAATGCAGCTGATTTGGTCTTCTCATACTGACTCGATATTATGGAAAATATTGTAATTACATATTCCGTTGTATGTATTTTCGTATAGTTGAAAATGGCTAATTATAACGGGTCGCAAAAATATGACAACTTAAGCATATTCGGTGGTAGTGAAATATCACGATGAGTCCATTTTTTGGAAGAATGCAGCTGATTTGCTCTTCTCTATACTGACTACGATGTTATGGAAAAACATTGTAATTACACATTCCGTTGTATGTATTTTCGTATAGTTGAAAAGGGCTAATTATAACGGTCGGCGCAAAATATATGACAACTTAAGCATATTCGCCGGTAGTGAAATATCACGTGAGTCCATTTTTCGGAAGAATGCAGCTGATTTGCTCTTCTCTATACTGACTACGATATTATGGAAAAATATTGTAATTACATATTCCGTTGTATGTATTTTCGTATAGTTGAAAATGGCTAATTATAACGGGTCGCAAAAAATATGACAACTTAAGCATATTCGGTGGCCGTGAAATATCACGATGAGTCCATTTTTCGGAAGAATGCAGCTGATTTGCTCTTCTCTATACCGACTACGATGTTATGGAAAAACATTGTAATTACACATTCCGCTGTATGTATTTTAGTGATAGTTGAAAAGGGCTAATTATAACGGTCGCAAGCAAAAATATGACAACTTAAGCATATTCGTGGCGTAAATATCACGTGTGAGTCCATTTTTTCGGAAGAATGCAGCTGATTTGCTCTTCTGTATACTGACTACGATATTATGGAAAAATATTGTAATTACATATTCCGTTGTATGTATTTTCGTATAGTTGAAAAGGGCTAATTATAACGGTCGCAAAAATATGACAACTTAAGCATATTCGGCCGGCCGTGAAATATCACGTGATGAGTCCATTTTTTCGGAAGAATGCAGCTGATTTGCTCTTCTCTATACTGACTACGATGTTATGGAAAAACATTGTAATTACACATTAGTTGTATGTATTTTCGTATAGTTGAAAAGGGCTAATTATAACGGTCGCGCAAAAATATGACAACTTAAGCATATTCGGCCGGCCGTGAAATATCACGTGTGAGTCCATTTTTTCGGAAGAATGCAGCTGATTTGCTCTTCTCTATACTGACTACGATGTTATGAAAAAACATTGTAATTACACATTCCGTTGTATGTATTTTCGTATAGTTGAAAAGGGCTAATTATAACGGTCACAAGAATATGACAACTTAAGCACATTCGGCCCGGCCGTGAAATATCACGTCTGAGTCTATTTTTGGAAGAATGCAGCTGATTTGCTCTTTTAGTCCGTTACGCACATACGTTTGACGAAATTAAAACCTATACATTTCATGTTTACCACGGACCAAATATCAACTCTGTCACGTATGTCACGGACCAAATTGAATGGTCTGCAGTAACTCGCATTTTTGGAGGTCTTCATATGCTGCAATCATTTTTTGGTCTACATGAAAGTTGTAGAGAATTCCAAGACGCACCAACTTTTTCATGTCGACAAGTTTTCATTTGAGCAACAGAAAAAATCAAAGAAAATCGGAAAGGTAAATGCATTTGGCGCCGGACCAAAAATTGTTCGCGACGGACCCTTCTGTAATTCTCGATTTTGGAGATTTTCCCGTGCTCTAATCATTTTTGGTGTACATGAAAGTTGTAGATAATTCCAAAGATTCAACTTTTTCATGTTGACAAGTTTTCATTTGAGCAATATAAAAAATCATAGATAATCGGAAAGGTAAGTGCATTTCTTGGCGCCGATACCAAAACTGTTCGCGACGGACCCTTCTGTAATTCACGATTTTGGAGGTCTTCCTGTGCTCGATTAATTCTTTGATCTACATGAACGTTGTAGAGAATTCCAAGACGCTTAACTTTTTCATGTTGACAAGTTTTTCATTTGAGCAACATAAAAAAATCAAAAGAAATTTGACAAGTTTGAATGACATAGATTAAAGAAGTTAACATAAGTCTCATACAACACGATCTAGTTCCCCTTCCTCTTCCTGCGCGTCCCCCTACTACGGCGTTCTTGGTTATCGTAGTCCGACGGTGTGAAATTTCTGGGCGCTTGGGGGACACGAGTCCAGGTACCGCGCTGACCTAACCAGTGCATCTCGCGTTCCAGTCGAATCCGCACAGTGGATCGCGACGACGCTGGCCATTGTGGATGCCCCAACCAGCCATCGACTGGTCTGCCTGGTACCCTGATGCGCGCGTAGCACGTCCTGGCGCTCGCCGCTTCTGCCTGTTCGATCCACCGCCTCCTCGGGGATTCGGACGCGATTCCAACCCTAGGATTGCAAACACGTCGTCGCGAGCAAATCAGGTGAATGTAGCCCGGATCCCATAAGGTCATCATCGCCCACCGACACGTCCTCCCATGTTTGTTGATGCTGGACGGGGTACTAAAGACTCTAAGCAATGATGGGGACGGTGACATGTTGATGTGTACTCCTCCTTGAGCGTTTGCCCTCAAAGGCACCTATTTCAACGCATTCGCCTCCACATGGCCCCGGCCGCTCTCATGGCTCGGGACCCGGGAGGAAGTCGATGCTGCAGGTGGGTCTTGCTGCCGAGGAGCCACAGCGTGCACGTCCTATCCATGGACATGCTCCTCGTGGGGCTCGTGGCGGCGCCGTCTGACGGTACATCCTCGTAATCACGTTGGGTAGACGGTCTATGGCCACCAACATCTCTCGACCGCATTTCTTATGCGGTGGCGTCTTGGCGAAGAAGGTTCCGCAAGGATTGCTTGATTGAGCGTTGCTTGCTCCTGGACTGCGTGAGGATCTCGTCACTGGTCATGCATGTACTCCGCCACGCCTCGCAAATTAATACGTATCGAATGTTTAATTGGGTATATCCCCGCTTTTAATATGTGATAGGTGCGATCCGTATTGCCAGGTGTGCATGCGCCTCTGGCGTACTCTCAAAGATAGCCATGTTGCATCGGCATCGCCACCTGTCTAGGAGCACCGCGCGCAGGTCTCAGTACCGGTCGAGGTACCCAAAGTGTGTCCGTCTCGTGGGCTGCGCTGATGGGTTCCAGACGTCCTCCACATCGAGTTCCACCTCTCAATATGCCTGGCTATTCCGTGCGACCAGTATGTAGTTGTGCCGATGTACTCCTCCTGCGGATCAATCCAACACGTTATTAATGGTTTCCCACGAAGCGTGAAAGTAATGTGACATGTAGAGACATACCCATGGAGCTTTGGAGTCTGCTCGGAGGCGGTGGAGGGAAAGATCGCCGGCCCAAATTGGCGTGAACGCAGCCTCCGAGAGTATGGCTCAACGGCACTCATGCACAGGAGGAAGCATTTCGTCATCCATCGAGGCTCTCGCGTGCACATTGGAGATACGGCCTCCGACGCAACCTCCGCTGCGACTGGGTGAAAAAAGGGATCCCACGTGACCTGCGCTGATGTCGGGAAGTCTAGGTCCCCACGAGGCGAGGGTAGGAACCGCGGTGATTCTCTGGGCCCATCGGAGTCGCCATGCATCCATTTGTAACCCAAGGTTGGCCTTGGCGAGTGGATGCACGTTAGCTTCATCGACGCCACTGGGTAGTACCGCGTTGACACTCTTGGTCGCGCTATGGGTAGGTACGACGGGACCACTACAATCAAAGCGAGGCACCCTCCCATTATTGAAGTTAGGTGTGGCCGTGGCCAGCCACACATCTCGCGATATGTGTCCGCGAAGCCGAGCCCCAGTTTATAGAAGTCCGGTGCGCATCTTCTCGCAGACCGCCGGCTAATTCGGCGACCCAAACGAGGTGGGGCAAACGGAATCACCATTTCCGCTTTGTAAATAAAATTCTGCAAGGAGGAAATAGAGGTACACCTCGAAATGCCTATTTTATCCGACTCGGCGTTTTGAGACATGGTCCACCTCCCGAGAAGCTGCCGAGCCATGTGAAAGAGACTCACGATCCGCGATTCCCGTAATGCGTTGTGCCAAACCTGCATCGAAGAAAATCACATGTTAGGAAATCACGTTAGCTCCCGATAAGTGCGGTCGGTGTGCTCACATTTATTACCTTTCCTCTACATAGTTCTTCCATGCCTCTTTGGAGGGCTTGCGCACTACGAGGGGTTTATCGGAAAGTGGAAGGCCAAATAACATGGCGACATCTTTGGTCACCGTCATCTCGCCCGAGGAGGTGGAAAATATCTCTCGGACGCCATCGTCGACCAACGCGGTGATAAGGGCCCGTCCGATCCTAGGCATCGGGGTCCACCGGTCCTTCCTTCGTTAGGTTCCTTCGAGGCTCCACGCAGCACCATAAATCCGAAGCTAACGAGGCCCGGGTCCGTCCAGGCCGTATATGAACCGAGGGTCCAATCTCTTGATGTTACTGAGCCACGCGATGTGCGAGAGTGTTAAGCTGCAAGGACAAAGCAAGTAAGCGTGACTGAGCATAACGAAAGGTGCGTGCGCTTGCGATGCGTTACGCGATGTAGTAATGACGCGTTACCGTCGGCGGAGGCCCACTTCCGAGCCTGTGGTCGCCATCATACTTCGATCGCAATTGACTCGCAACTCCATCACAAGCTGCATAATCTCCAGGGAATGAAACAATGAAATACTGAAAAATAACATCGGAAGAAATTTCAAAACCATTGTACATACCAAAGAAATTTAGGTTCATAAATTACATAATCGAAATTTCACGAAGAGAATGCAAAAGGAAGGTAGTAGGAAGATGTTGCATGTCTAAGCGTATAGTTGAAATATTACATTGGACAACATCACCCTCTGCTTGGGCGCTTCTACGGTCATGCCATGCGCTCGCCCATAGATGCAGCCGAAGGCCATCGTCTCGGCCGAGACGCATCCATGTCACCCTCAAACCGCGGGCGGTCTACCCGGGCGACGCGCCTTAGTGTGGGGCACGGAGCCACGTAGGGGGTTCGGAGGTCTTGTAGTTGTTGGACGCTGAGCGGTTCGAAATGCCCCGTCCCATGTTGCTCTAACGGCATCCATACGGTAGTACGGTGTGACATATTGTGTACCGCCGTCGTTGCCCCCATGTCACTAAGACGCTAGCACGCAATGCGTGGGATGTGGCTCTAAGCGCAGGCTTGTTGCATGAGCAGGTCGCCTCATACGCCGAGCTGGCATCTCTGGTTTGTGTCCCAGCGAGTATCCGAACGGTGCTTGGCGCTTGCACTCGGCGAGAAAATGTTCTGCTTGAGGGTCCATCATGCGCGTGGCGGTGAATTGAGCTTTCTGCCACGATGCGTAACAAAGCCTCGACACGAGGAAGCGGAGGTTGAGCTGCAGGTTGTACGCCGCCTTTGCCGATCAACAAAGTATTTAGCGGTCCTAAAAATGTGAGCTCAATGATTGAGCAAATGGGTAGGCAACGAGCCCCTCGACACATTGTTGTACGACTCGGCGAAGTTCGCGTCATGATGGAGTATCTGCAGTAAGAGAAGCATACCGCTTAGGTGGAAAAGAGTCTTTGTCAAATGATGTGCTACTTTGTACTAGAGGGCATTATCTTACCGAGCACCATTTGTATCGTGCGCCAGGCCCATCTCTCGGCGGGTTTACGAGCTATCCATTGAGCGAATGTCATCTTGCGCGACGGAGACCTCCGAGCCACCAATTACCTCGTGCCCTCCGTGGTCTCCTTCCGCCACAGTTCCTTTGGCGCTGCTCAGCCGGTTAAATATCGTATCGAACTTGCGATTGGTTTTGCATGCATAGGGTTTTGAATAGCTTCACCATGTTCTTGTTCACACATGGTGTGCGTGTTCGCCCAAGGTGGCGATATGCCATCTACGCCGAACGCTCTCCGGCAATGGCAATCTTCATCCTCCGCCATTCTATCGAGGGCTGCTCGCCAGCCGATTACGGTCCGACACGACGCACACACCGGCCTATCCCGCACCACACGGGTCTTCACCAGGGACAGGAACTAACCTGGTCGTTAGCCCTCAACCACGGCGAAGCCACGGTAGTAGCCGGTTGTTTGCATCGTCACTAGGGCGGTGAGTAGGGTGCCATTAATCTTGGCCGGACGAGAATGTCCCATCCACGCATATAACAGACGGGGCCGATTCTTTGAATGCCGTGATACGCAGATGACGCCGAACACGAGGAGGTAGTAGTGTTCGAGGCGATCGATTCCATCGGGGAAGCTGCACGGTTCGACGAAGAATAGCATATTCGAGCCGGTTTGTTGCAGCTATCCGCCTTAGTAGTCGTGGTGCCCAATTGAATGACTCCATAAAACTACCAAACAGCATTTTCAAAGCCATACCGCTTTGCTCGCTTGCAAGTAGTTTATGGACATCCTCGTCATGTTCTGCATCTCAAAGAATTATGGTTGCGGGCCTGAGGCTAATGTCGGCCTTAAAGACGTCTAACGAGATTTGCGCGATGAATCTTGATTTCACCACACCGCTTGTGTTAGAACAAGCGCCTACGTGCATGTGTGCGGTGTGTACCGAGTTATAACGAAATGGTGTCGATGTTTAGGGCGGTTCGCATGACGAACATAGTATTCTTGCCCTTTTCTTACATTTAAGCTCGGCAGGTCCGCAGTCCGAAGCGAGTCACACTGGTCACGCAGCCAAGACTGCGTAATTAGTGCGAAGTGCATCGCTTCCTTCCTTTGTGGCAAACTCACGATCGAGTTCTATATCGCTATGGTCTTGCCCACGCCTGAAAATATCCTCCAAGCGGCCGAACAGTACCGGTTCGCAAGTGCAAAATGCGATTCTTGGCCGAGTCATCTTCGTCGACTGGCCGTCACCATAAGTAGGGTGAGGGTCATCCGCTAGGGGCATCCGCATCAACCTCAGGACGGGCGCATCCATCTCGCGCCGGGTCCTGCTAAGCCCCTTGAGCGGGACTTCTTTGCGAGCTCATCGCAATTTCCTCTGGGCTCGGGTTGTTCGTCCGCATTGACCCCCATGTCCTCCTCCTGGGGCTCGGCTCGTCCACTGCCTCCCGTGGGGTGCGAGGACCAGCTTCACGTGAACACCTAGTGCGAACCCTTCTGTGCGGCCTTCTCCATGTAGAAGCTGCCAGCACTCGTTCTACTGAGCTCGAATAGGTTTGTACACGTAAAGCAAGCTATTTGGCACTACATGGGGCCTAACCCCATCTACTAATAGCTTGTACAACGTCACGGTCCAACACTAAGAGCGCGGTAACTCTTGCTCTTTATCAGACGCAACTCTATCGGTGGATTTACTGATTGTCTCTATGTGTGCACAATTATGCATCTTTGACAAATGGGCCTGCAATTTTTCGGCTCCCCATGCCATATATGAAGCGGGATCGCCATCGAGAATTGTAGAAATACATAATTGTAGTCAACAATAAATGCACACACGCACGCTAACATCTTTAAGCGTATTGGCATTACTTCAAATTTTAATTACGAAAGCATTAATGTTATGGTTACGCTGGTTGAAATGTATGCCAACATATAATTATGTATATGTTATATAACATACTAGCACAACACATATGCAGTTTATTAAATCCTAAAACCACATTCCACACTCATAATATCATGTAAATACTACTAGCAAAGATGCATGCATACATTTCATCATAACAACATAAGTTTGGTAAAAGCGTGCAAGACATGATATAAGGAGATGCTTGCCTTGTTCGAGTTTTCCGAACGGCAGCGTCGAGGTCAACGTGCTGCGGTCTCTGCAGTGTCGGCACCTACACGAAGCAAAAAGAACAATAAGAAGTCCAATAAGTAATAAAGGAAAACTTCCGCCCACCAATATTTAAGTCGGATTAAGTGGATACTTTGGTTCGAGTTGTAAAGTTGAAAGGAGGTCAACTCCTTTCCGGGTCCAAGTAGATATTACGTCAAAAAACAGTCCTTCGGGCGAATCATCATGCTAAATAAATACGATTGGAGCGTTCGACGTAAGCTTCGGCAGAGAGGTCCCGACCTCCGCAGAGACTCCTTCGGTCAAAAATTAAGTCAGATTAAGCAGCTACTTTGGTTCGATTATTAGGTTGAGAAGGAGGTCAACTCCTTCGGGTCCAAGTAATGATTACGCCCAAAAATAAATAGAACAATACAGTCGAATAAGTAATAAGGCGAAATGACTTAACAAAGTCGAACTTCGTGCCACCAATATTTAAGTCGATTAAGCAACAACTTTGGTTCGAGTAATTAGGTTGAGAAAGGAGGTCAACTCTTTCGGGTCCAAGTTGTGATTACGTCCAACAAAACACAAATCTTATGCTTTATGCTTAAGGTGACGATCGTGTGAAATACAAAGCAAAGTCGATGGTCATCGGAGGTTCCAGCCCTCCCAGACAGCACAAGGTTACCTCCAGCGAGAGGTCTGTCCCTCTGGATAGACTAATGGTCCCAAAATAAGGTTGTTAATTCATGTAATATTCTTACTTACGTAAACATTTTTAGGTGTCACGGTTAATTCACGTTCTCCAGACATAATATCACATAGATTCTTTGCTACACACATAATATCATAATAGCATTGTACTAATGTTTCCTAATACCGTCGTAACATTTCACTACAGCATAACACTACACTGTCGTCAACAATAATAAATTGCACAAACGTAAATACGGTAATCTAACCTAACAAGTTGGTCACTAAAACTGCACTGACCAAAACATACTATTATTTATGATGTAACTAACCTTCTCCAAGTAGAATAGAAGATCAAAAAAACTCCAGCTTTGACCCAATAAATGTTCGTCAAAAATACCTGCAAGATACAAATCATGTATGGAATAAACAAAAATTATTAAACTTTGTGAAAAATAAACAAACCGCAGTATTAAAGTAGGTCACCATATATAGGGTGTTAATTGAATGTAACACATCATGTACATACATTTCTTCATAACAACTTAATCAAGCTAAGATAGTGGTATGAACATGATTGAAAGGAGGTGCTTGCCTTGCTATGAGTTTTCTCGTCCGTAGAGGTTAGCGTATCGCTATCTCAAGGTCGGTATCTACACGAAGAAACCACAATAAGAAGCTTAAATATGTATTAAGGCAAAATAACTTACCAATGTCCGAAGCCGCGCCACCCATTTTAAGTCGGATTATGCGGTACTTTCGTTCGAGTTGTAAAGTTCGAAAGGAGCTCAACTCCTTTCGGGTCCAAGTAGTGCTTACGTCCCAAAAATAAGAGCAGTCCTTCAGCCAAACGAATAATCATTGGAGTGGAAGCTGTGGAAAGGTCTGACCTCTGTGAGATACTCAGACACCCATCTTTATGCAAGAATATTAAATTCAACTTTTTACTCCATTTGAATATTTCTACGAACATAGATATTTCTAGTTGCTACGATTAATTACTAGTTTATATGGAATGTGTATATATCTACGATTCAAAATATACGGTATTGAGCATACATAAATTGCTAGTTTATATGAAATGTGGTATGAACATGACTAAAGGAGGTGCTTGCCTTCCTCCAACTTTTCGAATAGCGTCGAGGTCGGTGTGCACTCTCTACAATGGCGGTATCTAAGTAAAAACAACAATATGAACTCAAAGAAGTAGTCAGGGGAAATAAATATCACGAATGGATTCCAACAAACTATAACCACCGACTATTTAATCTACTGTTTTTGCGCTCTCGGTTTCTTGGCCTTGCCTTCAAGCTCTCAAAGCAAGCACCGCTATGCTCTCAAACTCTTCTTTCACACTACGCTCTGTAAGGAGAGCGACGCACTTTTAGGTTTTTATAGGCGCAAAGCTCATCAACGTGACGTTTACATAAATGACAATTATTACGGATTAAGCGTTACTTAGCTCTATTATTAGCCGTAATCTTGATTTTATCACGGCATTGGATTCCAACACGAGACACATATTGTGCTATTTCAACCACTTACTTTGTTTCAACCACATGCATGCACCTTTTGGCCCAAAGTATCCAGGGCAAATGAATTGGCGTTAAAAATGAAAGTCGTCCTTCACGACGAAGCAGGGTGGAAGCGGAGACACTGCCGAGGAGCGTCACGAGCTGGTCAGGAAGGGGCATCGGCGGAGGACACACTGCCGTGCTGTGGCGGCGACGAAGTGGGACCGGGTGAAGAAAAAGCGGAGGAGCTCATTGAGCTGCCACACATTGCCGCACGCAGGCACGGCGGCAGCCAGGGCCGTGGGACTGGGCGATAGCTGGGTGAGTTGCCGCTGCCATTCGCTGCCGTCCTGTATGGCGGCGGCCATCGAGCAATCGCCGCGGCGCCGCCTACATGGCGGCTGCGATGTCACTTTTGCTATTTTTTTTAAATATTGTATAGTTTCGAAATTTTTTATTACATGTTGTATATTTCAATATTTTTTCCGCATAATCGGCAACGAGTGCTATTTCCGCAGCAGCAGGAGATTGTATATATATCACGTTCTAGGGCGTCACTTTTTTTTTATTTGATTGACTTCAGATCAGATATAGCCATCAAGCCATGCATGTATATATATCACGTTCCACTGGATCGCCATAGTCTTGGAGGATTAATTTCTAGTAAAATAAAATGGACGATCAGGATCAACTAAATCCGGCAGTACAAGAAAAGTGAAGGACCATACTACCCAACAATGGATTATGAAATTGCATGGATATATCAAACGTGAGCAAGCTATTTTTGTAAAAATAGCCTCCTCCTCAACGGAGAAGACGTGGCAGGTGAGGAGCACGGCAAGTTTTCATGCCGAGCTACCTCTCCTCGACGAACTGAGCAACTAATCACCTTGATTAGTTATTTAATTAATCACATCGATTATTTGATCATTTAATTATGTCACTTTACTTAATTAAATGGTTAGTTAAGTCCCAACCGAGCTATGTAAGCTCAACATGTGACATGCGCCTACCTACCGAGTTCGGCTTGCTCGGCAAGTCCTTGATGCCGAGTTCATACTATGCAGCAACTAAGTTACCAAGCCCAAAGTTATTGTTACCGTGATGGATCGTACCGTCGCAGTACCGGAGCGTACCTTCTGCAGTCGATAAGAGAACTATTTTGTCACATGCATACATGTATTTAAATCTTGAACAAAGGCGTCTTACTACTTGAACTGATACAATGTTTATGTAGACTCGGTCAAAATTAAATAACAAAATTGATTGGAATATATGTGCACATGGGCCTACTTGGCCAGATGGGTTGGTTCCGCGCTCACTGATCTTGCTCGCTTTGTTGGGCTATCTCACGACAGCCCGGCCCATCAGGCGGCCCAATGGCCTATGCATGTGGGACGATGCCACACGTATGCGCAGTGCATGATCGATGATAACAAAGCAGCGGTTACAAGTTACAACTCACAAACGATGGCGTTGCATTGATCTTCCATGGTATTTTCCATCGCAGAACGTGGAATTAATTGCAGCTATCAATTAGTAGCGTGGTACTCCTCCACGCATAAGAAAAATCAAGAACACGAGGCAATTGAGTCTGTCCATTACCACTTGCTGCGACAAATTAGCTCTGTGATCGATGTGATGTACGTGTAACGGCATCTCCTCTTTCCCTCTCTGTCTCTGCAATTAATCTACAAACCCGGTCGACGACCCTAGGTATTCAGTCATCACGCCGTCCTCAGGCTCAGACACTGGCGCAGCCATGGAGACTGGTTCATCTCCTCGGCAAGCCTCCTGCTCTCGCTCTGAAACCTCACCGCCGTCACGTCGAACTCCTTGAACTGCGCCAGCTCGGAATCGGTCGACGTCGACGACACCGCCGTCCCGGAGTCCGAGTTGGAGGACTTCAACTGCTTCTGCTTGCCCTTCCGGCTTATGCTGCCGCTCCCGGTTGCTAGAGTCAGCTCTAGGTTGCATTCGTCTGCAGAGGCAGGGGCCATGCTGTTCGGGAAGCTGTAGAATTGCTGGTGGTTAGTAGCCCTCTCGTCGCGCAACAGCTCAAGTTTTGGTTTTGTGTCAACATCGTCGACGATTGCCTGAGCTCGGTTCAATCCGGCCATCTGCATCTCCCTCATCAGCTGCTTCTGAACATGGTACACGCGGTGCAGCTCGTGAACCTGATTCAGGCAAGAAGCGGGGATTGGTAAGAGATTTTGGTAGCCCGTAGTCGTCAGAATTTTTGTTACGAATGGAAGGCAAGTTCGATGCTGTATCGAAAGCAGCGGATTCTACTCAGAAGAATAGTATTTTCCTTAATGCGTGTGTTGCCTCACCTGTTGTCTGAATGTCCGTTCTTGCTTCAGCATGTCCATCCTCATCTCAGTCATCTGCTCTCTATCCATCTCTTTGGAAAGCTGAGCTGCGAGCCTCTTTTGCTTCTACGTCTCCCTCTGACTGCCTCGCCTATCTGTTTCATGAAAATATGAGAGTGAGTACGGCACTCGGTTACTGTTGCAAATGGCAAAAGGATCTGCATTGCAAATATCGAAAAATTTCTCTATATGCTTTGTTTAACATAGCTGTCTAGTGTCTACTGGAGTGCCTGGAGAAAATATGAGGGTGATTTACTGGAGTGAAGCATCTCTGAAGAAAAGCTACAGGACTGCTGTTTGTATTCAGAAAAGTGATTTTGTTCTCGATTATCAGCTTCTAAAAAGGCTTGTACGGAATCAAACTTGTATACATGCAGAACGAAAGAATCAAAAAAATTTAATTCAGAATATTAAGATGTAATAGGTTGAGAGCCAGAGGCATCATCCAAGTCTGACTTTTTTTTTTTTTGGTCAGATCTCGCAGAGCTGCAATTTCAGCTTACCACTGTTTGATGATGGTCATTTATCACACTGTATATTGGAAAGGCTTGGAGTTGTACTTTAGGTTTTGCTAATTAAATGAATCAGCACAAATCATGTATCCTTGCAGGCATTGATCACCTAATCAATCACCTCGTTAGACATTGAAACAGAATGCATGCCATTACGCTTGCAAGAACAACTTTAAAACAGTAGACAGCATGCACGCCATTACGCTTCCAAGAACAACTTTAAAACAGTTCTTCGTATAAGAGTTTGGCAAAAGCTTATTAGAGCTACAATGGAAACAAGAGAACACGAAGCTATATATAATGCATTTTCTGGCTGAAACACGCCATTAGGCCTTCCCAAAAGACCAAGAACGGTTCATTGCAAATGACAGAACCTAGAATTAACTATAAAAGACAAGAACACTGGCAATTAAGAAACACGGCGATCTGCGTACTCTGAGCTCTGCAGCATGCTGCCACACATGTGCCATGTAAGAAGAAACAAGATAAAGAAGATCAGAAGAACCTCACGCGCACCTCTATTTAGGATCGATTCCAGCAGCCAAAATCCCCTCGAGAAGCAGGAAAGGAAGGCACCCCTCTTCCTCTCACAAAGAAGCACTACTCTTTCTGGTTTCTTTCCTAGCAAGGCCAAACCCAAGAGCTTTGCTTCCGCTGAGAAGCAGATAGGTTGGCATGCTTGTATGATGATATATCTAGTGAGGCACCAGGGAGGAGGAGGAGACTATTAGATTCTCACCTGCCATGAGTTTCACACATACAGCCCATGGTGGGGCCTTTTGTAGGCATGCCAAACAAATCCAAGCCACTTTGGCCAATGAGTTCATGTATCTTAATGTGTGAAAGATGCTTCCATGTAGTGCCAAGAAAGGGATAGGCCTAAGATAAACAAGACCCAGCTATTATATATATTCCCACCTGCAACCTTAAAAGCTTATGTCTCCCCTGATATCTCCACACAGTACAGCACTCTGGCTATACTAGGGTATATCCAGGCACTTGGTGCCCTGCTTCTGGTTGTACTTCAGTCCATAAAGAAACCAATTTTCTGTACTAATGTTAAGGTTACATCACATATAGGGATATTTTCTGGCAGCCATCTTCAATGTTTCTTATACACTGTCAAAAATGTTGAGTGTACATGCTTTAGGCGATCCATTCTATGCTTGACATGCATTAATTTAGAGCATATTTACGGTACACTAAATTGAATATCAACTGTTCATTCTTTTCGATCCAATAGATCAGATTAACTAGAGTTTACTTATACTACACATGGTAGTAGAGTAGTAGAAACACCTTTAACAAATCAACGGTTAGATGTGATTTCTACTACACATTTTATACTACAAGTATAATCCACTGTAAAATTTCTCTTAATTTACGCATATGCATACGCAAATCTCATCATCGCGGTATTGGTTCTTGATATATCGGGGGTTTTTTTTTGTTGTACTTGTTGGGGTTTCGTAGCGCACTAGTTTTCTGAATGTTTCTGTGGATCACTACTTGGCGTGCGAGAATCGTTGAGCAGACAACTCGACATGCAGTAGTGTGTTTAGATCTCTCGTATTCACATGCGCAGCGGGTTAGCACTGTCATTACGAGTTGTCCAAGCCCTAAAATATCGCTTATAATACTGTCATCCTAAGTCAAAAGTCAAAACATATCAGCTTCGCATGAAAAATAAAGCTACCGAACGATTGAGACAGGTCCAGTAATTAAATATTAGTGTAGAAGATGTCGTGCTTTCACCAGGATATATAACTTAGTTTCAACTTTCTACGCCTAAGTATTCCGTTCGAATTTTCTGACTTAAAAATCCGGAAAAAGAAAATGCAACTGTGGCTAAGGAAAACCACTTATTACTATGATTACTTATGTTAGCTAACAGCAGCATCTTGTAAATTAAGTCAAAGGGATTCAGAATGTAAAAAAAAAAGTCTAAGGGATTAAGGGTCCTTTTTTGTCGAGTTAGACTAATTTACGCACAATTTTAATTTACCTTGATATCAACATAAAGATGCTAGTCGCTAGGCCTTTCATCACCTAGGGCACCATGATCCAAAACGGGTTCAAACCAGTTTACTAACTAGTTCAAACAAGTTTGAACTGAAATTCGAACTAGAGTTTCTTTTTCTGATGATAGTTTGATTGTAGGTATGTGCTGATTATATATATAAATCAGCAAAGTATGTGATCTAAATTCGTTCAAATATTTGAATTCGAGTATATTTTTTCAAATATATATATATATATATATATATATATATATATTTTAAACCGCGTAGTCTAGAATTATTCATCAATTTTCTCTTTTAACAATCTAACCAATTTTGTGCGTTATTCTTGTAAGTACCCAAAAAAACATCGTTTGGTCATGATCATGTTTGATAACTGGATAGACATCGTTTGGTCACACTCATACATTGGTGCAGGCCACCTAGTAGTATATACAGACAACTGAGACTTAATTTGATCAGATTTACAATATAAATTGCGCCCTGATTGGTAGTCCATATACAATTCGGGGTTCGTGCATGTGGTTGGATTGCCATGACTCATGAGTTAATGTAGTGGTTGGTGGTATGCATTGACCCCCCCTAGCCATCTCAGATTTGAGAGGAGATGCAAACTAATCTAGTATTATTTATTCCACAGATTTGGACAACTGAGAATATGAAATGAACCAAACACTGCATGGTTATTTCCAAAGCATGCATGCGTGCACGCATGATGTCAGCCATGTCACTGTCTGTATATCTCATTAATTAATTGGCTTTGCTTGTCCCTTCCCATCATTTTCTAGCTGTTTTGTAGACTTATGATTTACTTTGTGTTAAGCGAAGATTTGGTTTAGTTGGTTGGATGGACGTGTTTATCCTTGGGTACGACTATGTAAGGTTAACTCATGGATCTAAATTCTGGCAAAATTTCAGAACCGTCCTCCTCTTTTCCTCCGAGATTTTAAATCTCGGTAGGACAAAAAAAATCTAAAATGCTACAGTAACTTTCAAAAATCTTGGCGAGAACTCGGTCATTTCGACCGAAATCTTAGAATTTTTTACCGAATTTGATTGGATATAGGGTCAAGACCATCCACAACAAATTTTAAAAAAAAAAATTATGTGTTTTTGGTCGGTTCAGTTTGACCGAAATCTCGGTGATTTCGGGTGAAACCTCGGAAATCCCAGTTGAAAAATGACCAGATTTGAAATTTGGTTTTTGAATTTCATCTAGATTTTGTTTGAAATTCCAAAATCTCGCTGAGATTTCGTATTTCAGTCACTTCGAGATATATACCAAAAACAAAATTTGAAACTTTGGGTTGGCCTCAAACTATAAAATTTAATGTCAACTCTCTAGAGGGCCACGTGTTATCTTCATCCATCTCCCTCATCTCTTTTTTTCTACTCACTTCCCCCACATCCAGCTTCCCTCTCTAACATAAAATTTTAAAATTAGAACATTTAAATTTTGAAAAATATAAATAGGAATTTTCAACTCAAAAAACTCAAAAAAATTCAACTCAAAATTTTATTCGAAAAATTTCAAATTAGGGAGTTTCAACTCGGAAAGTTTCAAATCAGAAAGTTTCTACTCCGAATGTTTCATCTCGAAAATTTTCAAATCGAAAAGTTTCAACTCATAAAACTTTCAGTTCAAAAAGTTTTGATTCAATAAACTTTTAGTTCAAAAAGTTCTGATTTAAAATTCAAGTAAAAATTTCAAATTGGAAAGTTTCAACTAAAAAAATTAAAATTAAAAAGTTTCAATTCAAAAAAAATCAAATTGAAAAGTTTTGACTCTGAAAATTTTAAATTCAAAAAATATTAAAATTAAAAAAATTTGCCTCGAAAAATTCAAATTGGAAAACAAAAAAATTTTATGGTGGTCGCACTATTGATGGAAAGAAGAGACAATGGGCTCAGCTGGTGCTTCCACTATTAAGACGCGGATGAAGGTTCATGTCCAGAATTTTTTTAAAAAATAATACTTTTTTTAAATGTATTGTAGTATTAATACGCGAAATTTTTTTTCAAAAATAACACCTATTGGCCAAACGGTATGGCGAAATAGCTATTATTTTCGCCGAATGGTACGGCGAAATAGCTATTTTCGCCAAACGATATGGCGACAAATGCCTAATTGCGCAGTTAACCGCTAGGCGATAAATTCCACGGTAAACGAGGGTATTATCATCGAACGGTTTGGCGAAAATAGAGTTGTCGCTATACGGTACGGCGAAAATAGAGTTATCACCATACGGTACGGCGAAAATAGAGTTATCGCCGTACGGTACGGCGAAAATAGCTTCTTCCCCCTAAACTCTAACGTCCGACTGTTAACTGCGTAATTAAGCAGTAGTCGCCGAAATAGCTATTTCGCCATACCGTTTGGCGAATAGGTGTTATTTTTGTAATTTTTTATTTTCCGCGTATTAATACCACAATTTATTTTTAAAAAGTATTATTTAAAAAAATTCCTCCATGTCCATATGTCACTCTTCCAGCCTCAGTTGCAAGCTAGCAATGGTGCAGTTGACAGTAAAATCTGCTTGATAGCCATAGTTTGCTGCCTAACCCATGTTATTGGAACGCGAATTTAATTTGTTTGGTAATTTTCCATTTTTTAATGGGCGTTACTACGAGCCGGACGTCCAATCCAGCACATTTCTTCGGACGCTCGTGCAACACTTTTTTTAACGTCTGCAACATTTTTTCCCGAGTGCACATTTCTACTGTTATCAAAGGAAAATATTTCACACGTAGGAAGAAAATGTTTCACACTTAGAAAAAAAATATTGCAGCGCGTCCGAAAAAATCGGACGTCCGATCAGTCATCCCGTTTTTTTCATTAGTTTGTCATGTCAGTAATAGTGCGCAATCGTGTATATATGTATACGTGCACCTGTTATCTACCTTGCAAAAAAAAAAAATCGAAGAGGTCATCTTGAGCCTACGACCTCTTGGATCCGTTATTTTTGTCGCTGTATATCCAAGCAAGAAATTCTTGGTTCTAGAACCATATGACTTGTTTTGTTTCACGATATTTTTGTTGAATATCTAGGTATTATTTTGATTTCAGATTTGAATATGAAATATAATTCTAAAATAATCAAACACAACAAGCAAGACAGAAGATATCATATATTTCTGAAAAGTAGATTTAGAAAATACCACATATTTTCTGAAAAGTATATCTAGAAATGATGTGTACGAGATGAACAAAGGGAAGAATTCTTACGATAGGCTTGATGACAAAATGGATGCAGCGCAGTAGCGACCGGCCGTAGAGGAAGTAGTTGACGCAGAGGAAGCTCGAGCGGTCGCGCAGTTGCGCTGCCCAGAAACCTTATTGCCACCCCCGTGCAGGTTCTCGCGGCGGCAACGGTTCGGAGATCTCGCTCTCCCTGCCTCGCGGTGCACGCCGAGAGGAAGGTCAGTGAAGAACGAGCGCAGCACGAAGACGCAACACAGATCACAATGGATGAACGCGAGTGCCAGAGCAAAAAAACTCATTTCAGTCTGGACGTCTCCAGATTTTATAGCCTCGCACCAGTAACGGTCAATAATTGACCATTACAACACCATTAAACGCTAGTAAACTGCAGGTCATTCAAATGACTGTTTCTATTAGAAACTGACGCCATTATTATGGCTATTTCAATTCTAAGTAAATGACCCTATTAATTCACTAATAATAGAGAGAAACCGAAAAATAAAAGGGTTTAAACGTGCTAGGATTTAATCCACTGCACAGCGACCCGCAACGTCGCAAGCCACGCGGGAAAAATACGCGGTAATTCGCGGAATACGCGCGCACGACTTTAGCCGTGCTCCTCACCCTCCATATGCCTCATTACAAGGCATGGTGAGAGCTCTCCGTTTTAAATTGGTACTCTCCTCTCTCAACTAGCAATATGATATTATTCTTTATAGCTTTGGCATTAGAGATAAATAGGCCACTTGGGCCTTATTTCTAACAATTTTCCCACACTCCCACACTATTTCTGGTATCTGAAGTGCTAAGTACCCAGCGTTGAATTTTGCTGCAACTTGAACAGTGAATGTATCTGGGAAACTCAATCTAACCTTCGATTTTTTGGATCAGCCGTGTCAGAACTTTTGACAATTTACAGCATGGAAATCATGCCATCATTTAACTAACATTCATCCATGCGCATAAAAGGACACCAGCTAACGAACATGACCTAATTATGTACCAAAGATTTGATATGTTTTGATGGGTCTAATCTTTTTCCTTAGAATTAGGAGCACTAAAATACAATGTTGGTTGGATGTGGTCATCGATCGAAAGCGATGGAGCATGCATATATCTGCAAGGTAAACAAAACAGCAATCTATCTCTCACGAGTTAAGATTGCCCTGTTAAAGTTGACCGATTGCTTGCATTAATTAATTTGTAGACCTTGATTTACTTCTAGATGGCTTGCCATAACACGTGACACAAAAGTCTCAGCAAAAAACTGTACATAAATTATCTAGAAATTAAGGCACCGTACGAAGAGTAGTTAAGCTGAGACATCCAACATGCTTTAGATATGGTTGGAGAGATTTGAGTTTGTCAATAATTGAGTCGTAAACTCGTAACAGCTAACCACCATCGATTAGTCTAACTAGTGCATGTGGCACCTCATTTTTCTGGTTGGCAACCTTTTTTCCGCGAGAAAACGAGGCTTAAGATCTACTATGGCTAAACTAAACTAAGGTTATACGCAATGGCGAAGACAGCACTGGGGCACTATGGGCCTTGCGCCCCTGCTCGGCTGGCCCAACAAGCCCATTACCCCCTTGGTCTGGCCCAGTTTTCACCACTCCAATCCTTCACCCCATGACGCATGAGCAACCCTAATCCCCATTCCAAATTTCCAATCCTGCTGGTGCTCGTGCTCTCGATCTCAATCGGCCGGCACATTAGCCGGCCAGCCGCGCTCGCCAGCCACTGGCGCGTTGCGCGCCGCCGCTCGCCCCGTCGCCAGTCGGCCCGCCAGCCGTGCCGCGGCCGCCGCCAGCGCGCCGGCCGCCAGCTGCCTCGGCGCTTGACCATTGCGGCCTTACTGCGCCCGGCCGCCCGTCGGCCGCCGAGCCGCCCGACCTACGCCGAGCCGCCCCGGCCGGCCGGCGATCGCCTCGGCGCCGACTCGCGACGCCTCTGCCGCGCCACCTCGGCCTTGACCTCGGCGACGCGCGCCGACCTCGGCGCTTGACCTCGGCGACCGCGCGGCCGGTCTCAATCTTAATCTTCTTTGTCATTACGTCAATTTGTCAAAGCCTCAATGACTTGGTATAATGGTATGAGCAATTGAGTATTTTTGTGTTGTCTGAGACCACCTATATAAAATCTGATTCTCTGAAGTTAGCATCAGTGCATCACTAATACCATATGAATGGATGAATCGTATATAAAATCTGATTCTCTGAAGCTTAGCCCCCCCTCTAATATCGTCCTGGCTTCGCCACTGGTTATACGTACCTTGAAGAATAAAAACTAAGTTTACAATGTAAGATGCATGCATAACAAGACCATTTTACAAGTCAGTATGAAGCTACGTACGTACGTACCTTAATTGTTTTAAAGAGCTTAAGCTTAATTCCTTGTGTCCCATGCGACATGCGATTGGAAGTATGCATGCTCTCTTGTAATTAATTAGGTCAGTACATGATTGTCTCATGTCATCATCTCAACACACACACACATGCAGTTTAAAGGTTGCCATGTTAAACTCTTCCTTGTGTTTTGGCGCAAGCTAGGGAACAAAACGTGAAGATGTAACCTGATCTCGTCCTCTACTAACCGCGTTTCTCACAAACAATTGTGAACGCACATGCATGGATTCTCCTAATGCATGTGCTTAATTCTCTTACATATATTATATGTTCCTGTGATGACCAGCTCCATGCATGTAAACCCTTTGTATGATAGCTAGGAGGTTCAAAGTGCACTTAAAGTGCAGTGTAGCTAATATATGTATTCTCCTGTCTGTCTGTAACATCTGTCGAAAAGTGTAGACAAAAAGCAACTGGGCCTTAAAATACGCAAGACAGCAGTAGCAGCTGGTCGCGGTAGCTGGGAGCTGCAATGTCTAGAAATGCCACTAATAATACCTAAAACCTAATCATTAATAATTGCGGTTGCTCTATGAATCACTAATTGTTTGTGCATATATTTAAGCATATACTCTACTGAATTTTTAATGCCCTTTAGTGCACAGACCTCCTACCTGCAGGTATGTTCATCCATCTATAGTAAATTCTAATATATCCCACTATATACGTACTCCCTCCGTCCTGTAATATAAGTTCAAACCCACTATTACGCACTGAGCAAAGATAGTAAATCTAATAAAAAAAAATTAGTGTTAGTGGAATTTGCATATCCTATTAAATGACACATTATAACTGCTCATCCACCTTTTCTACATTAGAGAAAGGGTGTATGGTGAAAATATTACAAGATGTTTGCAATATATTTATATTGTAAGTGAAAGGCCATGTAGAGATCTACCCATGTTTGTGTTTAGTGTTTGACTGTGTTTGAGCTTATGGTGCTCAGGTTTGAGATTGAATCGAGTTTGCTTTGGTTTTAAGTAATTTGAGTTGCTGTCCAGACCAGAGGTCAGAACCTTCAGTGGTCGGAGGCTTGATTGGTGATAGCCTTGAAGTGGTCCAGGCTTGACTAGTGGTAGACTTAAGTGATCGTGGCCTGAAGTTATCGGGGACTAACTCAGTTGGCTGATTACTATTTGCATATCATTTTGAGCAATGCTATGTGATATATTTTTTTTGTATGTGATGATTGCAGAACTTCAGAGATGGGTCATGGTGAGGCAGAGGAGATCGGCATTAGGCTTGGAGAGCTGAGGTCCAGACGGTCAAGGTGACCTCAGAAGATGATTGAGGTTGGGGAGTGGCTGTAAGCCGAGATGACAAGTGGTTGGATGAGATGCTAACTTAAGCCCTACTCAAGCGAAGAAGGATCGTTGGATCAAAGGTTTGCGGGTGGAGTAGCGATTAAGCTAGGTCTAGTGGTTAAAACCTGTTATGCTAGTGGGTTACGGGTAAGCCCATGTGTATGAGTGAGGGAGTGAATCTCAGCTCTTGATAAGTTTTCGTGAGGGCCAAGTGGTTATCTACAGGTGGAAGTTTCTCGCAGTGTGCTATAAGTAGAGGTCCAGCCCAAGGGTTTTAGTTGTGGTTGTGGGAAGGATTTAGATTTTCTTGTGCTATCTTGAGCTTTGCCCACCTAGTAGTAAGGCTTTGTAACCATTCCTCTCAGCTAAAATAAAATACAAGTTTTGGTTGCCCTTTCCTCTTAAGTTTTTTATCTTCTTGATTTCTTGATCTCTCCCTTTCTCTTGTTCTTTTGGTACAATGATGAATGATTGATGGATGAATCTTCTATAGATCATATTTCAATTATTTAGGCTAGCTGCAACTCCCTTTTCTATTTTCTTGCATGAAACATGTCTTTTGCTTGAGAGAAGAAAGATCTTTGGTAGATCGTATTCTTGCTCATTTTGGGGTGTTTCTTTAGTGTTCTTGCCGTGACATGTGAGGTCATCTAAGATCATCTTGATAATCAATTCCCTACGAGCAAGCTAAGGGTGAAGTTCTTATGTTTGACCTGATTTGGGTGCAACCTTCACTATACTGGAAAAAGGTCAGAACTTAGACGTCAATCCTTATAATTGAAGGTTGGAATAGATTCTTGAAATCTATAGGAATGTGCATGCAAAGTTTCACGAGTTTTGAATTAGCTGATCTAAAGTTACATCGATTCTTGGTTTTAAGATTGTGTTGATTTTACTATTTATTTGAACGCTGTTCATCCACCAAGTGCTCTTGACCCGTTCGAAGTAATGTTCATCTGCCTGGTGCTCCTGATCATTTTTGACTAGTGTCCATCTGGCCGGTGCTCCCGATCAGTTCCGAGTACTGTTCATCTGAGCAGTACTCTCGACCAGGTCAGGAACTACTGTTCATTCGATCACTGTTTACCCGAACACTGTTTATATGACCATCAGGTCGGGTAACTATCCATCCAAACACTTGTTCGAATTATACAGTTCATTCGATCTATTCGGGATATTTTATTTGGCTCCTATTTATCTCTCATTAGTCGCCGTTTTCGGTCCTACGGTAGGAGGTGTTTTCAAAAAATACGTACGGAGGTAGTATGTGGTGTAGGTAATTGTCCTACAGTAGGAGATGTTTTCAAAAAATACGGAGGTAGTATGTGGTGTAGGTAATTGTAACTTGGAACTTGAAAAGTCTCCCATGGATGGAAGGAGTACATGATAATCCAATTGGATAGCTTCCGGCCCTCTCGTTCCTTCTATCTCAGGGTACGTGTGTGTCACACATGGCATGGACAATGGAAGGCCCACAAGCAGCACATCACACGTTGCCAGGGTACTAGGAAGGCACACACAACCATCCATGGACCATGGTAGGGGCAATCGATCATTGGGTTGCATCTACATCTCTACATGATCATGACATATTTTTCTTATCATGGATTCATGGGTCCAGTGCACCTAGTCCCATCCCAATAAACAAATTGAAAAAGGAAGAGGGTTGGATCGATGGATCGACACCGAATAGATGAAAAGGCCTGTAGAGTAATGATCCATGTTATATTAAAATAAAAAAAAGGCATTGTACTCCATAAAGGAAGTTCGGCCAAGCAAGAAAAGGATTGGATATGTCCACGAGTGTCTAGTCAAAAGCCGGCCATGGTTTAGGTTGTGAGGTTGCCCTACAGCTCCAAAGTAGCTAAGCACTCATCCAGAAACATTGTCCCAGCCGTTTGTCTCAACACCACAGCATCCTAGATTTCATTCCTTCTTTCAGACAAACCTTTACAGCTGATTGGAGCTCCTCCACAACAAAAAGCAGATTGATTGCCGGAAAACTACATCTCTCGTATTTTGGACGCTAATACACACAAGAAGAAAGTATAGATTAGTCAAAGGTGTAAGTGTCTACAAGCTAGGAAAATCGATGTGGTGTGGCGAGGAGGAAGAGTTCAATGAAAATTGAGTGTGCACGTCGATCCAGGACGTACACGCAATCAAGCAAGGTATATAGATCCCATCATGTTTTACTACTACGTCTTAACTAGGACACCTCTAGCTGGCCGACATGATGCCACAATATATACAAAGGTGACTGACTATACACATGGATTTATATGATTGCAGAGTATTACTAGAGCAATAGGGATACTTGGGACACATCGATCACATCCAACATGAACACTTCTCTTACTCTTCAATGATGGATATATCTCCCCAACCCAACCAAAGGTACCAATCGATCGATCGATCAGACACGTAGGATATTCTTCTTGTTGATCCATTCATCCGACCACCCACCAACCCATTCATGCAAAAATGTTACTAAATTGTTTTTGATATCATAATTAAGCTCCCGGAAGAGTTGCACGCTAATTAATCTGGCTGCTAACCCGCGCAAGAGGAAAAGGTTAAACAGTAGTGTACTTAACTTGTCAAAGATTCGCTGAACAATCAACCAGATGTCCGATCAATGGAGCTTATTACATCGATCAGAGTCCACAATAATCTATTTAATTAGCTAGCAAGCCATCCGGCAACACCTAATGATCATATAGTTTGGCCCATGCTTAACTTTTTGCTTGTCCTTCACCGGACCGGACAATGCTTAAATCACAATACTATGGGCCTGTTTGGAGAGCTGTGGCTAGGCTAAAAAATTGTTTTTGGTTTGTTGGGCTGTAAAGCAACTGTAGCTGGCAGCTGTAGCTTTTCTTGCTATGTCATTTGGCAAACTAGATGCTGCAGCTATAGCTTTTGGGGACGACCGTGTGGACCCGAGTGAGGAGGGAGTCAAGGAGGCGGTACCCAAGCCGAAGGAAGTTGAGAAGGCGATCGGGCGGGGAGACGATGGGGCGACAAGGGAGGCGGAGTGAGTGAGGAGGCGGTCAAGCGAAGTCACAGCTGAAAAGCACATCCCTACCTGCTGTGGCTTTTAAAGTCTTGGTGTGGTTTACTCTGCACTTTGATTGGGCTGTTTGGGAGAGCTTTAGGCCCAAAGCTGAAACCCAGTGAAGCACAGCTCCCCTAAACATGGCCTATGTTATGTACAGTAGCTATGTCCATAGCCAAGCAGTGTCCAGTCCAGATATATTTGATCTCACGATCGAGTCGTGAACTTTAATGAGTTGTTGCATGCCTCAGGATAGCTATGTTAACCAGCTGGTCCATTTCAAAGAAGTTGCCATGCACTGTGGATCAGGAGTCTATTTAATTTGGAGCTTTGCTCGTCGTAACAGGAGCCTAACACGCCACACTGTCGTGCATGGAAACCTTCCGAGATCACCGCAAAAACGGAGAAGAATTAATGGAGACCTTGTAACTTGTCCGCCTAGAAATGTCGACACCCTAGGCTGCAGATGAATCGCACTCGCAGAAAGACGATGGCCTGCGAGTGCTTTGGGTCCAGATCAGAGATGCATCTTATCTCATCTCACCTCGACACCGGCATGAGACCGACGTGACATCAACCGTTGATGACACGACCCAGCCAAGCATCGACGGACGGCCTGCCTGTGTTTGTACCTGATAAAGCTCGATGCTCATGCACGCTTGCAGCAAAGGTTTAAGCTTTGGTACGTTCAGTTGCTGACGTGGACGCTCGACCTCGCATCGCAGGCCGAGGAGGGTAGTGGAGCGTTTAGGTTTGTGCCCTAGTAGACCAGGCTTCTTTGATGCTTGCAGCCACTCAACAGCGGACAGGGATCCTTGGTAGTCTATGTACGTGGGGACCGTAACTTAAGCAATCCCCACAGGCGTGAGCCACCCGATCGAGCAATCTAACGGCTCAGATCGTCTAAACCCGTTTGCTACAGTAACAGTACTGTTTTTGCTACACTACTGGGAATCGATCTAAGCTGTCGCTTTTTGATCTAACGGCTGACACACAATTGCTTAAGTTGCAGTTATAATACCAACAACATATAAACCCTGTCCCTCAGCAGCAGTAGGGCAGCAGTAGGCTAGCAGTAGCAGATGGGCAACTAGTGCAACAGATCCATGTGCCGCATAGCGCACGCAACAACAATGTTCACCACAATTATTCGGTCGTAACAATCAATCGATCGAGCCGACAGCATGAGCGAGATCGGCGCCTGCGTCGGTAACAGCAGGTACACGTGACGCCATACGGCTTGCACACTTGGCACATCACCATCTAACTCCAGCTCCCCGAGAGCATGTATATGCAAGCGACAGTGAAAGAAGAGATACTTCCAAAACCCCCAAAAAACTGATTGGGCAGCTAGGCAGACAAAGGTTAGGCAATTAGCGAATAGCTAGCTAGCTACGCATCACCATCACCATCACCAACACAGAATAAAACTACAGATTAATGGCAGCATGTATCACACACCAACACACAAACAAATAGCATCGCATCGCGTCGCACTGCAGACGTCTGCGTCGCGCTGCAAAAGGCCAGGGTACAAGTTCCATGGCAGTATCTATCCTCTCTGGAGCACACCAGCCCGATCGATTGGAATTTTCCCCTCTAGTTTGTCACTTTCAGAGTGCCCAAGTTGGCGTCGAGATCTTCTTTCCTGGAGCTGGAACTGGAGCAACTACCAATTAAACCTAGAATGCGCAAGAGGCCGATCGAGCAAACAAGCGATCGAAGAACCGGCCGCTAGCTTGTCCTGGCGTCGCTGCTGCTACCAGTAACAGCTCCGTACTACTCATGCCGACGGGTTTTAATTCGCAGAATGGTATATCGATGCACAACTAAGTATCTTCTGTACACTTGCAAGCAAGCATATAGCTACCATTCGTTTGCTTCAAGATTTGTGCAACTTGTACTAAGAGAAAAAGCATAGAAGCACCTCTCAAATTCGACCGATCTTTTCAGACGGTCCGAGCAAAATGGTAAGGAAACCACAGCAGATTACCTGCTATATATTCTTTGCTGTGATGCATGAACTGATACATCATCTCAAGTTGGTTGGAGGCTTAAGCCCGAAGTGAAAGCGAAAGGGATGACAACCTAATTTTCATGGCTTCTAGTGGGCAGGAGGACTAGTATTAAAGTGGATCGGTGGCTGCTGCAACTTAAAGGTGCCTGCATTTGTTCATCACAGCTAGCTGAAGACTTTTCTTGGTTATCCTTTTTCACATCCGCCTAGCTGAACTGATCTATCACGCATGTGAAAAGGTGAAGGAAGAAGGGGAGGTAAAGCATAAATGAAAGCACCTCTCAGGAAGAAGAAGAAGATCGCACACTTTGTCGTCCCTCGGTTGCACGCCTAACACGACAAAGGAATATGACTTCGGTTGACCATCCAGAAGCAGCCACAAGCTAGCTACTCGTTAAAAGTGACCAAGATCACTTCAGTTCTGGATTCCTTCAGCTCAGGTATTCGGTTTGGTCTAGTTTAATTAGTTCTTGCCACTAAGCGGCGAAATCGTCTTGTTTTCGCGACGGGCTATCTCATGCCGGTGAAAGAACGTGGGTGCGTACGTGTTTGTAGTCCGGCTGTTGTTCTCCTTTTATACTGGCCAATTTTTTTAAAAAAGAACTTGGTGGCAAAAGCAAAATTCACTGTAGATTAGGAACGGTTCCTTTTCAATCATGGATGGGCATCTGGTGTTGTGGGCATCGGATCTGGTCTAGAAGCTCACTTTCAGAAAAGGGAGTAGCTAGTTCAGTTTGGTAGTGGTAGAGAGTAGGAAGTAAAGTGCATCCATGGCACCGTATTCTCCACTGATCAGATCGATTGAACCGTGCATGTCAACATTGCATGGAACTCGAAAGAGATTCTCCTCATTCCTGCAGGTTCTTGGTATTCTGTCCTAATTGCAACTGCATGCATGATCCCATTTGCAGGAATGGAATATGCTACTGCACTTTGGAGCTTGGAACCATGCATCATTCGAGAAGCGTCGAGACCAGTTTGATTAACGCAAGGACCAAGAAGACCAAAGATGAAGCTATTAGTAGACAAGTATACGTGCTGTCGTGGTTCGTGAACTGTGCTGTGCGTGTAGCAAACTGGAGAAAATTCTGTCAGAAGAAGAAGAAAGAGCGAACTCAAAAGGAGATCGAAATGGGCCGACTTTTATACATTGGTCCTGACAAAGTTCAGAGCCCAAGATGAAAGAAAACCCGTGTAAAAAAACCGAGGCATGGCAAGAGAAAAGCCCATAGACTTCAGCCCGATAAAAGCCCATAGACATCGGCCCGCATAAGGCCCGTCTGAACCCGCGAGCGACCGAGCTAGGGTTCCAAGCCTCGCGCTCCGTATATAACCTCACCACCACCTCGCGCCGCTGCCTTCTCCGCCTCGCATCCAGCTCGCGCGCCTCCCCGCCGTCTTCCCTAGCTCTCTTCGTCGCGGCCACCGTGAAGGAAGGAGGGAAGGAGACGAGATGGGTCACTCCAACGTGTGGAACTCCCACCCCAAGAACTACGGCCCCGGCTCCCGCGTCTGGTGATTGACCCCTCTTAACCACTCGCTTCGTCTCTTGGTCCTTCCCGTGTGCGATTTGTGATTCAAGAAGCTAGTAGCTGCGCCTGAGGCGGATTTGTAGGGTGGTAGATAGGTTATCGGTTCTTGATGCCATTTTGTGTAGCTGAGCAGACGGTGCTTGGTTGTGATGGGCGATGTCGAGGGATCTGGAACAGTGTTTGCTGCGATGCATGATTACTTATCTTAAATGAAATTGGCTACCCTTATTAGCATGGTTCGAATGTTCGACGCTGTGTACTCGTGTATATATGTAGTGATTTAGGGCTCTAGGTTCTTGAAGTCTAGGTGCCTGCTTGCTTTTTTTGTGTGTTATATATACACTGGTAGGAGTAGTCGGTATGGACCTATAATCTGATGTTGTTTACTGACGATTAGTGCAAGCCCTGCTGTGTCTGTTCCTGTGATACAATCTCTGGTTTTGTGTGTAAACCCATTGTTGAAGAAGTTTGCTCTCCAAGTTTTATTATCATAGTTCGATGCAGATAATTGCATGAAGTGGTCTCTGTAATCATTTTGATCTGTTTGAGCTTTCGTGGTCTTGCTCATGTCAATCTCTTTTGGTAGGCCTCAGATAGTTTGCTTCATTTCGCTGTCATATCTTAAAGTTACCTGTTTTGGTGTAAATTCGCATTTATTTGGTACTGCTATTGCCTATGGATTACGTGAAACGCTTTAGGGTTAAATGACAATTTTTTTCAAATCGAATGTGAGGTACTGAGATGTCTATACATATCATCTGAACTGCATTGTTTGGGAGATGTTGGCTAAAAGAATAATCTAATTAGTATTTGTTATGTGCTAGAGAGTGATTTATCCTATACTGGATAAATTTATTAACTCCAAGCTTGTTAATTTTGGCAGCCGGGTCTGTGGGAACCCTCACGGGCTGATCAGGAAGTATGGGCTCATGTGCTGCAGGCAATGCTTCCGCAGCAACGCCAAGGATATTGGCTTCATCAAGGTATACTCCTAGCCTATTACGCTCCTTCCGCATGTGTGGTAGCCCAACAAGTTTTGATTACTTAGTTTTGTCTGGATCACTTGAAGTGCTTTATGCAAGCATATATTTTGTGTATTTTGATGATTTTTATCTACTGAAACTTGTCCTGTATAATATACTGTTCCGGTAATTTTTTATTCAAGTCAAATTTTATAAAGTTTGTGATCATTGCACTAATGAACTGATCTGCATGTGGGACTGTTCTGGTTGCATATATATGTCTGTAGATGCGTTAACTTCAGACTGATAGGCTCTATCCTTCTAAAATTATAGACTAGGATCTTTCATCCAAGTGAAAAATACTCTCAGCGATTTGTGTTCTTTTCCTTGCAGTACCGTTGAAGACATTTTGCCTTGCTGCTGTGGCTGAGAACTTCACCTGCATCAAAAGAGATGGACCCTTTAATAGAAGGCTTAATTTATGTGCTTTAGATTCTTGTCAGAGTACTGTTCTAGTAAACTCGTTGAAGTTTTTGATGAGATCAATGTGGTTGTTGAAGTAACTTCGTAATCAAAGATTGAAGTATGTTTTTATATGTGATGTCATAGATTGGTTCTACTTGTGTTGATGCCGTAAACGCTATTGTATTGCTTGATCTATTGGCTTGAATAGTTCTTGCTTCATGCCTTCATTGTTACATGATGATGACTACTACATAGTCACCTCTGGACATCAAAATTCTAATGCAAATGGAATCGCTGTTGGATCTATATCATGCGTATCAGTGTAGTCACTTAAACAATGTATACATACATGAGTTTTGACCACGGCTGCCAATGGTCATGCTTGTATTCACGGAACGAGTAGTAATGAGTAATAAGGATTGGGATTAATGTCGCCTTCCTGTAATTACGAATTGGCAAAGATCGGATGCCGCATTCTCTCCTAGTAGTAATTCGTATGGAGTCTTCATCCCAATTACTCTTGATGGCATGCGATCAATGAAATCGGTGGCTGTCATTATAGCTTCACTCCACAAGAACTTGGGTACATTCATTGTGGACATCAGTGATCGAGCTGCCTCTAGGATATGATGATTTTTTTTTTCTTTCTGCCACTCCATTTTGAGGAGTTGTGTTTGGACAGGAAGTTCGATGCAATATACCTTGTGTTGACAGAAGGCACCAAATTCCTTATTTATGCATTAGTTCCACTGTCTGTCCTGATCATTTGAACCTGTGTATTGAACTGAGTTTTAACAAGAGCATAGAAATCATAGAAACATCATAATACCTCATACTTGTGCCTCATAAGGTACACCCATGTCATACGAGAGTAACAATCAATGAATGTAACAAAGTACTTCATTTCACTAACAGAAATAACATGACATGTCCACACATCTGAATGAATCAACACAAAAGTAGATATACTCCTGATTCCCCTACTCACATAAGATGTCCTTGTGTGTTTTCCAAACTCACAGGTATCACAAACAAGCTTATTTTTATCCACCCCACACATTATATTAGGAAGAACTTTGCTCATTTTATCAAAAGACATATCCCTATTCTATAGTGCTGGAGCATCACCACAGTTTCCTTTTCTCCCATTTTTGATGCTAACACAATACATATTGTATTGTTTAGCACCACACAATCCATGTACCATAGCCAACTACGCATGGTTCCAGTCCCAAGCCTCCTCCCTATTTTTATCTCCTGAATCAAACATATTTCCTGGTCAAAAGTTGCCCGACAATCCATATGATCAATTAAAGCACTTAATGAAACAAGGTTGACTGGAAAAGCTAGAGCATGTAGAACTGATGACAGTTTAATAGTTAGTGTGCATTGAATTGTGCCCACACCGTTAATGGGCTGTGATGTGCCATCAGCTGTTTGGATAGTTTCTTTATGTGTGGGTGGATATTGAGTATATGACTCAAACTCTTCTGATGTGCCTGTGACATGCTTTGATGCCCCTTGAATCTAGGATCCAATCTAGGTGTGACACTTGCAAGAATGTAGATATATGAACACAATTACCTTCCTTAGCATAAGCAAAATGAGCGAAATCCCCAAAGGTGGAGTCCCCTTGGTCTTTATAAGTGGTACTCTCCATCTTCCTCTTAAATTTCCTCTACTACTCTAATACTACCATAGAGATCTCAACTTTGTCAGCGGATCCTTCTTCCTGAACTGCCACATTTGTTCTTTGGTCACTCCTGTATCCACGGCCTCTACCTCCTCTTGGTCCACCTCGGTAATTTCCTCTCCCCCTACCGCGATTTGGATTTCGTGGGGCACGGCAATCATGACTCAAGCGTCCCTTTCACCACAGTTGAAGCAGGCTCTGGTCTCATTAGCCCCTGTCACTGTGAAGGCAGGACGAGAGGGTGTCGTTGCATTTCTCTTCATTACTTTCAACCTAACCTCCTCCTGTGCAACTGTTGCTATAGCTTCCTCCAAAGTAGGAAGAGTAGGCTAATGGAACTTCCCTCAAATTCTGAGTTCAGGCCCTTAAGGAATTGCACCACTCACCTGCATTCAGTCCATTTCTTAACAGTGGATATGCAATCTGCATGAGGCAACTCAAGGGGATCATAGTGATCTAGATCAGCCCATAATCGTTGCAGTTCAGCAACATATTCCATAACAGAATACTCCATCTATCTCGGATCACTAACTCTCTCCTATGTCTCTACCATTAGCATCACATTACCTTTCCCTAAGTACAACTTCGCCAAAACTTTCCATACCTCAACTACCTTTGAGAGGGTCTCGACAATTACAGCAATACTTGGTGACACTAAACTCAACAGCCAAGCCACCACCAATGAGTTGGTAATACTCCAAGTTCGCCATTCTGTATCCATCTTGTCCACTGGCTGAATCGATTCTCGTTCGACAAATCCTTCTAGCCCCTTTGTCTTGAGAATCAGCAATGCCCTCCGTAACCAACTCAAATAATTTTTCACACCCTCCAACTTAACATAATTTGATATCAATTCTATCTCATGTGTTGTCTCGGCATAAGGAACCATTGCCCTACCTGAGGATGATGTTGCACTTGTCTTCTCCATAAGGAGTTGGGCCAATTTCTCAAGCACCTGCTCAATACCTTGGTTGTTCCCCATGGTTCAAGTATTGTGGCCTTTACTTTTCACAGCAAACAACTCAGTAGAAACACAGCAACACCAGCTGCTGCTCGCCATCACTCCCTTTGGCTCGACCTCACTGGTCGCACGACTACACTCCTACCAACTACCGACTGGCTCCTTCCCTGTTTGGCTCTCGGCCACCAACTCTCTAACCCTAGTCGCCGCACGCATGACATAGAACCCCAATAAGAGTGAGACCAAAGGGAGGAGCACCTCACGGGCCGACTCTGCTAGCTCGACACCCGGAGGATGCTGCCTAGCTGAGCTCCTCACAACCCGCGACTACCTCCGCAAAAACAGGGCTCCCGTTTCACTCTAGCTAAGATTGTTTAAGAGTTCTCATTTCCCCACACAAAGATTACCTCTTGAGGTCAGCCAGAGCAAACTCATCGAATGTCTTTTCAAGGTAAAGATGTTGACCACTACCGGCGACCACCACCGGCATGTGTCGCCGCCAGCTCACCGTCCACCCTCGCCTGTCTTGCAGCCACCGATGTCCTCCGCACGCCCGGTGTCTGACCACGACGTGCCCTGCGCCAAATCGTCGGCGTCGCCTTCAGCACGCACACAGGCCGGGGCACATAACCGCCGCCACCCGGGCTCGCCCCCTCCTCAGCTGCGCTGACCTCCAGGTGCCCCATGCCGCCTCCTTCGCTCGAAACCACACCTCCATCTCCGCCTGGCCTCCACCAATCAGGCTCTGCGTTGGCCCGTCGCTAGCCCCCCACCGGTCGACCGCCTTCGGTGGCGTTCCCACCGGCCGCCCGCGCCCTAGTGTTTCACCCTCTCCGCCTCGCACTCAAGACTAGCTCTGATACCATGTTTGGTCTCAATTTGGGTCGTGTTACACTTTCTCTTCTACTACGATAGTGTTTTATATATGTACATGGAGATACGAGATATGATCGGACAAAAAACCAGCCCAATACAACCCAACGGCATGGAAAAGTTAGGAATCGCCTTGATAGTCCTGAAAACATCATCACATGACACAGAACCATATCATATTGACACCTCAAATATAAAATATGTACTCTATTTTGAGCAACGATCTTAGTGGGAATGTCGACGGAAAGAATGGCGAGATCGAGAAAGAAAGAGATTGTCCCTTTCCCTAAAGCTGAAGAAGTTGGCTTCGAGATAGTATCATGGCGGTACAAACACCTTTTTGTTGACTCCGGCTCCCAAAAAATCTGGAGCCTAGGTGTCTCGAGCTTGGACAAATAAACACTGTATTGTTTGAGATTTTCGGGAATTTAGTTCAAACAACTCACAAAAAAAAAAAAAAATCAAAAAAAGCATCCCCTATCCAAACAGGCCAGCACCCATGAAACATCTGACAAGTAAGAAACAACAGTAGGGATAAGAAAAACACAACTGATAGCAACAATAATCTAACGCTGTTGCACCGCGTGTATAGGAAACAGATCTGCTCAAATATATGCAAACCCATGCAGCATTACTTGCAGTAAAAAAAACCCATTCAAGAAAAATCCATTTGGAAGTTGGCAACCAATCTACCAGCCAGTTACTTCTCAATTTGACGCCACAGCCACTCACCTCTACACATTGCTCTCTCTACCTAGTCTCTTCTCTACAACGAGTACTTATATATACGCATCCATTTGGACGCAACAAGTGAACACATGGGGAAGAGAGGAGAGTCCTGGGTTCTTGCAGTACAATCAACCATTTTTTTCTTACTGTTCATACATACTCGTTTCTGATAGCTTTGTTGCATACTTGTTTCATTATCCTCGGAGATCATCAGCACGGATGGTCTCGAGTTCAGAGAATGAGGATGGTTTTGCGTACAAGTTCATCACCTATACCCGGATCACTTCATTCAAATAATGCATATAAAAATCATGGCAAAAACAACAAATGTTCATAACAAACTAGAGACAAGCAGCTAATCACAGTGTGGCAGCAGAGGTTTCAGAGACCGTGCCCTGCGAAAACGTTGCTGGCAACAGCAAACTAAGTTTTTTTTCTCTCTAATTGATGCCATCATGTTTTCATGACAGAGTATGAGGAATAAAATGAATTCACTGCCCTTATATTTGTTCCAAGGGTCCTTTACCCTTGATTTCTTGAGGAAGAAACAAACACACACATATAGAGCACTTTATTGTGCACTATTGTTTTCTAAAGCTGTTATGAAATCAATCTTAAATTTCTTTCTGTATGTAAGGCCTTGTTGAGGCTAATAATCAAAGGGACTAGTTTCTACTCTGCCTATTTTCTCCGAACATTCTGTGGACGAAACATGGAACCTCCTAACCCTCTTTCGCTGCAGCCTGCCGATGGTCGGCAACGAAGATGACCGGCCTCCTCCTCCTCTGTCACCAACAAAGAGGCTGGGAGGAGGAGCGCTAGAGGAAAATGGAAAGACGAAGTGGAAGACCCCGCCGCCACCGCCGATGAGCTGAAGGCCACCAGCGGCGGCGGCGAGGGGGAAGGTGAAGAGGGAGGCTCCCTTAGTTGGGCCCTTGGGGGAAGGTGAAGAGGGAGGCCTTTTCGAATCCTTTTGACTGATATAATCAAGATCTCACGAAGATTAATAGGTAGAACCCAACCATGCTGTTCTAGCTTATAGCGATGAAACTAAAGATGTTCTTTCTTTCTAAACAAAATTAATTGTAGAGAGATACTTTTGTGCTTTTCTTTTTAAAAGTTGCACAAATATTAAAGCATGAATAAAGATAGATGATGATACCCCTTCGATTACTTCAAGATTTATGCAACTTGTAATTAGCCGGGTATTTGAACTGGTGGAAGCTACTACACAAGACTTTCTTGTGTATTTAACTGTCTCTGCAACAGTCAAATAATATCAGGAAACAGACTAACTCACGCTAAGTGCTATGACAAGGAACAAAACTGACCTAAAGTGATACAAGCAGGAGCAAATTAACTCAACATGTGTGGTCAACTCCAACAGCAACAGAGGCGGCAACTGACAACTAGCACAAGCAGACACATCCAATAAATTTGCACTATAACACATCTCACCTACTTGTCTGCGTTCTCATATCCTGCTCTCTTCTGTATCCACATCCTCAGTTACTTGCACACATTTATCCATCTGGATGCAAAGAAGGGAACACACAAGCTAAGGAAGAGAGAAGCAAGTCCTGAGATAAGAGAGAGGTTAGTTGCAGTGGGTTATAGTGCACAATTAACATGGTTGGGAATGAGCGGCGTCAGGAAAAAATGAGTAACAGGGGTGCTGAGCGTTGCAGTGGGTGTGTATTCTGCTTTGAGCATCGCAACTGCCGCACGATGACGCTCAGAAGCGCCGAGTGTGTCGCATGTTTCTACGCCTGCTCTGAGAATTCTTCGTTCTCAGGAGCCTACACGGCGTCTACAACATGCCAACATCAGCCTCCCGTGTGCGGCAGCTACCACTACTGCCACTCGCAGCCTCTCGTGTGCGACACCGAGAGAGTCCACACATCACACGGCTAATCCCAAGAGAATACGACACTAGCCACCGCTCATGGTTTGCAGCCAAGCTCGCTTGCTGTAACAGCCTGTGGCTCAACATTCGGCAAAAAAACCAGGTCCTCTTTCTTTCTTCGAGGATATCAAGATGGAGTCAAAAAAAGATTTGCATGAGACTTCCGATTTGTACGAACTTTTACTTTGTGCGTAGCTTGACATTGATCTTGCATGTGCATCTAATGCCAAAATACTAGATCTGCCTGATCCATGGAACCAATCAGGCCATCCATGGGATCTACAAGGCAATGACGTGCATAAGAAACGGAACAAGGAGCAGGTTAGTTGCAAGGACGGATAAGCTTCTGTAGGGAGTAGGGAGACAATAATTTTTCTCGATTTGGACGTCATTCTGTGGCAGCTTACGAAATGCTCCTTTCTTACTCAGTTCTGTCGTGGATCTAAATTCTAGCGAGATTTTGAAAGTTTTAGCCGAGATTTTTGGATTTTGGACTTCTGAATTCCTAAATCTTGGCTAGGTAAAAAAAAATAAAATCAAAATCAAAATGCTATAGTACTTTTTAAAATCTCGGCGAGATCTTAGTAATTTCGACCAAAATCTTGGGATTTTTTTACTGGATTTTCATTTTTATGGGTCGAATTTGATTGGATTTAGGGTCAAGACCATCTACAAAATATTTCAGGAATTTTTGACGTGTTTTTGATCATTTTTGGGTCGGTTCAATTTGACCAAAAGCTCGAAAATCTCGATTAAAAAATGATCGGATTTGACATTTAATTTTTGAATTTTGTCCAGATTTTGTTTGAAATTCCTAGATCTCTTTGAGATTTCAGCCACATCCGAGATGTATACCGAAAACGAAATTTGAAATCTTGATTGTAGGAGTGGCCCCACCATCATATACTTTGGCCACGTGCAATAGGGATCCTATCTGGTAGCCATTGGATCTAGCCCTCTCAGCCTCACAGCCGTTGGATTGGGCCTAGTCCCATGGACCATGTCCATTGGAAGCGTGCCGTGCACTGGCTGGCAAGATCCAGAGAAGGACAACATGTGGGCGACGGCAAGGATAAAAGTACATTTGTACATTTACTTTAGGGTATTTTTGTAACATGCCAACCTCTATGGTACTATAAATAATACCCTCTATTTGTTCACCACATATACAGTCAAGCCATCTTACTCATTACTCGCATTCTTTAGGCTTCCATGAGCCCCTTTAGGATCCTCGAAGCCTAATACAAGTTGTTTTCAAGCTTTGCTTCAATGCTTGAAAAGATGTCGTTTGGTGCGTTTGGTTTATGGGATGAGGTTGAATGGGATGGGATGGTTCTGTATCATTTGGTTCTATTATTTTGGGTGAATGAGATGGTTCAGTATCTAGAGGGAGTATTCCTTAAATTTGTATAACTTGATCCTGGATGGGATGGTTCCATTCAAGCAACCAAACACATTGATGACTTTTTTTCTTGAACCATTTCATACATGTACCACTTGGTACAAGCAACCAAACACACCCCGTAAGTTGTACCACTTAGAGAATTGAAGTGTTTGTTGGCAAGTATTACCCCGTAATTAAATCACGTAGTCTTTTATTTTTCCCAAAGCTAATGGACTCTGGGATACACGGCACAGTTAATTACTCAGTATGCATGCATGCATGCGTCCAGACTCCAGAGCTAGGCACTAGTACTCCATGTGTGCATTTCATCTACTTAGGCTTTTCACAATGGGAGTTTCATTCTCATTAAATGAGATGTCACATAAGCAAAAATAGTGACATGGCAACAAATTTATTAGGAGAGAATAGAGTTGGGTTTCATGAGGATGAAATCTGGTCTACACGCTTACCAAGTACTTTGAAACTGGGATGAAACCCCACTGAGAATGATTTGTTTCATCTCTACACCTTTTCTGGATCCCGTGTGGCTATATTGTAGTGTGCTAGATATAATTGCAAGTGACTACACAATTTATATGGCACATTTGATCACAACACCATCCAACAATTAAATGTTATGTCATGCCTATGAAATTGCAAAATGAAATTGTGCATTGAGAGAGGTTGTTTCATTCCTCAACTCAAACATCTAAATATGACATGGCACTATTAGAAACCGTGTAATAAAACTCTCCATTGTGAATGGCCTTATACATGGGAGTAGAAGAATAGCATGTGCAGCACTTTGATTTGTTGCATTCCTGGTACGTACATTTGCCAAGCGCAACGTCGTGGTCGCCGCCGCAGCCGTCGTCGCAGTCGCCGCTGCCGTTGTTGACGCCGCCGTCGCCAGATAGCCGTCGAGGTGACGGGGCGACGACTCAATTAAGGCTAAGGGGCTCCCAATCGCGCTGTAGCCTATAGGGGATCGATGGCGCCCCTGTTATGGTTCTTCTTCCTCCGGGCTCCATTTACGTCTGGGTCTGGGAGTAGGTCTGCAACCTCATGCACAACAACTTATATTAACTCTATTAGGCCACCCCCAACAGATGCCCCAAAGACTTCTGTAGCGTAAAAAATGAGTAACGAGCTGTGAAAAGGGATCTGGGAGCCGCTCCAACAGATGCCCGAAAGCTATCTGTATTTTTAGGGAAGGGAGAGAGAAACCCGAAATCTCCAGATTCTCGCTCCCTTCCCCAATCCATTCCTCATCCGCTCGCACGCACCGGTCGATCCTTCCGCGACAAGGTGAACGCAGGGAGGCAGCGCTGGGCGAGCTTGCAGTCACAAAGATCTGTTGAGGAGGGGAGCCTGAGCTCCGCCGCTCGGTCCGGCGCCGTCGAGGAGTGTAGCAGCCGCCGCGTCCCCCGACGCGAAGAGATCCACGCTAGGAGTGGCCAGGAGGTCGTCAAGGGCGGCATCGAGGTACGTCTCTCTCCACGCTGTCGAGACTCATTCGTGCGGTTGTTGATTTTCGTCCGGGGGTTGGGGTTCTTGCGGTTCTTTGGGAATGAGGTTTGGCTCTTGGTTGGGGTTTAACATCTTGTGGAAACTGGGGAGATTTGGGCTTGAGTTGATTTGTGGGTTCGTTTTGTAGGCCAAGGTCGCGGATCTGCAGGAGATTAACGAGCAGTACGTGTAATCCCATAAAAAAATTTAGATTTAGTTTGCGTAGTGCGTAGTTAGTTCACAACTGACAATTAACGAGCATTATCAGGAGTGGTGTTCTGGATCCTGGCTGATTCCACCAAAGTTTAATCAAACCATATTGTTCTCGTCATCCTTTTGGCATGTCTAATGATAGGCAAGATAACTGAGTACCTTTACACTAGATTATTCCTTTGCTTTGATTTATCATGTACGCAGTAGATTTAGCTGCCAAACTATTCATTGTCAGCCATTTTTGCAAGGTTGCTCATCCTAATAATTGTCTTTAGATGATTTTCTGTTGTTGTGGTTTGCACGATTAAGCTGCAAGAATAATATTGGCCTGGTGTTGTTGTGGTGTGCAGTTGTTTGCCCTGAACCATAGTGATAATGCACTTTCTGATGTTGGTCAGGTAGCTCCATGTTTGGACATTGTCCACAGGTAGCATTTGAGTGAACTGATATAAATCTAGTCTCACTCTGTAGTTTCACTCTAGTCTCATGCTATGTCGTAGTATACAAAAATGGGAAAAAGAATATTGGCTATGACAAAGTAAATTGGAGACCTCACAAAGCAACTATGAAGTTGCTCATCCTAATAGTTGTCTTTAGATGATTTTCTGTTGTTGTGGTGTGCACGATTGAGCTGCAAGAATAATATTGGCCTGGTGTTGTTGTGGTGTGCAGTTGTTTGCCCTGAACCATAGTGATAATGCACTTTCTGATGTTGGTCAGGTAGCTCCATGTTTGGACATTGTCCACAGGTAGCATTTCAGTGAACTGATATAAATCTAGTCTCACTCTGTAGTTTCACTCTAGTCTCATGCTATGCCGTAGTATACAAAAAATGGGAAAAAGAATATTGGCTATGACAAAGTAAATTGGAGACCTCACAAAGCAACCAATTGTCCAACTGCTTCAAACCACTGATATAAATCTAGTCTCACTCTATAATTTCACTCTAGTCTCATGCTATGCCATAGTATACAAAAATGGGAAAAAGAATATTGGCTATGACAAAGTAGCATACCTAGTCCAAGATGTATTTTCTTATTATACTGTGTTCCTGTTACTAACTGCAGAACCAACAATCTTTAGTTTATGCATACCTGTTGTACATGTAGATGGACAAGAATGAAGAGAAACTGAGTAAAGGCTTGGCATGGACAGTAAAACAAATAGAGAGCATCGCATTGGACCTTAACAAAATTGTAGAAGACAATTTTAGTATTGGCACATCTCAATGTGCCAATGAACTCAATAGCGTTTTGATGGACATTGAAACTATAACTCGCAGCTTAGAGCAAGTTGCCATACAATCACATGAACTGATTCAAAAAGATGAAGTAGAGCTTGCAGAGGATGTAGACCCTGAGTTGTGTCTTCCCTATGACTACCAGAGTGATGACGAGGATAAACGTGATGACAGACAGTATTGTGAAGATGAGGGTATCGAAGTTGATAGTGATGATTCGGGATGGTTTTAGTCTTGTATTAATGTTAAGACTTGTTATGTATGATGTAATGTTGGTAAGACTGGTTTAGACTTGTTATTTATGTTGTAATGTTGCTAAGACTGGTTAAGACTTGTTAAGATATTGTAATGATGTTTGTTAACTTGTTAAGATATTGTAATGTTGTTTGTTAACTTGTGAAATTTTGTTGTTGTCAGAATAGAAATTATGGATGGCTTCTATATAAATCTGTTGAGTGAGGGAGGGGATGCACTCCGTGATTGGGATGGTTCTGAACCTTCTCCACAGGAAAGTCCAATTGGTTCACAACCATCACGAGTGCTTACGGATAGTCCCCAAATAAAAGCAAACAATAGAAGATCAAAAAATTTCTCTGAGAAAGAAGACAATATGTTGGTCTCCGCATGGCTTAATGTTAGTATTGATGCAATACAAGGGAACCAACAATCCCGTGCCACTTATTGGAGAAGAATACATGACTACTTCCACGAGAACAGGACTTTCACCTCAGATCGCTCACAGGCTTCACTTACACATCGATGGTCTGTTATTCAAGAAGCAGTGAACAAGTTTTGTGGGTGTCATGATCGGATTGAGCGTCGAAATCAAAGCGGGTTAACTGAGCAGGACAAGGTTAGTCCATAATCTATGTACCTTTCCTATTTGTAGATGGTGTGCTAATATTGTTGTTTGTGTGGTTGTACAGATTATGCAAGCTAAAACTTTGTATCAGGAGGAAGAAAGGCGATCGTTCGCATTCTTACATTGTTGGAATGTTTTGCAATACCATCCTAAGTGGTGTGCTCGGTTATCTCAGAAGAAGCAAAAGACATCAAGTAGTGGAAGTCCGGGATCTTCCAGTCCTGTTAGCACCAATGCAATTCATCTTGATGAGGAGCATCCTAATGCAGAAAATGATCACTTAAGTAGACCAATTGGACATAAGGCGGCGAAAGAACAATTACGTCGAGGTAAAAAAGTTGCTCCAACAACAAATCTTTACATGGAAGCATTAGAAAATTTTAGAAAGGAAAAGAGGGAACTTGAGGGTATAAAAGAGAGGAAGAAAGATGAGCGATATGAGCGACTGTATGCACAAGAACAAGTGAAGATTGAGCAAGAAAAAGTCAAAATTGAGCAAGAAAAAGAGAAGATTGAGCAAGAAAAAGAGAGGCTTGAATTCCAGAAAAAAGAACTTGAATTCAAGAAAATGGTCGAGGAGGAGAGAATTATAGGCATTGATCTAAGTCATTGCCTTTGAGACACAAAAACGATATTACGAGCTTGCAGAACGACATAATAGCTAGAAGATGTAATAGGTCAGGTTGAACCAAGGTTGTTTCTTTTGCTTCTGGTCATTCAGTTTGTCCCTCAGTCCTGAGGTTATGGACTTACATATTGCAATGCAATCTTGGTTGATGGTTGATTTCTAAATCACAACATTCTAGTTTTGCAATAGATGAATGACTGAATACATTACAATACATAGAAAATATAAATTAATACATAAGAAACATTACTAAATTACACCCCTCCATAACGTTGCCATAAGTGCTCCACTAGATCGTTTTAAAGCTGGTGGTGAGTTTCCCTATTCCGAATGGATTGATGAGTTTGAATAAACTCAAAGAGTTCAGGCGTATGATCGTGTGACACTAAAACTGTTTCTCCCATTCCTTCGTAATTGTAGTCAAGTGGTCCTCCATCTCGCTCATCTTCAACTATCATGTTATGCATGATGACACAAGCTGTCATGATATCTCTTAGTGTTTGTTGATCCCAGAAACGTGCTGGACCTCGAACAATTGCAAACCGAGATTGCAGAACTCCAAAGGCTCGTTCCACGTCCTTCCTAGCTGCCTCTTGAGCTTGGGAGAAATATTTCTTCTTATTCAGTGAGGAGTGGTATTGTCTTCACAAATGTTGCCCATGCAGGATATATCCCATCTGCAAGATAGTACCCCATTGTGTAATTGTGACCGTTGATAGTGTAATTCACTTAGGCGCTTGTCCTTCGACTAGCTTTGCGAAGAGAGAGCAGTGAAGAACATTAATATCATTGTGAGATCCTGGTAAACCAAAAAAGGCATGCCAAATCCATAGATCTTGTGAAGCAACGGCTTCTAGAATTATTGTTGGCTTGTGTACATGCCTAGTATACAAGCCTTGCCATGCTGTAGGACAATTTTTCCACCTCCAATGCATGCAATCTATGCTTCCTAGCATTCCAGGAAAACCTCTTTCCTCACCGATTGCAAGTAATCTAGCAGTATCATTCTCATTTGGAGATCTCAAATACTCATCTCCAAAGAGGACAATAATAACTTGCACAAACCTTTTAAGACTCTCTATAGGGTACTTTACGCAATCAGTAGACAATCATCAATAGCATCTGTAGGTACTCCATAAGCTATCATCCGGAATGCTGCAGTTACCTTCTGTAAAGAAGATAACCCGATAGTTCCAGCACAATTCCTTTTCTGAACAAAATAATCATCATGGGTTTCTATAGCATGCAATATGCGAAGAAATAGATAACGACTCATTCTAAACCTGCTAGAAAGAAGAATGAGCTATAGAAAAGATGATCAATCGAAATTACAAACAAATGAAATATTTCTAATCATAAACCTCCGCCGAAAGAAAGCTGGGCCGTAGACCGGAGGATCAGCAAAATAGTCTCGGTATAGCCTGGCATGCCCTTCCTCTCTATTGCGATGTATGTATTGATGGCCAACAATAGAACCCCCATGGCGTCGAGCACTCACACACTTATCTTGCTGTTGTGCTAGATATGCTACTGTAAGAAGAGATTCATCGTCGTCATCCGACGATGAGTCTTCGGAGAGGAAATGATGAACTAAGTTCTGACGACTCATTGAGATATACTAGATAATGAACATTCAGGTATGGGCAAGGCTTGGAAGTGTAAATGGCTATGTATATATAGCATAAAAATATATCCGTTATAATATAGATAAAAAATATAGCCGTTACAATATAGCCGTTACAATATAGCCGTTAAAATATAGCCGTTACAATATAGCCGTTACGTTGACCGTTTGAATAAATTTTTTAAATTCCTGCAATTAAAAATAGCCGGTCAAATTTTTTCCGCAAAAAAATATATGTGCCACATACGGCGGTTATGAAATATCATTATAATATAGGAGTGACAAAATAGAGAATGAAATTTGGGGAATGCTGTTGGAGAGGAAAGAGATATAGGGAAGGAATCTGTTTAGGGAATTCTGTATATGAGGATATAAGGAATGAAATTTGAGGAATGCTGTTGGAGATGGCCTTAGACTATCTCAGCCTTCTCCTTCCTCAAATCCTTCAACAGATCCCAAGTGCTTTCAGTGATTCCTTCAGAAGGGATTCAAATAGTAAATCCCTTTAGAAAGAGATTCTCTCTCCAATCCCTTCACAAATTCCTTGAGGGGATGCTGCTGGAGATGGTAGGAAATAAAGGGAATGAATATGGGGAAGGGAATAGGGAAGGAAATGGAATGGAGGGAAATTGCTGGAGATAGTCTTACGAGGGGAGGGATTGCCGATCCCTCAGCTACCCACGTCAGCGCGCCTCGCAGAAAGGGCCTCCCGCGTTTCCGTTATTCTGGGTGGGATCCTCGTGCTCCCGGGGCCATAGGACCATTTGTTTGCGAAAAAGCCCCCCTGCAGTTTGTGGAACCGTGCCGCATCCCCATGAGCCAGCCCGCGCGTGAGACAGCGATGCCCTATGCGGCCGGAACTTTTGCATCAGGCCCCCCAGGGTTTTGGCAAATTCGTTTCGCATCTTGCGAGTCTCAAATCACCTGCTTGTGGAGGCGTCCATCGCCCTCGCAGACCCCGCCGCTTCAGCGCCCCGCTTCGCCCTCCCGCTCCAGGCTCCTCCCTTCGTCCCCTCCATTCCCTTCCACCCGCCGCCGGCTTGCAGCCACCCTCTGTCCACCTCTCCCCAGATTTCTTCCCCGCCGCAGCTCCTCCCTCCATCGCTCACCGACCTGGGTCAACACCGCCTCCCTCGCCTCTTCCGCTTGCAGTGTCGCTAGATCTCGCGCATGCCTCAAGCTTGCTACGCCAGTCCTCACACTCGCCCTCATTTCGGCCTCTTTCTTAGCGGTGGTGGCCACGTGAATGACGCCACGGACCAGTTGTAGAAGATGTACCAGATCTATCGGACCAAGCCCATGCTCTTTGGCTCTACCACAGTCGTTGAGGAGCTCTGGTAACCAGATCCTACACCAGCTTCTTCCTTTTTATTTTCTTTCCCATTTTAAGCTTCTCCTTCCCCGATTTGTTCCATCCGTTTGCCCCGTGAGATTTTCATGTCCCAAAAAAATTACGATTTAGTTCTTCTTAATGGTTACGGGTGGTGACATCAATTTTAATTGAGATAATTTGTGGTAGCGATTGACGAAGGTGGCAGCCGGTCGACCTTACGCGGCTCAGCACAACGCCGTCTCCTTCTTCGATGACTCCAAACCGGAGATTACCACCTCGCGCTGAAACTATGTCAGCCTCAATGCATCCAAGGTCTTGCTCCATCCGTCTTTTGTGCATCAATTGCTACAAGAAATCCTCAAAAAAGTGTTTTTTTTTCTCAGATTTTCCAATATTGCTATGCAGTCTGTGTTGAGGTTGCTGTTGTTTATGAGCTCGATACAGGTGGGTCAGGGTTTAACCAGAGACGGCAATGCTTTAATACTTAGTAGGTTCTCACATGCCCTCGCCTACTTCCATTCACATGTTTTTTGGTGAGCGTATGGCTGTAAGGAAGACATGGATGTCTGCTGCCCAGCGGTCCTCGAACATTGTGGCATGATTTTTGTTGGCCTGGTAAATCTTGAAGACGAATTTTGATGCTTAGTAAGTCCAAGTTGTGTACGTGTGTCTATGGACATGAGCTGATGAGTTTTCTTTGCTTCAGCATGGCAGAAAAGAACTGAATCTAGAGTTGAAAAAGGAGGCAGAGTTTTTTGGTGACATTGTTATTGTGCCGTTCATGGACAGCTATGATATGGTTGTTCTGAAGACTATTGCGATATGTGAATATGGGGTATGTCTAAGAGCCAGTATCTATTTTTAGAATTTGCTACTTTGAAGCTGCTGTATTGACATTTTCTCACCAATGAACTTTTTCTCTCAGGTCCGTACGTGTTGTTTCTGCCACATATATAATGAAGTGTGATGATGATAATTTTGTTAGACTTGAATCAGTAATGGCTGAAGTTAAGAAAATACCAAGCGGTAAAAGTCTCTATATAGGGAACATGAATTATCAGCACAAGCAATTGCGCAGTGGGAAATGGGCTGTTACGTACGAGGTAGACTTTATGTTTGATTTCGTAATGACCTCATATGTCGTTTTTCTTTCGGTGATTTTCGGCCATACGCTCACCAAAATGGCTTCTTATAGTACAAATATTATAGTTGGACCAAACATATTTGGTGCAAGAGAATGCCCACAGAAGAACTAGGATTATATACATTCAGGTTTTGTTGCGGCATTATATGCATACAATATTTACAGTTCTCATCTAACAGTCGCAATATTGATAATAAATATGTACCTATTTCCTGCACACTAAAATAGTCAATTTCCCATTTACATTTATTTTTAACTAAACTGCTCACAGAGCTACACCTTAGCTTTCCTTTTCCTCACTTTTTTATTTGTTTTCTATGTAGAAACTTCTTTAGTTCGTGTGCCAGGAAAATATTGTGTTTTCTTAGAATTAGCAAAGCATGTCAAATTAATCTTACCGAATCTTGTGTTTTCTGGTTTGATGACAATTAGGATGCTTGGCTATTCCTCAACTCTGAGATACAACCTTAGTTAAACTGATATGCTTTGTGGGGCTAATATGTGTATGTCATTCGTCGAGTGTGTAGACACTGGCTAATTGCCGAAGAGAGGTATTCAAGGAGCTTGATATACCAGAAGAGCAGTTCGAACTGTCAATGGGCATGTCTACTGATTTTTGGCAATTGGTAAATAACAAATTATAAACAGAGAACTAAGAGATTTGAATGTTGCATAACTAATGATATGTTCTGTTTTTGTGTTTCTACAAGATTGAAATGGGCAGTACAAATATTATTGTTGGACCAAACATATTTAGTGCAATATAATGCTCATAGAAGAACTAGGATTATATACATTCAGGTTTTGTTGCGGCATTGTATGCATACAATATTTACAGTGCTCATTTAACAGTTGCAATATTGATGATAAATATGTACCTATTTCCTGCACACTGACAGATGCGATGTATGAACAGAGAGAGACACAACATGTTTAGGAATAGATTGATCTATTATTTTCTTTCTGATGCGTGTACAATGAGAAACTCCTTCTCCTTTTATAGCTACTTCTAGAGTTTCAATAAAAAGACCATACTAGACCTTCGTGGGCCGAGTGGATCCCAACACTCTGCCGGTCATACTGCATTTCATTGTTTTTTTTTTTTTTTTTTGGTTCCACACGTCCACACCTACTCGCCTGCACTGCGCACACGCGCCACATTATTTCCCTGCAGGGACTTAATCGTCCCTTCTTCCTCACCTATCCATATGGCCACCATATCTCAGGTACCTCATATACATATATACATGATTATCCATTAGATACGAGATGCGACTGTACGTTGGTTTTATATATATATCATGCTCGCTGCAGCCTAGTTGTTGCTTCATTACGACCATGTGCATGCACTACTCTTCGCGCTGGAGATAAAAAAAAAATGGAGGAAGACGGTAGGAGGGAGGCTGGGAATGAGAGGCGTCAAGGGAAAACGGAGTGCCTCTGCACGTAGCGCCGCGGTGCTACTTGTAACCGGTGGAATGGATAAATGAAATGACGCAAGCTAGCGTGGTAGTTAAGAACATGTCTGGTTAATATGTATGTTTTTCATTTATGACTCTTCTACTACCAATCTACAATCCACTTCTCGATAATTTCTTATTCCAGGGTCCTAGAAATTCAACGTAAAACTAAAATAAAAGACCATGCACTTTTGAAAGTTTGTAGACTGCTGATGATAGAATACCCCGTAGCTCAAAGCAAAAATCCTTCGGAGGAAGTGGTAGACAAGCTTGGCTTGAGCAGTATAGCCAAGCGTATTTCCACTTTAACACCACGCAGCTACTGCTTGTGCATATGCATGCGTTTTATTCTTTTGCATTTCATTAATATTTGTCTTTCTCTTTGTCGATTTTAAAGGGTAAGCAGTAAACTCGTTTTTGATTTATACCAGCTAATGCGTCGTGTTAGACAGAGTGAATGGATACCTTCTCTTGTTTGATATCTCCCTCTTGTTTGCCTTGTTTCAACTCTGTACGTAAGCTTCAAGGAAAATGACAGAAATGGATAAAGAATTGCATACTTGCACCAGTGTTGTGATTTGCGACAATGAAACAAACATCATTACTCAGTCTAATCCAACAATATCAATTATATAATAAAAACTGATGACAGGTGTGTTACATTTTTAAGAAGAAAAAAAAGATAAATATGCTACAAATTATATAAAAAAAGAGAGCAAAACATCTAGCCATCAATTTGATGAACCATAATTAAAACTTAAATTACATCGACCATTGGATATTTTTAAAGGAAAAAAGAGAGAAATACTAGAAATTATCGCAAAAAAACAAAATATCAGGCCTTCAAGCTGGTGATCCGAAATTAAAACTAACCGTTAGATAACATTGTTACATGAAGATATATGTTACTTAGTAATTTAAAAACGAAACGAGTAGATAGTCCCTTGCGTACATCAAATCTTACATCACGCTAGAGAGAAAAAGAAACAACAAAGCCTGTGCGGTGTACCGTGTACTGCATCGTGCGAGACCCAAAATAAAGCAACGAAGGCCTACATGGTTCCCATCTATGTGCCACAAAAAAAAGTAGAGAGAAGACAAACTCTAAACACAACTTCATAGGAGTCCTACAATATACATATCTTAGAGCATGTACAATGAACTGTAAGCTAATACCACACGAGTTTAGGTGATGTGGAAGGGAGAGAGAGGGGGGAGAGAGAAAAGTGTAGTATGTTATTTAACAAACGGATTTATAGATAGCTTTAGACTGTTTGTACCATTGTATATATAGACAGTCTATTAGTTGTATGAGAGGTTATTACAAACAACTATATAGACAACTCATTATATGAGTTGTTTTTAAGTCTTCTATAGATGTGGCATGGAAGTGTATTATAGATAGCAATTGTCTATATATATACCACTTACATGCCCTAATAATGGTTAAAATTAATCTTATATGTTAGATATCGTGTACAATATACTGGTATGATTAGATTGAGAGGTTTGCAATTTTTCATGCGATAATAGCATGAAATTGATTAGACATGGAAGTAATGACGACTACAATAACCTTAATGTCCGAGATTTTCTTATTAACCAGTCAAACTAATAATGGCTACAATATCCCTAAAAATTATCCTAGAAATTTTCTCATTAATCAAGAGAAAACGAAGAATATATACCACTTATTTTGGTATGGATAAATTGTACTGATTTAGATTAATCAAATATAGATACTACATCTGTTACAATTAATTGTACAATATATATATATATATATATATATATATATATATATATATATTAATCATAAGTATTAAAATTGTATAACAAATAGAGTTGTATTTTACATATAAATATAAGTATTGAAATAGCTAGTCATCAGGCAATTGTGGGCAAAAATGATGAAATATACATCACGGAAATACAAAATATCCAAAATATACAACATAAAATTTTTTTGCAGAATTGATGTGGCGGCCGCCACACCCGACGATGGCAGCCCTGGCTGCCGCCACACCACACGGCGGCAGTCAGGTGTCGTGCTCGCCACCGCCCGGCCCTGCTGCCCCTGGTCGTCCGTGGTGCCGAGCTGGCTGAGCTACATGTCCGCATTTCCCTACAACATGTCTGCATTTCCCTACACGGATGACACAGCGACACCTGGCTGCCGCCGTGCCGTGTGGCGACCAGCAGGCATGCGACGGGCGGGCAGGCGACGACGGCGGCCGCCAGCGACACTGGCCGCCGTGCGTGTGGCTGCTTCAGCGAGCATGACGGTTGCCGTGGCGACACCTTGCTGCCGTCGTGCCGTGTGGCGGCCGCCATGTCATTTTTGTAATTTTTTTTATTTTATTGTATATTTTTACTATTTTGTATTATCGTGTTGTATATTTCATCATTTTTTCCCGCAATTGTGCGGGCAACTGGGCTTGGTGAGTAAATAAAAATACAATACAAGAACCCTGTAACTTGACATCAGAGCGCCATCCCCTCAGAACAACCACCAATGACCTTTGGACACTAGCAAGAAACTATATATCTATTAGTACTAGCTCACATACACATTAACCGAACTTTGTTTAGTTGTTTCTTAGGAATGAATGGCATCGGAAGAAGATATTCCAGTGGAGACACCAATAAAAGCGTGGGAACCCTGGGAATCTGCACATCTCGTGGCGCGGAGAGATAGAGTGGAGGCAGCGAAAGTAGCAGGAGTCTAACGAAATAGATATCGATGTCACGTAGTAGTGGTTTTCTGGTGATTGCTACGAGCTTTTACAATTTCTAATTTACATACAGCAGCTTTACTATTTCTAATTTGCTGCTAGTGCCTGTTCAGCAAAAACAAATTAATATACATATATCTATTCACCCCAGATAAATTTTCTGAAACACCAAACTAGTCGCCTCCGGTTATCATTTTGATTTCCTACCTTCTCCTGGATGGGCAACAGCCTTGGAATGAGTGGCATCAGGAAATGATATTCTAGTGCATGCTGAAAGTTTCCAAGAAGGAAATAATTTTTTTGAGAAATTGACTTAATCCAAGTTCTAACCAGATCAACATTACTAAAGGAATTAGGAATAGAACGAGTTGACTAGCAGAACTGCTGATGCACTCTGCTTGGATATAACTTAATGTATGTTTACATTATGAGTTATCAACTGTCCTGATGAACACCATCAACTGTCATGCCAAAGAAAACTATTAAGAATGCCAACAAGATCATAAATGATACGTGCAGAGCTTCGAACACACCACCTGTATAATTTGGTTCATCCGCATGAAAAAACCCGAAGCTGTCAAATTATTCAAAGCCATTTTTATTCAAGTGTTCTTGTTCCCTCTATGAGATCATAGAATACATGAATGAATGTTTTGGCTTTGTCCTTGAGCAACGGGGGTAGGTATTCAATTCATTGCGTACGTTTCATAATTCAGTAATCAAATTGTCTAGTGCTACGTCCCCCAACACACTCCAGCGGAAACATGCACCTACCCCAACTCTCTTAAGTCTCTTGTACTTAAAATACCAGCCTGCACACATTGTTGTTGCTTCATGTCTTCTCCTATCTCTGTATATTTGTCTACGCCGTTCCATCTAAATCGCCCTTCTTTTTACCTCCCATTCCCCCATCTACCCTAACTGTGTGTTTGGTTGGAGAGTGAGCTGGAATGGAATGGTTCCATCTCAGATTTCAGGGATGGAATGGCTTCATCCCAGATTTCAGGGATGGAATGGTTCCATCCCAGATTCTCAGACAGGAATCACTGTCACTCTCACATTCCAAGTGAGATGGCTGCGTTCCAGAAAATTTTTAGAACCTGGCTGTCCCGAATCTAGAGAGAATATTCTCTTTTCTGGAACCAAGTCATCCTCAGCTCTCCAACCAAACACTAGACTTGATGGGATGTGATGGTTCCATTCCACTCCATCTCACTAACAAAAAAACAATAAAATAAACAGCTTGCCATCAATCTGATCCTTGTCGTACAAGGATCGAGTAGCATCATAAATACAAGACTCCAATTAGCTGAAATTGATCTCCGTGTCATCGAAGGATCGATCGAGTAGCATCATAAATACAAGACTTGAGTTGGCTGAAATTAAATGATCAATGTGCCAATCTTTCTTCATGTCCTTTTCCTTTGCTCGGCCGCTTGTGCCTTAACATGAGAAACGTACGGCTTGCTATCATGCCGTTCAGCGCGCCAAGCTCTGCTTTTGCATTTAGCGAGAGATGAAAAGAGCGAGTACAAGTACGCTGCCAAGGTTCAGCAAGGAATATAAATAGTTCATTCTTTTCGATCTAATAAATCAGATTAACTAGAGTTTACTTAGCATTCCAATCCTCTCGAGAAAAATGGGAGAGAGAGATATCAGCATTTGATATGAGAATGAGCGGCATCGAGAAAAGAACGTTCTGACGAAAGAAAGGTTGTCTTTTCGTTCCTTGTTTTTTTCTTTTCTGCAAACCAACCATGGTATCTACCAATATCAGTTTAGTCTGCGGTATGGATCATTATGGATTTATTTTCGAGTAGGATCTTAGGTCACCACCATATATACCTTCTTGTAAACCGCAGAAAAAAGAGAGAGATATTGTAATCCCTTGCGTTTTGTAACACTCAAAGAAATAGTGAGATTTTGCTGGCCGGCACCGTGGCTTTTTCTCGCAAGGATTTTCTACGTTAAATTTGTGTCACTTATTTTTCTTTTTGATTTGATCTATTTTTTTGCTTTTGTGGGTGTCGATTCTAAAAAAGAAGCCCGAGCAATCGGACGCAAATGAGCTATCTTTTCGAAGTGTTCAATGGGCAGAGTCGAAATCTGTGCAAAAGAGAGGAAACAACTCTCAGACTAGAGCATTGTACATATCATTATAGATTTGTTTCCGAGTAGGACCCTAGGTCGCCACCATATATACCTGTTTATAAACCGCAGAAAAAAGACAAGAGAGATTGTAATCCCTTGCGTTTTGTAACACTCAAAGAAATATTGGGATTTTGTTTCCGCAAGGGTTTTGTACGTCAAATCTGTGTTTCTTATTTCTCTTTTTGATTTAATCTTCTTCTTCTTTTTTGCTTTTGTGGCTGTCCATTCTACCAGCAAGCCTAGGAATCGGATACAAATGAGCAATCTTTTCGAAGTGCTCAATGGGCAGAGTCGAAGTCTGTCCCAAAAGAGAGGAAACATCCCAGACTAGAGCATTGTGATTGCATGGAGGTATCAAAATCAGTAGCTGCACAGCGTTGCGTGTATGTGTAATGTGTTCGAGGATGCCACATGGCAGTACAAATCGTCAAGCATATTTACGATGAAGCTTGAGTGTGTGCGTGAGGTGCGTGGGGGTGGCTATTGAGTACTCCCTCCAGTTTGATAATAGATGTCGTTTTGGACATCGATACGGTCTTCAAAATACAACTTTGACCGCTACTTTTTATTATAATATATTTATAAAACCCAATAAAATTATAATATTATGAAAGTACTTCTCGACACAAGTCTACACATATAATTTTCATATATCCAATTTAAATATTTAAAAATATATCGATAGTCAAAGTTTTAGAAGTTTGACCATCACTATGTCCAAAACGACATCTATTATCAAACTGGAGGGAGTAGTACAGAGTTGTAAACTATTAATTGCGCTACCTGGTAACGCTGCAGTGTACATGTAGAGACAATCTACAGTGCTTGGACAGATGAGACTTTACCTACTGGTCTTCACATCGAGTTATTGCTTCTACCTGTTAGAAATAAGGCCCAAGTGGCCAATTTATCTCTAATGCCAAAGCTACAAAGAATAGTACCATATTACTAGTTGAGAGAGGAGAATACCAATTTAAAAGGGAGAGCTCCCACCATGCCTTGTAATAAGGCAGATGGAGGGTGAGGAGCATGGCTAAAGTCACACGCGCGCGCGCGTATTTCGCGAATTACCGCGTATTTCCGCGTAATTTTCCCACGTGACTTGTGACTTGTGACTTGCGACGTCGCGAATCGCCGTGCGGTGGATTAAATCCTGGCACGTTTAAACCCTTTTTAAATTTCGGTTTCTCTCTATTATTAGTGAATTAATACGGTCATTCACTGAGAATTGAAACAATCATGATAATGGTGTCAGTTTCCAATAGAAACAGTAATTTGATGACAGCAGTTACTAGCGTATAATGGTGCTGTAACGGTCAATTTATTGACCGTTACTGATGCGAGGCTATAAAATGCAGAGCGCCCAGGTGAAAATGAGTTTTTTGCTCTGGCACTCGCGTTCATCCACTGTGACCTGTGTTGCGTCTTCGTGCTGTTCGTTCTTCGCCGACCTTCCTCTCGGTGTGCACCACGAGGCAAGGAGAGCGGGATCTCCGAACCGTTGCCGCAGCGAAAACCTGCACGGGGGCGGCAATAAGGTTTCTGGGCAGCGCAACTGCGCGACCGCTCGAGCTTCCTCTGCGTCGACTACTTCCTCTACGGTCGCCATCGCATTTGCTTCCATTTCGTCAGCAAGCCCATCGTAAGAATTCTTCCCTCTGTTCATCACTTTCCAGAAAATATGTGGTATTTTCTAGATCCACTCTTTAGAAAATATTTGTGGTATCTTCTGTCTATCTTGTTGTGTTTGATTATTTTGGAATTATGTTTTATATTCAAATCTGTAATCAAAATAATACCTACATATTCAACACTACCTTCTCCTCGATCCTTGTCTACAGCGTTCCATTTGAATCGCCTACTCTTTTAGCCTTTTTCGTTCCAATTTTCCCACATAACTTGAAAGAAACAATTAACTTGCCATAATGCTGGGTAGATTTGCAATAGGAATTAGCGGTGTATATCATGAATAGAACGGTTTGTCTAAGCCGACAGATTGCTAGGTGTGCTCGCCTGCTCTCCAGCGCCATCACAGTCGTCACCAGCATATATACCTACCAAGTTTTGCAGTGATGTGGCGTCGCCGCCGCTTATCCCGGTGTGCGGTGTGAGTGTAAGCACGACGGAGCGTGGGTCTGCGCTCACACGAGGTCGAGGAAGAAGCCGCTCTACACCTCACCATGGGAAATAAATTCCGTGAATATGGTATGCAAACTTCTTCCCGTGCACACCTGACGCTGATTGATGCCACGTGGACAATCCTGCAATACAACACGACATTAAGTCTGAATTAAACAACAAAATTTGCATCGAAATAAGCATCAGATATTTATTTCGACCTGAATTAAATCGTTGCGTTGGATTGTAGGGTTGTCCACATAGCATCAATCAACATCAGATATGTACGGGAAGAAATTTGCATACTGACTCCACGGAATTTATTTCCCTCTCCATGCCTTACAGCAGTGGGTTGTGCCCCACGTATATACACGACGATAAATCTAAGCAACCCTGCGCAATCCACGCGCGTGTGGGTCTCCTCCGAAATTTGGCATTGCACGGCGCAGATCAATCCAAGTGGAGATGCGTGAAGAACTTCCTGCAAAAATACCCTAACCACACCTGGTTAATTTGGTTCATCGCTCGGATGAATCAATATGAAGTTGCCGGTTTATCAAGCCGTCTTTGTCTAGGCGTGTTCCGTACGTTGATGGTAAGATCATAAGAACACACATGAATGGGTGTTTGATTTCGTCTCCCATCTCATGTAACTGAGGATTAGCTGCACACATGGATAATGGCTTTGCAAACCGGGGTTGCTTTAGTACATCTCTTTTATAAATGTTTACTAGTTATATGCCCGTGCGTTGCTACGAAAAACAAAATTGATAACGAAAAATAAAGATTAAAAAAAAAATACTATTTCATAAGATCAAACATCTATCTTTAACGCTTCGTTTCTTGCAAAAGCTGGCTAATTAAAGCAACGCTTCGTTTCTTGCGTAGGGCAATTAAGCAGGGCAATTAAGTAAGGCAATTAAGCAGGGCAATTAATGTGACGTGGGAAGAAACTCTCACTTTATATAGTAGAGATGAATCTTAAACAAAGTAGTTAATATTACGTGATACTAAATATATACGAACATATAAAAAATAAATCAGATCTAGATTATACGTAGATATAAACAGGGGCGGAGCTAGCCCAGGCCCAAGTCCCGGGATGGACCAGCAGATCTTAGATTAAATATCTGTTTTTAATGATTTTTGAATAATTTTTCGTAGAATTTTAGTGGGCTTTTGATACCAGGCCCCGGGCTACAGCCTACTCTGCCCGGGGCCTAGATCCGCCCCTGGATATAAACTTAATATTAGGTAGGGACAAATCGTTGATTTGATTCTATTTTTTTAGGTTATGCAATTTGTTTCCACCTAATATTAACTACCTTGCTTTTTAAGATTCGTAAATTTTTAGAAACAGATGTACCGAAGCATTTCCTTAAAACAACCCACACAACACACACGTAAATTTTGTATGATCGTGTCGCTGGTGGTGCCAAGAGTGCTACCATCAAGCTTCTTCCCAGAACATCACGAATTTTTTTTATAAATAATCATTTTTTAATTGTGTATTACAAAAATATACATTCATAATTTTTTTTTACAGAAGTAGACTCTTTTCGCGCCACGTCATCGCGATTTAGGACTTTTCGCGCCACGTCACCGCGATTTGCACCATTTCGCGCCACGTCACCGCGATTTGCACCATTTCGCGCCACGTCATCGCTTCGCTCTGACGCGTGGTCACGAGGAGGGTTCGGCGCTGCGTGGCGCGACAGGAATCCAATTCGCGCCATGTCCGCGCGACATGCTACAGGGGCGCATTTCGGGCAGACCGGCAGCCAGGTCGCCAACGGCAGAAGAAAGAGCAGCAGGCCGCCAACGAAGCAGGAAGAAAGAGAAGAAAAGAAAAATGGAAAGAAAGAAACAGTGGAAAAGGGGGAAAAAAAGAGAACGTCAAAACAAGGAAGAAAGATAGGAAAAGAAAAATGGAAAAGAAAGAAAAATAAGGAAAGAAAGAAAGAGAGGAAAAGGGAAAAAAAGTTTTCAGCTGGGGAAATTTTCCGTTAATATTTTTTGAAATTTGCAGAAATAAATATATTAATCTAAAATAATGAAATGATTTTATAAATTTGTATGAAGATGTAAGGATTAAGATTATATGAAAAAAACAACTACGGTTCATCTATATCTAAATTGTTTAAATCAAGTTTACTTAAAGATATATTTAGGGTTCACGGGTTTTGTTAATTTTGAACCTCCGAATCGAACGAAATAACTTTCAAAATTTTTATTGAGATATAAGTATTCGTAATATCTCACATAAAGTATAATGTTGCATGCGAAATTGAAATGTACAAACTAAGTTTACCGTAAATACCCATTTATCTAGTACTCAGAAACTACAGCGTTTAAGCATTTTCGGTAGTCCGTAAAATATCGTGTTTAGCGGTAATTTTTTGTAAGAATTGATGCGATTTGCTATTTGATATCTGGGCTAGCATATTAAGGAAAAATATTTTATCTAAACCGTTGTTTGCATCTAAAATGCACTAGCGCAATAACCCTTAGTGGTATCGAGTAGTCCAAAAAAATGCTCAAATATACATCATTTCAAATAATAAATATTAGAAATATACAACAAGAATAAAAATTTGCAAAAATACCCTCGCCACGCCATGCCATACGGCGGCCGCCACCCCATGGCGCCACTGTTGCCGCCACCCCACATGGCGGCAGCCAGGTGGCACATGCACCGATTTTCTTTTTTTATTTGGTTTTTCTTTGATTTTTTTTCTCTGATTGAAATTCAGCTGGAAAAAAAGCTGTAGTATACAACATACAAATCTAAATTGCACAAATATACCACAATTTAATAAATTATCAGGGTTCCGCCGTATGGCGGTAGCCGTCGGGGGGGCCTGAGAGGCGGTGGTTTACCCTGTGGCGGATGTCAGCGATTCGAGTCCGCTTTATCTCCAGCCCGTGAACTTAGCGGATACTACGATAACAAAAGAACTACGATTATTAGAAATATACCACTTGAAGAAGCATGAGCACATAAGGACAATGACAGGAGCAAACTGTATATATCTCGGCAATTTTGTGAATTACGAATGGACGTTCCTGACTGACTGCCTTGTGTTCTCTTCAAAGTTTGGACCGCTTCGGAAAACCACCTATTGGTACTTGGTAAAGTTGTAAGTTGCTAAGGGGGCGAACTCGCATGTGTGTGCATCCGTCTTCCATGCAATCACAAATTAATGTTCAGGCCGCTTCTTTGAATTTTTGGTCAACTGGAAGCAAATTATTAGAATGCTGAGCTGTTCTTACAAGGAAGTGATGAAGAATACTCACTAATTAAATTTCCGAGGCTCCGTGTAGTTATTGTCGTGATTGTGAAATATATATACGGCAGAAATAAGAATGTACTGAATTACTTACGGCTTACAAATGGTAAACAACAATGGCATGTACGGCACTCTACCGAGTATACCGGACTAAACCTAACATGCCTTAGGGAAATGGAACAACAACAAGGGCATTCGTCGTACACTTTACTGAGAGCACCGAGGATATTTTCCCTTACGCAACCCTTCAGCTCCTGCCGCCCTGGCCCTAGCCGCCCTCTCACGCTTTCTCTCGCACTCAGCCTCCCTCTCGGCGGCATGATGTCGTTGCCCTCCCTCTGTACGCTTGTCTGTTTGAGATCGCTTGCGCTTCTCCTCCTGTTCCTCCTCACACCACTGCTGCTTCACGATAGCCCTCCGATGTGAGTACTCCCGATTCCGCCTCCTCTCCATCTCGGGAGTTTGTTCCGCGTCGTAGAATCGGATGAACTCGCACAGTGGAGGCTACAATTGGTCACATCACATCGTGTTAGACACATGCAGGTTCGATTCAACACGAATTGCGAGTACGAACATACCGGCCTTCTCTGCCCCATCCGTATCCCCAGCGTTGGCTCAGAGTCGTGGTTACGGCGGCTCGATTACCTCATACCGTATGTGTATGAGTTGTCTACGGACTGCCGTAAGCGGCAAGGATCCCCGCATAGGCACATGGGGATCTCCGTGCCTTCGGGGATGGTTTGGACCACGCTGTTCCTAGGGGGCGAGGGAAACTCCATTGGTGCTGCTCGTGTGGATTGCGGGCTGGTTCTTCGTTGTATTGGAGCGGTGGTTTGGTTGATGCAATGTTGGGAAGGAGGAGGGGGTTAAATAGCTGCATTAATAGAGCGACATACGCGAAGCAAGAATGAATCCGTGAGCATCGGATTCCTTTGCAACTCTGCTGTGCTTGGTACCGACAAATGCATGCGGCTTTGTAGGTGGGAGGAGGTGCGATTAGGCTTTGGCAGCTATGCTTTGACAGGATGACTCGGTCGATCTGCGAAGCATGCATTTGATCGCATTTTTTACAAATGTTGTCATCTCACCCTTCTCACCTTTTGGCATATCACCATTGGCGACCTTTTCACCTTTTTGTCATATCGGCATTAGAGCTTTATTTCAATGTTCTTTATTTTCGTAACGTTCGGTTGTCTTATCATCTTTTTCAGCATTTTTCATATCGTCATAATCGGCTATGTTGGCGGGCCGATAGATGGGCAGCAATAATAATGTACTGAATTGCATACGGCTTAGATATGGTAAACAACAATGGCATGTACGGCACACTCTACCGAGTATACCGGACTAAACGTAACATGCCTTAGGGAAAGGAAACAACAATAAAGCTTTATAACTTTGCAGAATCATCACTATCATAGAATTCAACACCCTCTTCTTCGAAAAACTCCCAACGGTCACGTTTGTAGTCTTCAGCACTATGGCCGTCAAGAGGAACAACCAAATCAGGGCTTACAGCTTCGTGGTTATCTTCTACGGCGTGCTCAAGGAAGCGATCATATGCTTCACGGTTTTTGTCTTGTTCAGGCCGAACTCCCTCTCTTTGCGGTAATTCTTGTAACGTTAGCCTGTTAAGTTCTTGCGCGAGATCTGTCCTGTGCTGTACCATTGGAAGCGTGCTGTTTAAAGCTGCCGGTGTATTTATATTGTTTGCCCACTACTGATATTGGCATCCGGTAGACTACATGACAATGTGAGCATGGCTATTTAAAACTGGACCAAGAGAATATTCATCGAAATATGAAGATATCGAAATACATTTAGACGTACAGAGAAATTAGGGCATCTATAGAACGCCCGTCCGTTATTTGGCCCAGTGGTGGAGTAGCAGGTTTGGGCATCCACATGGCGATTAGGGCAAATTACCCGCCTGCATTGGCAACCATCGAGCTCGACGCCTTCGACATGGCTTTGACGAACCGAGCGAACACTTAAGTCGGTATCTACACGAAGCAAAAACATCAATAAGAAGCATAATAAGTACGAAATAATGTGTCTTGACCCAAGAACACAACAATGTGACTCATCGTACAAAATAACTTTTGTAAATAATACATGGAACACGAAGCGAAATGAAATATTGGAAAAAAGGAAAGCTAAACTACCAAATTTTATGAACTCGGAGCAATGTATCGCGTTTGCACGATAGAAGTGCAGTGGCCTTGCAATTTATAAGCAGGAGCGAGGAGAAACGAGACGATTAGCGGCACATCACCGTGCGGGGCGAGGGCCAAGACGATAAATCCAAGACGTGGCAACGCTTTGCGAGCGCCGAAGAGGTCTGCTGCAGCTGCGGCAATGCTTGGGAGTAGCCACCGGTGGCGGAGCATTATCGCGCGAGTGGGGGCCTGGTGAGCGATAACATTGCAAGAAGGTACATAGATTCAAACGTCATCACTGTGACGTTTCCATTAATCATGATTTTCTTACGTATAATTATCTTATTTATTCGTACTCACTTCAATTAGCACCGTCATTAGCTGTTATCTGCAGTTTTCGCGGCATTGGATTCCCACTGGATTGGACATGACGCGCGACGCATGCAGCTGTTTCAACCACTCCCTACTGTTCTCCCACATGCATGCATCTATCTCCGCCGAAAGCAGACAGGAAAGCAAATGTGCCGCAGGGAAAAGGGGAAAGGAAACACACGGGGGGGGGAGCTGCCGGGCTGGCTGTCGATGCGCTCCACCTGGCCTTCTAAATTAACATAATCACCGAAGATTCTGTGTCACATTTTTGCAGATTGCGACGCGATTCGGTTTAAATAGCCCGCCACCAGACAAACGAGGGAATCTGGTCCATTCGGCCCAAAAAAAAACTTCCAACACGCTTTTTCCCGGGCCGCCCAAAATCCTTCGTCGTTAGGGTTCACGCGCGACTATAATAGTTAGGGTTATTGGGCGTCGAGAACTTATATGCAAAGGGAGTGGAAACTGGGATTTTTTTATAGAATATGGCAGTTCGTATACCAAATAGAAAATCTACTACATTCGGCCCAAAAAAAAACTTCCAACACGCTTTTTCCCGGGCCGCCCAAAATCCTTAAATCGTTAGGGTTCGCAAGGCCGACTATAATAGTTAGGGTTATTGGGCGTCGAGAACTTATATGCAAAGAGAGTTGAAACTGGGATTTTTTATAGAATATGGCAGTCTGTATACCAAATAGCAAATCTACTACATTCGGCCCAAAAAAAACTTCAAACACGCTTTTTCCCGGGCCGCCCAAAATCCTTTGTCGTTAGGGTTCGCGCGCGACTATAATAGTTAGGGTTATTGGGCGTCGAGAACTTATATGCAAAGGGAGTGGAAACTGGGATTTTTTTATAGAATATGGCAGTTCGTATACCAAATAGAAAATCTACTACATTCGGCCCAAAAAAAAACTTCCAACACGCTTTTCCCCGGGCCGCCCAAAATCCTTCGTCGTTAGGGTTCGCGCGCGACTATAATAGTTAGGGTTATTGGGCCGAGAACTTATATGCAAAGAGAGTTGAAACTGGGATTTTTTTATAGAATATGGCAGTCCGTATACCAAATAGCAAATCTACTACATTCGGCCCAAAAAACTTCAAACACGCTTTTCCCGGCCGCCCAAAATCCTTAAATCGTTAGGGATCGCGCGCGACTATAATAGTTAGGGTTATTGGGCGTCGAGAACTTATATGCAAAGGGAGTGGAAACTGGGATTTTTTTATAGAATATGGCAGTCCGTATACCAAATAGCAAATCTACTACATTCGGCCTAAAAAAAACTTCCAACACGCTTTTTCCCGGGCCGCCCAAAATCCTTCGTCGTTAGGGTTCGCGCGCGACTATAATAGTTAGGGTTATTGGGCGTCGAGAACTTATATGCAAAGAGAGTTGAAACTGGGATTTTTTATAGAATATGGCAGTCCGTATACCAAATAGCAAATCTACTACATTCGGCCCAAAAAAAAACTTCAAACACGCTTTTTCCCGGGCCGCCCAAAATCCTTAAATCGTTAGGGTTCGCGCGACTACAATAGTTAGGGTTATTGGGCGTAGAGAACTTATATGCAAAGAGAGTTGAATGTAAAGAGAGTTCTTGTTTTTCTCTTTTCTGTTCTCTTATTTTCTTGTTTTTCTCTTTTCTGTTCTCTTCTTTTCTTGTTTTTCTCTTTTGTTGTTATATGCAAAGAGAGTTGAAATCCACGAGCATCGGATTCTTCTGACGCTTTGCATGCGGTGGGACAAAAGCAATAATGACACGAGTTTGATTTGACAAAAGTCGTGTAAATGTACAATCAACAACAAACATTACAAAGGCGTAAATACACCGTAGCAATACAAGCACTCAATCGCCGAGCTCGTCGTAGCCCTCTCCCTGGTCACCTCCTCTCCTGGTCACCTCCACCTTTGTGCACGCAGTGCAGTGCGCCTCTTCGCCGAGGTGCATCTGCAGCTCGACGTTTGGGCTCTGAAGGGGTCCACCGGTCTGGTGGTCGCTCGATCCGGCTCCAAGCTCAGTGGTACAGAGTGCGGCTAGCGTAACTTCGGTCTCAGAGGGTGTGTAGGCGTGGGGCGCCGGTGCGACCCAAACAGACGTCCGGATGCGTCGGTCCAGCATAACCCGTGTCGAAGTCGTCCGCCTGCGTGTGTGGCGTAGTCTGGCCCTCCGGACGGTAACCTAGAAGTACTACAGTCAGTTCGAGTGACAAATATATTTCAAAGTAAAATGTCTAGTAATGTCAGTTTACGAAGCATATTGAACACACCTGGGGTCGGAATGAAGAAAGGAGTAGGCATCCATGTCGCGCCGCCAGGGTATCCGAACCCGTGGCCTGTCATACACGACTATTAGTTACTTACCACAAAATGCAATGCATGCCTAAGTGAGAATATTACCTGCCACGAAGAACGGGCCGATCGCCGCCATGACGAGCCGCCAGCCGGGTCTGTGGCGGCGTGGTACGATAAATGGCCCTAGGTCGAAGAGTCTTTGTCCGGAGTGCGGCGACGTGGTAGGTATGAACGGGGGTGTCGGTGGCGGTGGCGTCGACGGCGGTCGTGTACTGATCCGGACCTCCTGCTGTCTTACGCCCGACGTATGCGACCCCACACCGGCGGCGTCAAAACTATGCCGGCAAGAAACGGCCCGCACAATCCTCGCCGTCTTCGCGATCATTCGATCCATGAACGCCGTGGATGTCCTCCGGGAGGTCTCCAACCCCGCACAAACGCCTCTCATGGACCTCAAGTCTTGCTCCATCTCTGTCCCCATGTCGCCCTGAAAGTGATGACATGACGTAAGATATATGTATGCTTGCATGTCGTTCAAAAATTGAGTAGATTGCCTAGTTTACGTACCACAAAGTGCATCGCCGATGCAACATGGGTGGGATATGTGTCGTGAGCACGAGCCGGTACGATCCCCTCTGGGTCGCCAGGGGCAAGAGGCGACTCGCGTAAGTGGGGAGTACCACCGCAGTACTCCTGGTATCCTGTATGTCGTATACGTCATAATCTGCAACCCGGTCTTGTAGTGCCCGAGTCCTTTGCTTCCACCCAAGGGGCCATTTTCACGGCCCGATTAGTCCGGCGGCCACCTCTCCTCGAATGCCTGCGGAAGTCGCAAACACGTTAGCATGTGCAATGAATTGCATTCGAAATGTAAGGGGGAGTGATGTTACCGACATGTGTGTCTCTGTGGGGACTGGCACGCCGCGTGGAACAGGGACCTCTGCTGAGTCCTTTGCCTCATGACCCGGCGCCCCGAGGAATCCTCAACGTACACATCGTACACAAGCTTCCGTCGTGTGTGCAAGTACACCAGATCTCGCGCGCACAGGATGGATAAACCGTGCGGTGCGCGCTTCCTAACCTCCGATAAGGTGTAAGGCTCCCACCGGACACGCTCCGGCCGCAAAAGGTCGACAGCCTCAGTGAAGTGGGCGTAGACACTCCGTACCTGCAGACCAGCCCATTGTGGCTACAGAAGGTACCGATACAAAGTTAATACGAAAGAGGCTGTAAAGCGAGATTGCGTAGCAAAAAAAACATGTCCGTACCCGTCTGCGGCACCAAAGAGAGCCCATCGTAGGGCGGTCCACCTCCGTGTCCCCGTAGAACTCCGGGCCATACACCCGGTCGTCAACCCATGGTCGTCCAATCTGGAAGCGCTCGAACGACCATAGCATGAGCAGGAGTGGGCACCCGGAGAGGATCGAACCGAGGCGCTGGCCCCGAGGCACGATCGCATAGACTTTGAGGTGGCACAAAGTACACTGAACCCCAATCAGTACTCGGGAACCTCATGGGGGCAGCATCCGCTATGGCCCGCGGCCGGGACAAGCCTAGCGTCGATGCTGTCTCCATGGGTCGTGGTGAACATCACCCACCCGAACAACCACAACAGGTAAGCCTCCAGGTGCCGGCTCACCTGGTACTCCGTGGCGTCCCCAGCCATCCTAGTTACCTGCAAGAAGGAAATGTTTTTGGTTACCTGAGATAAAGTAAATCGAACCAATTTTGAACCGTGCCGACACATACCTCGATGGCGAAGCCACGTGAGAGTGGGACCGTCATTGCCGTGGGTGTAGCGGGCGTCTGCGGCTCGCCTCCCTGCGGCAGCGGGAGGACTCACGCAAACCGAGCAAAAGGTCGCCACGCCATCGTCATCCACCTCCGGTGGCACAACCGCCTGGCCGATTGGGAGGCCGGCCAAGATCAAAACATCCTGCAGAGTCGGCGTCATCTCTCCGCAGGGCAGATGGAAGGTATGCGTCTCAGGCCGCCAGCGGTCCACGAGGGCAGTAAGGAGGGATCGGTCGAAGGGGAAGCGTCGGGATCGCTCGACGACAATGACCTCGCCATCCAGACCTTCGACGTGGTCCTCCTCTGTGGCCTCCACCATCCGTGCAAGCGGAAGTAGTCCCGCCGCCTCCAATCTGCAACAATGAATTACAAGTTAGACCACAACATGTTTCAACCCATTAAGTACCACAAAACTTAGTACGCTTACATACCTGGGTAACCAGCGGTCGTCAAGGCCCCATGCACGTACTGGAGTCCGTGTGGACAAGACACCAGGATCCGTGCCCGGTCTGGTAGTAGCGTGCAACCGTGCACGGTGGCGTGCGTCCAAGTGACGATCAAGAAGGCCGTACGGCCAATCGCAACCCTCGCCCACAGCCGCCATACCTGCGCACGACAAAACAAAATAATAATTTATGTTGACGAGATCAAAGATAGACATTATGTCAAAAGCATAAACAAGCAACACCATGCCCCCAGAACAAACACATGTAGTTTTCTTCAATACATAACCAGACGCAATTCTTTTCACATTACAAGTACTAGCATATCGAAGCATGACATAAAGAAGGAATACAATAGTTGTCAGGAGTCATAGCCATAAGAATTTAACGTAGACATGTATGATTATTACATTCCATACAAAGGGGGGGAACCCTCGAACAAGACATGTATGATTATTACATTCCATACGTCAAGACCCTCCATCTGAAACGCTCTTCGCAGGACATTTGTTCTTCCTATGGCCGTACTCTCCACATAGGACACACCTCCGGACAGGGCCTCCATTCAGGACTCATCCATGTCGTTGCGGATGCGGCGGCGTTTGGCGACGACCTTTCCCGCCTTCACTGCTCATGTCGGGGACCCATCTGCGCGTGGCATTGGCAATTTCAGTGAAGTTTCCAGCAACACGAAACCCATGTAGTTCACCGGACCACGTTTGAACTACCGTATCCGCCATGTAGTACGGAGAAACAAATTGTACATCGCTCATCTCGAATCGGCGCAGCCGCCAAGACATGCGAACAGGGTTTATGTAGAAGGTACGGCTTTCGGCAAGTGCAGGTGCACATGCCATCCCCACCACCGCCTAAGCTCACTTCATGGGTGATTCTCCCACTCGACATTCCCAGTCCCTCCATATTCCTCGGTGTTACCTCAAATCGTAACTCTGTCGTACCCATGACGACGACGGAATGTAGGAGGGCCTTCTCAACCTTCTTCGCTATCCAAGTTGTAATAACGCTGCAAAGGGACTCGAATGGTACTTGCATGCAACACTGCCGCTGACATGCCGTTCCGGAAATACCTCACTGCATGCAGTACAACATACCTTCCACGATAGCGACAAGGGGCATGCCACGAAGACCCCTTATTACCCGGGCTTGTATACCTCGCAAGGTTGGTTGTCATAACCCCATACCTTGCCCCAAGTGTGTCATACAATAGTGCCCACTTCTCAACCGGTTCGGCCTCGATCCGGTCACGAGAAACACTTGATGTTTCGGAAAGCCTCCTTCCGATGTTTGGGGGTCAATGTCCGTAATGGCTGCAAACGCTGTGGTGCCTCCGGCATCGCCCCGGCTTGTCTCTCTCCGTCACGTATCCGCTTGCTAGTGAGCTCATCAAGCTTCTCCCGGATGGCATCAAACTTTCTCTGCTGATTTTGCTTGCACAACCTCTTGAATAGGTTCATCAACTTCTTACTTTTGAAATATTTGAACAGGTTAGCTGCCATATGTCGCATGCACCACCGGTTCTCGCAAATCCGCCACGGAAAGGGCTCTTGCACATCTCCTGCATCTTCTTTATCGCTTTCATCACCAAAGATGGCGGTCGTGGATTATGCACACATTAGGCCTATCCTTCACAACTCCGATCTTGATTTTACGAAGAACCACACCAATTCTCGTAGTTTTCACCTTCCACGAAAGCAAAGGCTATAGGAAGTATCTGGTTGTTTCCGTCCACACCGATGGCCGTCAGAATTTGGCCCTTGTACTTGCCGGTGAGGAAAGTCCGTCCACACACAATCGGTAGGCAATGCCCGAAAGCCTCCACACAAGGCCCAAGTGCGATAAAAGCACGCCTCCATAACCATAAAGCCGGGTGGGTTCTCGAGATTCTCTATCATGTATAGCAAGATATGTCCCGGGTTTCTTTCCTTCAAGGCGTCCGAGCCGGGAAGATTATCATAGGATGCCTCGAATGTACCAAAGCGCTTCTCCAATGCCTTCTGCTTCGCCCTCCACGCTTTGGCGTAGCTGATTTGGTTTTTATATCTTTTCCTCATGGCAAGTACTATGTGTTGTGCCTCCATGTCAAACTTCTCCACAATCTCTCCGTACATCACGTTCGCGATGAAAGATGAGGTCAGATTACGATGTCTCGATGTTACATTGCTCGTAACACAATCTGTGGCCGCACAACCTTCGTGACTACCAGTTCAACTCATACTTGGGCTGTGGGCATGAACACGCCAACCGCATTCGGCGTTTCGCACTTCACCGTGTAACAATCTTTCTGGATTTCACAACTCTTGCCGGCCGCTGCAAGCTCATTGCCCAGCACTTTATAGCATCCTACAAAGCGGACTTCTCCGCGTACATTGCGTGCACACGAACCTCAATTGGTCGGTACTCACATGTCGAGTCGGCATCATCGATTGCTAGGTCTTTCGCTTCGCCCCTATTCCAAGCAGCAGGCACCTGTGCGGACATACTGCCATCATCGTCCGAGGACGATTCATCGTGTTCGTCAATCACAAGTGCCTCTTCTTCCCCCGCCGCCCGTAGATTGTCTTCCTCTAGCACATCCACTAACCCTTCCAACTCCTCCCCTTCATCTGCTTGTCCAGTCGCTGCAGCGCTTGATCGAATATTCTCATGAACTTCCGCCGGACTTTCTGCTTGCACCGCGATTGGGATTTCGTTACTTGCCAAGTCTGTTTTGACCGTCGCCTGCACAAAGAGGACAAAACCCCAGCCACGTCGTCTTGATGAATTGACGTAGTTCCTCCAAGACTGAGCCCGCTCCAACGGTCTAAGCACCCATACCGAGTCGTGTGTACCTCTCGGCCACAAGCATTTAATGCTCACATCATGCACTATAGGATTCAATGAAAGATCGCGGACAAATCCACCCGCCAGATCTTGAAACTCATTTCATCCGGATTCGATGGTATAAAATACACCGCTGAAAGCTACTCGAGATCTACCGTATTGCCCCTCTGGACCACTCCGTCACCGTAAAACACTTTGAATGCATCCATATCAGACGTAGCTACTGCAAATTAAAAATTGTTTACGATATGCGCAATAAATATTTTATATACCAACTACATATTAATGGCAACTGCAATAGAGTTGTGAAACGAAATAATTTGAATCGCACTACACACATTTATAATCGTACATCATGGTACCAATTACTTGATTGCATCGTACATCATTTGGATATTGAACTACACAATCAAACATATTTCACATCACAACGATACATAACTACATTTCTTTTCCATTTTTCCATGACTTTACAAAATTGCAGGATTTTTTGAAAATTATTTCATTCAAATTGAATTTATGGTTACGAAATAATGGATATCACATGATCAAGCTAAACCAGTTTTATTATTTAACACATTGAAAGCACACGATCAAATTATTATTTAACCTTATTACGAAATTGATATCACACGATCGAGTTATGATAAGGATTCTAAAGAATACTGCCTCATTTTTTTTAATTTCAATTGCGCTTTCAATGTGAATTCTATTTTAAACCAGAGTCCAAATTTTAATTATTTTTTCCATGAATTTAGAAACTTGTTTCATTTATTTTGAACTTATGGATAAAAAGTTATGACCATTTCAATATATTCGATTTAAATATTTAAGGACATAATTGAAATTACGTTTTAGTTGATACTCTAACAATTTTACGGTGTGTGCTGCAAAATTTAATTCATACCATAACAATATTTACATTTTACTTAATAATTTCCTGTGTCCCCAGCAATTTTTCCTATCCTTATTTTCTTTTTCTGTACATACCATCTTATTATCTATCTAAACCTACTTTTTTGTCTCATAAATAAATAATAACTACTATGTTAATTTTGCCCAACCAACAAAGCATTTTTGGCTCTAATAATTAAATATTGCAACTAATATATTTCTAGGCCAATATTATATTACGTACCAATATTACTTGCACATATACAACAATATTCACACAAAATTTTATATATTACGCATATAAGAAAATTATTTACATAATACAATATGTTAATAACACTACCTATAATTTCCCTACATATATATAAATTACAACGACAAAAAAATAATTATAAAAATTACTTATCAATCCATTTAACGAACGAAGAACGATTTAGCGAGCGAAGAACGAGCGATTTAACGATGAACGAACGAACGATCACAAAAATGTGTTGGGTTCTCCTCCTCCTCTTCTTCCTTTTTTCTTTTCTTCTTCTTCCTTTTCTTCCTTTTCTTTCCTTCTTCTTCTTCTTCTTTCTTTTCTCTTCTTCTTCTTCTTTCTTTTCTCTTCTTCTTCTTTTCTTTCCTTGTTCTTTCTCTCCTCTTCTCTCTGGCTTGGACCGAGCAGGCGGGAGCCTTCGGCCGCATTATTGCGCCGCGCTGCGCCGTGGCCCCGCCACTTTGCCGCCACGCTCCGGCCAGCCTGGCTGGCCCCACCACGCCCGTCGCACCGGTGGCGCGAATGCGCCAGGCCTGCCCGGCCCCCTCTGCCCGGCTGCCCGTCGCGCCAGCAGGGCGCGAAATGCGCCAGTGGCTGCCCACGGTGGCGCGAAGCCACCCCGCGCCCGCCACGTGGCCCCACGTGGCCATTTCGCGTCAACGTGGCGCGAATCTCTCCATTTCGCGTTGACGTGGCGCGAAAAGTCGCTATTCGCGGTGACGTGGCGCGAAAAGAGGTTACTTCTGTAAAAAAAAATTATATAGGTATATATTTGTAATATTCAAATAAAATATGATTATTTATAAAAAAAATTCGAACATCACCGTCGACCATGCCAAAGAACACAATTCGGAATGCCAACATTCCTAAATGATAAGCGCAGAGCATCCAGCACACCACCTAATTTGTTGGCTCCCTACGGATGTGCACATCCGAAGCGGTCAAATTTGTCGAAGGCTAAACGCCATTTTTATCTCAGTGCTTTCGCCTCGATGAGATCATAAAATACGATGAATCACGAATGTTTTTGTTTCCAATCTCATGTCATTTGTTGCACATACAAATGTTTGTACATGCCATTAGTTGCACGTATAATCTCACGTCACATATAGTTCACGCCACTGAGCCTGGCTGCCGCCGTCTCTCTCTTCGACTGTCTCCGGGCACAGCGTCACCAGATCTGGCCATCCTTGGGCATGGCACTGTCATCGTCTTTCGATCCGACCAAATCCAGCCTTCCACCGAAACGATGGTGGCGGTTCGGCGCGGCAACGGCGGTGGCCACAGCAAGGCCCTCGGCGACGGCGGTCACACCGCCCGAAGCTACGAACCATAGCTTCCGCCACCCACCTCGTCACATTACGAAAAGGCCATGCTTGACCCGCCACAGTATGGAGGAAGGCTGGCGTGCCAGTGGGTCATGCCTAAGCTCATCAGAGGTAAGGTGCCAGAACGGCACACTGGCCGTGATGGACACCACGGCACGGTCCTGGCTTATGGGATCAGTGCTGTACTAGGCGGCACAATCTAAGGATATGTAGAGTGGTATAGACCGTAACTGTCTATAATACATCTCTATATCATCTAGAAATAACATTAAAAATAACTCATACAATGAATCGTTAGTTATCTATAATAGTCTCTTATTCAATTAAAAGACTATCGATACAATAGTACACAAAATATAAAACTGTATATAAGACTATCGATACAATGTTACACAAAATCTAAAACTGTATATAAAACTGTCTATTAAATAGTAGATAGCAATTCTCTCTCCTTCACATCACTTAAAATTGATGCCATTCTATCATTTGGTACATGACGGCCAATACTCTTGAAAGACACACCACGCCAATGTAACGAGGTTGACGGATCATGCGTCCGAATTCCATCCCCCTCTAGTGGAAGAGGAATTGTTGAGAAAGATTTTTCATATATTTATTTAAAAATTTGATAGAAATAAGATTGCATCCAATAGGATTCGAAGTTCTTAATACACCCCTTGTCGCGTAAGAGCATCTCCAGCAGAGCCCCTAAACCAGCCCCTAAACTTTAAAATAGGGAGTGTAGTAAAAAAAACAGATCCAGCAGGGCCCCAACTCAAGCCCCTAAAATTAGGGGGCCCCTAAATTTGCCTCCTCAGCCCCAATTCCCAGGGGCCCCAACTCAAGCCCCTAAAATTAGGAGACCCCTAAATTTGCCTCCTCAGCCCCAATTCCCAAAGACACGGGTACAATCCCTATTATTGAAGATAGGGAAATACATAAGAAGCTTCGAAAATTTTATCATGTTTTGAAAATTTTAAATTTAAATTTAAAATATCATGTTTTTAAATTGTAAATGTTAATATGCTTATGTTTTATGTATTATAAATATTTTTGATTGAATTTTAGTGGTGTCAAATGAAAATTATACATAGCGGATATGTCAAAATAGGAGAAAAAGTAAAATATGGACTGAGAACAAGACCCCAAAAAATAAGGGGAATCCCTAAATCCAAAATAGGGACTCTGTTTTAGGGGCTCTTGATGGAGATGCTCTAACATCCTATTCCCTCGTGAGCTTACTTTCAATTGATGCCATTAACTCCCTGCGAGGACAACCAAATTTCCATTCATAACCCCATGAGGCTGAGAACATAGAATGCATCCGCACACATCGAACAGTACAGACCTAAACGCTATTTTTAGACAATGTATCCAACTGATGGTCCTGCAAGAATCTCCGGACTACAATATATAGCAGTTTAATATGGAAACTAACATATATTGCGGCTTTTACATTTTAACCGTCGTAATCACCATCAGCAAACTTGTTCTCAGGGTAGAACACAGCAACCACCTGGTTCTCGCCAAACCTCCTCCCGTTCATCCCCGTCTTCGCCTTGGTCGAACCGTCAACATCTGCATATTCCAAAAACACCTGCAATGCACAAAATAGTCCCTAAATCAGAATAGTTTCATTTCTGCACAATACATGTTTTCATTTCTGCACAATCCATGTTAATGTCGAATCGAATAAAATCAGGACTCACCTTCCCTACTCCAGCAACAGGAGCACCGCTGGGGTCAGGTCGTGGGATTACAACGTTCGCCAAGTTACCTGTCCAAGTGTTAGTGAGTACATGCACAAGATAGATAAAACAATGAGCAATGCTTCTATGCTTTCCCTCTCGATACAAGTCGCACAAATTTTGAAGCACGCGAACGGCTAAGTAATCACCATCTACCCTTCATTCATACTTCAATATTTGTGCAACTTTTAAAAAGAAAAACATAAAAGCACCTCTCACAAACAATATATGATCAATCAAAACAAAGTGAAAAGAATAGTGCGTCTTCTGTAGGTTAGGCCCGATTGCCAATTTTGCATAAGGTCGGACTATAAAAGAATCTGCAATGGCATTATGTGGGACTACAAAAAAGACACACAAAAAGACAAACACACAAAAGAAAACCAGTTCAGTAACTGAGCAAAGGCAAACCCAATGATAAGACAGGAATGTAAGAGTTCAAAACAAAGGGATGGAGAAGTCTGTGAGTTTCTTGCTGTTTACCGTATTTGCGCCCTTCTTCCCTCATGTCTTCCACAATGTCCTCATATTCCTCATCATCTCTCAGTTCATCAGCGGAAACCACCTGGGTCAGGCATACCACCTGGGTCGGTAGGGATCCTCCAACTTGGTACACGAGTCTCTGCTTTGAAAGTAACAGTCAGTCAGTCAGAAATTGGATGGCCAATACAAACTGATTGTTGTTGTATAAAATCAAGTCTTTAAGAGCTGAGTTGTACCTGCATTTGCACCTGTTGTTGTGCCTGCAACAGGACGCTTTCTTGCTCTGGCCTAGGTTGAGCAGTTCCTTGGTTTGCTCGTCTAACAGTGAGGGTCTTGTCTCCCATCTTGATACCATTAAGAGCAGCACAGGCAATGTCAGTGACAGTAAGGTCCTGGTATACACAGAAGGCATAACCCTTCGAGTTACCGGTTTCCCTATCCTTCACAAGATCAAATCCTCGAAGAGGTCCAAACGATTCAAGCAACTCCCGCACTTGAGCCTCTGTGAAGTAATACGGGAGGCCGCCCACAAAAATGCGGTCAGGACCTTCTAAACCTCCAGCTGAGCCAGGTGTTAAGCCAACAGCAGCAAGATTGAGATTGGGGTTTGGCTGGCTTGGACCCAGTGCAGCTGCCAGAGAAGGATTATAGTCTGTTGGCCTTCTAACCTTCACCGGTGCTCCCTCAAACATTATGCCATCCAAGGCCATTGCGTTGCTTGCTTCCTCCACAGACCTCATCTCCACGAAAGCAAATTTCTTGTCATGGTTTATGTATACATTAAGGACAGCATCACCTGGACCAGCTGTGTTTCCTCCAATAACAGCCATAACTTGATTGAAGAATATGGCAACTGTCTGCAGAAAAGAAGACCAAAATAATCAGTGGCCACAAAAGAAAAAAGAGGCGTCAGGAATAATAAGATACTCATAACTACCTGCTCATTAGCAGTTGGAGGAAGTCCACCGACATAAACACGCCGAGCATGCCGAGTAGCCTAAGCAAAGGGTGGTTAATAATAATGCATATCGCAAAGCAATGATAACAAGTAAGGAAAGTAATACAACCCATACCTGTTGTGTCATGGCTTGTGGCTGGATAACAAGTGGATTGAACTGATGCAAATAAAAGTTAAAACTAGAAAGTAATAGCAAAACATCGAACACAGATATAAAATAAAGTGTCATATCCCAGGCAGTTCATTCTGCCACCACCAGATAAGTTTCAAATCAGAGTTTAATCAGATTGCCTAGTGATGGCAGAATGGACCATCCATATAGATGAGCTCTAGCTACACTGAATCTTAAAAGGAAGATAGAAGTCACCTGTCCTGGCGTGAAATTAAACATATTCGGAAGCATCCCAGGAATAGCAGCAGGGACTGCGGGTAGCTGACCTGCAATTATCAACAGAGAATTCATAAGAAAAAAAGAGCAATTTTATTATAGAAATATAAGTGGTTATCATTAAAATTTTGACACAATCCCACAATTATTGTGAATCTATAACAGGTCTACTTTCCCAAATGTGGAGGAATGTATAACATATGTTCAAGGAGACAAGGACTAAAAGTAATAACTACGTAACTACCAAAATGTAATACTAGCTGCTAGTTAAAGACGAACAAGATATCAAACCAGATTGTTTCCTCGTTGTACATTTAAGCTACAGTAGTCAGCTCATTCCATTGGCAGCAGTTGGACAAAGTGACCCAAGATTGCTTTCCTACCCATATGCATAAACAACAGGCAAACAAACAACAACAACAACAACAAAAAATTCGCTCAGTTCCAGTTGCCAGGTATAATAAAATGCAAATTTATAAGTTTTCTCTTTAAGAAAATGCCATCCACGTAGCAACAATTACCATGCCATCAAGGTATCCAGTGGTACTAAACTGCAGGGTTCCATATCTCAGAATGGGGCTGGTTCCCAGAGCTCAGCCAATTTCTGGTGACAGGCCAGAAAGAGGCCAGTTGCCAATCTTTTCGTAGAAAATCTCAGGCCAAAAAGAGAGAGTGTATTTTCAATAATGGACTGGGAACCACTGAGATTTGTAAATTGGAACCCTGCTAACATTGCTGAAAGAAAAATGATCACTGGATTTATGAGAAAAATTATTTGAAAAGTTGGTTGTTAAATACAAGTTCATGGCAAAGCCATGCCATGCGTATTAATGGCACTATAGTGAAAATGAATGGTTGCACAGAGCAATTCCAGCAGCAGTAATTGTTCATTATAAATCCTTATACATAATAACTTCTTGCCAAGTCCATTGGTGAGCAGCTTCTCAAAGTCCCAACTATAGATAAATATATGCACCAATGCAAATTAAACCATCAAACTTTGGTGTTTGTCACATACCTGTGGCTGCACCAGGAGAAACTATCGGAATTGCTTGTTGTGGTGGTTGGTCAAATCCGCTCACGCGCTTGCTGTTTCACTAGACATTAGTAAGCAGTTCAACAAATGGAAAATAGCACAACATTACATAAAAAATAATAGAATAAAAACCAGCTAATAAGGTATACAACAAAAGCAATCATGCGCAGAAAGAATTGCATCAACTGAGCATATTATTGTCCAAGGTAAACTGCAAAGCAAGAAACCAACACATAATTGTTCAAAATTGTCTGTTGCAGACTGTCAATTTTCCAAACATACAAAACAAAGAGATAGCATCACATGAAAAGCACATTCCATGGCAGGTATAAAACGTGCATGTTAATGTCTTCCTCAGATAGCTAATTCCAGGAGAACAGGAAAACTTAATGCCATCGACATCAGAAACCAAACTATATGCAAATAATAAGCCTTTGGAGGGCATTCAATCACATACCTCTTTGAACGAGAGCGCGAACGAGATCTGGATCTATGGTCACGACCCTTTGAATGGGAGCGGGAGTGAGAGCGATGCCTGTGGGGGCCATCTCTATCATGATCTCTTCTCCTGCATTGCCACAGCATACATCATATTTCAAGTGTAAGCAAAGTATCAAATTTTTTGCAAAAGATGTTTATTATCAAGATAGAAATAATTTTTGAAGAGCTGACTTTAGCAATTTCTGCCCAAAAATAAGTTGATTACCAGAAGCGATTAACACAGCAGTTACAAATATATAATCATTACTGTTTTGTTATGACCGAATGAGTACATCATCAAGCAACTAGTAACCATCACAACTAATAGATGAGTACGCAGCAGCAAAATCCCCTACATTTACCAGTTCTCTAATGGAATCATATAGTACAGTTTCAAGGGACCAATAGTTCTTTACCCTGACAAGACTTGAAAACTCGAAAAGCATGTAATAAACATACCCCAAAAAAAGAAATAGCAAGGCATGCACATATTACATCATGCAAATTTTCAGAAGATTCCAAAAGCAGCTTATTGAGTTCCAAGGAGATGGCAAAGGGCTATACTTTTTTACATAATCATTAGTTAAATAAAATACACTAGTTATATGCCCGTGCGTTGCTACGAAAAACAAAATTGATAACGAAAAATAAAGATTAAAAATAAAAAAACTATTTCATAAGATCAAACATCTATCTTTAACGCTTCGTTTCTTGCAAAAGCTGGCTAATTAAAGCAACGCTTCGTTTCTTGCGTAGGGCAATTAAGCAGGGCAATTAAGTAGGGCAATTAAACAGGATAATTAATGTGACGTGGGAAGAAACTCTCACTTTATATAGTAGAGATTTTTGCAATAATTAACTAGCACTTATAGCAATGGTGTAATACAGATATCGTATCAATATATGTGGTCTAGAAAATAGAAATTTAGACCGATTACCCTTCATCATCACGGCTCCGATGACGATCATGATCATCAGAACGATCACGATGCTCTCTTTTTTCACTTCTTTCACGGTGCTCCCTACGGTGGCGATCGTGATCCCTGTCACGGTCACGGTCCCTCTCCCTGTCCCGGTCTCTTTCTCTATCTCTACCATGGTCTCTGTCACGCTTCCTGTCCTTGTCCTTCTCTCGTTCTCTGTCCCTCTCTCTAGATTTTGAGGACCCACCATCATGTGGGTGTGTCTCGTGCTGCACAAAGAAAATAACTCATTAGTCAGATTTCTTAAAAAATGCAGGATTCTTTACTAGTAATTATGAATGACAAACACATAAATCTAGGAACACATGAATAATACTTGCTACTTAGAACCATGAACCCACTACCAGTAGCGATTTTCAAAGTAGCGACAATAAATGCACCCACAACAAGCACTGAAGCACAATCGAAATTATAACCTCATAACTAATCACACAAACAGTGAACCCTTGATTGTTCTAATCAGCATAAGGTGGAATTCAAAACTTGCACATAAATCACACCGTATAAGAAAAACAAATTTTAGAAAAGTTGACGCTTCTCCTCATAGTAACCTTCCGAGTCCGGCTCAATTCAATGCACCTAGAGAGGTAGTAATATAAGCGGAAGCTTGTCTACAAAATTGAACAATTTTTTCCCCGAATTCCTCAGCTCCAGCAGAAATAAAATCACCAAACAACAATCGAGCAGTCGCGATCTCACAAACATGCCACACCAACCAAAACTAAACCGACAGTACCCAATTCCCCCGCATCAAAATCAAACCCGGGCACCTCGACGCGGATCACCGCATCCGCCCATACGAACGAGCACAAATCCGCCCATACCACGCACGCTTGAAACCCCCACCCACCCACGAAAATCGGCCCCACTAGAAGGCTACGCGGATCGGAGAGACGCACCTGGGAGCGGCCGTCGGGGTGGTCGGAGAACCCGGTGGGCCTGGGCGGCGGGGACCCCCCGGCGCCGGCGACGGCGTAGGCGGCGGGGTCGCCGTTCCCCTCGTAGCGCTCCTCGTAATCCGCCATGCGACGCTGGCGGGTCCGGCCGTGCGTGGGGGTTCGTATTGGGGATTTCTAGGGTTTGGTCGGATCGCGCGGAGGCGGCGAGGATGGAGAGAGCAGCAGGAGGCGGGGAGCTTATATAGGGCGGGGGGCTGAATTGCGGGGCCTGAATTCTGATAGTTTGGAATTGGAATTGGGCCTTGGACTTGAGGATTCTCGAGTGCGTTGTGCCTGTTAGACAACCTCGCTATCGAATAGTCCGGGGTTGCCTAATAGATCTCAAGTGGAGAATAGACAGGGAGAAAGAGAGACACAATATGAGGAGGAACCAGGCCTGCTTTATTATTCTGTATGCTTGTGTACAATGGGGTGACCCCCTGCCTCCTATATATAGCGGTTCTGCTTAGAGATAAGGAAGAGTCCATATCGGATACGAATCCGGTTTCCTAACAGTGCCATCGGTCGATGCGAACAAAACCGCGATGCGACGAATTCGTGGTGAATTCGTGCAGAAGTCGTGGTCGGCCTTGCATGCCGACAAGGATAATAAGCACGCAGCCATGCCATGCCATGCCCACGCACACGGTTTACAACTCCGATTGTCTATAAGGCCGTCTGTTAAATATTCTCTCCAGTTTGATAATAGATGTCGTTTTGGACATAGTGATAGTCAAACTTCTAAAACTTTGATTATTGATATATTTTTAAATATTTAAATTGGATATATGAAAATTATATGTGTAGATTTGTCTCGAGAAGTACTTTTATAATATTATAATTTTATTGGGTTTTATAAATATATTATAATAAAAATTAGTGGTCAAAGTTGTGTTTTGAAGACCGTGTCAATGTCCAAAACGACATCTATTATCAAACTGGAGGGAGTAATAGATATCATCTTTCTATCTCCTTCTCTCTCATCCATATCATCTAAAATATTCACATAATCTAAATTCCTATGTATCATACTTCTATATACAGCTGACATGCACCGTTGTACATGCTTTAACAAAAGTGGCCCAAAACGCCTTCATTTTCGGGAAGTTCGGCGTCACCAACGACATGCGTAGATAAAGACTCGTAGGTATTAAAATATATATTAAGAAGTACTAACATTTGTTTTTTCTGTCTCAATCTAAATTTTGATAGCTCTTGGCAATGTTTGATGTAGAAGCTCACATGCCCGCTGTGCAGAGCCCTCGCGCACCCTTCGACAACCACAGCTGCTGTAAATTGCCCAATTTATCCGCACCCCATGTTAAAGTGGGACGATCAGATGCAAACAAGTTGCTTACTTGAGGAACATTTGAGACCTTCTCTAGGCTCACACACCCACGGATTGTGAGATTGTCAGAAAGGGATGGAAGATTATCGACTGCCTTCAAACAGCTTTGCCCCTTTCATACAGGGCCTTTTTAAAAAAAAATTGGTAGCCTGTGAAAGCTTCTGCATTCCACAGGGCGGAAATAGCTGCTGCCTCCTCATTCAACTTCTGCTCCCGTTGATTGTCGTGCCACGTAGCACATCGAAAGATTTATTTGATTTGGCCATCAAAGTTTGACGATTACTGAAACTTCAGCACAGTAGAAGTCATTTGGACAACACTGGCTTGGTATCTATCACCTAAAGGCACTCACCATACAAAATTTCTCTCGTCGTATTTAAAACCATCCACATCATTAATAAATAGGATTAGATACAATCCCTTCAACCCTTTATATCTTAGCACAAATACATAGAAAACATCAAATAAATATTATGCAACACATAGACACAACCATACTCTTTCCAATGCATATTTTTGTTGTACCTTCCCTTGGTTTGTGTGCATAAGCTGTTTCTCATACAAAAAATAGCTTCCATCTTCCTTTTTTTAATATTCTTTCTACCTCCATATTAATCCTACATGGCATGGTAAAAAAAAACTGCTGACATACAGGAGCATTAGAGTGCCCCGAGGCACCCATCCGTGCCGCACAAGCATGACAGACAAGAGCTTTTTTCCAACAGGCAGCAGCAAATGTGACTAGAAACCGGGGATCAATGATAAATATATCCATTTAACATTTGTGAGATAGGTAACTCTGTTTACAGTTCTTAAAATATTAGTTTTGGACTCGATACTTCAAAAGAGGAAACGCATACAACACTTTTTTTTTAGCTGCTACTGCCTCCATGCATGACAAATCTCGGGAATCAGCTCAGTTTTTAAGCTGTCCCGCCGCTTGTCGCAGTCCTGATTATCTGAAACAAAGCTGCAAAGACACGAGTTGTATTGTGTCAAAAGCAGTGGCAAAATACGTTAACTGTTACTGTAAACTGCAAAGACTATAATACCAAGAAGACAATTCATGTTGTTGACAAATGCAGCGAGAAAATAAATCATGTTATATGTGTGCACTGTGCAGTGTTAGATTTGTTGGTTGCATCCTGCACAATCTTAACTATATTGTTCCTTTGTCGGTAATAACTGCCAACAGATAACAATTGCCGCACAGAGTCGGTTAATCAATAAAAATTCCTACGATATTTTGAAAAACCAGTCAATTAAAAAATTGCTCGAATGTTACAAAGCCTAAAATTCCAAATGAAACGACCAGACAAGAAACTAACCCATTAAATTAGCCATAAAACGCAGAAAGGAGTAATTTCAAGGGAAAAAATCACTATGTAATAGGCTGGATCAACATTAAGCATAGTACTATTTAGTGCATCTTAACCACTATCAAGTACCAATTCAGGAATCAAGACTCAAGAGAACAATATCTTTTCAGTGTGTTTACATGTGACGAATGAACAAAGAGTGTTTATGAACGTTAAAAGCTTAAGTGATAGAAATCATAATTATTTTTTAAAGCAAAAAAGGCAAACCATATGTTATGGTGGTATATATGATTAAACAGAAAAAAGATTTAGCGCTTCTAATGGAACACAGTACAAGTGGTAGCAAAATAGATCAAAGTATCAAACATTAAATAGTTAGATAAGGTTGGAAGGCATACATGATCCAATGACCACAAAGATGAAGAATCCAAGCACTACAGGTCCAACAGGATAGTCATTCCCCTTCTTCACAGTAGTTTCAGGCACTGAACCCCTCTTGGTGATGTTCTTCTGGAACTTCGCGGTCTTCCGGTCAGCAAGGCGCCTTGAAGTAGTCTGTGAATGCAAAAAGGCCACCATTCAGCGAATAAACATTCATCATCAATCTGCTAACAACTACATTGGTAGCTCACACCGATCTTTTATTTTATTTCTTTTTACAAGTTTGTGCAGTTGTCCGTTAGAAAGCTAAATATCTCAGCAGCTTGGAGAGATCTTTTTTCTTTCGTGCTTCATTAAGTTGTCAGATACGGTAGAAAAATATTAAATAAAGCAAGCAATATACTTTCAGAATGCATGATAAAACAAATGATAACTTCCCAACCAGGCTACCACTTAAAATAGTATTAGATGAAAAGGACACACAAAGGTTCAATTTTATGACTTGATTGATTTCTATGACATGTCAAGTCCAGGGTAAGAATTGGATTATCCCCTTCCTTCAAAAGAATATAACAACCAAAAATAATTTAGCTTACTAACTAGTTGATGCCAAGTGATAATCCACAACGGTGCTATCTCTAGATCACTAGTTGATGGATTAACTTTGTAGTTTCTGAACACTAGCGAAACCTTTTGCAGTCAACTAGTGATAACTTTGATAACAATGTCAATTAATAATATATCCTTGGAATGTTACTAGAAAGGTTTTGACTTCCACTAGCGAATTCCCTTGCGAACACTTGAACTCCTAACTAGCGTTCACAAACTCACCATGAACCTGGATAACAAGTTGCAAGTGCAGGTTTTCGGTATGCGAATCCTTGCTAGACAGGGTTCAGCACTACAATCCAACAATTCAACTTAACCAAAATTTGGACAATCTTGGCTGTTTTACTTCTTAAAGATAGCAACCGCTATAGCCAATGGGACATGCTTCCCTTCTTTCTCACAAAAGGTAGCTCTGGGTAACTCTATGCAACGTTAGCAGGCTTCACCTAAGACCAGCCCTTGAGAAGAATCAAGCGACCATTGATATTTCTAATCATGCTCTTAACTCCACCGCTCCATCCCCAAGTATGTAGTCTCATTCATGGCTTACCAAATGTAAAAATTATATTTCTATGGGAGGAATCATCAGTACTACTACGCTCCTAGTCAACGTTGCTATACTCGCAAGTCCCAACAGAGAAGAGGAATCGAAACAAAAGCACTACAGAGGCGAAATATTAATCCTTCCGACTACCGATTCCGTTTCACCATCCATCTCGGCTAGGTACTGCGCATCTAACCCCGTAAATCTGCAGTTTCCCCCCCTCGCTTAGCTCGATCCAATCAGAGCGTTAACCACCATTCGAACCAACCGCCCCCGAGATCTGAAGAAAGCAACAGATCATCACGCGGACTCGCAAAAGGCAACAGCTTCCTCTACCCCGTGTAGAATCAAACCAGAAAGAAAAAGGATCAACAGCACGAAGGGACCATAGGAAAGGCGAGATCCTCCGCGCGGATCTCGAATCGATCCGGATCCCAGCATTTCAACCCGAGAAGGAGAGTCGCGGGAAAGGGCTCGGATCCTATTACCATCCTCGAGTCGCCGGTCTCCGGTGAGGCCGCTTCGCCGGGGTGAGGGCTGGAGGCGGAGGCTGCCGCGGCGGCGAGTATAGCAACGGAGGAGCAGCACGAGAGTTGGGTTCGGTGTAGCGATTTGCCATTCGGGACAAGTTAGGGGGGTTTTATAGAAAAGTGACGGGCGAACCGGTCTGCCTGGAGCGCGGGCGGGAACCGTAAGCTGGTCGGTTTCCGTGGACCCGATCCGTGCGCCGGGAGAATCCGGGCCGTGCGTGTTTTCTCGAGATCTGTGCTCGGCCGCTTTGCGTAAGAGTATGTTCACAAAGCCTCATTTTTTTTTGGGTCCAATACTACTGTTGTTAGGTTAGGTAGGCTCTTGTTCAAGTTTTCTTCGAAGGGCAATTACTACTAGGAAGATCAGCGCGGCGCACGCTGCATATGCGACCAGTATTAACTGAAATTTTTAGAGGGTATTTTTTTTGTTTTTTACAGAGAAAAAACGGATTGAGATGTATTTTCTAAATCTTTGGAGGGTCTTTTGGAGCGACATTCTTTAATAAAAAATGTTTTTTCGGTGGAAAACGGATTGGAACGGAAAAATAGACCAATGCGCATATTTTTTTTGGATTTTTGGAAATATTTTTTGCGATTTTTCGGAGGGACATAACTCCGAAATTTTTGGAATTTTATTTGGAGGGTCTTTTTGCGTTTTTTTAATAATAAAGAAAGTTTTTTCAGGAAAAATGGACCAAACACATATTTCTCGGATTTTTAGAGGTTTTTTTGCGATTTTTCGGAGGGCTTGTCCGCTAAAAAAGGGCTTTTTCGTAAAAAATAGGAGCTACATGCAATTTCGAAAACTTGCAGGGACCTCTCGGCAAAAAAACATGCGCGACACGCGCCGGCCACGGGCGGGGGCGCAAGGCCGCCACGCGTCGCAAGGAAAAAATATGCGCACCACGCGCTACCGCGGGGTTCGAACCCGCATCGGCCGCGAGGCAACAAACGACGTTACCGCTGCGATACGCGGGCCGCTTGGGCGAGCAAACGGCGCGCGCGTTCGTTTTATGCTTTGGTTCGGCGCGGGGCAACGTGGAGCAATCCCAATCGTTCGACGGCGCGATCGGATGGACGAAAGTGAGCGTCAACGTGGATGCTCCTAGAGCTCTCAAAACCTCCAGATTATAATACATGGAGTATTAGAACAGACATGGTGCCACGTCACATTTGTTTACGGGGGATCGACGGACGAAAGTAAGCGTCGATGCGGATGCTCCTAGAGCTCTCAAAACCTCAGGATTATAATACAGAGAGTATTAGAACAGACATGGTGCCACGTCACATTTGTTCACAGGGCGGTAAACAGAAAATGGAAAAGAATTTGTAGCTAAACATGATGTTTCACCTGTTCGCGTAGATCGCGGGGTGAGATCTCGGTGCCGCGAACGGTGGCTGGAACCTTCTCTGCGCTGCACTCGGTAACCATTGACTTGTTCACGACGACTCCGTCCATTGCTTTTCTTTAGGTTCTCTATCACACACACGCTCCTTTCACTTCAGACTTATTCATGAATCATGACCTGCCTGCTATATGGCAACCAAACGAGATGGGCAACCTCGTCGCGCACTGTTTCGATCAAAAACCGGCAGTGAAAAGTAATCATTGCTTATGTAGGCCGCATATCTTTTTTTTTTAATCTAGTTTCCTTGTATATCTCTAGATTTGGCTCTTTGCTCGCCATAAAAAGTATGACAGGTGACACATGTCTCTTATCATGTTTGAGGAGTGCGGAAGTGTCCACGAGTGCGCAGCAGCCGGCCGACCGCAAGAGCGTGTGGATAGGAGCGTAGGCTGCGAGTGACGAGCCTCGCTGTCACAACCGGGTAGAGTGGAAGCTCTCCTGCCGTGGTGGCCCACGCTGCCCCGTGCTCACGAGCGTTGTCATGGTACCGGTGATCTTTCATGCTCGCTGGTGCGACAGGGAGCTTTCGCGCTTTTAGGACATGGTGAGGGTGGGGGAGAGAGACAAATTTGTAACTACATGCATGTGAGGCTAGATTTGCAAACACTGAAGCCTAGAAGGCTAGATAAGCAATAAATTCCAACGAAAATCCCTAGCTTAGCGGGGCAAATCATGCAAAATTAAGGCCATCCATTGCGCTAAACGTATGGGGTAGGCGATGGGTTAATACCACGCACCACGGGAGTCGGGAGGACGTGCACTTTGGTTTCTTCTAGCCGTTGCAGTCGATTGGGCGTGCTCGTGCGCATGCATGTTCGGCAAATCGGCACCGCGATGCAGCTATGTCCACACGCACACGGCATCCATGATTTGGGTTAGTTGCCTCTTCCTGCCCATGCCGGCTATGCGTACGTCCATGAGCAAAAAACCAAAAAAGACGAATTTTATTGCACAACGTTGTACACTCGTCAATCGCATTCGCAGCTGACCCTGTAGTGGCCCCTAATTTTTTTTAATAAAAAATTAACCTCCATGTGAATTGTTTTGCAAAAATAATCCCATAGCGTACACCTTCCACGCTGAGGGAGCGCGAAAGCAACCTTTCGCGGTGTGGTAGTGCTCCTGCGCTCCCCTCGCGTGAAAGCTTTGCTTCCCGCGCAACACACGTGCTAGGGCGCATTGGCGTGGGAGCACAGGAGCACACGCCTCCGCGGTACTATATCGCGAAAGGTATAGACCACAGGACTATTTTTACAGAAAAAATTAGCACAGGCTAGTTTTGTGAAAAAAAAAAATCCAGTACAGTGATCAGTCCTCAATCGTCACTGCTTCTGTTTGCCTCGACTTCTTTTGGCATCTGATTACTGGAGCAGGAAGAGGCCACATTCTGAAACCATCACGGTTACTTTGCAATAACTGCAAACACAACGAGCCAGTTCAGTATACCTAGGAGGTTTGTTCAGTTACAAGAATATATATATGATCAGCTCGAGCAGTCAGTCACCAAGCAATAAACAAGATTATGACAGCATTACGCTTCTAAAGTTATACATTGCAGAGACCAAGAACATGGATCACAAACCACACCGCACACAGCAGCAGCAGCAGCACCTAAAGTTATACATTGCAGAGACCAAGAACATGGATCACAAACCACACCGCACACAGCAGCAGCAGCAGCACCTAAAGTTATACGGACCAGGCTTAAACTAGGAGAGGAGCTATGGCAGCATTACGCCTGCCGGTGTCATTTCGACTGTTGCCCGTCCGACTTGACCGACGGCATGCTGCGGACGTTCTTCAGCAGGTCCTGGATCTTGGACAGCATCATCATCTGCGAAGGTTCGCCGGCGCCGGCGCCGGCCCCGCTGCTGCTCGCTTGGGGCGGCGGTGGTGGCCGGCTCTCCTGCAGCTTGATCTTCTCGAAGATGTACTGCTTCTCCGCCTCGGCATCCTCCAGGCGGCGCTTCAGGTACAAGCTCGCGTAGTCCTGCTCCGCCTTCTCCGACTTGGCCAGCGCGATGCTCTGCAACCGCTCGGCCTCCTGCTGGGCCTCGTTGGCCTTGAGCTGGAACATCTCCACCTCCGCCTGCTTCAGCCGTACCATGCTCTCCAGCTCCTCCACCTGCTGCTTCTTTCGCAGCCGCTCCGCCTTAAGCTCCTGGACCTGCCTTGTCTTCTCCTCCAGCTCGTGCTCACAGGCCTCCACGGCAAGGCGAGCCTTCTTAAACATTCGCATTTTCTCGTCGGCCACAATCTCCATCTTTCTGACAGCCTCTTGGACAACCTCAGCGATTCGGTTGCAGGCCTCCTGGGGAGTGATCAGGCGCCCCAACTCTTCATTTTCAGTGATCTTTGGGGAGTCCATCTCAAGCTCTGGGAGGGGAAATATAGGAAGCGTCAATGTAGCAGTTCAGAATTGCCAATCAGATATACAAAAATAAGACAAACCTCAGATAAATTCAGTAAAATTGACAATTCGCATAGAACTTTTTAATCACGGATACTTTCTTGGCCATGAAACACGATATGTTGACTTCCCATGCCCCCAAACATGGAAATTTTCGTATTTGATACAAGTTTTGATCTGTATTCACAAAACGATACAACATTTTCGTGTATTTACAAAAAAATCAGTCATACCCGGAATCTCAAAATCCAGTTTTAAATACCCGGAAATCCAAAAAACCGGATATTGCGTATTCGGAATCTGGAAAACCGGGTATAATGTATTCGGCGCATGGAAAGCTGTGTATTCCATACCCGGTTCCTGGAAACCCGGGTATGGAAGTCATACCAGATTTCTCAGAAACTGGGTACGGGGAGGGAAGGACGCGACTCGTATGGCTGCCGTGCAAGAACGAGTCGTTATGGTTTCTCACACGGAGTAGACTCCTTCCTGCACACTTAACCGGTTTGTCGTATGGCTGCCGTCGCGTCCCCCATACCTGGTTCCTGGAAACCCGGGTATGGAATACCCGGATTTCCATACGCCGAATACACTATACCCAGTTTTCCAGATTCCGAATACACAATATCCGGTTTTTGGATTTTCGGGTATTCAAAACCAGATTTTGAGATTCCGGTTATGACTGATTTTTTTTTTGTAAATATGCGAAAATGTTGTATCGTTTTGTGAATACAAGTCAAAACTTGTATCAAATAAGAAAATTTCCCCCAAACATTGTAGATTGTAACAGGGAAAATTGATGGTTTGCCTCGTTTAGTTGGTGCAATTGATCATTTGCCCCGTATGTCTCACTGACATGTGGCCCCAGGGCCCGTATGTCAATGAAATGATCAATGGCACAAGTAAATGAGGGCAAATCATTAATTATTCCATTGTAACAAGCCAATGAAATATGCAGAAAACCACAACCATCTCACATAACTGAGCACACTATGTAGGAACCAAAACCAATGCAGAATGTAGAGCAAACATAAACCGGTTGCATCAGTACACTGATAGAGTAGCAGGGAGGCCTCTACCACAAAAACATGTCCTAAAACACACAAGATTACAACATGGAGTACGATTGTGGATGTATTTATCGGTGGGGACAGTGGCAGAATTAAGGTGTGACAAATAAATGATGAAAGAGAAGTGCTTCTATGCTCTTTCTTTTAAAAGTTGCACAACTATTAAAGCATGAATGAAAGGTAGATAGTGATTACTTACCCCTTCGCTTGCTTCAAGATTTGTGCAACTTGTACTAAAAGGAAAAGCATAGAAGCACTGCTCATGATGAAAGGAGTCTAACATCACAATTACATGAAAATTACCACACAAAAAAAACTGATCCTGGAACTTTGCTAATCTGACTAACAAAACAATATGCCTAAAAAACAATTACACAAGACAACCAATTCGATTGCAAGATGAAAATATTCAAATCCCTTCCACTTGGGAATAACAATGAAAGTAACAACTAAACACAATAGTTTCCTTCATCTTATATTGATACAGAGAAACTATGTGCGATGAAGGTTTCAATGGAAATTATAATCACTAGAGTAACCATACAGCGCATCTTAAAATTATGGCTGCTTTAGATAGCAGACGAGTAACAATGCTATTAAGGAGATGATATGAGCAGGATGGCACTAGATGCCATCATGCCAACGAGCCACACTTCTAGCGTGTTAAACAGCACAGAAAAGTATGTGTATTTACATGCTTTTAAGATGGTTAACGCGCCTGTGGAGTTCATGATGGTGGAATAACTGCAGCTTTAGAAGTGTACTCAGAGAACAATTTACTACAGCCTTGTGGAAGACAGAACTATTGTTCAAGGCTTTGAGGTATTGTTCAGAAAGGCCTATTGATTTGCCAAATTCTTATGATTGTCATAATGATGTGTACAAGGAGGCCTGCAATGCATTGAGCTAGTGATTTGGCAAAGTTTATACGGTCATAATGATGTGTACAAGGAAGCCTGCAGTGAATCAATCTACAGCATAAGATGGGAAGCGCACAAATCCAAAGCCTAACAAGAAAGACTAGATAAACATAAATCATATAAAGATCAAAACACGGGTTTGTGTGCGACATGACAAAATGAGTTAATTCAGAAGATGTATTCAAACAAGTAATAATTTTACGTTTATTTACGTATAAATTGCAAAAAAAATACAGAATCACTAACATAGCCATAGCTGCAAACAAGCACCACAAGTAGCACGGTGTAACCCAGCATAATAAGATGAGTTTACATAATGGCAGGACCGCGAGTAAGCAATGAGTTAATCACAAGCCACATACAAGTCTGGTTTAGTTAACAAAGTACACTCACCTTGGAGTGCCTGTAGCAGCACCCTAGGACTCATCGATTCAGCAGTACCACTCAATCTTTCAATCAGATCAGCACTTTTCCTGAACAATTTCCTCCCTTTGGAGTCCTCACTTAAACGGAATATCTTGCAAACATAGTCAAGTTCTCGTAACAAGGCATCCCTGTCCCAACCAGGAGCACATTGTTGAAAGACATCCCTAACCCACCCCAGCAACTCAGACGTCCTTTGACAGGCCTGGCACCGAAAGAGCATCTCTGCATGGCCAATTCCATTCTTGATTGCCTGTCCAGTTCCAGTCCCAATCTGCCCATCACGAATTGCACAATCAGTGTGAGTCCAGTGAGAGCAGACATCACACCCAATCCAGCGGCATGTATTGACTTCAAAATCAAACTTATTGCAGATCACACACATGCAGAGGTTGCAAAAGCCGTTCCTATTGCCACATATATTGCACCTACACTCGTCAGCAGGGAGAACACTCTGGCAAGCAATGTTCCGGCACCTCTTGTACAAGAAAACCTCTGCGAGACGGCTCTGGGGTATGTTAACACTTGGATGCAAAAATGCCTGGATTCCAGTCTTGATGGCAACAAGGATCTCCAGCTGCACATGGTGAGCCATCGAAAGCGAGGTTGATGTCAAATCAACCCTACCCTGGACGAGCTTCTGAAGGTACAAGAACTCCTCAATATGGTGCGAACCAGCGGTTCCTTCAAGAATCGCTCGAAGCTCGGTCTTGATTCCTTCCAAGAGCTCCTCTGGCATAACCCTCATCTTGTCAGCAACCAGGTCAACCCTATCCCGAGCAACCTCCCTAAGAGTCATCCTACCAGCACTTGGGATCCTACGAATGACTTGCAGCTCAGACACACCATTGGCGACAACGTCCTTCTCCTTATCCTCTATTTTCACAGCTGCCGCAGCAGCAGGGCCACTGCTCTTGATCGGCTCAACAGGCCAGGTCTCACGGGAACTGGCGCTCTCGGTGGCAGAGTCATGCCCCGGATCAGAATTTGACAGCGGCTCCTGCATGTCCGGCGAACCAACTTGCTCCGATGAGGCCAGAGAGAGGGATGTCTGCAGGCCTGGGGCACGGCCATTGTGGCGAGGCGGCGGCATCCCCTGCGGGGACTGCTGATGGAAATTCGCACCCGATGATGTTCCCATCCAAACTTGAAACCTAGACGTTTCTACAAGAAACAATAAACTTTTATCAATTATTTGCAAAAAAAAACTGGCCTCTTGAAATATCAGCTCACGTCACAAAATAATAGCAGAACCTATTCTCACATCATCGGCTTATGTGCTGGTACTAGAGAAACACAAGAGGTCGAATTCCCAAGCTTGTTTGCAGAACACAATCTTAATCACCAACCAGCTTCCTACACAAAACACCCAAAATTCCCCCCCCCCCCCTAAGCTCATCGATTCAAGCTACGAACTGCAAACTTTGGCGAAATTCCCCTCCATTTCATCCAACAAGTACCTCAAATCGAACATACAACCAATTCCTCCTCCCAAAAAAAAGCTCCAACCTATCTAGCTCAGAAGCAGCCCAGAAAAGCCTCAACCCACCCTCCACAGACCCCATCCACATGAAACCATCCTCGGAACCTCACACCAAACGCCAACCTCTCGCCGAGCCAGATCCAACCGCACCCACAAACCCCAGAACAACGGGTCAAACCTCAGGTCAAAGAGCTCACCTGGGCGGCTGGCCCGGCCAACCAATCGCCGGCGGCAGAGGGTAGGGCTCCGCCTCCGCCGTCGCCTTTGACGGGAAGATATATATTTTTTTGTTCGGAAAAGAAAACGAAATGAAATGCTAACAGTCCAACCCGAGAGACAGGAGGTCAGAAGACGACTTTGAGAGGGGGTGACCGGGTGCTGCCGGTGAGCGGTAACGGAAGCGGGAGCGGTAACGGAGGAGCGGAGGGAGCGGTGACGGGCCGGCGGAGGTGAGGCAAGGATTTAAATTTTGTTTTTGGACTCCATCTTGGACCTGTCGAAATCCGAAATTTCGACGAGATTCAGAAATTTTGGGTAAAATCTGGATGAAATTTAAAAACCAAAATTTAAATCCATTTTTTTTAACCGAGAAATCCGAAATTTCGCTAAAAGAGATGAAATTTCGTCCAAAAAACCGAAATCTCGGTGAAATTTCCCAATACTATCACACTTTCAATTTTTTTTTATGGTTTTTTCAACTTCGCGGAAATTATGATCTACCGACTATCCCACATGGGAAATGACGTGAAGAACCCAATCCAATCAAAATCCGGTCAATTACGGTCAAATCTAATCAACTTTTATACAAATTTCGGTCCATTTTACCGAAATTTCGGTCCACCTGGTGAGGCGAGAAAGCCTGTGAATTTCTCTGTCTCTTTTCCTTTCGAGAAATTGTGGGAACGAAATGGAGTATCTCAAAGATTGGTACTAACAGTAAAGCCCAATTTGGAACGCGGGTAATTAAAAAAAAAAAAGGTGAATCCAGTGGAGGTGGGTATACCTGAATACCTCTCAATCAGTGTTGTGGAGTGGGATTTGCTCACGCGCGTTAACCATGCTCTGCTTTTGCATAGTTTATTCACAAGATCACGTCTTCTCCATAAGATAGAGCGCACATCCTTGATCGTGTGATGTTTCTCTTTTGTTCTAGCAAATATCCTCCTTTTCAGCTGATTACAGCACAGTCAAATCGGAAAACAGGTCATCACGTAGAACATTGGTCAAATCGGAACAGTGCTCAGTGCACACTGATTCCACTGCTAGTAGACGGGGATGACATCTGAATTCATGATGCAGTAGCAAGTATTAAGTAAGTGGCATATAACGAGAGACCAAAGCAGTATAATCCTAGGAACCGGCGAATGCATATCGTAATTCGTACGTACGGTACGGTGAATCCACTAGAAATGGCAACTTCCAAAGAGAGGATAGAGTAAGGCCCTATTTGTTTCAACTTAGGCTTTTTGGTTTTTGGTTTAAAGCTAGCTTTTTGGCTTAATGAGTTTTTAAGCCAAGACATGTTGTTTGGTATTCTGGCTTATTAATAGGTTAGATGGTACATCTTATAGATGAAAAGTCTAAAATACCCTAAATGAGATGGTGGATGAATTCTCAATTTATATATGATGGCATTTAGTGGGTAATTTTGGAGACTTTTAATGACAATTCAACTTAGGCTTTTTGGTTTTTGGTTTAAAGCTAGCTTTTTGGCTTAATGAGTTTTTAAGCCAAGACATGTTGTTTGGTATTCTGGCTTATTAATAGGTTAGATGGTACATCTTATAGATGAAAAGTCTAAAATACCCTAAATGAGATGGTGGATGAATTCTCAATTTATATATGATGGCATTTAGTGGGTAATTTTGGAGACTTTTAATGACAAAGGGTTATTTCATTCAAAAAAGCCCAAAAAAACTCCTCTTGTCTGGCTTTTAGTTTATAGTTATACATGGGCTTTTGGCTTTTTTAAAGCCCAATTTAAAAGCCAGTCGTTTGTTTCAGCTTAAGCTTTTTGACTTTTAAGCCGATGAAAAAGCCGAAACAAACAAGGCCTAAGTAGCCTTGAAGGCTTCTGGATAGTCAGGGTTAGTCTCTCTGCAACTGTATGCAGCCTGCATTTACCAGGATATAAAGTCATATGATGATGCTGACAAATCTTGATTGCAATCCCTACTCTTAAGGTCTCTAGGACAACCTTTTTTTGGGGTCGCTAAGACACAACTGCTACATTCAAGCCATTGATCATCTCATGCTCTGCTTCATTTCAAACACACACACCCATTCTGGGTTGTGTCCGACTGTCTGGCCATTGGCCTTTCGGCTTCAGTAGGATCCATGCAGAGATAACCCTGCATTATTCAGTATGCCATCGCTAGCAAAACCTTATGCAGTGGCAGAACATACACTTACAAGAAACTGCACGTTGTGAAATATGTTACATTGTATCCCTTCTTATGCGCAGTACACCAAATCAGAGTTTGGTAAGATATAGCATAAATGTGCATGGTCCCAAAAATGATGTAGATGGATCTCTTAAAGAGAACTAAAATAACAACGTAGAAATAACCACGACGAAAGAGAGAGATTTGACAAACTGGCCTCAACTTCCTTAAGCGCAACCTCAAAAAAGTACAAGGGATTGTTGCTCTCTCGCAACCTCTCGAATCTTTTAAGGTTCGCGGATCCTTACCCTATATAAGAATTTAGCGCTAAAGAATAACCTAGCATCTAATCCTCTTGTGCACATCTTACTTTAGATGAGTTGGTTTATGGCTTCTTGGTTGCTTCGGTATTCCATAACCACCCCCTAGGTTTATATAGCCTCCATAGTTCTCCTCCAAAGCAAATAGGCATCCTACTCCTATTAGGACTATCATTCCTAATCCTATTAGGATTCATCTACAACACATTTCCAAATTTTAGAAGACTAGATGAGTCACCATATTTAATAATATCCAACTTGACTCTTATCCATTGAAGTCACCGTGCTCCTCCAAGAACTCGCTTCAAGTCGACTCCATATTTTTTCCTCCCACCTTAGGAGTGCCCCCACCACAGGGGCTCACACACATCACCGCAATATGTGTGTTGGTGTTTGGGTTTGGCCGCCTATAGGGTGAATAGATGGTTTTGAAAATTCTTCTCTACTAATACGAATTACACAGCTAAGTACCTCTATGTCAAAACCCAAACGATAAAGATGCAGAAGCGATAAACTAAGGTTTTAACAATGAAAGCCTAAATCAACTAGGCTCACTAAGTGCACTAACTAATTAGGTCTCTAACAAAGCATTGCAATTCTAAAGATAAGCAATCAAACAATCAATTCTATGAATATAAATTGCTTAAATGCAAATAAGGAATTGCAAGCAAGCAAACAAGGAGACACAATACTTTTTGCTGTGGTCTCGGAGACTTGCTGGTCTCCCTTAATCCATGTTGAGGCAAGTCCAAACCACTTTGGACCGACTCCACGAATTGAACGCCCACCTCGAATCCACTAGTGGTAGCTTCTTTTTCCTTCTGGGTAGCCAAGCTCCGACCTTCACAAACTTTGTCGGGCTTCTCACAACCTCCGTTGAGAAGCTCCCACGTATGACGCTCTACGTCGTCTAGGTGTCGGCAAATGCCAAGAGTAATAAGACAAGCCTTCTAGCTTGAGCTCCACCAAGTACAATACATGTACAAGGTTCCTTTCTAAGTACAACACATACACAAGGATCCTCTCAAGTGCAACACATGCACAAGAAGCTCTCAATCATCTCCTAATTGCAACACATGCAATTAGAGCCAATTCTTAGCTCAAATAGCAAATGAAGGAAGGCAACACATGTTCTTCACTCCCAAAAGTACCAAAGAACACCAACAACCAGCCTTTGCCTCCTAAGGGGGCCTTATATAGCCCCCAGCCCCCCCCCAACTCAAAACTAGCCGTTGGGGGGGGGCAAATTGTGTAGAATTCGTAGTGCCAACCTCGACCAAACGATCGAATAATGGCTAGAAATCCAGTAGTACCGACATGCAACTCGTGGTACTATCGACCACTGGCAGTATTGACTCCTCATGGCAGTAGTGCCAATTTCAGTGAAACTCTAGAGACCACTTCTGGAGAAAGGCTACCGGCACTACAAGTGCAGTACTGCCGACCATCGACAGTACCGAGAAATCACAGCGGTAGTGCCAATTTTTGAAACTTCGCAAAGAAATAGTCTCTTTGGAAAAAGATTACTGCTCCAAATAGGTGGTACTGCTGACCTCCGGTAGTATCGGCCTCAGTCATATGTACTGTTGCTCCTTCGGCAGAACCGCCAATTGCACTGCGATAGTGCTGATTTCTAGATCAAATTCAAATTTCATACATAAATCTTTCCAATTCAAATCAAGACTCAATAAGATCAATTCTTTGAGCAATGTGAGGATCAACACAAGATCACAACACTTTGCAAAACACATTTGAAAATGTTAATCACATACTCCAAAGAATATCATTTAAACTTTAACTTATTTGCAAACAAACCAAGAACCTATGAAATCAATCCTCTTAGCATGTGATGATCAATACCAGATCAAGTCAACTTGCAAACCACAATTGCAAGCTCTATTCACATGCTCTACAATTGAAACCAATAACCTTAAGCTCATTTGCAAAAACTTATTTGTAAAAAACAGATCCAACTTATTTGCAAAATACATTTGCAAATAAACTAAGAGTTTATGAGATCAATCCTCTTAGCCATGTGATGATCAACAGAAAAGACTCAACCCCTCTTAATAGTACGACAACCTAGAAACTAGGTCTCTCAACCAAATGATGAGATCGGTAAAAAACTAGGAAACATCCTTAGCCTATCTAGTTATAGCTTTTACCGCATACAACCACTTGGAGCTTTTATGATGGTCATCATCTTCCTCTCTCCAAGGTCGCAAGTTGTCCTTTTGTTGTTCATCAACACATGATGAACCTTTTCTTCTTTGCTGGATCTCTTCTTGACGCTCATCAACTAATGATGACGTCCTTGTCCCTCACCTTGACTTAGTAACCATCTACATATGATGTCAACTCAAGTCTTCATCACAACCTTTTGGACTAACCTATTTCAAACTCATTGAAAATATTAGTCCAAAATACATGGTTGTCTCAACCATTAATGCACTCTATTAACACATAATGGATGCCCCAAGTTCGATTGAGCTCAACTCAAATCAGTTTGAATGATTAATTATGTCTTGAGTACTTTGATGCAATTAATGCTTCATAATACTAAAGAATTTTCTGTTTGTCTTTAATCAATCAAGGAACACCATCAACACATGATGAAGCATTATTTGATGATTGAAAGACAAACAAACTCAATTTAAATTGCATTTAAATTGATATGAGCATATATAAATACATAAGTTTTCATATAATCATTTTGATGGTAAGTAGTGATCCAAAGTATGTGGAATATATGGAAATGGATCAATACTTTAGATCATCAACTACAGAATAAACTCCATTTGATATGTGCATATAAATAATTGAATTTGAAATCAATATACACATAGTCAATCTTAGATAGCATTTGAGTTTATCCTATATTGACATGAGTATACTAAAACTACACAAGTTATATATACTCAAAGTGTTATTTCAAACTATTGATCCTTGATTTATGTGGCAAGATAAATTAGATCAATACTATTTAAACTACAAGTTAAAATACGAACTCCCCCTACATGTATGCATCCATATAACATATGGAATGGAAACATAATGGACATCTTTGAGACTTAAACAATAGAAGAGTTCATCCTTTAACTTGACTCCTAAGGATGCAATAAGAATAATAGAGTGAATACAATGCATACCTTTGGTTTTTCATTTTCCATCCAAATTTGAGACTAAAAAGCATTAAATTCAATAGACATGTTAGTCTCACAATAAATAGATTTATCATTAAATAAGGATTAAGCATTAATCTAAAGCCAATCACCAAAACTAATAGAGCTTGAACTTACACCGCGACACCGCCTAAACCCTCCACCTGAGAGTATTTTCTTTATGTTGTTTGGTTAACCACACATTATATTCCTATAGCCCTTCATGCCATAGGTTTGTACCATCTCTGAGCTCCACCTGCTCGATGGTACTTCGTGGTTGATCCTGTCACGTCTTCCTTCTTCCAACAGCCCGCACCTTCGCCTCTGTGTTTGCTAGATTTTGCAACTGTCTTTGCAGTTCTGCATATAACTGTAGTTAAGATCTGAGTATCTACCACTGACGACGAAGTTTTTTCTCCTGATTAGGATTTTTTTAGACCTCACATTGATTGCCCTTCTTTAGGCTTACCTATCAATCGATATCAACCGTTGCTCCAAATACTTTTCATGATCACCTGTCTTTTGGAAGTACTTCGCATGACTCCACCTCGAAGTGATATTTCATCCTTCGAGTTCAAGCGACCTTACAGATATTAGATTCTTCTTTATGCTAGGTACATACCAAACTCATATCAATATACGATATGCTCCATCATACATCTCTAATGTAACTATTCACTCCTCAACAAATTGCATACTACTTGCAATAAACCAAGTGAATAGTTTCATGCGCCGGGCATAGAGATTTTTCGTTAAATATCCCTTGTTGAACATATGTGAGAGCAACAACCTAAATCTAATATGCATCTATGAGAAGTAACTAATTGACTAGCGACAAGTACGTATGAATCATCTTTTGCTACCGCTATTGAGTATGCACCCCTCATTTGCTTCAAACTCAGACAATCCTTTACCATATGACCTTCCACATCACATAGATAGCATACATGTGTGCCCTTGTTCTTGCCCTTCTTCTTCCTGTAATTTTTTATTTTGCCTACAACACCTACTGCAGCCAATACTTGATCACCCGATGATGAAGATTCCAATAGCTTTTTCAAGAACTCCGTCTCTAATAGATATGCAATTGCCTAGTTGAAGTTGATAGTGCTTTTCCCGATAAGAATGTTCATCACCAATTACTCTCAAGATGGTGGTAGAGACGATACCAGTATAACGACTTTATTGTTCTCTTCAATTTTCTCATCCACGCTATATAAGCTATGCGATAAGCTTGCTAAAGACGTTGAGATGGTCAACAAACCGTGTATCTTCCTCCATGCTCAACTTATACAGTTGTTGCTTCAGCACCCATGAGTTTGTCATTGATTTTGTCATGTACAATTCTTCTAAGTCCTTTAATAATTTCTTCGTTAAATTCTCTTTGATCATCGAGTACTTTACCTCATCAGAGAGACATAGACGGATTGTATTGACAGCCTTTCGCTCCATCACATTCCAGTCTTCTTCGGATGTCTCTTACGATTTGTCCCTTTTAAGAGTAGTGATTAGCTCTTGCTAATCAAGGACATCCTTCATTACACATTACCACACGTTGAAATTTCCTCGGCTATTAATTTTCTCTATTTGATTCCACATCGTCAACAACGATCTTGATTTTGTGCCACCTGATGCTTCATCGATTTTTCCCACAAATATGATTAATTTGACCTTAGCTCTGATACCACTTGTTACACTCTGATAGCCCTTCTTATGCGCAGCAGCCCCCCGAATCGAATCAGAGTTTTGTGAGGTATGGCACGAGCGTGCACAATCCTAGGAACGATGTAGATGAATCTCGTAGAGAAACAAAACAACGACATTAAAACAACCACACGAAAGAGAAAGATTTGACGAAGCCGACCTCAAATTCCTTAATCACAACCTCAAAAGAATAGGGTTGTGCGTACAATATAATTGGTAAATACGTTTTTTTTCTTCAAAATACGGTAATTGAAATGTGATACCAAATATACCATATATAACTTTGATTCGGTATCGGTAAATACCATAATATTTCGGTTCGGTATCAGTAAATACCATATTTATCAAACTAGCGTGAATTATTCTTTTTCTCTTATCGCTTTGGATATCGATATGGTTTATAATGTCAACCCTATCTAAGCATATGTTAGTAAAAATTATTACACACATTTGACTATTACTTTGACAAATCTAGTGATATTATTTTCATATGAAACTATACTTTATACATATTTGACAATTACTTTATCTAATTATACATGTATTTTTTTCTATTTCGGTATTCGATTTATTTCGGTTTAGTCGTGGTTTTACCGAAAAAACCGTATCCCAAAAGTTAAATTTTTGTCATATTATACCGAATACCGTATACCAGTCAAACCGAGTTGACCGGTTGGGTTTGATTTTTTTTTGGCATAGTTTTTTCGGTTCGGTAAAATCGTGCACAACCCTACAAAAGAGTACAAATAATTTTTGCTCTATTACAACCTCTCAAACCTTTTAAGATTCTCGGATCCTTGCCCTATATAAGAATTTAGTGTTAAAGAATAACCTAACATCTAATCCTCTGGCAGGGGTGGAGCTACAGTATTTTACCCGATGTCACAGGACACCGAGTAAAATTTTTTTGTAAGTGTATAAAACAAAATTTAAATGCATGTTAGTCTATATATAGTATATGTGAACCCCCTTATTTAAATTCTGTGACCCTAGGAGACAAATTATAGGACAACACAAGTTATTGAAATATATATATTGAAGTGGTGAACCCTATGCATTTTTTCTCTGGTTCCGCCCCTGTCCTCTGGTGCACCTCTTACTTTAGATGAGTTGATTTGTGACTTTTTAGTTGCTTGGATTCTTCATGACCACCCTAGGTTTATATAACCTTTCTAGTTCCCCTCCAAAGTAAAAAGGAATCATACTTCTATTAGGATTAGGAAATCTAATCCTATTAAGATTCATCTAGCACACCTTTCCGCATCCTAAAAGATTAGATGAGTCAACATATATATAACAGAATCTTTAAAGAGTGTTGGCTCCAACTGCCCATCTAAAGACTTATTCAGAGTCTGATCCATTTTGTTGCTCTGATATGCCACAGGATACATGATCACCAACACCAAGTTCTTGTATGGTCAGTAATTTCCAAGGCAGATACAAGTACAACCAACCAGGAGCGACACTGCAGGTAAAGATACAGGAGAACAACAACACAAAAAAGAGAGATACTTCTTCAGGGGTTCAGGCTTGAGGGCAAGCAGCCGTAGTGAACTGAGAACAACCATCTGCACAATATATGTATGTTCTTGACTTCTTGTTGTCTACAGCAGGTTAAGATCTCAGATTCTCAACCCTACATATGAAAAACAAATGAACAAATAACACACAGGTTACACTTACATACAGCACACTGCTTATACAGCTAAAAGAGCTCCCAAGACCATTGGGGACTACTAAGGTACAGTGTGCTGCTTCTTCCGACTTACAAAGTCGGCACAGGAAGGTAATAGCACAGCGCGATGTCTGGGCAGTGGCTGATGGCGAAGCTGCTAAGGTTCGAGCTTAAGGGAGACGACTCGGGACTGCCGGTTCCGCTTGGCCACCCTCACGAACACTACTGATAGGCATGACGGTGCCCACCATGGCCTGCGGATTTCTTGCTCCCCTTTCAGGCAGGCAACTGGGGAATAGTTTAAGCAGGAGTAAGGGTAGACAATCAGTTAAACATCTTGAGATGTACAAAACTACACATGCATAACAGATAGGGAATATCAACTTATCTCCGGATTCCAGGAGAACAGATTATTTGAAAAAAGGAAAGTAAAGATAGAAGCAGAATGGTAGCACTTATCATACTTCCAAGGATTGAAACAGATTAGTAGCTTCCGTTGTATTTTCTTTTTGCTTTTCGCCTTGCACCCCATGTAATTGCATTTCTCAAAGGTTCGGTATTCAGTAAACAAATGGTACTTGCCATAATATTCTGGGCTACTGTTTCTGTTCTAAATGTACAGAGCCCAAACCACATTCTGAGGATTAGGGATCCAGAAAAGTAAAATAGGCATGTGATTATGTGGCTATGATGCTCAATTTGTTGCTGAACTTTCAAATGGATCATGCTTAACTAAATCAAACTGTCTCCTTTTTCCGGAGAAGGGAATCACATTGTTATTGACATAATAAGGATTAATGAGTAATGACAATGCTAAACGTGATACAATACCACCATAAAGCTTGACACACACTACAGAAAACTGTCTGCCTGGTATTTCTATGACAGACATATTTATACACTAATCATTAATGACAAAGTCACCAAAACAATAGCAAGAAATTTCTGTTTTGATGGGAAACAGGCAAACAGTAAGAAATTTAACAACGCCAAGTTGACAACATGGAGTACAATGACTTTGCATCAACATCTATAAGCTTGATAAATGAGCTGCTTAGAGTTTTACTTGGCTATTTTGATTATTTCAGTAATTCATTCACTGAAAATAGATGACTAATGTTTGGAAAAGAAAATTCATTTTCACTAGCTGCTTGCCACATGCTTTGATAACCCAAAATTCAACTGAAAAAGTTATACAAGAATATGAATAGGCAAAATCTTTCTTGAAAGCTAAAGACTAAAGTAGGCAGCAGAAATTCGAACCTTTAATGCGCCTCAACTCTTTACAAAGTGTGATAAAATCTCCCCATTTCATATGGCACCGCCTGATAAATCGCAGAATCTGCTCTGTAGTAAACATGGATAGGCTTTCTAGGTACTCTCCATTGACACCATTTTCTTCAAATGCTTGGCGATAGCCACCAAGATTTATCTCTTCCAACCATAACCCCACATCCTGCAAGTGAACAATTACTTCATCATGGGAATACAGATTGTCTTTAACTCGAAGTAACTATCTAGAGCTTATGACATTGGATTTAGCTTTTTTACAAAGAAATACTAGATGACTATTGTCAGAAGAGAAGCAACATAGCTAGTTAGGTTTAAAAAAAAGCGAAAAATTGGGGGCAAACTGGAATTCCAGAGTGTAATTTCAGGCCATATTAGCGATGCTTCTATTGCACATTAACATAAAATTTTCTGTCATAAAAGAATAATCTGCAATATACGTACAATAATAATCATTTCCACAATGTCCTCCGCTGAAAACAAATTAAACATTCAACCCAAAATAGCACATTTTGTTTCTGAAATATACAGGATCGTTTCCATTTCATAACTTGTCTCCTGCTTCTGTATCACTACCGTTGCTGCCAAGCAATTGTAGTTCCTCGAAAGAATTTAACTAAATATTGCTACAAAGACGGATGGCTCAATGCAATAGCTTGCATGCCACCCTACCCACAATAAAGCGGGAAAAGTAGGCATGCCCATAAGTAAGGCAATTGGAGCTTGCCCAAAGTGCAGAACTGCCTATTGTCAATAATATTGGGCATGTCGTTTCACACCCAGAGTAGCCCCATTACACCATGTGTACATTTTTTTAAAAGCAATTCATGCCTATGAAATTTATAAGGGTTGGAGGATAGAGTTAGCAGCCAACAAGTTTTGTGGGACATCAAACTTTGGCAAAAAGAAATCTTGCGCACCACTTGTGGGCATTTATGTGAAGTAAAGAGGCATGGCTTGCTTATAAACCACTGGGAGCCTGGGATGATCCGGTCACAAAAGAACTTATAAAAAAAAACATGTATTCAATACAGCACCAAAGTTTCGACAATGCTTAAGCTCTCTATCCCAGCTAGCATTTTTTGTCTGGGGCACCTTTTCAATACTAAACCTATAGTTCCCTCTTCCAACTATGCCTTTCTCTACCGCAAAAAATTTCCTTGACAAGTAACCATACTTTTGCAGTGTTTGCCAAATCATCTCATAGTCAGGCAGCATAAATGAATTTGTCCAAGTTGTGCAAGGTACAAATCAGCTCCTTAGTTTTTGCCTACCTAGCTAAAAACCTAAAACATAAGCTCAGTTCAGTAAAACCAAAAGAGGCCAGTTTTGTTTGCCTATCAGGCTATGGCCATTTGTTCTAGAAGAAGCTTGCTAAACCGGGAGAGCAAAGCACCAAATGTGGCTTTCAGACCAAAAATAGGAGCGTTCATTTTTCCCTCTCTCAAAGATAGGTTCAACAGGTGCCATGAACAAGAAAATCAGTTTCAACGTAAGAAATCAAATTTGTTCCAAAATAAAAAGAAAACAACCCATAAGTACCAACATTGCTTGCCCTTACATAACTAGAGATCGAAAGAGTTCACCCTGTTAGGCTAGATTCAGCCAGAAGAGGCTAAAGTGCCTCCATACTGAAAGACAAAATGGCTAAAGTTGATTCAGGCATTCAGCACATGCACTTTGCCAGCCCCTCTCCCCCTTCCTCCCTCCATTTATGGTTGTGCTACTATTCTCAGACAACAAGGATAGACAGTATAACGTTTTACGGTAGTGTAATTTATTTGGTTTTAAGTTATTGCACCATTGGCTCTCTGTTTGCGCTATCTAGAAGCAGAAAACCTACACTAACACATCTAAAGGTGAAAAAAGAAACAGTGTATCATATTACACATGGAAACGTTCCTTGCCAACATCCCAGTTTTGTTATCCTGTAAACCGAAAAATTTTCTGGTTGAAACTAAAGGTTAGGGTATATTATAGTGTGTGAAAATGCAGAGTAGTAAATCATCGTCACTGAAAATTAGTAGAAGTTACAGCACGAGCCCTACAGATTAATCAGCAAAAGTAATAGAAAGGACTATTTTCGAAAAATTTTCTGGTTGAAACTAAAGGTTAGGGTATATTATAGTGTGTGAAAATGCAGAGAGTAGTAAATCATCCTCACTGAAAGTTAGTAGAAGTTACAGCACGAGCCCTACAGATTAATCAGCAAAAGTAATAGAAAGGACTATTTTCGAATTCTATATCCTAATAGTCACGCAAATTTGACAATACATAAGCAAAAGCTAAATATGATCTTACTCATCAAGACTCTACTAATTGGAGGAAAGTAAAAGATATTGGGGAAAGTACTCTAAGTACCATAGATGTCTAATGACTATGTCATCTCAATCCCTTAGCTCAAATGTCACTATCATGAAAAATTGAGGGATATTAAATCTGTAATGCAAAAGAAGACTCAAAGCTAAGGCAAGATAAAGCAAGATAAAGCAACATCCCGAAATCAAGGAATTATCTTCAAGAAAAAAAATTATGATTTCCAAATCGCCCTCAGCAAAGTCCCAGACTAAAACCTATTTTGTTGCCAATACACAAATAGAGGCATTAAATTTCCAAAATAGCATTAAGATAACAGCACAAATAAGTAGAACAAATATTAGTGCGTACTGCAACCACAATCCATAAGAAGAAATCAAAGAAGCACAAGTTTTTAGCATCCAAACAACGAGAATAAATTCCTCTACTAAAACAGTACTGGAAAGAATGCACAACGGAGAAAAACACACATTAAATTTCACACAAAATTTACATGTAATTTACAAGAAAAATCTGAAGAAAAAAAACTGAAACTAGGAACTAAGAGCACCTCCACAGTCCAGATGAAGAAATCCAGAGGCTCCGGTGACCGTCCCCGGCTCATCTCCGCCCTTCTCCCCGACGACGGCGAGGCCCTCCACCTGCAGACAGATTACTCCCACCCAGATCAAGAAATGGCTCTCCCAAGAACACCTCCCCCCACCCCCAAAAAAACAGAAGAAGAAAGAGCAAGAAAAGTACCGTTCTTGGACCCCGAGAAGATGAAATCTTAGCGCTGCACGCTCGATCTCATCTGCCCGGGAGGAAGGGGAGGGAGAGGAGTGCTCGCGCAACCGTGTAATGGCGCGTGGCCGCGTGCAATGGAGCTGCGAGAGGTGGCGAGTAGTGGGCAGCTAGAGAGAGCGAGAGCACAATAGGGTGCTTTCGCGTTCGTTATGATTGGGGAAGAACAGGAGAAGAAGAACGGTGAGATGTGGACTTCTCATGTTCTCTTGTAGAACCTCTCGGATCTGGGAATTTTGTTTTTGGTCCAGAAAGTGAAGTTTTCATTCATATAATTGGATTAATTTCAAAACGGTTACTTTTCTTTTTTAGTGGGAATGATTATCATATATGCTGTCTTTTTTCAGATCCTTGTGATTTTATTTAGAATTTTGGCTCAGTTCGTTTCAGCTTCTGGATTATGGATTCTGGATTATGGGAGAAGTTATTTCTGATTATGGGAGAATCGGGCCGAGCCGGCTATAACTTCTAGGTTTCAGACTGAACCGGCGAGAATCAGCAAGATTTTGATTCTGTATAGAAATCAGCTTCTGATTCTCAGAGAAGCTGACCAGAATCTTCCCGTTTGGCAAATAATCACCTTTTTTTAAGCAGAAGCTATTCCGAAGCTGAAACGAACGGTACCTTTGTCTTGCACTCGAAAGTACAAACCTTTGCTGTTGAATGCTGATATAGTTGATACGGATTTCTTGCGATGGAATTTTCTGGTTTGGGTTGTCTCTGCCATAGATATATACCCTTTAGTTATGCAATGAGTTTTTGTGTATGTGTATGTAAATGTATACTAGAGTTTTTACTTCTTAGTGCCAAAAGTGAAAACTAGTTACTAAGAAAAGGTTACCCCAAAAAATTGACGTGCTTTAAGAGAAATATACTAGTGTGATGACTGAAACCATGGTCCAATGGGTTCATGAAGTCATGAAGACGACATGCTAGCTGATCACACGGATCTTTCCTTAAAACCCCTACTTTTATTTGTATTTTCATATGAACCTATAAAGTTTAATTCAAAAAAATAATTGTATCATGTATATTTGAAGCAAAATGTTGGGAAAACATATACCACGTTTTAAGTATCTCGAAAGCGCAATGTACATTTCGTTCTTCATGCATCGAATCTGTAGCAAATACAAATACAACCATACCGGAGAGGTTCAATGAATTCTCCCTAGACCTCTAAACAAAAACGAACTCTAACTAGGCACGGTTAATACACACACCTCAGCTACATTGGATGTATACACTTGGCTCAATACATTGTATTCTTGTGTATTTCTTTTTTGCACTAGATTTAATTCCATGCACAAATACAGTACTACATACTCTAAATATGCTATTACTGCGAGCTAATTTCACTCTTAAGTCTTAACTAGGAGGAGAAAAGGGTATGAAGAGAGTGATGTGGTCCTTAGGGTTGAAAAGATAAATCAAAGAAAGAAGGACACATCAGAGGCAGTGAGAAGGGACCAGATCTTTGGAATTGATTCTTCAGGGTTTTTCTTTCTTTTTTCTTTTTGACTCTTGGATCTTAAGATTGGTTCCATAGGGGACCATGACCATGAGTACTAGTGAATTTTGACTAAATAACCCATTCATTAGACAGCAATTAATTTCAGAGAATTTTGGAACACAACATTTGAGGTAGTTACATGAGGTAGCTAGGTTAGATAAGTACAGAACTATTCTTATATAGCCAAATTGCTTACTCGCGAACTTTGAGACTAGAATGCTTCATCTTTGAGACTAGAATGCTTCATGCATGCTCCTAGCAACTCACTCCAACCAAGTTTATAATACGTATATTTTAAATAATTTTGTGTACAAATATAAGGTTTATTTCATATTCTAATACAAAAATAGTGTAATGTTCCTATATATCCCTAATAAATATCTAACTTCACTGATATTCTTTACATGCATGTGATGAATATAGTGCTTGAAGATAATAATTAGGAATAATCTAGTTATTATCAATATATTTAGTTTATGTGTTAAAAGAAATATGTCCATTAAATTTGGTGGAGGGAGTATTTGTTTAGGGTGAGATAGCTAGAACACAGTCTCCTTAACTTGGTTAACGGGTATCCATATCGTATCAATGGATCCTGCCCGTTTACAATACCCTCCAATTATTTATTGAAAACGTTGCAGGAGCTTGCATCAAACTTTAGTAGCTAGATTTGTCATGCACAGCCTCCATTCAATTATATGCAGGTACGACCGAAGCTAGCCTGTGCATGATAAACTCTGCAGTGCCGATATTTGAAACGAAGGAGTTTCAAAGGAATTTTGCGAGAACGGTACAACTCTCTATTTTTTGTGAGAATCATTTGTTCCAAACAGGCCTCAATTAAGGTCTTATTTGGCAGAGCTTCAGAACCCACCTCTACCTCAGATCTGAAACTTGTAGGCTAAAATTAAGTTTATATTTTTATTATAAAATGTAAACAAGATGACTCACCTAAACACTTTTAATATACCCACAGCTCCAGCTCCACGGATCTGATAGAGCTAGGAATACCCAGCTCCACCAGATCGGAGCTCTGCCAAACATGGTCTAAGTTTCTAACTAAAAGAAATTTGCTCAGATTAGAATTGATTTATTGCCCAAATTGATGTTTAATGTATGGCTATCTAGCTTGCATGATGTCACTGCAAATATGTAGCCACTATATACTACAGCTAAACCATCACTTACGCTCAGAATTAAGACAGTGACAACACAGATCGAGAGGAAAATATATATTCGAGGTAGGCCAACGATGCAACTCTTTTGCAAGGCATGCATGATGCCACATGCAAAGGTATGTCCATGTATGTCCGAATTCCTTTCAGCTTCAATGATGAAGACACAGAGATCATGGCGTCGAGTTTCTTCCATGGATTAGCTAGGGTTTGTCGGCCTGATCTTGCTCAGAAATATCAATGGGGAGTGTAAGCACGAATGAGTCCAAGAGATCTAGGTCAAGCTAGGGTTCCACCCGGCCGTAGGCATTATTAATAGTTAAGATTTTTTCCAATAGTCTATGGAGATTACAATAAGCACGTAATAGTTCAGGAAGTCAGTCCGAAAATCGGATGGTTGAGATAAAAACAACATGGGATCGAAAATCTTCTTGTGCTTTTCATCTTAGCCGTCGTCTTGCCAAATATATATTTTACTAGCATCGTAGTGGTTGACCTGTGCTTGTTGTACGTGGAAGGGCTACCGTAATCCATATGCATAGTTGAAATTGTTGTCTATGGATAGAATCATTGGGTGAATCTAAATTGATCTTCAGGGTTTTTTTTTTCTATATATTAGGCATTGTCTTATATAAAAAAAATCTAATAAAGAGAGCATTTCCTCTTACATTGTATGTGATTCTACTTACGTTCCTGTATTCTTATGGGCGTACTGTTGATTGGCGTGGGAAGAACGACTACGTTTTACAACACGTTATCAGCACGATCGTTCTACGCGTGGATGATAGGAATCGTCTACACGGCATTGATCTACATCGCATCGACACTTCGATCGTGGTTAGTCACTGATAGTCTGCCCGCGTCAAATCTACACAACATCAAGCTCTTTCTGCACCACGCGTCCACGCGATTTACGCTATCTTGAGCCCTACATAAGTAATCGCGTGTGAACAATAAAGAAATCCCGCAGATTGTTTTTCGCTATTTTACAAATTAAGATATTAACCTAATCTGCAGTTGCGAAAAAAATATATTTACTGTTCATAATAAAAAAATTGGCATGACGGCCAGAAATCATCGCCACCGACCGGCCCATCACCACGCCATTGGTGGCTGCCCACCGCCTCGGTGGCCGTCCGCGCCCGCTATGCCCGGCCCTTGCTCGCTTGCTGCGCCTTTCGCAGGCTGCCGTGCATTTCGCGACCGCTGCCTCGGCCCCGCAGGCCGCCGCACTCTGCGACCACATCGGCTTCCTCGGCTGATGCATCGGCTTCCCCCTGCGACCCCTTGGCTACCACGCCCTGTCCTATCGGTCGCGACTCACCGGCCGGCCTTGATCTCCTGTGCGGCCTGCCGTTACCTTGGCAGCTGGCCGCCTCCGCGCACGCAGCCTCGCCGACCTCTCCAGCCACGTCGGTCTGCCGATGCCGCCTGCGGACCACCGCTGCTTCGGCCTACCGCTTCGCTTTCCCCATTGTGTTGGCTCGCTAGCCCACCGCCTTGGCCTCCTCGCTGCACATGCACACCAGCCCGCAGCGCCGCACGACCGCCTTTGCGCCGTGGCCTCGCCGGTCGCTTGCCAAGAGCGTCGTGGCTCCGACGATCACCTCCGCGCCGCGTCATCGCCGACCGCCCCCTCCCCCTGCGTGTGTGGCTCCGACGGTAGAAGCAGTGGCGGCTAGGGTTGAACCCTAATCACTAGGTCTTTTAAGACTACATATATGGGCCTTAAGGCCCAATGGGTTTTTCTGGCCCATTGGGCTGACCAGCATCTGAGTTTTTCGGAAAAAATAAATAAAAATAAAGCAAAATTACAATAATACCATCAGGATTTTTAGTATTTTCGGAAATTGAATTAGTAATACTAAAAATTATATTTAAAGGTTTATGGACTTTCGTAAAATTGGCAAATTTAATATTTAGCACATATTGGAAGCTTCATATCTTGGGTTTATTTTTCTAGCATTATTCTATGTTTAATTTACATTGGAATTTATCTAAGTAATTCTAAAAATTGCTTAATAATTACAGAAAATTGTGAAAATTGCTAGAAAATCCTAGAAATTTTTGATGAAATATTGTTCATGCCATGGCTCTGGTTTTATTTTTTTAGCATTATTTCATACTGATATGTACTGAAATTTAATTTTTCCTGTTATTAAATAATTCTAAAAATTGCTTGGTAATTAACAGAAATTATGAAAAATGCTAGGAAAATTCTGGAAGAACAGTGATAATTATCTACTGAATAGATATAGAACAAAACTTTACTGGTTTAATGAGATGCATGCAATATAATATTTTACCAGCAGTAAAATTCTGTATTGCTTGCATACATGATATGTTTGATATCGCAAAAAGGGGGTTTGTTATGCTTGCCATGATGGCAACAACTATCTCACTTGGGTAATGGATGCCAAAATCAACCTGACAGCTAATCGATGCCTGGTCTCTACGTGGACCCTTGTGCTATAAGCCTTGCTTTATATCTCACCACTTAGATATTTTCATTTATCTTCAAGATGAAAAAATCCATTTGATCTTGCAGGGAACACTTTAGGAGAAGCTCGGTCAATGGGACCAAAAACTTTCATTTTTATTAAGCGATAACTACCTCAATTGCATCTTTTTATTTGACCCTATCTAAGCGCTTCTGCTACTTTGCCATGAACTTTGGTTATGGATCCATATTTTAGCAATTTTAGAGGTAAAATATGTTGACAATTGTATTATTTATTTTATACAATTCCCCTGCATCACTTCAGGGTTATCTCTACATTAATTTCTTCCAGCTCCTCGTGATTTCCCACAACGATGGAGTATGGGTGTTCCGACTTTCAAGTGTTGGATTGTGCGCGCAAATATACGCCGAGGTTATCATCTTCAGAATGGATCACTTCAGGGACATTACCATATCCATGATGGCTCACTTCAGGGATTTTCTCAACATCAGGTTGAGCTTCTTCCACTGTCACGGGTAGTGTTCTCATTTGTTTGGTTCTCTATTTCTGCGGATGTCTCCGCAGAATTGAGTCACATACACCTGGAGGCATCCCCCTCATATTATCATGAGGGTCAAGAGTGGGTTCAATATCCTTCCAGGATATTTTTACTTTTTCAAGTGCATATACTACAGGTATATGAGATCTTTCCACTCCATTATGATCAGTGAAGATATTTGGCAGATTATTAGCTTATTTGTTACAGATTTTATTATCCTTCTAATCTTCAAGTTCGGTCACTTTAGTGCGTGGAACTAAGGTCTAGGCATTCTTTAATGTAGTACTTATCTCCTCTAATGCTGAAAACCGTCCTTAGTATAATTAGCGTACCGAGCCATGTATAGGCTCTGTATGTTTAAATAATTGATAGAGATTCATAACCTATATAGATCCCCAACTTCTTGTGAGGTCCCATGGTGGTACGCCATGTGGAGAGATTGGCACGGATACAACACAGCCAAATTTTCGCAGATGGAAAATACTTAATTCTTTTTCATGCACTATCTGCAACGAGGAAATTCTATGGTGTGCAGTTGATCTGAGTTGAATTAATACCGCAGCGTGCAGCATTGTGTGGCCCCAATAACTGGTGGGTAGCATATTATTCTGCAAAAGTGACCGAGCAATAAATTTTTATTCCTTTAATTAATGACTCTGCAAAGCAATTTTGAGTGTGGACATCATGTACAAAATGCTCTACATTAATTCTCAGAGCCATACAATAATCATTAAATGCTTTTGAGGTAAACTCGCTAGCATTGTCTTTTCTTCTGGAAAAGAGGCTCTTAGCTGAACTATTTGGGCAATTAATTTAGCAAAAGCATGGTTCCTAATAGATGAGAGATATACATAGTATCATCTAGTAGAAGCATATATCAGTACCATAAAATATATGAAAAGGTGCCCAATAGGGGCTAAATGGGTCCACATATATCACAGTGAATTTTCTCCAGAAAATTCAGGGGTTCTTCCCTAACCATTAGATAAGAGAGTCTAACTATGAGCTTTCCTCTAGCACAAACATGGCATAACAAATCTTCAGATCTAGGAAAGTCTATATGTTATGGCTAGCAGAATTATTAATGATTCTTCTTATAATATTCAACTCAGATAACCCAGTCGATCTACTAGATCTTAAATATTTTCTGGTTTTTAACGCAACACAAACTTTAAGTTTTATATATGGATATTATAACTCGGAGGGGAAGGAAGGAAGTTTTTCAGCCAAACATTTATTACACCCATTAAACTTAGTTATGAGTAGGTATTTTGTACCATCCTCTTTCTCTATCTCCATATGAAAATGATTCAGACCAATTTCTTTAAAACTTAAGAGAGTACGACTGGACTTAGAGTATAATATGGCATTCTTCCAGTGCAACTATAAGAGCATCGCTTCTGGCGATAGTCATAATATTTTCAAATCACTTAGTGTGGTATAACTGTCTTCGAGATAGATTCCTTCCCCTCATCATTGGATTATATTTTATTCTATATTAAAAGTATGACTTAATAATCAGACAATTATTGCATCAGGAACAAATTTTAGAATATAGAACAAACAGAGCACAATTAATCAAATATCTTGGAGATAGACATTTATTTAATTTTAAATGACACTCGCTCAACAGGAGCGTATACTAAATGTTCATTCAGGAACTAAGGCTAAACTGATAAGGAGACTTATAAGAAATATATGACATCGACTAGCAAAGTGAAGGAATACTTAGAAGACTAATTCAGGTACCCATATGAGTTGTATATATCCTTCTAGGACTTCTCAAAGTCAATAATTTTAAGAGCCATATCGTTATACTTTTTAGTATCCATTTCAACAACAAGTCATACGGTGAAGTATGACACAACATTATTTTCCCAGATCTTAGTGACTTATCCAGTGGATTTTGTGTAAAGGTCTACCTAAAATAGGGTTATTCAGAGTTTGCAGCCTTATTTAGCTAGATCTTTCTACAGGAAGCCCCATGGCCTTTAACTTATCCACTGTAAATTGACTCTTCCCATATCTGATTTTCAATACTTTCATTTATCCCCATTTATCCCTTTAGTCCTTTCTGCGGCCATAGCTATTGTTAGCCTACTCAGCATTTGCATGTGCTTCAAGCATTGCATGACTCCCATTAGGAAATACGTGATGATTCTCCACCCGAAGCTCATCACGCTTTTTCTGCTTATAGCAAAATGCATATAAGCTCGGAGTACTCTGCTATACTATTACAGCGGCATCCTTATGTTGGGGTGGAAGGTGCATAATATATTGTCGATCATTTTAGCATTAGTAAATTTCTGGTTACATAATGTTAGGTCACTAACAAGATTGTGCAGGGTAAAGTTATATGCTGCCATAGCCTTTAAATTACTGAGAGTGCGGGAGGGTCCATTCGTGTTGGCTTCTGGCAACAGATTGGATCTTTGCTAGTTATCTCTTATATATTGGGTATTGTCTTGTACAGAAAAATCAATCTAATAAAGAGATAGTTTTCCCTTACATTATGTGTGCTTCTATTCCTGTTTGTGTGATTGTATTGGCGTGCTATCAATTGACGTGGATGAACGACTACGTTTTACGACACTTTAAGCTATGGATAAAACACACGTACATATTTTACCTGGCATGAGGTCCATATATATGTATCATCTCGTAAAGTTCCTTTCTTAGATAAAAGGCTAGCTAGCATGCATTTCATCATGTGTTATAAATTTGTTCGTACATATGTTGCCACTCCGAATACTCATGTAACCTTATTTTTAAAGAAATATATATGTGTCGGTTATATATATATATATATATATATATATATATAGGCAACATATCCAGTGAAAACCTTCCTTATCGTGAAAACTTCGTGAAACCCACGTATAAAAGTTTTAAAAAATTCTCAAAAAATTACCATACGTAGGGGAGGTGAGGTTCTACAACCCTGTGAAATTTGAAGATCAAACTCAATCGCATTTGAAAGATATGAAAAAGACAAATTGCAAAATGAATAGTGAAAAATCACTATTCATACTGAATTTGTCTTTTTTATATCTTTCAAATGCAATTGAGTTTGGTCTTCAAATTTTACAGGGTTGTAGAACCTCATCTCCCCTATATATGATAATTTTTTGAGAATTTTTCAAAACTTTTACACGTGGGTTTCACGGAGTTTTCACGGTAAAGGGGGTTTGCACTAGATATCTCCCCATATATATATATATATATATATATATATATATATAGATAGATAGATAGACACACACACACTCAACCTGTAACCTTTTATCTAGTCAAGCATCTCGTCAATTGAACCTGGGCTAGCTCTATCTACAGAGATTCATATATAATCAACCATCTTGTAATTTGACGTATATACTCCGACCTCTACTGAAATTATGATGCATATACTCCATCCGCTTCATTTGACGCATCTTGTAATTCCTCACTTTCCTACAGATCCATCGTGAGGACTTCATAGTCATGTAAATTAATGAGTTATCTGCAATACTGAAATGAGTACAATATATATATATATATATATATATAGAGAGAGAGAGGATAGCTAGTGTACTATCGATAGCACAGATCATCCGTGCTATAGGGTTGTGTTTGCAAAATTCGAAGACGAAACTGTTGATCCAAACCGTGCATTCTGTTTATCTCATTGAAATCTCACTGTCCACCAAATTTTATATATTTTGAACTTTTTCTCTTATTTATTTTGTATTTTTAAAAACCAGCTTCATTGGACGCCCCACAACTAATTAGATCGTGGATTTTTAAAAATACAAAATAAATAAGAGAAAAAGTTCAAAATATATAAAATTTGGTGGGTAGTGAGATTTCAATGAGATGAACAAAATGCACGGTTTGGATCAACAATTTCGTCTTCGAATCTTGCAAATACAACCCTATAGCACGGAGGATCTGTACTATCGATAGTACACTAGCTATCCTCTCTCTCTCTCTCTCTATATATATATATATATGTCTCACTTCATGCATATTTACTAGTATCGTGAGATATGGGAGAATAAAAGGAAACTTGGCGAAGATAGATTTGTCAATTCTGAGATAGATTTTATTATTCATCTATATAGATTTTACTATCTATATAGATATATGTTACTATCCATATAACCTTTTATTACTACACAATCAACACAGTTTGCTACCTCTCTACATGATGTAAAAGCTATATATACAAATAGTAAAATATATCTATACGGCTAGTAAAATCTATCACTGGACAACAAACATGACTATTTATAGCAAGACTTATATCATTTTATTCCTCTCGACGTCAATAAGCTACTGATGCAAACCTTTTGCGAATCGAAATTGCTAATAAAATGTTATGGCTAAACAAAGAAAAAAAACATATTTATGTACACACTACGGAACACATTAACTAGTTTATTTGGCCACATAACTGGGCAGTCCATTGCGATGATTAATGCATTGCATGGCTCGGTCGGATCGAGTTAAATGGCCCGAGCGTACATAATAAACTATTCTACACGCAAGTGCAGAATAACGTTTATATATATATATATATATATAGCCCGTTTTGTACTCTGTGGTGTATGTACTTTCTATCTCTATTTGATTGATAACAACTTTCACTTACGGAATATGCATCCACTTTACGTAACATATATATATGCTTTATTCCATGTAGAATAGCTTATTATGCGCTCTGGCCATTTAACCTGGTCCGAGTGAGCCATGCAATGCATTAATTAGCAAAACGGACTGTCCCAATTACGTGTGTGTGGACTAAACCAATCGCTAGTAAAACAATAAATGAAGTTACTATTGAATTAGTATAACAATAAATGAAGTCACTACTGAATCAACGTGTCTACCCCACTAATAAATGTGTTTTGTAGTCTGTACATAAATAAATTTTTATTTTAGCTATATCTTTTTATTAGTAGCTTGGATTTGCAAATGGTTTTTATCAGTAGCTTATTAATGACGAGAGGAACAAAATGATATAAGTCTCGCTATTAAACAATAATTTTTCTGATCGATAACAAAATTTACTGTATCTGTAGCATAAAATTACTACATCTATAACTAGAAATTACTGTCATAATTAAAAATTTCTACACAGATCAGTCATTTGGCAATAAAAGTCCATGAAAATTATATGTACAAATTCTAAAAAATTCTTAAAAAATTATCATACATAGGGAATGTGAGCTTCTACGATCTTGTAAAATTTGAATACCAAACTTAGTCGCATTTGAAAGATATGAAAATGACAAATTTACTATTTATCACTGATTAGCTCTTATCAATTTTATATATTTCAAATTATATTGATTTTAGTCTTTAAATTTTACAAATATATAGAATTTGACCTTTCCTACTTATGATAATTTTTCGATAATTTTTGAAAACTTGTACATATAGTTTTCATGAAAAAGAAATTAGTTTTGTTTGTCGGCCCTTCTGTAAAATAATTGAAAAAATATTAAAAAATTACCATAAGTATGGGAGGTGAGATTCTACATCTCTGTAAAATTTGAAGATCAAAATCTATCTGATTTGAAAGATATAAAATTGATAAGCATTAATCAGTGGTAAACAGTAAATTTATTCTTTTTATGTCTTTCAAATGCTACCGAGTTTTGGTATTCAAATTTTACAAGGTTATAGAAGCTCACATCCCCTACGTATAGTAATTTTTTAAGAAGTTTTCAGAATTTGTACATATAGTTTTCAGAGACTTTTTATGCCAAATGACTGATCTATCAAGAATTTTCCAATTTTATTGGGCATGATATAATTGGTAGCAATCATTAACTTCTTCAACCTGCTTAGAAGTAGAATAATGCTATCGTGTGTGTATATACACATATAAATAGGACGCCGGAATGGGGACCACGATTTCAAATGCATAAATTCAAGTTAAATTCGGATATATTTTTCAAAACTTTCAGTTTTAGGTTATATGCTCGTCTATAACAATTCAAATAAAACACACACCTTCGAAAAAATATACTAGAATTCAAAGATTTAAATGAATTTAGATCACATGCTTTGCTGATTTATATATAAAATCAGCACATACCTACAATCAAATTATCATCAAAAAAGAAAACTCTAGTTTGAATTTCAGTCAAACTTGTTTGAACTAGTTTGTAAACTGGTTAAACTCAACATCCTAAAAATTTCAAAAAAAATTTAATACAATAAATAGGCAAAATACCCGTTTTGGATCATGCTGCCCATGTAATTGTACCATATACATACATACATACATACATACATACATACATACATACATACATACATACATATATATCAATCATTGGGGCCATGAGGTTTTATTCCATGAAATAATAATCCATCCAACCTCGCTCATTCTCATGCATGTGTTAGGCCCACCGAACCCTACCTGGACTGCATCATCCAGCCCACTAGCCTGCCCTGTGGGACCTCTCTAGCTGCCCTACTCCTATTTATCAAATTAACAACGATGCCATGTTGCAAAATCTCTCTCCCTCGTGGGGTTTCTCCGTTGCATCGCATTGGCAATTGCAACGATCTATTATCATCGATCCCCTCTTTGTGTATATGACATTTTGGGTTTTAATTGGCTAATTTTGTTTAGAACACGCAAGAGATATGATTTACGTGTCTTTGTGAAGACAATTGATTATAAGTTGATAATACATGATCTGAATCTAACTTTACTCACGGCCTCTCTTCGCTTAGGCACATTCTCAAACACGGCACGTATGCTAATGCGAAATACTTGAGAACGTGTATTACGTGCAACACCACACTAGTCTAGTCTAGTGATAAACCAAGCGAGCAAACAACACGAAACATATTTTATACCCCAATTCTAAATTAGCGTGATGTTCCTGTATACCTCTAATAAATATCCATCTTTATTTCATATTCTCAATATACATGCATTAAATATAGCGCTTAGTGATAATAATTAAGGATAGTCTGATTATTTTTAAGATCTTTCTAGTCTATGTTGCCAAGAAGAGATACTCTTTATAAACTTGGAAGAGGAGTAATTAGCAATTTCAGGCCAAAAACAAGAGATGAAGCCCATTTATTGCATTTCTATATCTCCTGTTTTTTTTTTTTGTTTAATGGCTGCCTGTATTAATCTGGTGATACTTTGCCATGGCGAGGACGGTTAGGTTAAGCTAGCTAGCTATAGCTACACAGTCATCCGATGGTGACTGATACTAGATTTTTCTCGCTAGTTACATTCGTACGCCGCATGCAAAATGCTGTGCCTAATCAACTGTAGTGTGCTACAGATAAATTTGCTTTAACTTTAGCGAGCTGTAGTTGGCCACTACACAGGAATTGCAAAATGAACTGTTTAGCACTATTTATTTTGTAATTTATCTTTTTCATATCTTCCGAATGCGATTGAGTTTGGTCTTTAAATTTTACAGGATTGTAGAACCTCACCTGATCTCTTACGTATGGTAATTTGTTGAGAATTTTTCAAAACTTTTGCACGTGATTTTCGTGGAGTTAATTTTCACGGTAAATAGGGTTTTCACTCTGGCTTTATCTTTAATTGGCCATGCTCGATGTTTAATGAAATAGCTCGTGATTTAGCTATGTCTCGCGAGCAAGAAATGCTGGGAAGGTCGGTCACTTAAAAGTAAAAAAGAAGAAGAAGAGAGTTACGCGTAGGCCATATTATTCGGCTGTGCGAGCGCCACACTAGAACCGCTCAGTTTGCGGCTGGAAATAAGAGGAGGCTTGCCTCTGACATGTGCACAACCGAAATTAGCAAACTAGCAAGAGATCAAGTCAAATAGACTCCCCCAAAGTCAACCCATGGAAACATCTAAATATAGAACATTGGAGGAGTACATATGTGGTGTGGGAACGCTTGGAAAATACCTAACGAACACATAATAGATAGACAAGCAGGTTCAAGTCAAAATAGCAAACAATAGGTGAGAATAATGTCACACTTCAGTATGAACACCCTTTTTAGCTGTTTTAAGAATACACACACATGCAATATTATATGTATGGTTTTCAAAAAAGAAAAACTTTCCTAAGACTACAAAAGAAAAAAAAGGAATGCACTTGTAATTTTCAGCTCGTGATGCACATTATATTGGGGGCAATAGCACACTTAATTCATCTCCAAAAGCAATAAGATTAGTGTACGAGCAGTGCTTCTAGGCTTTTTCTCTTAATATAAGTTGCATAAATCTTAAAATAAACAAAGAGATAGGTGATCACCATCAACGCTTCATTCATATATTAATATCCGTGTAACTTTAAAAAAAAAAAACATAGAAACACCTATCTTAGTGTACATCGTAACATTTGCTTTTAGCAATCTTATTACTATATGCATGGTGCTCACTAGATCGATTTCCTGTAGCAACTTTTCCCTGGATCAAAAGCTCCTTGATTATACAGTGAGACCATAAACTTCTCAAAGAAGCTGCTGAAAAGCACACCCATGCACTGGCCGGCATCAGTGTTCCTTCTTTTACCCTGGCCTCCAATGAGAAAAATTCAACCACCAAATTAAGTATAAAATTCAGAGACCTCCCTCCCGCTACTAGGCAAATCCATCAGGCGGTTCTGATCGAGTTTTACACAGATCAATTAAATCACATAAGTCACAATCCTAAAGATTAGGTAGCTAGCTTGCTTCCCAAATATATATTAGCTTATGATAGGGATGCCATCAAATGCCCTAAGACCTTATAACTAGCATATACCTCAGTGAGCTACCTAGATCTTAAGGGGAAAAAAGATATATTTTGGAGTGGAAAGGTCAATTAACACCTCACTCCCTACAAGATTGACAATTTTGCTAGCTTATAAATCTCTTAAGAAGCATGCATGCTAGTAATAATATACTATCTCAGTTGAATGCTAGTGCAATAGGGTGACCTTAACAAAACACACTAGTAATAGGCACGGCCGTATCATTAACATCCACATGGTGATGGTGTCACCCATGCCCCTGTGAAATACCCATAATGCCCATAAGTTGCATCCAACGCTTCAACTCCTGTTTGCACCCATAAAAAAACGCAACAAAAGGAAAATTCCAAAGCCATGACTATTCCACGTTACCTCCTCTTCCATCGACCCAATCCATCAGCGACGCATCTACCCGTCAAAATGCCATCACAAAAGATGGAAATCGAGTTGCATATATACACGTAGAATCACTACTACAGAACCAGCTTCTAAAAGCGGTTCGAAACCACTTCTAGAAACGGTTTTACAACCGCTTCTAGGCAATCGGTTGTGATACCTCGAAGGGTATCATAAGCGGTTCTAGGAACCGTTTGTGGTGGTGCGACACCAAGCGGTAAAAAGGCAGTAATAATATCGTGGGAACGAGATTCGAACCCACGACCAGCACTCCATCCTCGTGACTCGCTTCATCCATCTAGCCAACCCACCCACGCGTGCTCTCTGATAGAGTAGGGCACGCATTCCTTTTATTATTTCTAAAACTGAGTTTCTACAAGCGGTTCGTGACACGAACCCCTTCTGAAGGGGGTCTTTAGAAGGGGTTCGTGTCACGAACCCCTTCTAAAGCTTTAGAAGGGGTTGGGGACACGAACCGTTTGTAAAGATCTTTAGAAGGGATTCGTGACACGAACCGCTTCTAAAGGTGGGGCTTTAGAATGGGTTCGTGCCACGAACCGCTTCTAGTGATCCCCTCCGGTCTGTTACCACGAACCGCTTCTGGTGCGAGCATTACAACCGGTTCACACCAAACCGTTTCTAATAGGCCGGTTGTGATGCCCGATTTTGTAGTAGTGAATCTAGCTAGATGTGTGAGGCTAATCTCTCGTATTAATAGTGCTTTCTCAATCAAGTTAATCGCATTTTGGGTTTACGTACGTAGTCAGGCTCAAATTAACCGTTTGGTTTGTCGCTGCAAATGCATCGATGTACGTCGTGGGCTGGAGGAGAAAATTGTAATGGTGATCGAGATGGTGTTAGAAATAGTAATTGGAGGAAGCCATCTGCTGACTGCTGTAGAAAAGAAGTGGCATGCGAATCAAGAAGATGGAAGAGTCTTAATGCCTATTTGTTTTTTATTTAGATTTTTTAAAAGCTGATTCTGGATTATGATTGTAGAAAAGTTGATTCTTCGAAAGCTACAATTCACATAAGCACGTATAAAATGAACTGTAGATTCTGGTGTATATGAGCAGACTGGATTACGAGAATCGATTCCTATAATATATCGGACTGTTTGTTTTTTGTTTTTATTCAGCCTTTGAGGCTCGAATCCAAAATCAAAAGCCAAAACAAACATGCTCTTAACTAAATAGTGAGTGTTGGATTTTGATTTAGTAGTAGTTGTTATTTGGATAGATCATTTGTCCAATGGTGTGCGCTTGACTGCACAAAAGGGGAGAAAAATTCGTACCATAGAGTGGAAATAGTACCGTACTACTCATAAATTTAGAATGGAATTAGGCCGGCTTATTGGAAAATAAACGTGGGTTACTAGTATAGTATATCCAAATTATAGCTACAGTACAAGATAAAGATCCGGCTCCTCACATCGATACATCATTATTTAGAAATTCTAGAATAACCTATTCAAATTATATGTTTGTTATAGCACCATGCAGCAAGATAGAAAAATGGTACGGTTGTGCTATTTTTTTATGGAAATATGGACAAAAGTGTGTAGCTACTTTTCATGTGAAACGGCCACTGCGAGACCAACTATTTTTTTTTTTTTTTTGTCAAATATGGATAAATGCGTAGGTTCTTTCGTAGAAAATAAGTATCGCAAGACCACGATAATACGTCCGAATACATAGAAAATATGAGAAGAGGAGGAAAAACATGAACATGTAACAACCCCGTGAGCTAGAGGAGAAAAATGTGATGAGACAACGTGGGCAATAGCGTAGAAAGCAAGATATATTTCACGAGGAGCGCTTGGGACTAGGAAGAAGCCTAAACTGAAAAAGAAAGATTATTCAATATGATTAAACAAAATTATATGTTAAGAAAATAAATTGTTTTATGTCTCCCTTCTACTGCACACAACAATTAAGAGAATGACGTTTAAAACTCATAAAGACCAGCGGCGGTCCTGAGATTTCAGGGGTCCGGAACGAGATTTAAAATGAGGCCCCTTCTGTCTGGCTTCTTAGCTTTAGGTCACGCCAAACACCAGCCAAAATGTTAAATGTGCAAATGGACTGCTCCATGGGCTGATCTGATGGGCCATACAATCAGCAAAAATGCTAAACATGCAAACAGCTAAAATGTTCTACTAATATATGTAGCTACAGGATGGGGCCCATGGTCAAGGGGGGCCCGGAGCGGCTGCCCCGCTCGCCCCCCCCCTCAGGGCCGGCGCTGCATAAGACCTATGTTGTTAAACTAGAAAAAAGATGAGAGGTGCTTCTATGCTCTTCCTTTTAAAAATTGCACAACTATTAAAGCATGAATGGAGGGTAGGTGGTGATTACTTACCCCTTCGTTTGCTTCAAGATTTGTGCAACTTGTACTAGAAGGAAGAGCATAGAAGCACTGCTCAAGAAAGATATGTAGCCTTGATTGAATGTAATTGTTCCGACTATAGCATTATAAACTATATAATGCAATCCTCGGTGAGAAAATACAAATTTGTTTTACACTGAACATGATGGCAATTTTCAATCGAAATGCTCATCGCAATATACACAAACATTGCTAAGATCAACAAATTCTAAAATGACATATAATATGGCATGATCAAATAAAATATACTGGTGAAGTAAATATGCATAATTCACAACCGTTACACAAGCAAGAAAAAGAGAGAGGAAATGGGGCATAAAAATCTACAAGCACAGCTATATATATAACACTCACAGGACATCTAAAAAAGCAGAGAGAATAGCAGGGGAAAAAATAAGTAATAAAAAGGAAGGAGAGAGGGAGAGATAGAATAGAGAGAGAGACACACACAACAAGAAAGGAGAGGAAGAGGTGGTGGTGGTGGTGGAGGTGGTATGGCCTTTGAGGTTGCCATGCCTCCCCCAAGATCCTAGGCAACCAGCTCCCACGCGACCCTCCCTCGGATCAATCGGTGCGTCTCTGAATTCCCCGCTCTCTCCCGGTCCCGCCATCCCAAATTCTGCTCCATTTGGTGCCCAATCGCAGCGACTTTCGATCAGTTCTTGGGGGCCGGGCATTCCTGGTGCGTTGTCGTTCGTGGTTAGATCTGCCGCCCGGACCGCCGGGCAGCTGTAAAGATCGGATCTTGCGATGGCAGCGCTCTTTTCTTGATCCGATTGCGGCTGATTCGATTGGCCTGCGTAAGATCTGATGCCAAAGCTGCTGTCTTTGCAGGGCGGGAGGCGGAGGCGGAGGCGGAGCGGGAGATGGAGGCGGACGCCGGGAAGCTGTTCATCGGCGGCATCTCGTGGGACACCAACGAGGACCGCCTCCGGGAGTACTTTGAGAAGTACGGGGAGGTTGTGGAAGCCGTCATCATGCGCGACCGGGCCACCGGCCGGGCCCGGGGCTTCGGTTTCATCGTGTTCGCTGACCCCGTGGTGGCAGAGCGGGTCATAATGGAGAAGCATATGATCGACGGGCGCATGGTAAGCACTCGCTCTTGCTTACGTGTGTTGATTCATGATGTGCTAGATCCATGCTTATATATTGGTTTGTAGCTTTTAGTAATTGTTGTCATTGCGTAGAATTCAGAATGTTTGGATTGGTTTGTCAGGTGGAGGCGAAGAAAGCCGTTCCTAGGGACGATCAGCATGCTCTTAGCAAGAGTGGTGGCAGTGCTCATGGATCACCAGGGCCCAGTCGTACCAAGAAGATATTTGTCGGGGGTCTAGCATCCACTGTAACAGAGGCAGACTTCAGGAAGTATTTCGAACAGTTCGGAACGATCACTGATGTTGTTGTGATGTATGATCACAACACACAGCGCCCTAGAGGATTTGGGTTCATCACATACGATTCGGAAGACGCCGTGGATAAGGCATTGTTCAAGACCTTCCATGAACTAAATGGTAAGATGGTTGAGGTCAAGAGGGCTGTTCCTAAGGAACTATCACCTGGACCTAGCATGCGCTCTCCTGTCGGCGGATTCAACTATGTCATGAATAGAGCCAATAGCTTCCTCAATGGATATACCCAAGGTTACAATCCGAGCCCGGTAGGTGGCTATGGAATGAGGATGGATGCAAGGTTTGGGCTTCTATCGAGCAGTCGTAGTAGTTATCCTTCTTTTGGTGGTGGTTATGGAATTGGTATGAATTTTGACCCAGGGATGAACCCGGGTATTGGGGGAAGCTCAAGCTTCAACAATAGTCTCCAGTATGGACGACAGCTTAATCCATACTACAGTGGAAATTCGGGTAGATACAATAGCAACATTAGCTATGGTGGAGTCAATGATAATGCAGGGTCAGTGTTTAACTCACTGGCTCGTAATTTATGGGGTAATTCAGGTCTTAACTACTCTTCCAACTCTGCAAGCTCTAATTCCTTCATGTCATCTGCCAATGGAGGCCTTAGTGGAATTGGGAACAACAATGTGAACTGGGGGAACCCTCCTGTGTCTGCTCAAGGTACTAGCAGTGCTTCAGGGTATGGTAGTGGGAACTTTGGTTATGGATCCAGTGAAAACAACTTTGGTCTGGGTTCCAATGCTTATGGAAGGAACGCTGGATCAGGTGGCGTCAATACTCCATTCAACCAATCAAGCGATGGATATGGAAGGAACTATGGAGATTCATCAGGAGGTGGTGGTGGTGGTGGCTCTATCTATGGAGACACAACTTGGAGATCTGGATCTTCTGAGATTGATGGTAACAACCCATTTGGTTATGGGCTTGGGAATGCAGCTTCAGATGTTACAGCAAAGAGCTCAGCGGGCTACATGGGGCATTAACAGATAGAGGTTAGATATTTTCTTTCTTGTGTTCTTGGTTGTTTCCATTTTCATTTTATTGTTGGTTAGTGTTTCAAATACTAACGTACTATTAGCATCAAATAAGGACCGTAAAAGTTAGAAACTATCAGCTGATGTGATGGTATCAATGTTGAAACAATGTAGCTTCAAATATTGGATTATTTAGTATTTCCTGTGTTGAAAAACAAACACTAAACAAAGCCATGTACATACCAGACGCTCATTTTGTTAGAAAATATATCACAGTGTTGGAAATGCTTGTTCATTTATTCTGTATTGGAAATACTCATGCTGGTCTCAGTTGTTCCGGGACAATTCACAACTGTAGTTGTGACATTTGGATGTCCATGAAATCTGAATAACCATTTATTTTTTAACCATAGTAAGTGGGTGCACCATGATTAAGCAGTTACTGTCATGGCAAAGAGAAAAAAAATGTTGTATCTGTGAAGGATGTTAGGCGGCTATTTACTTCATGTTGCAACTACTACATGAAAATGCTTATGATATTGATGCTTCATGCTTGCTTTGTCAGATGTTACAATTTTTTATGAACTAGACGCACATTAAGTTGATTGGATTTGATAAGTTGACCATCTTAAGGCTTATATTCATCTTAAGCTTGAATATGGTATTAAAGTAGAATGGCAAATTTGCAGCTGGCACGAGCATTACATCCAGTATTGGCTTATGGTTCTTAATGTTACTGTAACACTGACTAGTTCTAGAAACTTGATTCCTATTTCCCACCGACGGTTGGATTTTCCACCAGTGATTGATGTGTGGCATGCCATCAAGTTGGAGATCCTAATTGACAAGGCTGGCTTGTCAGTAGAATCATGGCATTGTTGGGTAGACAATGAAAGCACATAATATAATAACCTGAGCAAGATCTATTGAACAAAGCAAAGGATTGTGGTTCTAAGTATATATACAAGAAAGATTATATCTCCAATTAGACAATGATACGAAAGCTATCTTTTCAGATATCTTATGCAAATAAAATAGCATGTAGGAATATGCTTTTCTGTTTGTTGTCTAGGCTGCAATTTTTATCAACATTTAAACATGTCATCCATGAACTGCAACCAACACCATGCATGAGTATGACTGATGTGATAAAAACATATGCATATTAATTTTACTTATGCAAAACATAGTAATATGATAATATATCCTACAGTGTTTGCTTGTACATGACTGCATGTGGCAGCCTCAATATACACTCAAAATTATGCTTTTTCCCCTAAGTTGTTGCCACTTGCCAACCTTTGTCCCTGTCCATCTTCTCCAACTTGAAAAACAAACAACTCTTCCCATGTTTTTATAGGTGTCAATTCATTTTTGCTCTCCATAATCCATAGTAAAATGAACATGACCAAACTGGGGTCATGGGCTCTGGCTGCTGCATAGCCTTTTAGGGTTTTATTAAACCGGTAGATCTTAGGGCTATGTGACCAAGCTTGAGGTTCCTAACACTTGTAAGGTACTTCAAAATTTTCGCCCCTTTGTACAGCCTGATGCTTTGTTTTGTCCATTTACTGAAGTCATTTTCTTCAGTAAGCCTATCTTCACTGCTGTATAACTTTAGCTGCAATGGGCCTGACCAATTCAGTAATTTATTTAAAAAAATTTGCTGCATCTAATCTAATGTGAATTTTATTTGAAAATTCATGATCCAATTTCCGTAATGAAATAATCATTTGACCATGACATTGTTGTGACTCCTTTTCCACTTGCCTACATTATCTAAGTATTAAATGATGCAGCTTGTTATTTGCTGGGTAGCTTTAGTCTTTAGACCTCCTCCATATGAAAGATGCTTTTACGTTTTGGATAAATAAGGCTGGTAGAGCATCTGGATGGTTCCAACTAATCCCTTCTTTTTAGAACATGAACAGTTTATGCATGTTCACTTGATTATTTTGTCCAATCATCTCAACTTTGTTGCATTTGTAGAAAGATCAATTATAATAACCTTATATCCTTATGCTTTACCTTCTTTTATTTGAATATTTTTATTACTTAGGATATTAAACTATTACACTGCTGAGCCTGCTTCATTGAAACACAACTTTTTTTCTGCTCTTTACCTTGCTTCAGGTATTGTACAATTATATTAGCTCTCTAACTTATCTTTTTGGCCTTGTGCAGGAATGACGCCGCCTAGGAATCTTTTTCACATACAACATTTGTCATAATAGGTTGAGGAGAGAACCGCATGTGCATCAGGTGCAAATTTCGAACCTCACATGATTTACAGACATGGGTTAGTTAATAGAGCTAACCAGGGAGTTGGTCGAAGAGATCAGATATATCCTCGGAGGGCCTTTAAAATACATTTGCATTTTATGTAAGGTTTGAGATTGTGGTTTCAGATTTCTACAGCGAGTTTAGGTTTTGGCAACCTTGGGTTTTTTCTTGGTTGAGATGTGAAGTAAGATTGCGGGATATATATCTGAAGAGTGTTCAGTTGTACGGCGGCGCTACCCCCCCTCCTCCCCCACCCCCCAACCCCACACCCCGGCGCTTTTTTTTTTGGTTTTGGTTCGTATAGTAGAAACTGCTCTAGCCTTCTTTGAATTGTGTGCTAGCTGTTGTTATCAGGATGATAATTTTCCCCTTGGTTTTTTATCTTACTGAAGTGTATGTACCAGAGATCTGGTCTGTGTTTTCCCTAGTGGAACTTTTGAGGGATGCCCCTTCTGGTTCCCAAAGAATAATAATGCTACAATATATTCTAATTCATTTTGAGGCTTTTCCAAGGCTATATTTGTGTCATGTTGGGATATCTGTACATTCTGATTCTTGCTGCAATTTGACTGGTTTTTTTTTTTTTGCATCATCTTCTCTTCTGGATCTGTCTGTCTAGTGGACAGTAGATGGTGTCAGATTCTTGTGCCTTGGCTTGCATAATTCACCTGCCATAGTGCTGCTGCAATCATACCATCCCTCCCTTCTCCTTTTGATGGGTTGGCTCTATAAGCATGCTTGAAAGTTTTTAATTTTTCAATTCTTGGACTGTAATAATAGCATTAGATGATATTATGAGAAAAATAGCAATTTCTCGTGTTTCATTGATGCTCGATGTTAATAATTGGCTTTCTGATTAGTCGAGCTGCTTACGCATTCAGTCCTTCAGGAAACTGATGTGAATATGGTGAGCTCAAGCGATTTCAGTAGCAATGCAGTATTGTGAGCAAAATTGATCTTAGCTGGTGAATATCCTACCGTTGTTTTTCAAGCCTAATCAGTGCTTGATCTCGGCATTGTTTTTTTTGTGTAATGTCACATGCAATTGGTTAATTGCTACATCTGATGAACAAAAGCATCGAGTCCCATTGATTGAGCAGCTCGCCCAGGGCTGTGGCGATCTAACCTATGCATCATAGCATTGTGAGAAATGATGGGTACACCATACAGAAGTTATCTAGGGTGTAATTGGTTGCTTGTATTAAGTGGTATATATATATATGAGATTGTTAAAAAAAAGTGATTCATATGTTTGTTTGCTTGAATGGAACCATCCCATCCTAGATGGTGGGATATAAATTTGAGAAATATTGCTGAATTATTTTATTTACTCAAAATAATGGAACCATCAATCAAACACACCCCCAGTGCATCCTACTCTACAGGAGGTTTTACACGTGGCATCATTCCATTAGCAGTGTTGGCTAGTGAAATATACGCCCCATTATTAGAGCATTGCTACGCGTTCGCCAATCCGATTGTTGCTAGCCTGCTGGGAGACGCAGGATTGGGTAATGGATGTTTTTGGCAGGGGTGTGCTTCATTCATATATGCCCCTTCTGAAATGCTGTAAGTTTCTGCAGTTAATTTACATTAAGCACAAGCCTACAACAGATCGGTCAATCCTAAGACTATCTCCAGCAATTTCTCTTTAGCCTCTAAATCTTTTTACGAACAGATCCCAAGTGCTCCAGCGGATTCCCTTCGCGATTCCCTTCGGACGGGATTTGGAGAGAGAATCTGGATAGAAAGGGATTCTCTCTCCAATCCCTTCACAAATTTTCTTGAGGGGAAACTGTTGGAGATGGTAGGAAATAAAAGGAATGAATATGGGGAAGGAAATAGGGAAGGGAAGGGAATGAAGGGAAATTGTTGGAGATAGTCTAATACAATATACAACGCTTAAAGCATGATGGTGAATTTAAACATTGATCACCGCTGCGGCAAACCAGACGTTTTTGGGCTGTTTGGTTGGCTGCATCTAAAGAGATTAGCATCTACAGATGCAAAAGATGGATGTTTGGTTGTCTTCTCATTCAACTCAGTCTGACTTTACAGATGCAAAACACCCCTTTCAGCCTGGCTCCAGGGAAACGAGAAAATCCACTGTTTCCCCAGAGCCAGGCTCGCCGAGCCACGCATGCATGCTACTATCTAGTTTTCTTCTTTTCTTTGCTATATCTTTTGATTAGCATCTCCGATCAACGAATCAATTTCATCTATGTGTTCCTGATATTTTTTCGAATAAAACTAGACCATACTTGCTATATAAATTTCAAAAGATTAAAATTTTAGTTTTTCAATTTATTAATTTTCTTGAATATAACAATTTTAGTTTTCTTCTTTTTGTTTGTGAAATTATTGATTTTCTAGTATTTTTAAAATTTGTTTCATCCCTCTCTTGAATTTGCCTATCACACTTCCATTCTAGTGCAGCCAACCAAACAACATCTCTGTGCAGCCTATCCAACCTCATACGATCAACCAAACATCATCTCTTTGTATCCACTCAGCCTGACTCCCACCAGCGTGGGTGAGTTGAGAAGGCAACCAAACAACCCATTTACCAATTGTTATACTATCTATGGTCGACAGTTATGTAGGATTCTTAAAGAAAGGAAACATCCGCTCGCACTTCGAAAGCCTAGGCAGATAATTTTCTGGACTTTGTTAAACCATCCCTTCTCTGGAGTTTCATCCCACATTCCCACGTCATCAGTGCTTCCACATCCCTCTTTACGCAACTCTTCCATTCCATGCTTGAAAGGAGCATTCTATTGCAGGCAGACCAAGGAAGGCATGATCATGGCCATTTTTGTTTATTTTGTTTGGTGGTGGTGCACTGGTATTAATTGCAGATAGCCAGCCCTTACATGCTTAATTGATAAATCATGGTTAATGCAAATGGCGAGTAATGGTGAACAACCAGAGTTGGAATGATCTAACATTTAGAAAGATATGGTTTCAAACGGCAGATTAAGAAGTCTTAAGCTTAACTGAGAACTCCCTACGTGGACTAAAAAAGGGATAAATAATTAAAGGTCTTCAGAACAAATCCATGCTAATGCAAAATGTCCCCAGCAAATCCCAAGCAGTACAAGATCTAATCAGAATACAAGAATACAAGAATAAAAGCTTGCTGAATCACAATTGCTAATTCACCAACTTCCCTAAACTCCACTATTGAGGCATATAATTCTATAACAATATTTTGGTGCCCCGCTCACAGAAGATTAGCCTCTCGGGTTTGATGTCTATATAAATTCAGTGCCCAATCAATTGATAATTTTCCCTTCATAGACTGCAGGATATCATCATCCCCATCAATCTTTCTTGACTCGGTTCCGTGCTGCCCTGGCCGAGCTTGATCGCTCTGACTGTGAGAACATGATGAACACATGCATAACCCCTGTCACCAGCGCAAGACCAGCGACAGTGAACCCTACTCCTTTCCACGTCGACAGGAATTGAGTCCACTTGAAGAACTCGATGGCGCCATATAAAAGGAGGCAAGCCCAAAGCAGGGTCACCTGCTCCATCACAAGAAATAAAAGGTCAGTTGCCAGGGTAGGTATACTAACACATACAATATGTCCAACAACAACCCTTTTGTCCCAAACAAGTTGGGGTAGGCTAGGAATAAAACACAATCAAAAGCAAAAGACCTCTAAACCTTTGATCTTAGGTCATCATTCCGGTACGTGAATCGCTAACTTTCATACACTCCTATCCAAGGCCAACTCTTTAGAGACATTCCAATCCCCCAATTCTCTTTCAACTGCTTCTTCTCATGTCAGTCTCGGTCGACCTCTGCCTCTTCTTATGTTTTCTAATAAATACAATATGTCCATTTGGTAAAAATAATTATTGAGCTATGAAATAGCTAAGCTAATTTGACTATTTATGTACCAAAGAAGACTTCTCTGTAACAACACAACAACTACTGGAGGTTTGCTCAAGCTAGTACTCCTATTGCCAATAGTGTGCTCTTATGTAAGGCACAGCACAACTACCTCTCCTAGTCTCCTATGTTCCCCAACCCAAAAATATTACCACCCCTGGGTCTCGCACCACAACTACCTAACTGTGCCAGCAGCTAACCCTGCCCTCGTTCCATGATAAATCCCCAATTTTCTCACTCAAATTGTCTACCCCACTATGTATTTCCCATTATTGGCAAATGTAGCACAGTTGGAGAGCAAAAGGGCCATTCTTAATTTTCCATTTGCTTTAGTTCAGAGAGACCATGTACCGATGGCATTAAGATATTACATGTCCCTTGTGCAACACACTAACACAAGTAACTGGCTCCCCAGCAAAAGGGCACTCACATGGCCCTGCATCTTGCACATTTGCACAACCTTTTTTTATTTGACAGAGACAGCAATCATCTATAGTTTTTAGGGTGCTAATGATCACTGTATTTGTATAACTGTGCGGTAAGGATAACTCATATTAAATAACATGCTATTGTATTGAGATTTTACCAGCAATGATTTCACTGGACGACCAATTGGTCTAATCTCCTCATCAAAAGTGCCTGTGGCCAAATGCTTATCTAGTAACGCATCCTGTAGCAAAAAGGCAGACAAATGTCATTTACTGAATTAATTAATCAACCAAGACTTGGAGAATTTCAATAAGAATATTTCTGAAAAAAACATATAGTTCAATACCTTTGCTACAAAGATATCTTTACACCATTTTGAAACATCCTCGTCTGACTTTGGCATCTCACTCATTGCATGACGTTTCATGCGAACATGTACCTAGAGAAACAATGATGGAGAATTAATTTATTTGATACCAAAGGAAGTGTGCATTAAAAATTCTATTCCATTTATTATGACTGTATATTCAATTTAATTTGAAGCACTTCAGTAGTTGTGAAAAATAATCAGCTCATTTCAGTATTTAGTTGATGCAACACTATTTCCTGATTGACCTGTGTTAAGATATTCATGATGTTAGAAAAGTTACCACTGAAGATTGCCCTTTCAAAATCCGCAGCATTGTTGGTTGAGGTGAATCTTTTGGAATTATTACTGTTGTATCATATATAGCTGGAACAAAATCTCGCATAATACTTACAGCTGACACAAATCCCTGGGATTTTCCACAAGAGTTATCAGTACATAGATTTAATGTTGCAAAACATATAAAAGTGAGAATAAGAAATAAATTAAGAGGAAAATGCATGACACAACCATGTATTCTCAATAACTACTATCCCAAACTGTCATAAACTTGTTATGAATAGCACTTGTATTCAATATGAGGCTAATAGACCAAAATACATAGAGTACATGAGGGTACAAAAGGAAAGCCTATATAAGACAATATATATGCCTTAAACCCCCCCCCCCCCCTCCTCAATATAAGACGTATGCAATAGTATTGCATTTGAAAGGGTTGACACTAAAATAGGAAAAATCTAAAGTTCTAGTCTTGAAGTAGTCGTCTTAGCATCCAACTCGACGAAGAAAAGCAGACGAAGGAGCTGAATCGACGAGTAAAAGTCGACAGAATGAGCCAAACTGAAACCTACCGGCAGAATGAGCCGAAACCAGCGGAGGAAAGCTGACAAAATGAGCTGAGCTGACAAAAGAGCCGAGCCGACGAAAGAGCCAAGATGCTAAGGACTTGGATGGACGCAAGTGAAGAATCAAGAGCAATGAACACCAACGTGGAGGAGATGAGGAGACTGGCAGAGGCGGCGGAAGGAAGACGAAGCCAGTCAAATTTCCCCCTTTTTTCTTTTTTTCTTTTTACCAAGAGTGAGTCGAAGCCGAGCCGAACAAATTGCCAAGCTAACCGAGAGCCAATGAAGGAGCCAAGTCGACGAAAAAACCGAGCCGATAAAAAGCCAAGCCAACCGAGAGCCGATGAAAGAGTCAAGCCGGAGAAAGAGCCGAACCACCGAGCTGAGCCGAAAACCAAGCAAGCTGACAATAAGAGCCAAGCCTACTGAGCAGAGCAGACCTGGAGCCGAGCTGAACCAGAAAATTGGAGCCCAAACCAGATTAAATCCGGTTTTGGGATCCAATTGAAATCCGATTGGTTCCAATTGAAAGCTGAGTGCAGCAGGCTTCCTCTTCTTCCAGGTGACCGGTGTGGACAGCCGACGGGCTGGAGAAGATGGTAGAGGCGGCGCACAGCCGACGGGAGGAGCTGCAAGCGACTGGAGGCGGTGACGACGGTGAGCTCGAGCTCGTATTCGACGTTGGCGACGCCCTCGACGCAGAGCTTGGCCTCATGCATCGCAGGCGGGTGGCGTCAGGCAGGCAGGCCGATGAGCCGAAGGAGCGGTGGCGGCGCGTAGCCGACGTGGCAGGCACTGCCGGAGCTTCAGGTAGCAGACGACACGGCCGATGACTAGGCCGACAAAGAAGACGACACCAGCAGAGATAAGATATTGCAGAGGAAGAAGACGCAAAGTGCAACAACGAGCACGTGAAGAGCTTGACCACCTTGGTGATCTTTGGGACGGCGTAGCCGCCGAACTTGGTGAGGAAGACGTCGACCATGACGAAGCCGCAGACAAAGCTTGGAGATTGTGTTGACCAGCATAATTAGCCCAGAGTAATAACAGTAGCACTGTCATTACACCAAGTTAACTACACGAATCTCGACATAGTAGCTAACGAAATATCGAACGCACCCAACACTTTATCAGATACTATACCGTGTTCAGAGTGTTGCAACAGAACAAAAATTAAACTAAAATGAAAATATATTATATTCCAAAGCCACGTAGGGCTATATGTCCAGTACAATAATTTTACAAGTAATCCAAGTACAACAAAAATATACTACAACGATCTCATCGTCCTGATGACCATCCAAAATGAGAATGCCCAACCCTCTAGTCCTCCTTGTTGTAGTAGTACTCGTAGGCATCCTCATGCAGGTCCCGATCTTGCGTTTCACCCTCAACCCAGGCCTCATCGGTGACTCTATAGGACTCACATTTTAAGCAAAGGGGGATTTAAGCAAGAGTGGGTACAGACCATAGTTATGGCGATCCGGCTAGGCGAGGCGAGCCCAAACCGCCTGGTCACCTAGGTGTACTACTACAACCAGGAGGCGATGAAAAAATAAATAATAAATAATATCTTATATGATATAAATTAATTAAATATACCCCATATAAAAGAAAATAATCTCATATATGACATAAAATTAACACTTCGGCCCACTTGATCGGCCCATTTGATTTTTTTCTTTTCCTAACCAGCTTCACCTCTCTCTCTCCCAATTCCCTAACCCTCTCCCCGTCTCCCCCCCCCCCCATTCCCTAACCCTATCCCTGTCTCTCTCTCCCCATTCAGCCGGCTCGCACTCTCCTCCCTCATCTCGCGAAGCTCGAGCAGGACATCGCCACCGAGCTCATCGTCTCCTCCGGCGGCGGCGGCTCATCGTCTCCTCCGGCCGACTCCCCTCTCCTTCCTAGCGTCGGCGACTTCGATCGAGCTTGAGCTTCGCCGCCGAGCTCATCATCTCCTCCGGCGGCGGGGGCGGCAGATCCAGCGACGGGGACGGCGGGATCGATGGTGGGGATGGCAGATCCGGCGGCCGAGACGACAGATCTCGGTCACCTCCTCCTTCTCCAATCCATTGCCCACCTCCTCTGTCGCCGAGCGCCACCCGCGGACCCGCCCCTCGCCTCCTTTGTCGCTGACGGCTCCTCGCCGACCGCCGCCTCCACTCCAGTCAAGGCGAGCTGCCCTGGCGACCTCCTCTGGCCGCCGCGACGATTAGGCGACGCCGTGACAACTATGGTACAGACGTACTCGGTAAGCATTAATAACAAATGCAATGACATGAATTTTCCTCTTATTTTCCACAGAAGCTCACTTTCCCTTAAATTCTGATTTTTATTCAAAATAGGTTTTCTTTAAGGGTTGATCATTTTAATTTAAGAAGATTGACTACTAGCACTTGTATATGAGGCAGAATTAGCATCCGCAGCCTCCAATCCAGGAGATAGGCATGAATTCATGATTTTAACCCTGCGCAGGTTTGTATCACTTTATCTATAGTGGCCCCCACAAGAGAGGCCCCATAACGTTTATCACTAATCCATTATTGCATCTCCAACCCTACTACTCGATGTCAGAGACACCTATCCCAGACTGTCCCACCAGACTCGCAGATAGCAATTGTACTCCAGCCAACCGCACGGTAGTAACTCGACTCATGGCTTCAATATAGCGCCACCTTTTGGCGAACCCCCACGGGCATACCGGCACATTCCAAAGGGGTGCTCTAAAATAATCTTACCCAATGTGGAGATCCAAAACCTTCATAGGACAACCTTTTCTGACCGATTTCACACACTATGGTTGATATTGTAATTACGGTTTATTGCCCAAGTATAGTTTGTTTATCCTTATATTTTAGCCTATGTAGAGGGCCCCACCGGCGAACAGACTCCTCTCATCGGCACCCACCATAATAATCATACACCATCTCTTACTTCCAATTCCTCAACTCAACCAACTTATCAATTTCACAAAGCCATCCGCTCATCACTTTCACATTCATTCAATTATCCACTCCTCAATTCCACAACCAGACCATACTCCATCGTGTCCAATTTCAATTTAAACATATACTTTTAAATGCATGAATGACAGGATATTGTACTGAAATCATTTAAAGACATTTAATGAAAAATTGATCAAAGGAAATTTGCTTGGTATAAAATTGAAAGGTACGGCCTCGCTCGAATTTTGGGGTGGGTGATATAGTAGATTCGGTTCGCTAACTTATACGATGTCCAACCTTTTCGGGAACGCTACAGTCAAATATAGGGGTGCTGCCCCTTTTTCTAATTTACGCTATTTTGACCCCCAATAATTATTATTTTACAGCATTACAACCATTAATTTAATTAATACAATAATTGCAATCTTAAAAGATTAGCTACCTAATTAATTGCATCAATTGAGTTATTTTCAAAATTCCTACGATTTCAAGATGACCAAAATTAATTTAGCGTGATTCGCAGCGGAAACCAATTTTTCTAATTTTTCCTCTTTTCTTTTCTTCTCTCTTCTCTTTTCCCCCTTCCCTTTTCTTTCATTCTTGCCGAAGCGTCGGGCTATTCCTCTCCTTTGGTTGCTTCTCTCCCTGTCGATCTTCTTTGGCTCCCACCTCACCGTCGCCTCTCCCGCCAATCCTTCCCCTCATCGGCCGCCGCCATTGCCTCCCCTCTCCGGCCGTCGTCGCTACCTTTCCCCTCTTTCTCCGACTGAGCCCCAGCCCAGCCGCCACCTCTGTGCTCGCCGCCTCCCTCTCCCTACTCCTTCTCTACCACTCTACTCCTCTCTCTCCCTCTCTCTCTAGCCCAGCCGAGCTCCTCTACTCTCGCCCCCCTTCCCTTTTCTTTTCTTCTCTCTTTTCCCCCCTTCCCTTTTCTTTCATTCTGGCCGAAGCGTCTAGCTATTCCTCTCCTTCGGTTGCTTCTCTCCCTGTCGATCTTCTTTGGCTCCCACCTCACCGTCGCCTCTCCCGCCGATCCTTCCCCTCATCGGCCGCCGCCACTGCCTCCCCTCTCCGGCCGCCGTCGCTGCCTTTCCCCTCTTCTCTCCTCCGCCCCTCTTTCTCCGACTGAGCCCCAGCCTGGCCGCCACCTCTGTGCTCGCCGCCTCCCTCTCCCTCTCTCTCTAGCCCAACCGAGCTCCTCTACTCTCGCCCCCCGGAAATGGGTGAGCAACTCTAATGGTGCCTCAACGGTTGTTTGCATGATTTTACATTTAGTTCGCAATTTTGATTTTTGCAATGGCCGATGATGAAAGGGCTCTAGGCTGGACGGCGTGACGATACCCATGGTTCCTATTGCTGGGGAGCAATAGATGCCCCGGGGACGAGCTAAGCAACCGTCTAAGGCTCAACCTACTGAGGCCACTACGATTTCCCTCCCGGCCTACCCGTCTAGTCTAGCAACCTACAAGTAGTGCTATTGCTATTGTTAGTACTGCTGCTATTAGAGTGGTGCACCTGATAGTTGGGTCGGGATTAGAGGTGTTGGTGTCGTGAGGTGTCGAGGAGGAAGGAGACGAGGTGGTTGAGGTATTGGCTCGGTGCTAGGCTCCCTCCTCTGGTCTTTTTGCTTCGGTGGGTTGTCCTTCTGGCTTGGGGTTCTCGTCCTTGCTTGGGGGATCTCCTCCTCCTCTTGCTTGAGGTTCTTCTTGCTCTTCTTCTTGTTCTTGCTTATGGTTCTTGGTTGGATTGAGGAAGAGAGGATGGCTGGCTTTCGGTTCTTGCTCTGGGTGTGGCTCTAGAAAGGGGGTTGAGCAGTTGGGAGTGGCTTGGTTGCTCGGCTGGAGGAAAATGAGATGGGAGGGATGGCTACCTTGATTGCTCGGCTATAATGAGGGGCACCCTGTCCTTGCTTCGGTTGATTGCTCTGGGTGTTCCTTGGTTGGCTGGTTGAGGTGGTGGTCAAAGTTACCAAGTACACCTTGGTTGGCTGGCCGGTCCTTGCTTTGGCTGGTTGAGGTGGTGGTCAAAGTTACCAAGTTACTCCCTTTTCCTTTTTACCGAGTTACTGAAAGGTGGCCTTACTAATTGGGTTCTATTTGCTACGGATACACGCAATCCGAACATGTAAGTTAGGATTGCCAAGTGATGAACCCGATCTAGCGAGAGGTGCGGCCCTAGACCTAATGGGTTTGGTATCTCGGTGACTGATACCTCGCCTGCGGGTCTGACAGCAATCCCCACTCTAAAACTATTCGTTCTAATCGCACTTTAAAATAAAAAAGTACGCTGATTAATATCCTAATTACTACTTAATACTCTTAATTGGCTATTTATTAATCTAGGGTGTTTCAGAGATTGTGCAGATGAAACCGCCAGCCTTGACGAAGCAACCCACCGAGGTGGCCACCCTCGGAGTGGAGATGGCTCCTCCCGGGGGCAGCGGCAGCGGCAGCGCACAGGTGGCGGCTAAGATGGCGCAAGTGGCGTTAACCCTAACCCTAACCTTGCTCTGATACCATGTTATGAATAGCGCTTGTATTCAATATGAGGCCAATAGGCTAGAATATATAGAGTTCATGGGGGTACAAAAGGAAAACCTATACAAGTCAATGTCTGTATAAAGCAATATATACACCTTAACAAAAATGACCACTCAGCCACTCCATAAAGCATAGAAAACGAGTACTCAATATTATACTAAAAGTATTACAGCCATAATTTGTCAATAATATTAATATAAATTCTTGTGTTAGAACCTCCTGATCAAGCTTTATGGTTGTATCTTTTCGGCTGGTTGCCTTTTTTTTTCAACTTCTCTTGACAGAATTTACCTTATTTTTTTTAGTTTCATCAGCAAAAACTAAAAAGGTTCTGATTTGAAGTCCAAGAATTTACCTTGAACATTAGCATTGCTAGGTTCTCTTTGTAAGGAATGCAGTTGAACACGGGAGTTGCTAGGGAGTAGCAAAGTACCTTAGTACGTGGAATCAGTACATTTCTAGGGGCTGGCAAACCCTGTGAAGCTGCATACTCCTGAGCTGCTAGAAGCTTTGCTGGAGTAAAGCGAGTACCCTCAACGAAAAGGGCTAGCCAGAATGGTCTGGGGAAGTCCTTCAACCTTTGGAGGCCCCACTATACACAAGAGTAAAAAGATCACTAAGGTAAAAAGAAAAAAGAAACACTAGAGTTCCATGTATAGGTAAGGTGGAAAGTTACTTTTAGTGTCTTTTCATCCTTTGCCCAGCTCCTCTCCAAAAATAGGTATTCTGCAAACCACATGGACCAGCCAATAACCTGTAACAAATTATCAAAACAACATAATAGGTATCAAGCATGTGCCATATATAGCAGAAGACATGACAAAGTTAACTCAGGTTTTACTGAATGCTCAAGCGGTACTAGCCGATGAGAATCTAAATCGTACAATTACATGTTACAGTAAAATATGTATGAGCTAGCTAACTCACTGGGAGGAATTTTGATGATTTCTTCATGACAGCGAGTGTGCTTCCAAGGCATCCAGAGCGCTGACCACATGCCCACAACAAGGAGTCTCACATGATTTATTAGTTATTACAGACAAATCTGAACATACTGAATTGCCAGTAAAAAATACTAGTTTCTAACAAATGTTCAACAAGATAGGAGATAATAACCTGCGCCAAAATCCATCCAATAAGCCAATCAATATCGCTCCGATGATTTGATACGACTAGTGCGTGCTCTTTACCTGTAGAATTTTTCAGATAGGCTGGTATCAAAATCTTTTTTTTCTCTCTTAAGCTGGCATGGCGAATAACGTAAACACAAGGAATTCATGTAAGAAATTCTTAAAATTCGACTACTTACCCATCGACCGGTAAGTTTCCTCATCGGCATGCAGTTGTATCTGCAGAACATGTGTTGAAGTTATTTCAGGGTCAGGAGATAAAACAAAAGCTAAAATTGCTTGGTTCCTAAACATCATTGTATAATAAGTACTTAAGCATTATTGTTCGTTCAGATTTACTGATGACAAGGTACAAACCAAAAACCTTGACTGGCATTTGGATAGTTGTACACTTGGACCATTTATGTAAACGTTAGTTGCCAGATTTTGATTGATCATATTTAGTACTGTTAAGTTTACAGCCGTAACTCTGCAGAAAATACAGTTATCTTTCATTTTTAGTTCTACAAGACAAATACCAACCCAGCAGCAGTACCACTACCAGTTCATGCACTAATATGGCCAAGTTTCCACATTCCAACATATGCAACTCTCATGTAGAAATTGTCCAGCACCATCAAAAAAACATAGTCCATGTTCCATGCAGAAATCCACATGTCATTGTATGCTCTACCAAGAAAACTTCAGTACATGCCTGGCATTGCCACATATAGCTGACCGTATAGATTTCACTTGAATCTTACCCCAAAAAAATCCAAAAACATGCACTAAATAGCCCCTTAAGATAACACCCCCAATTGATTGCCAAGAACAGACTAGTTCAGAGCATGAACCTTAGCATCTGTATTACTGTATACATCCAGACATGCTATTGATGGTGAGAAACCCACCCAACCCAGCCACATTCAACATTCCTATCTATATAAAAGGCAGCACTGCCAATTTGTATGGAGTGTCATCTCCATGCTAGTCTGCCAGTAGAGCCCCAGAACACATCCCATTTAACTTTAGCCAAGAAATTAGGTTGTTGATCCCTATCATTTATCAATGCTCCTAGCAGTGTTGCTGGATTATTAAAAGGACAGAGGCTGCATTTATGAATGTGATGTATTGGAAAACTAAGTTCACCAAACTGCTTTTGCATATTTGATCCGATTTGATGATTATTTGTACCGGGTTTTGCTAGGATGAGAAACTGCAAATGGCTCTTTTGCACAACTTATTCATGGTACTTATTTGCACTGCAGAACATTCCCAAAACACACCCAAATCAAGAAATGAACGAATGTTGCAATCAACGCAGCTCTCTACATTTGTAGCAAAAATACGTTCTAATGTTGTAGCAGAAAACATGTACTTCTTGCTGCGAAATGAAAAACAGAATTTTCTTTTTCGTTCATCATATCTTCATACCTTAACGCCTGCCCACCAGTCCACAAGCCAGACCAGCTGGAGCCACAGCAGCTCTGCCAAGAATCTGTTGATCCGCCGGTATAAGCTCTTTGAGAAGGGCCTTATTGACACAAAAAGGATGGCCTGTGATTTTTCAGGTACACGCGAACAGATCAAGAAATGTTGAGTGGTGGTCATGATGTATAGTTGTATGTGTATTGGCGGATCAAAAGAGGCAAAGTTTGAACATTTTCATTACATTTGCAGCTAAATAAAAGTTTCCAATTAGTTTAAAGAAGTGAAATTCTACCCAAGAAAACAAAACAAGCTCTTCCTTTTCTTTTAAAATAGGCATATCTTTGTGCAAAAGACACCTCGGATCAGCAGAACAAAAGAAATCCCAGAAGAAGAAGAAAATGAGAGGAACCGTAATAATATGTGTATAAAAAGATCAAATCTTCGAGCAAAACAGGCTCCGGGTACAAAATTAACCTACAACCCCCAGCAAACATTCAGTAATCCATGAAAATTCCTACAAATGATGGAAGAAAGGGAAATCCCCGGAGAGGAAAAGAGATCAAATCTTTGAGCAGCAACCAAATCAGATCACCAGAAACCCCATGAAAACCGGGAAAAAGGGCAAAAGGTCTCGCCAATCGAGCGGGGACTCGAGAAGGGGGAGGCTACCTGGATGGCGTTGACGATGAGGCCTGAGAGGAGGAAGAGGAGGCCGAGGGGGAGCACGACGAGAACGAGGGGGACCGCCATGGACGCCCGCCGCTTCCTCGCTTCCAACCTCGGAAAGCACGCGAGAGACGAGGGAAAGGGCTCGCGCCGCGCTTTCTCCTTCTCCGGCGAGTGGTGGGTGGTGGCGGTGGCAGCAGTGGCTCCACCGGCGACGAGATGAGGCGAGACGAGCAGGATTTGGATTTGGGGGTATTATAAGGGGTGGAACTGTGGAAGGAAAAGACGGGCTCAGGGCTACATCTCTACTATATAAAGTGAGAGTTTCTTCCCACGTCACATTAATTGCCCTGCTTAATTGCCCTACTTAATTGCCCTGCTTAATTGCCCTACGCAAGAAACGAAGCGTTGCTTTAATTAGCTAGCTTTTGCAAGAAACGAAGCGTTAAAAATAGATGTTTGATTTTATGAAATAGTATTTTTTTATTTTTTAATCTTTATTTTTCGTTATCAATTTTGTTTTTCGTAGCAACGCACGGGCATATAACTAGTAATCTATGAACGTACACATCTTGTGCACATCTGTAATAATTAAATTCGAACCGTTTAGATCTCATTCAACGGTGGTTTTAGAGGTGATAATTACAAATCTGCACAGATAATGCGCTACGTCGGATAATGCGTCATTATTTTATCTTTTTCTCAAACTATATATATAGTGTATATAAGTGTGTATATATATCCATTTTTTATAAGTTAAAGCAGCGATATTGTCTCCAAAGAAAAAAAAATGTAATGTCATAAGAATGCAACTAAAGAACATGGTGCGATGCCAATATTATCACTATGGCATGAACATGAGAAATTTGTGAGTAAAGCGTGTGAAAAATGTGAGTAGTGACCAAGGAAAAATCTTTAAAAAGATGGGGAATGCGAAATAAAAATACCATAATTTGGTATCTGCATAAGAAAATTCTTACTCCATCCGTTCATTTCTATAAGACGTATTTTGAATTTGCATAAAGATTATGATTGCATTGAAATTGAGAAAGATACGATAGAAAATGACTTGGATGCATTCACTTAATTGTTTTAGAAGATAAAAGATATATTTTATCTGAGTGGTAGTGAATAAATGCATATGGTTGAGAGAAAATAAATAAAAATATAAAAAGAAAGATCCTATTAAATTTACATGTAAGTTTTATATTTATGAATAAAATTATTTAAAAATAAACCTTATAAAAGTGGTCGAGACGTGTAAAGCCCTCTAAGTTGTATGGATTCGCTAATCATTGGGTCGGAAGCGACGACAGAAATTATTTGCGCATTGTTAGTTTGCTCCAGTTGTCTTGTTTCAGAAAAAGTTTGCCGGTTGTTCTCTAGTTTAGTTCGTACTAGAAGAATCGAAAGTGGCATGCGAAGAACAAAGAGAGTTCATGGTTTACTTGAATTGTCAAAAAAAAAAAAAAAAACTAGGATCATCCTAGCTAACAAGAAGAACCCGTAAAATATTTTTTCGCAAAAGTTCAAACCTAGAAAAGCAAAAGATAATCCTTTCCATTAACACGACACGGATCAGGGCACCAGTCTACTGGCCATCTTTGTAGAGGACAAGAGGTAGCCTTTGATGTGCGACTTGGATGAGTGAATTTAATGTGGCCTTTGCCTCTCCATAAATTAGAGTTGGTATTTGTTGGTGAGCCGAAGATTTGAGCCCCAGCATCTACCTATTTCAAAGCAAGGTGAATTTTAGAGAATGTTCCTTTGTGTAATTGTATGTGGTTGCTCTTTCAACCTTCTGATTAAATGGTAATTCTATGCAAAAATAGTGAGTGAAAGAGTTCTTTAATTTGATGGCGGCTGCTATCAGGTGGTTCAACTAAGAAGGTGTTAAAAAATTGTTAATCCAAGCCCCCATTCAACCGTTTGCTACGTATTTGATTGTACGTCTCTTTATAGACTTGTTTGACATTTGAAAGTGATACGTAATCAGCAGCAACGACCTACAACCGTTTGATGGTATCTACAGATAACTATAAAACGGTTGAAAAGGTCAAACCTGTCCTCTCACGTGTTGCACCGCACTACAGTTTTTATAGAATCGGTTATGTATGTATATATGTTGTTAGGAAACTCGGCCACGTGGTCCATGTGGACTCTTCCGAAACCCTAGCAATATGTTATAAATAAGAGGCAGGGGGTCACCCCGCGTACACTGATGCAATTAGAATAATAAAGCAAAGCAGTTCCTCCTCATATTGTGTGTCTCTCCCTCTCTCTCTCTCTCTCTGTTCTCCAGTTTAGATCTATTAGGCAATCCCGGACTATTCGATAGCGAGGTTGTCTAACATATATAATAGACACATACTCCTCCGATCATGAAAAGATGTCATTGGAAGCTAATGATGAAAGTACAAGAAATATATATATATATATATATATATATATATATGTACATATGTATATATGTATATATATACTAGTTACATGCCCGTGCGTTGCTACGAAAAACAAAATTGATAATGAAAAACAAAGATTAAAAAATAAAAAAAAATTATTTCACAAAATCAAACATCTATCTTTAACGCTTCGTTTCTTGCGAAAGCTGGCTAATTAAAGCAACGCTTCGTTTCTTGCATAGGGCAATTAAGCAGGGCAATTAAGCGGCAATTAATGACGTGGGAAGAACGGACCACTGCCACCAAATGCTGCTTTAGAATAGTAGAGATATATAGTAAGCCTGTTTCGTATTTCTAGAGTATATACTCTCATACCTCACCCTTTTAACTAAATGATTTAATTAAATTATTTTTTTATTCCGACTGCATGTACAACTAAACGCTTGAAAGAATGAAACATGCATGCTGTTTGTATTGAACTGGAGTACGAACTCACAGGAGTAGTTAATGCACAGGGAGTAGGGAGTATATACTCCTGGTAGTATGAAAGCATTTTCATATACTCCTGGTAGTATATACTCCTTCATTGGACGGCCCACAACTAATTAGATCGTGGATTTTGAAAAATACAAAATAAATATGAGAAAAAATTCAAAAAATATAAAATTTGGTGGGTAGTGAGATTCCAATGAGATGAACATAATGCACGGTTTGGATCAACAATTTCGTCTTCGAATTTTGCAAACACAGCGCTATAGCACGGAGGATCTGTACTATCGATAATACACTAGCAATCCTCTATATATATATATATATATATATATATATATATATATATATATATATATATATATATATATATATATATATATATATGAAGCCTTTTAGTACTTCGAGTACGTACTCCCACCTTCAGTATACTACTTAAACGAACGTATTATACTCCTTTATCATTTTCAGTATACTACAATAATAATTCTAAGATACTTCAATACAGTATGAATGAAAAAAATTTATGGGAGTCATTTATTTTTTGTTATATACCCTTTTACATATGTAAAAAGAGTATATAAACAAATTATGTTATAAATGGTGGATTTTATTGAAATTTTTCATGGAATTCATTTTGGAGTAACTTATAATCAGTATTAGGGTATACTCAAAAGGATAAAGAGGTATAATAACATAATTTAAGCGGTATATTGGCAGTGGGAGTACATACTCCCAGGGGTATGGAACCATTTTCCTATATATATATATATATATATATATATATATATATATATATATATATATATATATAGAGAGAGAGAGAGAGAGAGAGAGAGGGGGGGTCTCATCTACACATATGTGTAGATGCACATACTGTCTATACCATTCTTTTCTGCTTTGGGATTTGTGATGTGCAGAATAAAAAGGAAAAGACAGAGTGGCACAGATCTCGAGAGAATAAATGTATGGTGTAGAGATAACATGTGTATCTACACATGTGTGTAGAAAATGCATGTTATATATATATATATATATATAGGAAAAATACTTTGTACTCCTGGGAGTAATTACTCACATCTCTGAAATACCACCCAAACGAACTTTAAATACTCCTTTATCACTTTGGATACACTCATATACTAATTATAAGATATTCCAATGAGATTCACATGAAAAAATTGCAAGAGAGTACATAATTTTTAGCCTATTTTGCAAATATCTTCATATAAGCACATAAAAAGGAGTATGTCAAAAAAGTGTACATACCACCTCTGAAAAAATGTAAATACCACCTAGATGGTCTTATATACTTGTATATTACACGTACATACCATCCGTTGCGCGAGATACTCCCTATGTTGTGAGATACGGCATAGGGAGTAATTACTCCCGGGAGTAGAAAAGAGGCTTCATATATATATATATATATATATATATATATATATATATATATATATATATATAGGAAAATGGTTCCATACCCTTGGGAGTACGTACTCCCACTCTCAAAATACTGCATAAATGATATTGTTATACTTCTTTATCTATTTGAGTATACTCTAATACTAATTATAAGATACTCCAAAGTGAATTCCACGAAAAATTTCATCAAAATCCACCATTTATAGCATAATTTGTTTATATACTATTTTTACACATGAAAAACGGTATATAACAAAAAAATAAATGGCTCCCATGAATTTTTTTCATTCATACCGTATTGTAGTTTCTTAGAATTATTATTGGAGTATACTGAAAGTGATAAAGGAGTATAATACATTCATTTAAGTGGTATACTGGGGGTGGGAGTACGTACTCCCAAGAGTCTGAAAAGGTTTCTATATATATATATATATATATATATATATATATATATATATATATATATATATATATATATATATATATATATATATATATATATATATATATAATATGCTTGTGGTTATGGTCGCTCACTCGCTCCATTGTCTTTCCTTCTGGGATTCTTCTGGGGAGTTTCTATTGCTACCACTTTCGTGTAGAATTTCTTGAACTGTCGGGTAAAGTTCCCCAATGCCCCAACAAATAAAGTTTTCTATCCGAGATTAGTACTAAGTAGATGGTCTGTCGTATTGGACCTTATGGAGTCTACAAACTCTTATCTCAGTTGTAAAGAATAGCCCGTAAAATGTGTACTTTTTAGTTACTCGTTTTATCTTTTTTAAAAGGTAATTAGTCGTTTTATAAATTGGGTGAATAGTTCGAAATTTGCAGTGTCCATTCTAATTTTTTTTAGAGGGTGAGGATAATTGCATATTGTAGTTATTGACTCACAACCTGACGATCACGGATTCAAACCACGAATAATTGGAAGATGTACATTGATTTTCCTTGAACCAGAAAAATAGAAGATAAAGAGGAAATAGGGGGATACGCTAACCCACCATGAGAATAAGATTCTGTTTGGGAGGCCTCCAACTTTGGTCTCTGAAAAGCCACTAAACCTGGTGACTAGGTTAGCTTTCAGATGGCTTCCGGCATAAACCAAAGTAGTGCAGTGTAGGACGTGTTTTTATAGTTTATTGTGAAGAGAAATTAGTTGTTTACTAGGTGATCTTTTATAAAAGATACACCTACTTTTTGGCCTAAAAAAAACAACTTTTTAGAAAAAATAAATAGGACTAACACAAATAGGACCTGAAGGCGTGAAGACATCACACTCTATATTTGGTGCAACTTTTAACATACTGCTTAAGAAACTCAACTAAATTTGCTTACATGTCCATTTGTTTTCTCTTTCTAGGCTTCATACAATTATCGACGTACTTTCAATACATAATATTTGCATGATATAAGGTATCACTTAGCCCTTGCTTGGGGAGTTTGGGAATTATTTCTGTAATGAACCAACTGTCGATGGCTACATAATACTAAATGATTTGACAATGAGAAGTTCGGATGTTGGGTAAAAATCCTAATGAAGCAGGTGAATGTATTATAAGTGAAAACATACTAGCAATAAGAGCTGACCATATAGGAGGACAAGTGGAACTCTTCAATTAGCTATGAGTCAAGTTGAACCGATTGGAAAATGGTCAAAAACACGTAAATTTTTTTGTAGATGGTCTTGACCTCAATTCCAATCAAATCCTAACTACAAAAATTGAAATCCAGTCAAAAGGAATAAGATTTCGGCCAAGATCTCACCGAGATTTGCTTGGTTACTGTAGCATTTTGAATTTTTTTTATTCGGCTGCGATTTAGGATCTCGGGGGTGGGGAGGATCCGAAATCTATGCTGAAATTTTTGAAATTTCGCCGAGATTTTAAACCTTGAGTGATAGCAACTCCTATGCTGGTGAAGGGTGGAATTATGCCTTCTGAATTCGCCTTCTGAACTCTTATTAAAAACTTCAAAACTACGAAGTTTTCTCACCATTACTTGGTTTATAGTGGTCACTCTCTGCTGAGGGATGCACGGCACAACAAGGGGCTCTCGTTCACGGAGAAAGAGGGGGAGGGTTTTGGATTTTTTTACTATGTTCTTTTCCCAGTTAACGGAATTCTGAAATTCTAAATTGCTAGTAATCTGGTATTAACATCAATAATTGAACATACGATAAGTTGACTCAACGAAGATTGAAGAATGAAGAGGTGTGGATCATCTTTGAGGTACATATTCCTAGTCTACATTTCACACTTTTACATTATTTTAGTTTGACAAACAAGTGAAAAAAATAGAAAATAATGCATATGTATTATTATTATTATTATTATTATTATTATTATTATTATTATTACTATTATTATTATTATTGTTATTGTTATTATTATTATTATTATAGCCGTGTCATCGTGTCGGTATTTTTGAAAAAAATGGCAAATTTCTATGTCAGTATCGTGTCGTGTCGATGTATCGGTGTCTCAAATATCTTTCAGGTTGGTCTTGTGGCAGCAGATATAGAAATTAGTGATTGGTTACATCGCAAATACTTCATTAATGTGCATACATGCTGTAAACAAGTGTGAATTGTTAAGGGTATAGATATTTTTTTATACAAACTCTATATATAGGTTTTTCTTATATAGATATTGCTTTAAATAGGTTTTTCTTATATAAATATTGCTTTAAATAGGTTTTCCTTTTGTACCCGATTATACATCTATATATTTCGGCCCCATTGGCCTTATTTTTTGAAGGAAGCTATTGGCCTCATATTAAATACAAGTGGTATTTATAATATGGTATTAGGGCTCTAGGTTTCTCTTTGTTTTCATATTTCTGCTGTCGGCGCTACTGCTCTTAAGAGGAGCAATCTCCACTCTCAAAAGTGGTCACATCCTTCCCAACGGCACTTGAGGGAGGCGGTGGCACATCCTTCCCAGCTCTTGAAATCGTCACGAGATTAATATCTTTTCAATATATGCACGCACTCATTGAGGAGGAGCATACCATAATTTGATTTACTCGCGACGAACAAAAATCAAATGACATGGCCGATCGAGACGGCCGGCCGGCCGCTGGAAGGTTTTGCTCCGGCCGGAAACACCGCAGATCAGCGAAGACTACGAAGAACATATTCGCTCCTGTAGCCAAACTCAGTATAGTCTTCACCAAGTTGTGTCAATGCAAGAATCTCCTCAAGATAAAGCTCAGTCTCCCTGGGGTCAAGCCCTTCGTTTACCCTGAGTCGCACTCCTCCTGCAGCTCACTGATGGCATAGGCAACACCATCCTCACCTCCCTGTTCCCGGATAACTGGCATGTTAAGCCATGATGATATCATGATGATCTGTGCTAAAACTGTCTACCACGAGCTACAAATGTGATGCACCAGGTGATGTGTCAGTGCTTGCAGGTTTGCTTAGCATGTGTCTGCGAGGAAGAGAGGAGTGCAGCAGGAGAACAATGACATGAACAAGAAGAATTTGCTGCGGTGATTATATATACTGAGAGAGAAGCATTATCCTGTACTATTGCAATATTATCAGCTCTTTTGTTAGAGGAACACTCCATTGTTTTTATTCACCACGATGCAATCATATACTATACATAACATTAGCTCAGCTGTGTTGCCTGTCCAGCACGACAGCATTGCCGGATGAACTGCAGCCTGGTACGGTTGTGTTGTTATTGAACTCGGTTCTATTATCTCTTTTATTCCAATGAAATAACTACACTATATTCAAATGTGGTTTTCCGTTGCAATGCACAGACATTTAGCTAATATATACCTCATGATGCTGTCAGGATCTTGGGTTATTTTATGTTTCTGGTCTAAATGGACTAAAGCAAGTTTTGAGAGAGTTGATTTTTTTTTGTCGTTGTGATCTGTTACTTATACTGGTTTAGCTCACTAGATCTCAAATTTAGAGAAATTTCACGGCGCATTATACGCATTATACTGATAGTATATAATATATATCGAAAAGAATCAACAGTTCATATTGAATTTAATGTATTGTAAAAGAACTTTCATGGCATCGCATGGCAGATATGTTATTCCTCAGCTAACGACACAGGAACAAGCGTGTGATAAAAAAAACATTACACACTGCCAAATCCATGGACAACATCCTGTAGGCGAACATAAATAGCCTTATTGGAAGAGATACAATTCACAACGCTAACAGCAGTCCCTCAATTATACACTCTTCTTCACAACACAAGCACAAGGTTTTGGTCGCACTAAAAATGAGGTTCTCTGGAGCTGGTGCCTAAAACCTTCAGATTGGAAGCAAGCAGCTCAGGTTCTCAAGATGGCATGGTTACAACAAGGTACTTGCCTATCCGCAACATAAACCAGTCATCGAGTTCTCATGGAGAAAAATGATACAGCGATAAGCTCGAGATGATGAGGAGATAAGCAGGGGCTTTCTACTGATGCTCATGATTCACAGTTCAGGCACGTACTGAGATGCGAAGCACGTCCAGCTTCTTTTTGCCCAATCTGTATATGACTGTGTAAACTTCAATGGCTGGGATGCAATGCCGACTGCTCACATGAAACCATCGGTGGCATTGTCTACGCAGTGTTCAAGCACCGTGCGTACTCTGAGCTGCACAAAAAAGGGGCATCAGGAGGTGTTAGGCTCAGCACTAAACAACGTTTTGAGGTTAGTTTCAACAACATATGTCAACAGATATTTACCAACTACCAGCCATGCTCGACGTCTTTTTTTTTCCCTGTTTTGTTGGTTCAACTAAGATTCTTATAGCTAAAACCATGTGTGTGCTTATATGCATATCAAATTGCAGTAGTAGCTTTTGACAAAGCATTGTCTTATCAAATATAAGAGAGCGTACCTCTGCTTATGTCAAATGCTTGCAAATAGGAAGGGTAAACTGGTAAAGGAAACTGTTTCTAGCACAATCAAGAATACTTTTTAGTGGACAACATTGAACTAAGGTACATAAGGCTCCAAATTGAGTTAGCAACATGTAAAGAAATTCCATTCCCTAGGGCAGATCTTCCTCTCTCTAAGTACTCATACAGGCCAATGTGAAAGAAGCAACAGCAAGGATGGATGGAACATTAACAGTTAAACAGCAGTAACGAAGTGGTTGTGACACTCATTAAAATATGCATCATCTCAATATCACTTAATCTAGGAAGAGAAGGTAGTACCTTGCAATCCAAGCAGGGGTCATTTATCATGCTTTTTACTTGTGAAATTAACCCGGCATTTTGGAATCTGACAACTCGAGCAGATGAGGCCTCGCATTTTGGGTAAATCAAATTCAGAATACACCACAAGGCTGCTACTCGCAATTGCTTATCTTTGCTCTGCAGAAAGTTAACAACAAAAGATTGTTTGATACGATCTGCTTGTTGAGGAACAAGAACACCCATTACAGCTTCCTTGTTCAATTCGTTCCCAGCCGCAATATTTGCAAGCACAAACATACCCTGAAGAGAAGAAACAGAAAGATCAATGACTACAATGATATTTGCATTCTTAATTCTTTTATAAATAATATCACATAGAAGAGGCGCATATGTCCCAAAATATCAAAACATGAGATACAAAATCATACAGTTCCGTCAGAAAAGGTGTTCTTTGTTCCCCTCCAAAGTTTGAAAACTGCATTTGGGAGCTTAAGGAAAACAGACCTGGATGCACACTCCCGGGGCAGATGCATTGTTCAGTTGTCTTGAAATAGCATTTATAACCATGCCATCTTCACCAATGACATAATTAAAAGAGTCCACATATCCATCAACAAGATTGTGCACCAGTGCCAAGGTCTGTTCCTGAACAGAATGTTCAGAATCTGCAGAACATTTTGCAATTAGCACTGAGACTAAATTATTAGTTCCCTAATTAATATCATAGCTGGGCATTTAGACTTACCACATATGAGGCTTGAAAGAGTAGATAAGGTCAGCTCCTTCAGAATGAAGTCTTTATCCTTTGGATTCAGAAGGAACATAATATTTCTAAGAGCCCATACAGATTTTAGCCTCAATGTTGGATCCATAGACTTGGATAAACGAACAAGTTGGGAGACAACCCCAGAATGGAGAAGAACCGATTTCCTGGGTGTTAAATTCACAGCAATATTGCAAATAGCACCAAGGGCAGCAACCTGTGACAAAGATAGGTAAGTGTGCACTTTATAAAGTCCAGGTGGCAGACCTAAAGTACTGATGTTTCACAATCACAATCACAATATAGTTAATTAACACAAAATTTAGTGTCACTTGAGTGACAAAAAGGGTTGCTCCAACAATGAAGCCAGGAAGTGGTAGCGGTGTACAGAATTACCAAAACAACTGCCTCCTATAGTCCTATGTAAATCTGTTACCTTTCAAATCGCTCTTATGCAATTGACTACCTACATTGATATGTGATTGTGTATTTTTACAACAAAAATATTAGTTCTGAAGGGCATTTTGAGAGTTTCAAGTAGAAGCAAAAAATGGGTGCAAAAAGGTAAAACTGCAGTGATAGCATGCTTCAAGATTTGCATGCAAATAGATAAGTTAACACCCCTGTGCACTGAAAATTCATTTTTTCTATTATAAAACCCACAGCGTTCAAAACTTGGCCAGTTCTCTGGATGAAGCAAGGCACTTGGAAGTGCAGCTGCACTACGCCTTCCACAAAAACCCCAGCTCAGGAAAATGCCATTGAAGAATGCATGATTCACATTACCTGGACTGAAGTAGAGGAGTCGTACAAAAGCTGCACTAAGGGAGCGATAACTGAATCACAGGATAATCGGCCTGCACTAAGTACCTGGAAATTAAACACATCAGCTAAACCATTTGAAATGAACACAAAAGGTCGAGATGTTAAGAAGAATGCATCTTACCTTTGATGACCTAGAGATATTCTTCAGACATGAACATGCTGCAACACGGATATCAGCACAATCATGCTTTAATGCATCAAGTATTAAGGTTGATACCTGTTAAGCAATTACATTATTAGTCATAAATGCTTGGTCAATGGATAATCATATTCATCCAGAGCTCCTGGAGCAGTGTGTTGTCTTGTCAGGAATTAACACTAACAATAGAAGGACTCTACAGAAATTCAAATAACAACTCAAAAGGCAAACCGCAGCAATACTCAAAAAGTACTATCGTACAGAAACTTCACATACCTGAACTGACATAAGTTGAGATCTTGACTCTTCGAGTTTTGAGCAAAGTTCAGCTAAAGCAAGCAATATGGTCACTGCCCGCCTTGTCTCCAATGAATTTGCTAACAGATGGTTGCTAAGCTTCTCTACTGCATTTGTTGAAAAGGCTTGTTTCTGCAGTTCCGCACTGCCTTGAATCAGGGTGGTTAGTGCCAAGGGAGCCTCATCTCCAACATGACCAGGTTCTTCAATGAGCTCAAGTAGGACCAGAATCAACTTGGTTTTAATTTGTCTGTCCTGAAAATGACAGGGAGAAGCATGCCCAAGTGCAATCAAGCACAGACAAGCAAGTAGTCTTGTGTGTGGGCTCCGATCATGTATTAGCGCAAGTGTTGAACGAAGAGCTTTTCCATGCCCCATTGATGCAAATCTTGATGCAACCTCCCAGTTGTTTCTTATGATTGCAGTCAAAGAATTTAAACAAGCATCTCGTAGATTCATAGAACCTCGAAAAAGGCTAATAAGTCTCTGAGGAACTCCAGCACCACACAGTGCTAATTGTTCTGCATTGCTTTGGCAGGAGTGTGATATAATATTAGCAGCCAGCTCTGTGACATTTTCGTTCTCACTGTCCAAAAGGGAAAGGAGAAAATCCATATTTTTCTCATTATTGACGTCAAACTTTGGAGCTAATTTTGATTGATATATCATCCTGAGAGCACGTGCACTTGCATCCACAACCTATAATCAGGACAATAACCTCAGATCAGACAAAATTATTAATTAGCATGCATTAGTGGTCACAAACTATTCAAACAAGAAACAATCAGCACAATCAGACATGGCACATAACCACACTAAGCTTAACCTGCATTCAACAAATGAGGGTGCTTGGATCTGAATTCTTGTGCACTCATGTATTGCTAAAATTACAATAATACAAATACAAGAATGTTCAGATCGAATTCAGTGACTAAAAGAGTATTATTATTTCAGTGATAACGTTGAAGCAATGGGAACATAACTATGCCATAATTAGAAATACTGGGGGAATATGCTAAAGTGCAAGTTTTCTGAGAGAATGTTAGAGTGAAAATCTCAGATGCAAGCTGGTTTGTCAAAAGTGACGGCTATGGATGCTATCTGAACTGGATATTGTAGGCTTGTAGACTAACCCAATATTTATGTCAATATTTTTTTTTTTTTTTGAAACTTAGGACAGGAGCTCTGTCAATTCATTAAGAAGAAGAAAACCTCCGAAGAGGAAAATACAAAGAATTCCACAACTGAAAGCAAAAACAACCACAACCCTCGGTCGAAGCTACCGAGGTCAACCACAAGCCCGGAAAACAGCCTGAACACAACGCTGCGCCGCCTCGGCCACCACACCACCGCTCGAAGGCCGCCAAGACTGGCGCCACGGCCAAACCATCACTACCACGAAGAAGCTCAAAGCGCTAGATCCTCAGCCATCCTTGTCTCCTAACCCCCCGGTCAAGCACACCTTGCGGAGTTCCCCAGCAACCAACGCCCCACGGCCTTCCCCTCCGGCATCACTCGGACGACCTCCAAGCTAGAGCTTCGGCCTCCAACTCCAAAGCCTTCGCCTCCTTTTCCTGCTCCTCCTGCACCTCTCGGCAAACCCCGAAAGCCGCTGTCGCTCCACCGCCTGAAGAGCAACCGGCGGCTTCCTACAACCCAACTTGGGCCACCACTCTCAGCCTCCTGTGCGGGCTGCGACCACCTCACCAACAGCGCCGAGTAGCCCCGCCGTCAGAGTCGAGGAGCCGAGGAGTCTCGCCGTCGCCCGTCCAAGGAAGGGGAACCCGCCGACAGACCGAATCACGCCCGAAACGGCGGATCTTGGGGGGGAGAACAAACCAGATCTGGGGAAAAACGGCGCCCTGACAACCACGCCAAGCTGGCTCCGCTGCGCTGGGCTCACCGCGTCATCTTCGCCGACCGAGAGCGGCGATTTAAGACGCCACCAACTCCTCTCGTCGGGCAACGAAGGGCACCAATGACGAACAAGGAGACCTGGGGAGAGGAAAGAAACGAACAAGGAGAGGCCCCGCCGCCGCCGCCGATGAGCCGGAGGGCACCAGCGGCGGCGGCGAGGAGGAGGAGAGCGGGGAGAATGCCTTGGTTGAGCTTTTTGGTGTCGCCTCCGTAGTCGCCCTGGGCGGCTGCGGAGGCCTTCTTTTTTTGCTTCGGGCTCCTTTGAATTCCAGGTAGAAGGGTTATTTATGTCAATATGCACAGGAACCATTTTAAAATTATGAACATCGGAAAAAACACCTTGTATACTAGAATAGAAAAGAAGCAAAACAACAACTGCCAAATCAGTCTATCAGATAATTGGCATTCCCTAATGAGTCATGAAATTATTAATGCCCGACAGCAGTGGTTAGGGAAGGACATTGGGACTTCGGGTGTCACAATAGAGAGCTACCAAAGTAGTCAATTCATCTCTTTTTTCTTTTCTTATCTTGTTTGCCATGCTTTGTTCCCTCTTTAATAGTCACCCTGTACCACAAACAGCAACCTTTTGCCTCATAAGAGAATAACAAACAGCAAACTTGGCCAATATAAACAGTTGGTGCATGTACAGTAACACCTCATAATCATTGACCCTCATGTATTCACCAGTTCACAGGTACATGGATCATGTGATCTATTAGATTTCGTTTGATAGGGTTCGGAGTGATGGGATTCCGGCCCATTCCACGTGGATTTTGATCTACAATCCATGTGGATTGGGTCCGAATGCTATCACTCCTAACCCATCCAAACAACGCTTTACTGAATAGGACAATTCACCCCCCCCCCACCCCCCACCACCACCCCGCGTCCCCGTCCAAAGGTACCTTCCAACTGTCAAGTTTAAATTTCAGACAGAAGGGCACCCAAATCCTACTTGGCAAAACAAGACATCATCCAACTTCACAACACACCAACAGAATTCCAACACAAAACTGTCCAATCAAGAAGCGACTACACCAAATAATCACACTACTGACAAACTCTTAGCTCAAGCATATAGCATGAGCTACAGTTTTGCTGTGATATATCAGAAGCAATTTACCACATATTATTACCTCGTGCTCAAACCACGAAAACCAATTCAATTTATCAGTTCAAATGAATTTATCATGAATCCAACACAAAACAGACAAATTTTCAGCACATTCCTCCCCACCACCATACCTAACCACTGACACACTACCAAACTCCGAACATTTCAAGCACAAATGAACAATATCTTCACTACTTCAACCAAAAACATAAAAAAGAAAAGGACGTAGAAAAGAAAAAGAAATGACAACCACCACCAGAACCTCTCGCCTTAATTAAACTGACAGATCCTCCAATAGTTCATCTCAAGTAATTCTCCTAACCCCAAGCACAAACCATCACAACGATCCCCTACTACACAGTTCTTGTTAACCAATTCACAAGGCAACCATCAAATTACCACAATCTATTTCCATATTCTTACCCAATCCAAAACCCTTACTACCAAAATTTATGACAAATGGTATAATAAGTAGTTGCCCATTGCCAGGCACTCGTCACACCACTGTTTTTCACCCCAATTACAATACCAATCTAACCGGTAATTCTCATAGGAACAATTAAGTTACCACCGTATCTTCCTATTTCCAGTTCATAGCCAAGCATAATTGCCAACATACCCAGAAATTTACACGACGAAGGCAAGCAAGAAGTAGTTGCTGCCTGCTAATTTCCAACAACTCTTCTCCACGCAACAAATCCTTTCCCAATTGAGCAACAAATCCACAACAGAAACAAATTTGACTACCCAACAATGTGTTTGCGCCCAAAAACCAAGCAGACATCCACAGGAAACATGCAAGAGCGAGTTAATGGAGCAGAACCTACCTTCTCGTTGGTGTGGGCGAGGAGCCGCGTGAGGTGCCCCACGGCGCCAGCGGCCAGCACGGCCCGCGCGCCATCGTCCACGCCGCACGCGAAGCTTCCCGCCGCCGCCGCCGCCTGAACGAGCGAGGCCGCGGATGCGCCGGGCTCGGCCAGTGCCGCCACGACCGCCGGCACGGCGCCGAGGCGGAGATAGAGGAGCTTTTTGGTCCGGTTCCCTATGATCTGGTTCTTGATATCGCGCAGCGCACGCACCCGCTCGTGCTCCCCCTCCTCTCCTCCGCCGCGGCCGCCGGGCCTCCCGGGCGCTAGCCTCGCTGTGAGCTCCTCCGGCCTCGTACCCATGCAGGACGTCGCGGACGACGACATCGAGGGCGCGGTTGCCTCCTCCGGCCGCGCGCCGCTGCTCGCCGTGGCCGGCATCTGGGGGTGGGGTAAGGTGGGCGAGAGGTGCTCCGTACTTCTTTTTTTTTTTTTTTGTAATTTTCGAGCTTTTTTTTTTGTTTGGCTGGTGTTTTGTAGAGAGAGACGGGTAGAGGAAATGGCTGGGTCGGGAGCCCTGGTCCAATGGTGTTGAGCCACGTGGCTGAAGTACTTTGTTGGAGTATTATCTTTTTAAAACATTTTTAGCTGGTAACTGTGTGCATGTGAAGTGGGACTTTGTTTCTATTTTCAGCTGGTAACTGGTCCAATGGTGAAATGATTTTTTGCAGATTATTTTGAGTTGTCTTTCGTTGCTAATTTTTTGTTGGATTTGTTTTCTTCAGAGCCGGCACCATTTGGACTTTGTTTGATCAAATTGAGATGTGTGTGACGTATGTGAATTTTCATGTAGTTTTTTTTATTCGGGGTATTTTTCTTTATGTTTTGTGTTGTTTGAATGGTGTGTTTTTTTCCTGCGGTTTTAAGCACTTTTATTTTCATGCTAGCATTTGTCTGTACCTACGGTCACTGTCATCATGACCCAAGCATAAACCATATTGAATCAAGTATAAATTATAGATTTACCTATATGAATGAATAATCCTACAGTATAGGCTATGGAGGGCAACTATTGATGAATTTAGGGAGAGATTTGCTAAACAACAGCCAACTAAAATTTTTAAAAAATCGGTCAATTTTCTGACATTTAAATTCTAATGCTCCGAAGCAGCGTATTTCTTGTCTTCAAAAGCGCTCATGAGAGGACTGAGCGTAGCTCAGTGGCCAGAGCTTGCGGTGGGCAGGCTGGCCACCCGGGTTCGAGCTTTGGCTCGGCCCGGGTGCTCACCGGCTGAGCTGCTTTCGCGTGGGGTGTGTGTGTGTGTGGCGTGTGTGTGTGTGGGTGCGTGTGTTCGCGTCTGTAGCTCAACAGTTGTTCTCTCCTTCTTTACAGTAATGCCAGAGCTCCTGGCCAAAATTAAAAAAAAAACGCTCATGAGACGTCGGCAAAGTCGTGATCGCCTCACTGATGAAAGCACGCTCCATCGAGTGCCCCTTCCCCCCACCCCCTATATATCCTTATATTAAGTAGATGCGCCGAGGGCATCGCCACCTATCATCAAAGGCGACGAAAAGGAAGAGGAGGAGGTGCAGGAGAGATCACCAGAGACAAGGGGAGAAGGTTGAAGATGACGGTGGATGAGGCGGTAGGGGTGTGGTGGTGACAGAGGAGGTGGGCAACTTCAGCGTCGACAGCCACTGCGGAAGGAAGCGGGGGTGAGACATACCGGTGGGCGACAACGCGACGGGCGGGGCAAGGGCTTGGAGGTGGCGGCGCTCCACAAAGGCTGCAGTGAAAAGATCTGGCGTGAGGGTTTTAGGGAGTGGTTGCTATAGGAAAGAGGAGGTTGATGGGATGGCTGAAAAACCTGACTAATTTTATAGTAAAATTGATTGTGGGGTGGACAGACCCTTATGGTGTGTTTGGTTGCCTGTACCAAGTGGTACATATATGAGATGGTTCAAGAAAAAAGTTATCCATGTATTTGGTTGCTTGAATGGAACTATTCCATCTTGGACCATGTGATACAAATTTGAGGAATGTTCCTTCTAGATGCTGAACCATTCCGTTCACCCAAAATAATGGAACCAAATGGTACAAGACAATCCTATCCCATTCAACTTCATCTCATCAACCAAACGCACCCTTTGGGAATACGTCAAATACCCAGGGCAAATTTAGAATGTATATAGTATTTCATTTGTGCCATCTGCCAACTTTGCAGCTTAAAAATTCTCCAATACAGATTTCAGATAACAAGATTTGGAGATTGCACCAGTATCACAATTATCCAAATGTTGATTCAAGCTAACTCCAGTGCTCATGACAGCCATTAGCCATCTATCTAAAGCAGATGTTGATAGAGAATACCCCCGCATAGCGATGCACTGCTGCAAGTCTGCAACTTACAGCCTCTTCTCTTGCTCGTATATGGCTGCATCGATTCTTTTTAGTAAGAGCTTGCGATAATTCAAGCTCCAGGTGTAACATGTAGGCTTCTTTCTGACGATAATCAACGGGGCAATTTGGCCCCGTGTAAACAAACTTCTATACCAATTGAAAAGCACAAGGATTCTAGATCCTAAGAAAACAATGGTTCCCAACAGCAGGCCAAATTATGCAACCATTATGGTATATATAGAAATAGAAAAAAAAAAGACTCAAACTGAAAAGTTTTACTGCACTCCACCAGCAGTGAGTTGAACTCAATAGTCACTGGGCAAAAGAGATTATGAACTAGATAGGCCCTTAATCCAAAATGGTTTTGTTTTGTCTAGCTATGATTTTGTTTTGTCTAGCTATGATTGAGATTGTCAGCCCACATGAATCAAATCCAAAATTTTGTCGCTGCTGCTGCTGCAGTATCCTTAACAGTGCTTTCGGTCATCTAATGCCCATTTTAACCGTCCTTAAGGCCCCGCCACGCGTTCGTCCAGGAGCACCTCCCAAAAGAGAAGACAAGTCAAGTGCAAGCCTGAGGAAGGGCCCAAAGACCCATATAACAGATGGTGAGCTTCAATTAATCCATCAAATGATGAATTTATAGTATGGTATCCCATGGAAGCAAAAGACCAGATGACTTACATGCTTGCTGTTGCATTTTCTGCTTCGTTGGTATCACAATCAGGTTGTAACAGAACTTCCGAATCTGTTCTGGACAGAATTGTATAAGATGCAGTTGCTTTGCTATTCGTAATGGCTGTTTCATGCAAAGGAAATACTATCATCAGAAATCATAAACAGCAGCTCGGAAGCAGCAGTCGAACAAAGATTACACGACTTACGGTAAGAATCGTCAGAATCACAGTTTCCATCATCCAAAGAAAGTAGCTTCTGCAGGTTACAAGAATTCATTGCGAAGGACAGTTAGAGGAAATATGATAGTGACTGAGCATATCAGAACAAACTACGCATGGAAAGCCTCATGTAGTTACTGAGCTAGCTCAATTACCTTCAAATTCTCATAGCATGCCTCAAGGTCATCATTCACCAAGAGGTGATCAAAAAGACCTCGTGTATTGGACTGATCAAGCTCCGCCCTAGCATTTCTCAGCCGCTTTTGGATTTGTTCCTCAGATTCTGTTCCCCTGCATGACAAAAGAGTATGAATCAAACGTGCCTTGCTGTTACGTCATTAGAGTTGGTCAGCTACATCGATCACGAGTTTATACTATTAGTTACTGCATTTTAGAAGCTGCAGTTATACCGTGCCCGAAGGCGCTTCTCTAGTTCTTCAGATGATGGAGGGGAAACAAAGATGAACAGTGCTTCAAGAGAAGAAGCCCTCACAGATCGAGCTCCTTGGACGTCAATGTCGAGGATACACCTCTTTATTGCAAAAGCAACAAGAAGATGTAACGAGTCACTTTTTTTCATCAACAAGTAAGAAAAGAGGGCATGTCATTTTACCTTCCCCTCATCTGTAACGGCTTCAACTGCTTCAATACTGGTGCCATATAGGTTTCCATGAACATGAGCGAACTCAAGAAATTTGCCCTCGCTTATCTCTTTCTCCATCTCGCTTCGATCCGTGAAGTGGTAATGGACTCCATCTGTTTCTTTCTCCCTTGCAGCTCTTGTAGTGTGGCTAACAGAAAATCCAAATTTTGATGGGAAGTCTTTCATCAGTTTTGTGATTAGTGTGCCTTTACCAACACCAGAAGGCCCACTAATCACAACTGGTTTTTGACCCTTGCCTAGGACTCCCTTGCTCCAAGCAACAACCTCTGTGCCTGTTATCTTGCACTGCTGCTTAACAAAGGAAGTGTTCACCTGCAATAGTGAGCAAAGAGGCACGTCAAATTAATCATGTAGGATCAAGAAAAGAGATTAAAATGAGCATTTGGGATACAGCTGCAAACTCAAGGAAATCATACCAGTCCACATGACAATTTGGGATGAAGCTTAACAGCATGAAATTATTGATACAGTTCAAACAAATGACCAAAAAGGCGTCACACTCTCATTTACAGACCAATTATTTGGCAAGGAAAGAAGTTACAGTGAGGGAATTGTTATCTCATCCAATCTGTATGTGATTTATGAGGGAGCCAGGAGAGCTGTCTTTTTTTTACTTAGTAGCTCAAAGCTCAACTGGTCCAACTGGCAAAGAAGTTTGATTGATTTGCTAATGCTCACCTCAAGAAACCAGATTGAATCAATAAACGGGACACCTTTCTTGACAACTAGTATCCTATCCTCATTTACCGTAATGGCAGAATGTGCCTCAGAAGGGACTGGTTTTGTGCCAAGTACTGTAGGTACAGTCCTGCCATAAGATCAAGAATAAGGATGCCTGACTTCTGAATGCAAAAGCAGAAGAGATTGAAAACCGAGATGATAAAGAGTATATACCAAGTTTGGGTTGATTTATCCAAAATGTTAATGCTAATGGTTGACTTGGGCTCATCATCCGATTTGCCGAGCACATACTGCATAAGCAAGAGCATATTCCAAAGATTTAGACTTATTACAATAGTCCATGGAAAATGCAAGCAACAATCACAATCACAATATGTCATGTTACATGAAACCTAACATGTAACATGTAAGACAGCAAAGCGATAACAACTCTCACCATGGATAAATTGTAAGTAAGCTAAAATTATTGTCACATGCAACCTAACACAGTTGACACTAAACTCAGAAGTCAATGGGAAGTACAACTGAATCAAAGCCAACTCACAGTCTTATCGCCGACAGTTGTGGCTTTCTTGCAATCCTTGGTCTCCAAGATGATTTTCCCAGCACTAAACTCTGGTGCCTCTTCACCCTGTTGATTATAATTACAGCGTAAGCATGGATCTTACTAACCATGATACGCACTAGACGTCACAAATTCCGAATTCTGAATATTAAGTCGTACGAATAGCAAAAGAAGACACCAGCTCACCATGAGTTGCGAAACCTAGTATTCAGCTACCCCTCAACCTGGAAAGGAAATTAGTTACTATTAGTACACACAAATCAGGCATTCCCAAAGCATATACAGCAATAGGCCAATAGCTAATAGCCATCTTCACACATGGTCTTCAGCTAACCAATTTGACCGTTTGCTAAAATAAGAGAGACAACAATGCCACAATTGTCCCTGTTGCATGAAACATCATCGAACAGGAGAGAGGTCAGATCGTAACATGTGAAGAACAACCCAAATAAGTACTAGGACTGAACTGTTTTATTGACAAAACAAAACACCTATAACATTGCTACCCACAAAGATTACTACACTGCCAAGAACCACAAAAATCTCTTGTAGAACCGCAGTAGTAGAATGAACAATAACTGCCTTAAGCAAACAAATTTGCATCTTCACTAGGTATTAAACAACTTCAGGAAAAAGAACGGGAACCAAATCCCATTGCATGTTCCATCCATTCTAATGAAACACAAGGTCAATCGACATGAGCGAAACCCCAAAACCCACCTTGATTGACGCACACAAGATACCGCGATCTGTGAAGCCCAAGCGACGTACTTTCGGGGCTGAACGAGCTAAGAACAAGCACCAAGAATTTAATTGATTGCCCTGGAGCAAGAACAACGATGGAGCGAGATTTCGCAGCAACCGCTGGATTGGTCAACGACAAGATGGATCAAGCAAAGAGGAGGGATCTCGGAGGGTGTAGGAGACGAATTGGGGTTCAGAGTGGCAGGCTGCGACGTTTTTATACAGGTTTTTGTTTCTTCTCTTTCTCGCTACCTCCTTCTTCCTCCTCTCTGTTTTTGTTTTGTGTGTGTGTGTTCATTGCATTTGGATTCTGTGATGGGGAGTTGGGGACCCCAAAAACAGAGAAAGCTCAAAGCATTTTCTCACTTTGCACCTCGGTCTTCTGTGTTATTGCACTTTTTAAAGGGTTCCTGGTTTTCTTTCGCACGCCATCTTTTTGGAGAAACAACAACTTGGATTAAGAGGAGGAAAAAGCTTGTAGGTAGAAGAAACTCCTGCTAGCCGGTCGAAACTTGTTACCTATGCCGATTGGAACTCCTATATTAAATTATATGACTAGATATTTTGAATAAGATAGGTCTTGTTTGGTAGAACTCTCGTCTTAATTAATGAGTGATATATCATGTACCTCAAAATACATCTAAATGTCGTGCTAGCTAATTTCAGCTAAAACACCTCGGCATAAAAAAAAAGTGCAACTAGAAGAATTAAAAGAAACCCGCTACGTGGAAGTGGTCGATTGGAACCCTGGATTTTTCCAAATTCCAAGCCCCTAGTAGTGTAGTAGTTGTAGAGTGTTGACTTGTAGCGGAGTCCCCTTTGCTTACCCTTAATTAGTGAGTGCTCCATTCTACCTCCAGCTTGATGTGACTCCTAATGGAAGCAATCAAGAAGCTGCACCACCTTTCCTCTAGGCACAAAGTGCCCAATATGGATTCAGCGAAAAGCTACTTGATAGATAGCCTAGCCAACGAATCATGGACTACAATGCCGGTGTAGACTTGTAGTGGTAGCTTCCTTTCCTTCTCCTTTCGCTTTCAAACGAAAGCTCAAATGATTTGTAGCTAGGTCACACTGTGCCTCCCAATGATTTGTTTGGCAGCCAGTTGGGGCACGACACGTGTCCGTCCCGGGTGACGTGGATGTGCTCATCTTGGAGGCGCGTGTTGATTGTTGAGCTGCCGACCAGGACTCCTCTGCAAGCCACTGTCTCCTTTTGCGGCATTTTTTATGAGTGGTGAGAGAATATGATTCATGTTCACCAAGAAGTTGCGTTCCCCGAGGGACTGTAACGTTGGACCGAAAAACGATGGTTTAGATTGATTCAAAAAATACTCTAGTTGTAGTGTATTGTAGCAAAATACTACAGCACATGGATTTAAAAGATCTAAATCGTTCGTTTATTTGATTGGACGGTCTACACCTCCCGGAACCGCTTAAGTTGCAGTCCCAGAGACTGCACTTTTGCTTCCCCCAAGAACCACCTGAGTTGTACGCATATCTCTAGAATTTCTCATTTGTTTGCGTTTGGTTGAGAGTGCAAATATTTTACATCGGCTGTTTCATTGTGAGTTCGGTATAAGACTTTTTGGAGGTTGAGTTTATTTATTCTTTGTTGCTAAAGTAAAAAAAAAAACAAAGTAATCAACCTACAATAGGCACATACTATTTGAAAATTCGGTTTTTCTTATCTACCTAGCACGAAAGAGAGAGAGAGAGAGAAACATGCTTCGTTTATCTCCTTTGTCTCCTTGATAGTGGATATGTCAACATCTCGACTCCTAAGCTACTTGGATTTTCAGATACTCCAAGTCATCTTAACCTTTGCCTCCTTTCCAAAAATCTCTTGATCTCTAAGCTACTTGGATTTTTAGATACTCCAAGTCATCTTAACCTTTGCCTCCTTTCCAAAAATCTCTTGATCTCTAAGCTACTTGGATTTTCAAATACTCCATATCATCTTAACCTTTGCCTCCATTCCAAAAATCTCTTGATCTCTTCACATGGTGTGTGTGAGTGTGTCTTTGCTAATGATCTAATCAATCTGCTCCTTTTTGGCAGTGCAAGTTATGTGTCAGATCGCTGGATACATCGCCTTCCACAACTTTCTTTTGGGACCTGAACTACACCCTCCTACCACCCTTCATATCAGATTTTAACTTAAGCAATCCCAAAAGATCAGTATTGTCCGATCGAGCCAACAAACCGTTTGGATCGTCTAATAGCGCACGCACAACTAGTTAAGTAGCAATCCTAACTGGGACTACATTGGATCTCTTTCCCATAACGAGTCGTATAAACATCAGTCGAAGACTACGATACTAATATCCTGTTTGGGAAATTGTAGCTTTCCTAAAAAGTTTTTTTTCCCGTTTTTTAGGCTGAAAAGCAGCTGTAATTTTTTTATAAGAGACCGTTTGGCAAACAATTAATTCCCCTTAGCTTTATGTTATAAAAGCATGTCCCACTGCAAACAATTAATTCTCCTTAGCAATAAGTAGTAAAAATGCGTCCCATTTTATCTTTGGCTTTTGCTAGTTATATGTGGCTTCTTTCTTATGCCTAAAGTAGCTTAAAAATTAACCCGTTTAGGAGGTTTACTGGATTTTCAGAAGCTAAAGCTGGCTTTAAGCTCCCACCCCAAACAGGGTCTATAGCTCCCCAAAACGTGTGTTAAACTAACGTACAACTAAGCAAAACTCTGTTTGGAACACGGCAACATCCTGTAACAATTCATAGTTAGTTTCTCTCTTTTTTCCCCTCCCTCGAGTACAGAAGAGAAATGCCAACTTTTGTTTGGAACATGGAAAATTTTCCCATTCCTATGAAAATTAAATAGTTTAATATGAAATCCTATAATACCCATGTGAAATTACTGCATTCTAGTCATGCTTTTAGTTTTTTTTGAAAGACGACTGCCTGGCCAAAATAAACATGCTATAAGAGCATATAGAATGGTGGAGAGGCTAAGTTTTTTTTTGATCTCACTGCCACGTCATAGAGAGACTAAGTTAGCAAAATTTGCTCCAATGGTTTGTTCTCGAGCCAACTCGAGCTGTGGCCATGGTTCACAAAATCGATTATTTTCGGTCGATTTTCGCCCATATCGCCACGGCCCGATATAAAAAACCGGTCGATAAATCGATCCGATTCAAAAAATAATTCAAAAAAATTCCAAAATTCGAAAAAATTTACGTGTCAAAAACCGATCGAAAATCGGTGGAAATCGGTCGATTTTCGTCGAAAATCGCTACTAAAAATCAATTGCACAAAAAGTTCAACAAGGTCGTCGATTTTACACGAGAAATCGTCGATTTTCCATGAAAACCGGTCGATTTTCCACAACAATCGACGATTTTTGAAAAAAAAAATTAAAAAAATTGGGTTTTGAAATTATTCGACTTTTGACGATTTTCGACTCGATTTTTGCGATTATCGAAAACTACTGTTCATTCAAAAATCGACAAATCGATATTGTGAACCCTGGCTGTGGCCCCATGCTCTAATAGAAAAAAGGAAATAATCCAATCTCATTCTCCCTCTTCTCTCCCCTTATTCTCTTTCTCCCTCTCAACTCCTACCTTCCTCCATGCTATTGCAGCTACTTCCGGTAGGGCGCTAGTGTTGAGGTCGACCCAGGCTTACAAGGCATCCATGGGCATGGACGGAGGGTGGCCATGGCTCAGAGCTTCCCAACTAACAGGCGGGTCCTTTCGGGATTTTTATTCCTCTAGACTCGACCCCTCGACTTGCTTTGGTTTGGAAGAATCGACCTCTCGACTTGCTTTGGTTTGGAAGAAAATCCTTGAACCCTACCTCCTAAAGCCCCTTCCTAGATTTTGCCACATACACAACACTAATCTCAAAGCAATTCATCCCAATATCTTCCCTGCTGCCTGGTAGCTCCCAGGTCCCAAGCTGCATTCAACCCCATTAATGGCTTATGCTGCACTACTGGTGAGGATCCCATCGTCTACCTTCAATTCCAGCTTGGCCATGGCATAGACGACATGCAGACAGTCGTTGGATTTCAAGGCAACGACGATGCAATGGGATGGTGGTGCTCTCAGGTTAGGGATGCCAATCAGGTGCGGCAGGTATGGGTAGTGCTCGCCCATATTCATGCTCGCCAAACAAAATCTCCCCCACGGGTATATCCACGAATGATGGCGGGTAAAGAATCTCTCCCATACCCGTCGCCCGCGGGTACCTGTTACCCGCGGGTACGTATACCTGTTTATCCGTCACAATCAATAATCCTTCCAACCAAAAGTCACTAAGAGCTAATGAGCAATGGTATCGATACAATCCCTTCGATTAAATTGTAGGAATCAGCTACATTATGTGGATTGAAAAATGATTATCAATGATTCAAAATTTCAAATGCACATAGGGATAAGAATAAAAATAACGCATGCAGACAAATGACGCACGGATGCTCAAGTTTAACAATTAAAATAAACATAGTTCATCAGTCATCACACATGCTCAAGTTAAATAATTAAAATAGAAACAATTTATCAATCATCACACATATTACAAATCGCTCATCACAACATCACCAATAACAAATTACTAATATGAGGTACCACAAGTTAGGGATCAAGGGGCCAACTAGACGTCTATTGTGGCCCACATGTTAGTACAAGGTGGCGGGTAATCGGGAGGAACAGGTACAGGTGGAGCTCCCCCATACCCATACCTATTTACCCATCAAGTAAAGTTTGGCCCCCATAAATATACCCACTTCTATTAGGGTTTTTACCCGCGGGTACACGGGTAATCGGGTAAGATTGCCATCCCTATCTCAGATCTAGTGGTGTAAAATTCGGATTAGGTGGTGCTCTGTGTGCTTTGACGTCGAAGTTCAAGGCAACGGCAGCACAATAGGCAGGTTCGCTGTTATGGCAAACCACATAATTAACCGAGGATAACGATAGTAACCCTGTCATTAAACTTGAGGTAATTACGCTGATCTGGGTATATAGCTAATAAAACATCCAGCAGGCCCGACACTTTATCAGTCAATACACCATATTCAGAGTGTTGCAACAGAGACAATAATCAGAGACTAAAATAAAAACTTTATTACATTCCATTGCCACGCAGGCTACATGTGTCAATACATTAATTATACATATGATCCAAGTATAATAGAAAATATATTACATAAATACTAGTTACCCAAAAGCCAGCTAAGTGAAAGTACAGTCTATACCAACAATCTAGCCCTTCGGGTATTACTTCTTCTTACATGCTCAACCCTCGGAGCATTTTCCTAGCAAAGGGAGGTTTAACAACAGTGAGTACAAAAGTACTCAGCATGCATTAATAACAAAATGCAATATATGAATTTCTCTCATATCCATCCAATGTCTCTTCAAAAATCACCTTCCCTCAAAATCTGGTTTTATAGAAATTAAATTAAGTGTGGTGATTTTAATTAATATTATGAAAACTACTACTAGCACTCATATATGAGGCAGACTTAGCTTTCGTAGGCTCCAATCCAGGAGACACATGAATTCATGATTTAACCCCGCGTAAGTTTGTATCACTTTACCCATATTGAACTCAACCGCCATTGAGAACCCATAATATTTATCTCTATTTTGGTATTAGATCTCCAACCCTGCTAATGCAAGTCGAGGGTACTTTCCTAGGTAATCCCACCGACTCGTAGCTAACAATTGTACTCTGACTACCAGTCAGTAGTACTCATCTCATGGCTTATATATAGTGCCCAGACACATCAACCTACACTGGTTGATCACCAAAACAAGACAACCTACAAAGTTATCCATTGTTAGCCTATGTTGGCTATTAATCTTGTCTCTCACTTGGCCTTCGACATACCTAGTTTCTTAACACTAGTTATCTACTCTTACTCAATATAGAGATCATAACACCTTCATAGGACAACCTTTTCTGACCAATTCCACACACTATGGTTGATACTGAAAATACAGCTCATTGTCCGAGTGTAGTGGCTCGTTCTTACATCATAGCCTATGTAGAGGGTCTCACCGACATGATAATCCTTCAACGGCACCCTCTACCCACCTCATATATATACCACACCGACTTTATCTATCGTGTGAGCTATACCAATATACTCACAAATTCACCGTTTTGCACCAGTAGTCTATTAACAAACTCTCATACTGTGTCGACAGTCTATTAACAACTCACATACTGCATCAATAGTTTATTAACAATTCCATAAACTACATCGGCAATCTAATATCATTTCCAATTATCAATAACCTAACTTTGCCATAGCAGCTCACTAATATTCATCTTTCCAACTACATTCGATTTAGGGTTATTCTGAAAGATATTTTTTCCATGCAGTGATGATTTCTGAAAACAAAATAATTTCACAATTATGAACAAGGAAACTTGCCTGGATTAGTGTAGGAATATATAGCCTTACTCGTATTGTAGAGCTGACATCCAGACAGATTTAAATCAATTCCTGAAATGATAAAATACTATATTTTATATAATTAATAAATTTTTACATGCTTTAGGCGTCCAACCCTCTCCTTAACTTATATTAAATTATTGCATGATTACCACATATTTCAATTTAAGAAAATTTAAATTAAAGTATTTTACTGTATTTATAACAACTAGGAAGAATTTGACTCATCAAATTTTAACTTGGTTATGCTTTAACCTAGATGGGGTTTTACTCTTTTGCTTAGTCAAATGATTGTTAACATCAATTGTTTCTTAGTTTATTCATCTGATCGAATTCATTTTCCTTAATGATTGATTTATCTTGCTTCCTTAAGTTTTTGGAATATTACAATTCAATTTACCATTAATTCATTATGTGTTCTAAGGATTTTGACTCTTCTTTGAATTAGATTAGGTTTTATGCATTTATTTGGTTTAGTTTATTTTGTCTCGATCATTATGATTTTGATCATGTTTTTATTAGATTTATGATGTTATCTATCTATTTTGATTGGAGCATGGTTGCTAGGACTATTCACTTCTTTATTTTCTTATTTGTTTGCATGCATACATCTCTTTACCTTATTTAACTTTTAACCTAAATATTGTGGATATAATCTCGATGTCTTAATTTACCTCAATTTATTAAGTTATTAGTCATGTTATTATCATCATTGTTACTAGTGTTATTTCTTATTTGTTATTATTATCATTATTTTATTATCTTCTTTTCTTTATTTTCCTCAAATGGCCGGTCCTCTTCTTTTCTTTGACATAATTTAAATTGATAAATGATGTTATTTATTTAAATTTAGTACACCTTAATTTGTTACATTTTGTCTTGATAAAATTTAATTTCATATGTTTTTAGTTTGCCGCATCTTAATTTGGCATATTTTAATCCGCGTTGATCAATAAAATTTTGGATCATGATTTCCTTATAATAAAGGTATTATTTTTCTACTTTTAATCAGTATGACGGTTAATGGCTGTATTTAACTTTCCATTTAATGATCTGATTACATTGGCATTGACTCTGATTTTTATAAGATGAATACATATATGTCACGAAATAATTTGCGTTTGTTTATTAAATTTTTGATCCCAAAACATATTTCCACCCGATTGAAGATTAGTAGCCTAATTAGAATTTGCCCCTGAAATTACATAAATGCCATATTTAGTGGCAAATAAGTTTTTGTATATTTTAAAGTGCCCAACATGCTCTTCTCATTATTTTAAGATTTATTAGATTTGTTTTGCTTTTTTTAGAGCTTAATTCAATTTTATATGGTTGCACTTTATTAAATCGGTCAACCGACTGAAATTATTGTTTTTAAGAGATTTTAGCCATTTTGATTGATTTTGAAGGTTTAATAGAGACAAATATTTATTATTTTAGCTGACCTACTAAATTTTTGTTCTTTTTTCTTTTCTTCTCACTTCTTTTATTTTTATTTTTATTTTTCTTCTTCTTTCTTTTCGTTTCTTTCCTCTCCTTCGTTTTTCTTTCCTTTTCTTTTTCTACTGACCATCCTTATCCACCGACTCCTCCACTTCCCATCTTCATCTCCTCCTCCAAGCTCCAATGCGCCTCTCCCCCAGATCTACCTTGCTGTGGCACCGACCCGCCACCCGGCTCCACCGGCCGCGATCACGCTTCCTCTGACCTCACGGCCTTGCACCGCCTCGCCGACGCTCATGGGCGCACAACCCTCCCCTCTGGCCTTCGGCCGAAGCCTAGCCTGGTTTCGTTGCTTCCTCGCAATGCATGCTAGGCTGACGCCCTCGCGGCATGACCACCATGCTCGTGCCATTGCTAGGCCACCATCACCCCGCTGTGCTTCTCCTCTCGTGCGCAGCCTACGGCCCGCGCCAGCCTAAGTGCACCCGGCCGCCCACTTGGGCCGCCCCCGGCTCTTGCGCCGGCCACCGCCTCTACTCCGGCCTCCCTTTTCCTCATCTTTGCTCGACCTAGCATTGATGCTTCACCTCCTCCATGCTATCGGCTCGTTACTCGATAGATCCACTAGGGTTGGTAACGCCCTGGTTCTTACTTCCACTTTCTATCTTCTAATACCCCTACTGATCATTGGAATAAATTGCTAATTTGCTTAGAAAATACTATGATTTGAATGGAGAGAATGATTAATGGGTTGATATTGATTAATTTTTTTGGGGTATACCACTTGAAACCCATGTTGATTGCTATGGTTATTTACTAATTTTCTTAATCAGCTTGATCTTGCCATGCAAACTATATGATGCTACAAAGTTTTTTAATGGTCTGTGATGATTCCCTATGGTTGGTACTCGGGTTGGATGGTGCCGCATCGATAAACCCTAACTTGTCGTGCGCTAGGGAGCATAGGTAAGTTAGCGGACACGCACGACACAACCCCCGCTGCATCTTCCACTGAAACCATTTGCTACGCTACTGAGTTTAGTCACTACTCTGATTTTTGCTACAACTATCCTATGTTGAAGCTATTGCTACATGTTTTGGGGCTTACGTGTGTGCTTGAGAAATGGGGTAAGTGCCATGATGAGGGTGATGGTGCTGTGTTGTGCTTGCTTTTGATGACCTTGAGTTGAAGCTTGACCTCCTTCCTAGTAGCTTGATGCTCCTGATTGTGCTTATTTACTTGTGGCTTTGTGGTTGGATGTGGCTCGGCTTGTCTTGAAGGCTGGGTTGGGAACTTGTACTCATGTGGTTGTGTTCTTGGAATGGATTGCTATGGGATGAAGCTTGCACTGAGAGGTTTTGTGCCTTATGTGCTTGGTCAAGTTGCCTTATATGGTTGAGATGAGGCTACCTTAAATCTTAAGGCTTGCATTGAGGAAGGCTTGGCTGGGGATGGTTTCGGTTGAAGCTATCCTAATGCACAGTGCTATGAGCTTATCATTTTGATCATGGAGTTTTACCTTTCTATGGGGAAACTCGTTCTTTTACCGTGCGATATTTTTAAAATACACGCGTCTACAAATTTAATTAACAGATTTGTTAAATTGCCGAGTGATGAACCCTTAATTTATGAGAGGTGCCGATTTGGCCTCGGACGAATCTGGTATATCAGTGACGATACCAAATCATACGGGTCTGACGGCAATTCTAACTTTAATTTCCTTTTTGCTTAATTAATTATGTTAATTTAACCTTATATGCATGCAACTAATATGCAAGGCTTACAAATGATGATAAGAGGAAACTGATGTTTGGATTTAGAATTCTTGTAATTTCTATTTTTGAAATGTAATTAATTATTTGTGTACCTTTAAAATCTGGAATGTAATTAATTCTTTAGGTCAAGTATTTAATTATGATGCACAAGCTTGTAATAAATAAATATATGATTAATCTTTATTGTAATTGATATTTGTGTAAATTGAGCTATATGAATATAATTATTTTGTTGTAATTCACTTCGTGTAATTAATACCTTTGATCAATAATAGATATTAGTTTATTTTAATTTGTCTGATAAATTGATGAGGTTTGTCTTTGGATAAATTTAATCGTTGATTTTTCTTTTGAAATCTAAATTATCTTATTCTAATCCCTTCTTTCGCGAAGTGCTAATTAGGCGGATCCCTTTAGCTATGAGGTTCGGTTGTTACGGCGGCGGTTGTTACAACGGGTGCAACGGCTTGAGGCGTGCGGCGGTAGCACCCTTGCACGTGGCTATCGCGATGGGGCGCAACAGCCGAGGGAGACCCATGGCGGTAGTGCTAGTCGCTGGGGAGGCATGTGACAACCTCGTCGTGTCATGGAAAAGCTTGGGACTTGGGAGCATTGTATTGCTTTGAGATTAGTGTTGTGTATATAACAAAATTTAGAAGAGAAAGTCAGTACTATCGTAGAAAGTTGAAATTAAAGAAATAACATGGCAATTGAACTTGCCTGCTAAATAACACAGAAAAGGGTAAGAATATGGAAAACAACACCATGAGGGCATATTTCATCACAAATTTTCAAAAAGACTATTGCTCCCTCCCCCCCATACAAAACTACAACGTCTCCTCTTGCAATATCTCTCTGGCGAGCCGAACTGCGCCTCATGCGGCCATGCCGCACCTCGTCTGACGGCGGCGCTGCCAACACAAGCTCATCCACGTGCCGCTGCGTGGAGAACGACGGCAATCCGCTTGGAGACCAACAAAGGCAGAGGCACAGCTTGAGGAAGGCATCACGACAGACAGGAGGGAGTGTTATTTTCCTAAATTTTGGCTTTTCATGGTGTTAATAAGCAGTACTCAACTACGAATGCAATGTTATTTATCTGAATCCCAACAATTAGGATGTCACTGACCTAATTTTTCTAAATTTGGGAAGGGGCTATAGGAGGTGGTGTTCAAGGGCTTTACTCCAGCTAGTTTTTTATGTTAGCCTTCCTGAGCAAGTGCCCTGAAATCTCTTCTTCTTGGTTTTTTTAAAGCCCCAAAATCTGTTCTAGCTCTGGCTATTTCGGCCGCATTGCACGTGCCCGAACAACGGGCTAAGTAGAAGTTTTTTTTTTCTTTTTGCTTTTTAAAAATTGACTTTCCATCGGAAAGAAATTATAAATTCAACCACTTTTCGACTGCAGTGGATTTGTCACGGTCCCGTACAATGGCAAGTTACCTGTGACAGTATTAATAGATTACACGTGTCGTTTTCTGATCCTTTGCAATCAGGAAAGAAACTAGATTTGCAATTTTATTGAAAACTTCAAAAAAGAATTAGGCCAACCGGACAGAAAAAAGCAAATAATACTCGTGAAGGATATCAAGTGTAGGGGAAAGTCCAAAGTATATCCCATTGTGAATACAATCTATATATACACTATTTAATGGGCATTGGAAGTATTTTTTCCTCTCTCAAACTCCTTTAAAATTTCAAATTACAATGCATAAATCTCAATGCATATTGAACATTGGAGATAGAGATTGTATTCACAGTAAGATGTACAAAATGCTTACTCATTAGATCAAGCCCAATAAAAAAACCGAGAGGTGCTTCTATGTTTTTTTTTAACTTTATATAAATATTAAAGCAAGAATAGATAGTAAATAGTGGTTATTTATTCTTTCCTTTGCTTTAATTAGTTGCAACATATCCCAAATAGATGATGACACCATAAGTTCTAAACTTTTAAAACAAAAAAAAACGAGAATTTAAAACTTGAGCTATCACTTATTTGAGATCCGATACTAAAGAATCACTGAACAAGGGAATACAATAAAATGCAAATAAAGCTAGACAAACAGTAAATAGCTACGGAATTCCTCACCTACTGGGCTTTGGACCCCTACTGTTTTGGCCCAAAAACGGCCTGACAGACTCACCATCACCACCAACTGATTCTTATAATAGTTAATAGTTAAGAGATACGTGCCACTTGTATTGTGTAGCATAGAAGCACGCTAAAAAACTGTCCTATATTTCAGGTCGACAGGAGCCAACAGGCAACACCCAGTAGAGAACCAGACGAAAGTGAAAAAAAAACAGAGCAGAGGAGACGGGTGCAGAGGGGAGGGGAGGCTGAGGTGGATCGCGATGGCATCGTCGCTGGGGAGGCTCAAATCCGCCATCTTCGACAAGGAGGAGAGGAAGATGTATGTGTTCTTACTGCGAATCCCAATCCCATCTCATCTCTCTCTATTTGCTCTTTTATTTGTTGGCACGAATCAACTATAAACCCTAGTTTTTTTTCTGTAACTTTTTTTTTTGGGTTTTACAGTTGTAGAAGAGTAGTTTTATATGGTTTAGTTCTTCACCATGCGTTGGGTTCAGTGTGAATAGGCGGAATGATGCTGTCCGCAAACCCTAGTTTAGTTCTTTTGAATCTTTGCTTCGACGAAGTAGTGAAGCTATGCTAATTATACCACTCGAAGGCGCGGAATAGTAATGATACGCTTTCCTTTAGTTCTCTTGTGATGTTTAGGCTGACATCTGAACTAATGAATGTGGATTGGATGGATGCAGGCAATACCAATCGCACATCCGAGGGCTCACCTTAATCATTTCGTGGTTGTCCATAATTTTTGTTGATTGATTGGGGAATGCTGTTGGTTAAGATCTTATTTTTCTAACTTTGAGCAAAATGGTATCAAGAAGCAGATAGCAGGATAATGGAATTGCATTGTTAGGCAAACCAAATTAAATTTAATTGCACCAGTGCACTGCTCTGAGAAAGAGGGAACAGGGCGCATCTTTATCTTTCAACTCTGTAGAAGTTGCAATTTTGTTGTTAAGTGTCAGCATGTACAGCTGTACTCATCATGATGCTCTAAATTTGATGCCACAAGGTGCTTGCACTTTGTAATTACTAATTAGCTAAACTCTTTATGTAATTGAGTAGCCATCTCACATTGACATCTGCTTGAACTCTTGGATAGCGTTGCTTCCTTTGTAGTTTGTAATGCCTTTCCATAACGAAAAGGAAAATGGGACAGTGGCTTATAATGAGCTATTTATTTGCTTTGTCCTAGTTTCCAAAAGCAACTGGATGATGAACAGTTCCCTCTACTGTAGAAAGAATTGGGGGCTACCTTCATCCATACATGGACTATGGATATCTATATACTATATGTAAGTAACTTGCCACCTAGCCTAATATAAATATTCCACTTGGTAATTGATGTCCTGGTATTCCAGTCTGGTGAATAATGTTGATACCAGACTAGCAGTTCATTCTTTAATTGACTAATGAGTATTCTGGAACAGCCTAACCAATACACTCAAGTCAAGTGACTTGGATTTTACTGGGATTCTTCAGCAATTGGTTTGGCTGGCATACTGCTAATGGTACAACACTAGAAGACTTTCATGTAGATATGTAGGAGACAACTACTACAATGTATGGATAGATAACTAGGAAAGTGGGATTCCATGTAGAAAATAAAGTGTTGTTTGCGGTATCCCGGTCTCTTAAAATAACGGGATGAGAGAATCACTGTCCCCTTTATGGTAGAAAGAATTGGGATCACACTCTATCTTTACAATATTACTGTTTGAGTTATTGATTTTAGTATTTTTGTTGATATAAATGCCATCTGTCCTTCCTTTCTTGATACTGTATGTTGCCACTGAAAAAACTAGCGAGCTGTCAACAGTTCAGTTTTATGGCCATGACAAGAACGCGGATCATAGTTTACACATCAAAACTGATAAATATACACTGAGAGAAGGATACATGTAAGAAACATCACTGTCCAATGTCCGTTGTTTAGTCTTCATGGTAGAATATGTACCTGTGGTTTGTGGAATACTCGTAAATCCCTTTTTTATCCTGTGAAAGATTCATTCTTTCTGAGGAACATGATATGGATTCTACATGGGAGAAGAGGCTGGTCAAACTCTACTATGACAAGCTTTTTAAATAGTATCCTTTGTGGTAGATGTGTTTATTAAATTGTTTTTTGTTTTGAGGAAATGTTACTACAGGGCATACTGTGCCAGAATAAAAGTCTGTCAATACAGGAAGTAGGTGTAAGGCATGAATATGATCTTATGCCCAAGGAGCATATCTATTATTTATTGTTGTCCGCTGCATGAATATATATTTCTTGGAGAGGATATTGTAAGTTTATTCCCATTTCCCAACAGTACATAGTGCTCATTTGCAGAGGGAAAACTATTTACATGAATACTGCATGAAGTTTCTTGTATAACATTGCCATCTCTCAATAATTGGGCACCAATATTACCTGAAAATCCTTCTCTGCCTTCCCCCTATGGAGATAGCATGATTTGATGTTCTGAAGTACCCATTTGAGGAAATTGGAACTGGAAGCAGGAGAGAGAGATCCAGTATTGTCTTTGTTCTATGCATAGTTACCGGATTCACTGTAAACACCCGTGAATCGCGAACCGGATTCGTTGAACCTGAACCGGTTTATGATACGGGGTTCGTGTTTGCAGTGGACATTGGAAGAAAAAGTGGTGAACCGCGAACCTGAATCTCGTACCGTGACTCGAACGAACTGCATTTCTGGTAACTATGGTTCTATGTTAAGTACTAAAGCGCTATTTTCGAAAAAAAAAGCACTAAAGTGATTAACTTTAGTTTATTGTACCTAGAATCCTTAACTTGAGACAGATATTGTATCGCTGACATGTCCCAGTATAAAAAAGGGAAGGTACGGAACTACGATTCTATAGCAATAAGCGCTAAACATTAATGTCTTTTACTGAGTATGGTACTCTCTTGGATGATATTTTTCGCTAAACAATAAATGCTCATAGCACGACTTTTAGGAGGATATTTATTAAAGAAAAGAATTATATCCAGCCAATTAGGATATGCTTGTGACGTTGATTTCTTATTCATAAGATGAGTGTGCTTGGGCAGCATTAGCAAGGTGATTATTCTTGTCTTTGGTCATGAAATTGCTTCACAGTATAATGCACTTATTGTTGCACAAAGAACCAGGCTTACTAGCACACCCGTTTTTTATATGTTAAGGTCTGGCAGGCACACACATGCACTTCATAGTGGGGATGGATGCAAGATTCCCAGTTACTTGTTCCGTTGTTGAAATCATCTTATTATCCTTTGAATTAATGAACAACAAATACTAAAGATATGCCTGACTTGCATACATATGATATCCATGGATATCCCAACCACTTTTTTGCTGTTGAAATCATCTGTGTTATCCTTGGAAATGAATTGCAAATTGTAAGGATATCTTCTTCTTTTTGGCAGATTGGATTGAGATGGCGAACAGAAAAGGAGGTGATATCTGGAAAAGGTATTCCCTTCATAATCTCATCTGTCAAAATTCCATTTAGAAGGATTAACCTAAGAAATGTGACAACAGTACTAGTATTCTGTTGTTAACAATAGACACACTCTCTGGAAATCCGGAACCTAAAAGCTCTGGAAATCTGGAACCTAAAAGCGGAACATAAAAGATGAACTAAAAGAAACTGCACTAAGCATACCCAAGCTGACAACTTCGTCTGTTTAGATTATTAGACAGCTCCATCATTTTTTTAGTTGTACCTCTTAACATAAACTTGGGATGCTTGCACCAAATAAACTCTGAAACAATCCAGTATTGAATTTCTAGTGTTTTCAAAGCCATTGTCATAGTATTTTCCTCCTGTTGTACTAACCGTCAGAGAATGCTAAAAATGTAGTTTCTGAAAATGCTAAAGAAGTAGCTTCTGAAAAATGTCCATTCTTTCAAACATGGTTCGTTACTTTTTATCATCATCATATAAATTCCTTAGCAATGACTAGAAAATGCTCTTTTGCAGGCCACTTTATCTGCGGCAATCAGCATTGTGATGTAAAAAATGGGCTAGGTAGTTATGAGGTATGCTCTTAAGTATTTTCTGCCCTGTTGTTGATGCTACAATGCATAAAATCCTTTTGTCCATTTAAGAACTGTTTTCTTCTGTATATGAAATTCTTAATATTTTTTTCTTGTTTTCAGGTGAAATTTTCTTATGTTGAAGCAGGAGAGCAGAAACAAGCACTTGTGAAGTTGGTAGCTTGCAAGAGGTTAGCTAATCCACTACTTCATATTAGGATTATGTGAACCCAGTTTTTATCCACTATTTATAGTATTGCATTTGCTTTGAGATCATGGTATCTATATTATATGATTCCCACAATTTTGCCCTGGCTCTTCCCCTCTTTAGTCTTCTCATGCCTTCTTTTTATTCAAGCAAACATTCAATCGATTATTTAGCTTGATTGTTGTACCATTATGAAAGATGTGCAGAAAAGCTTGCTTATAAGAGGCAAAAGGAGAAAGAGAAGGAAAAGGAGCTTTCTGGTGAAAAGGAAATGGAGTTAAAAGAAAGTGACAAGAGAAAGAGGTACCTCTGGTTCCTGTTCACACCCCCAGTATTTTTATTACCTGATATTCTTTGACTTGGCTGTTCAAACTGTAGAGAACATGAGGAAAGTGAAGATTCCACAGAGGATGAATCGACTGAGAAATATATCAGAAGGGAAAAAGGTACAGATGATTGTATTACATTTTTTTGGAGAGATGATATGATTGTAGTTCCCTGAAACAGTAGATCTTTGTGTTAGAGATATAGTCCTATTCCTATTGCTTCCTATTCCTATTCCTATTGCTTTCCTTGTATGTTAGGCATAGAGTCCTATTCCTATTCCTATTGCTTGCCCTCTTGTACATGTATATATATAGGCCCTTTGGCCTCATGATGAATACAAGTGCTATTCATAACATGGTATCAGAGCAAGGAATTTAGGGTTAGACTCCTCACCGGCGTAGCATTTGCGCCTCTTCCTTTTTTTCGGTGGCTTTTTCGTCGCCTCTGCTTCTCCTTCCGATCTGAAGTTTCTCTGACACTACACGTCGCCGCCTTTTCCATTGGCTCGCTGCTTTCCTGAACCCCGTCTTCCGTGTCCAGCCGCCGGATCTGCACCGCCTGCTTGATCTTCCCGGTCGGCGCCCAGCTTCCGTCCGGCGACACCGCCGTGCTCCTTGCCGGCCGTCTCCTTCCCGCCCGGCGACCTCCTTCTGTCGGCGACGGCCACTGCGGTTCTTCCTTCGACCGACGCCGAAGCCGCTTGTCGCTTCTTCCGCCGGCGACGCCGCTGCTCTTGCCGGCCTCTCCTTCCGGCCGGCGGCCATCGTTTCGCTTCGGCGTGGGTCATGCCCACCCCCCCTGCTCGGAACCAAGTCAGCTTGTTCGATCGGAACTGAAACCGATCCACAAGCCGATTGGTTAGTCTTCGGTTTCCAAAAAAAAAAAAAAAAAAAAAAAATGTCGTCGTCATCTGGTTCTTGAGGATTTACATTCCCATTGTCAGGTCATTTTTGATGGTCTCAATTATCGAGACTGGGTTCTTCATATGCGTCTTCACATGCGTGGTCAGCGTCTATGGGAGTTTCTTTGGCGAGCTATCTCGCCCGCCTCCCCGCTTCCCCGTCACGCTTTGTTATTCCCAAGGAGGCCGATGATCTTGTCCGCCAGATCACCGATGATTATATCGAGGTGTGGAGTCCTTTCGGACTCGGTTGTCGCCCACAAGACATGGATTGACGAAGATGCTCGTGCCTCGCTATTCAGTTTGCTAGCATGGGGGTGCATCTTACTGGTGACATTGTTGCCTTGTCGTCGGCATAGTTGATGTGGGCACATCTTCGCAATCGCTATGAGCCAACTGGAGACTCTATGTACCTTCTTTGTTGTCAGCGACAGAGCGATCCGCGGCAGGTGATTCTCGTGGATGAATTTTTGCGCATTGTCTTGGTGTGGCGTCGGCTTGATTCACTTGGACCGGAGGTTTGCGGACATGCCGGTGTTGTCGGCGCCACAAAGATTCTCACTTGAGCTTCGCCAAGATCTACGATTTTCGACACGTCTTGGTGAGTTCGAGCGGTCGTGCCGGTGCCGCCGTCATCCTCGTGTCACTCTGTTGGAGGCCCTTGCACTATTCAGACCGAGGAGACTTCGTCTTCGTAGGGCCGCTAATGTCTCCTCGCTTTTGGCGGCACCTCGCTCTACTCCTCCGACAAAGGTGACACCTACTCGATTACAACCACGGGGTGGAGGCCTTCATCGCACCTCTTTGCAATAAGAACGGACATGTGGAGCAATTCGCACAGAAGAAGAAGGATCTTGCACGTCGAGGGGACGCCTTCTAAGGGCCCTGGACTCTTGGGTGCCTACCGCCAGACCGGGTTCGACTCTACTCAGGAGATTCTCATACTCTTTGCGTCGCGCATGGTCGCCACTACACCGACAGTGTTCTGCTGGTTCGCTACTCGGTCTTCCAGGTGAGAAACCACCACCGCATCGAGTATCACACCATGGATCCTTGACTGAGCTTCTTTTCATATGACATCCGATCCTTCGAGTCTTCATTCCATCGATCCTCTTGTTGTTCCTATCACTTTGTGCATACCGCAGATGGTACTTCCCTTCTTGCGTGACGAGGAAATCTTTGTCATCCTCTTTTCATGTTCCTGCTGTTTCTTATGTTCCAAAAGCGACCATGCACTCATATCCGGCGGCTGCGATCACGGTTGTCGCGTTATTCTTGATTCTCGACTCTTGTTGTGTTCGGGATCTCCGACGGGGCCCTAGTTGGGATCGGCCTCGCGCGTGACTCTCGGCGTCTTTGGGAGCTTGGCTTCATCTACCTTCCACGCTCTGCCGATCTCTGCTTTCCTCATCACAAGATCAGTTGCTTCTTCTACCGGGACTTTTCGCCGGTGGCATCACCGTTTGGGTCATCTTTGTGGCTCGCGTCTGTCTTCTTTAGTTCGTCCGTGGTCTTTTAGGCTCTGGTCCGGTGATGCCTCTTTACATTGTACGGGTTGTAAGCTTGGCAAACAGCCTACAACTCCCTACCATTCTAGTGAGTCTATCTCACAGCGTCCTTTGATCTTGTTCATTCGATGTTTGGGGTCGGCTCCTTTTGTTTCCAAAGGGTCATCGGTATTATATTCTTTTATAGATGATTTTTCTCGCCACACTTGGATATATTTTATGTCCTCTCAAGTGAGGTTTTATCCATCTATAAGACTTTTTCCACCATGATTCACACTCGCTTTGATTCTCCCATTCGTGTTCTTCGTCTTGACTCGGCGCAGAGAGTATCTGTCGGAGCTCTTCGAGCTTTTCTTGCCACACAGGCACTCTTTCTCGCTTTCTTGTCCTGGTGCTCATGCTCGAATGGTGTGGCCGAGCGCAAGCATCGTCATCTTCTTGAGATACCGCGCTTATGCTTGCTTCACTGCTCCACCTCACTGGCCGAGGCCGTTTCCACTGCTACCTACTTGACCAATATCCAACCTTCTTCGCTCTGAAGGGTGGGATTCGATTGAGCGCCTTTGTGGCATGCCTCAGATTATTCTCGACTTCGTCTTTTCGGTGTGTGTGTGCTATGTTCTTCTTGCACCTCGTGAACGCACCAAGCCGATCGCTCAACTGTTGAGTGTGTTTTTCCGGATCTGATCTTGAGCATAAGGGATATCGTTGTTGGGATCCTGTTGGCCGACGGATACGGATCTCACGAGATGTCACTTTTGATGAGTCTCGTCCCTTCTACCCTCGTTCTTCTTCCTCTCCTACTTCTCTTGTTGAGCCACTGTCTTTTTTGACTTTTCCTGGCACTCCAGTTGTCACTTTTCCTTCACGATCGGCGTCTCCTTTAGCGCCGGTTTCTTCACCACCGTCCTCTCCTACCCAAGGATCTTCAGATGTTGTTTCTCCCTATCCTCTCCACTACACTCGTCGTCCGCCAGCTGAGGACTCTTCTGATGTGCCATCTTCTTCTTCTGATGAGCCATCTTCTTCAGCGTCTCCTCCTCGTTATGCTCTTCGCGATCGACAGTCTATTCGGCCTCTGGCGTTTTGCTTTTGTTGGTGCCGCCGAGCCGACTTCTTACCGTGATCTCGTTATTCATCAAGAATGGCAGCATGCGATGGCGGAGGAAATTGTCGCTCTTGAGCGCCGGGCACATGGGATCTTGTTCCACTTCCTCCCGTGTCCGTCCCATTACTTGTAAATGGGTCTATAAGATTAAGACTCGCTCGATGGTTCTCTTGAGCGCTACAAGGCTCGTCTTGTGGCGCTGTGGTTTTCAGCAGGAGCATGGTCGTGATTATGATGAGACCTTTGCCCTCGTGGCTCACATGACCACTGCTCGCACTCTTCTTGTTGCCTGCTCGAGTGGTCCATCTCTCGCCTTGATGTCAAGAATGCCTTTCTTAATGGTGAGCATGAGGAGGTCTATATGCACCACCACCGGGTATTCTGTTCTCGAGGGCATGGTTTGTCGGCCGTCGCTCTCTTTATGGGCTCAAGCAAGCCCTCGTGCTTGGTTTGAGCGTTTTTCTTCTGTGATCACCGCTGGTTTTTACCGCCAAGACTCATGATCCTGCGCTCTTTGTTCACACCTCTTCTCGTGGTCGGACTCTTCTCATACGTATGTTGATGACATGATCATCTGGCGATGATTAGTATATTGCCTTTGTAAAATCCCGTCTCAATGAGCAGTTTCTCATGTCCGATCTTGGTCCTCTCCGATACTTTCTTGGGATTGAGGTTTCTTCCACCTCGAGGGCTTCTTTCTCTCCCAAGAGAAGTATATCCAGATCTTCTTAATCGTGCCTCTCTCACCGATAAGCGTCTGGTACCGAGACTCCCATGGAGCTCAATGTTCACCTTCGACCTCACGATGGTGAACCTCTTGAGGATCCTACTGCTATCGCCATCTTGTTGGGAGTCTTGTTTATCTTGGTGTCACTCGTCTGACATTTCTCATCATTCATATCCCGAGTCGATTCGTTTCTGCTCCCACTCGGCTCCACTATAGTCATCTTCTTCGTGTTCTACGATATCTTCGTGGAACCATCTCTCGTCTTTTCTTTCCGCGCTCCGGCTCTTTACGACTCCAGGCATACTCGATGCTACATGGGCTAGTGATCACCTCGATCGTCGGTCCCTTTCTGCTTACTGTGTTTTTCTGGGTGGTTCTCTCATTGTTTGGAAGACTAAGAAGCAGACAGCAGCTGCTCGAGTCTTGGTGAGTTGCGAGCTATGGCTCTTTGACAGAGGTTACGTGGCTACGGTGGTTGCTTGAGGATTTTGGTGTTTCGTTTCTACACCGACTCCTCTTTTATCGACGACAGGGGCTATCAAGATTGCGCTGAGATCCAGGTGAAGCATGAACTCACCAAGCATATTGGTGTTGATGCTTCTTATATGAGGTCACAGTGCAGATAAGATTGTGGCTCTTCAAGATGTGCCTTCAGAGCTCCAGTTAGCAGATTTCTTCACGAAGACACAAACTAGAGCGTATCATAACTTTTTTCTCTCCAAACTCAGTGTTGTTGATCCATCATGAGTTTGAGGGGGGGTGTTAGAGATATAGTCCTATTCCTATTGCTTCCTATTCCTATTCCTATTGCTTTCCTTGTATGTTAGGGATAGAGTCCTATTCCTATTCTTATTGCTTGCCCTCTTGTACATGTATATATATAGGCCCTTTGGCCTCATGATGAATACAAGTGCTATTCATAACACTTTGTATGTATTTATAAAGTCAAGTGCTATTAGCATGCTGTCATTTGCTGAACCTATTCCAATGTTGGGTTCTGTCAATTATGCTGTGCACATACATATATATTATTTGGGGGTTCTTTTCTGGCGGTTTAAGAATGTCAAAAATTTTATAGGCTATTAGCAAGAAAACTAATGTATGTGAAATCTTGCAGATGGGAAATGAGCTCCAACGAGGAATGTGACCAACAACAATGAAGGCTTCGAGGAGTTCTTTGAAGGCATGTTCCCTTGATCTGGTCTTCTTAATGCCAGCACATTAGAAGAAAGGGAAGCAGCACCTCTTTAATATTCTGTTGACATGTTCATATTGAACGCGATGACTTGTAAGTGTGCTGCCTGTAATGATATGGTGTATCACTGTTATTTGTTTCATTTCTAGGTCTCTTGTGATTTTTGAGCCCTGACAATGTTATCTAGTAAAAAAAAGAACAATACTTGCTCTGAATTTGTGATACATTGAAGGAATTGGAATGCTATTTAGATGTTTATATTAATTTGGTTGTCTGAAATGCATATTTCTTTATATTGGTTACTGCTTTCTTATACAAGAACGCTGCCCCATTGTCAGAACATGCATTGAGTTTGCCTGTGAGGCTGATCGGCCTGCTTTCCCAGCCCTCATTGTAGCCGAGTCCCATTGTCTTATCGATCAGACATAGGATGACACAAACTTACGAGCTAAAGGCATTTTGTTGCACCAGGGAACAAGCTTTGGGTTCAGGCTAATAATGCTGCTAACAATATAATCGGGAACTTCAGAGCTGAGAAACTTGGTAATTTCTTATTACGATCTAAATTGGTCTTGCTGTCATGTATTCCTGAAGATACAGAAACTGGAGTGCTGAGAATTTGAGAGAGTTAAAACTCTATAAACATACAATTCAGAAGTAAATCACTCTTTGAACAACAGGAAGTTTGAATGCATTAGTTACTAATTCGTAACTTCGTAAGCACGTCTACATTCTCTAGTTCATCTGTTTCTCCAGTTGCAGGAAAAGACTAATGGCATTACAGCACTGTCTTTGGAGTTTGGAATAATACCGAAATATGTGCACTTTTAGTAGGAATTTCCCACTGCACACTGTATTCCTGCAGAAAAAACTTCAGCAGGAGTTAACCTGCAATTGAACTCTTACTGTTAGCTTCCTTTTTTTGCAACCAAAATTCTGTGTAGAAAATTGAAAATAACAGCATATGAAATCTTTATTTTTTTAAAAAAAATCACCTAACATTGGATGTTTTCTAGCTCGAGCACATAAAAAATTATCTGCAATGACAGTTAGGCACGGTATAATTCATCAAAATGTGTCTTAAGACCTGAAAAAAATTACAGAAAGTGTTCCAGCAATAAATTATCCTCTAACCTCCTCTTGTTTTGTTAAGTACCATCAGTGCTAGAAAACTAATCTCTACTGCTGTTTGGGAGAATAGACTACATCAATAAATTATACATGAACCATGACCTTGTTTCCAGGTTTGGGGTTTCGAGTTCGGTAGGAATCAATCTTGGTGAAAAACATGTTCTTATTTGATGGTTCCTTTGCCCAATGCAATGCATAAAGCTTAGTAAAAGAAATTTTGTGCTATCTCTAGGAACATTCTTTCGATACACTTGATCAGCCATTCAGTTGCAAAGGTCTACCTAGCAAAGCATGCACGCCATTGATATTGACAAGAATAAGTAAATATCTATGAGAGAGAAGATAATGAAAAAACAGTTTTCTAACAAAAATAGCTCAAGAGGGAAGCCTCATCAAAATTCTTTGAAAAGATTAATTTCATGCAACATGCACTGGAGATACCTGATGATTGTGCTGACAAATTGGGGCAGGCTTCTAAGTTATTTTGACACCAGGATGCTTTCTCAGGTCTTCAGGAATGTATTTTAGCATAGGACAGGCAGCCAGACTCAGACGTCTGATCAAAGGTAGGTTCTGTAGCCAATCTGGTAATGTCTCCAGCTTGCAGCAGCTATCAATTGTCAAGCTCCTAATAGAAGTAAGATGTTGCAAACTCTGTGGAAGGCATGTCATCTTATCACACCCACATATCTCCAATTCCTCAATGTCACGAAGATCCTGCAGACCTTCAGGTACTTCCCCATCTGGAGATGATCCCAATTCTTCACAGAAACAAATGGAAACATGCTTCAGGCTTCGCGCTACGCCACCCAGGCCTCCTTGTGAACTGTACAGCATCTTGTTGTTCATCCACAAGTTCAGCTTTTCAACTGATCGGAGCTCCACTCGCAATGCTAATTCTGGGCACTGAATGATTGTCACTTCTGCAAGACGACGAAAGGTATTTTTGTGCACCTGTATCCAGGTTTTCAGGTTCTTCATGTAAGCAAAAGTTAGCTTCTCCAATGAGGGGAATGTGCCCTTATCTCCATAGAAATTATCATCAACGCACACGATAGCTTCAGCTCCACATATCTCAACAATCTTCAGGCACGGTAGCAACCCAAGTGGTGGCAATGTTTCACATGCCTTGATGTTAACTAGCCTGATCTCAACCAGGGACTTGAGATATGGATCTTTGTTTGTCATCCAAGATGGGAACTTCTTACTTTCATATGCAACAATCTTCAAAATTTTCAAACCTTGGTTCGGCTGAAGATGTTGGAGGACCTCCTCAGCTGTTGAACTGGTTTTTTCAGCATCAATGTTCCATTGCACTGCCAATGACTTAAGTTCTAGTTTGTTTTGTAGCTCTGCATCTCTCGATTCTACATTTTTGGGGATTGCAAGACTTAAAATTTGGATGTTTCGCAATGATCCCAGCTCCGATATCGCACTCCCTCCCTTGTTAGAAACAGCATACCACAGCAAAGTCTGCAGGTTTGTCAGTTGGCCCATTCCACGGGGCATTTCAGTCAGACATGGGCATTCAAGAACATTTAGATGTGAAAGGCTCTTGATTTTGCTGATGTCCTGAGGTAACTCCGCAAGGTGGTGGCAACCTTCAAGGTCTAGTTCTTGTAACTGGACAAGCTTGCTTACCTTCTCGTGCAGCTTGCGGAGCTTTCGACAACAGGAAAGTTTCAGAGTTTGTAGAAACTGCAGTTTGCAAATTGATCTTGGAATGCTACCAATGCATGTGTGTGAAAGGTTGAGGTGCACAAGGCCCCTAATTCTACATATGTCTGGAGGAAAGTCTGTGATTTGATGACAACCTTCAAGGTCTAGTACATGTAAATTGACAAGCCTGCTTATATATTCATCCAGGTTTTTAAGCTTTTCACAATGAGAGAGTTTCAGCGTTTGCAGAAAACTCAGCTTGGATATTGAGATCGGAATGGTTTCAATATCTGTTCTTGAAAGGTTCAGATACCTCAAGAAGGACAGCATCTCAAAGTTAGGCAGTGTTGTGATTTTGCAACCTTGAAAACTCAATGTACGCAGGTCTCCAAGTGATTCGCAGAACTTATCAGGAATAACGGTGATCTCACATCTCCGGTCAGCTGACCACATTTTTTCCTCATGAAGTAACATCAGTGTCCTCAAATTTCTGAATTTAAACAGGTAGTCTGGAAATTTCGCAAGCGAAGGAGGAACAACTAGGGAAGCATGCTGAATAGAAGTATCTGTCGTAGCATCCTGACCAACTGATACCGGGTTGGCATCATCACCAACTCTGATTACTGAGCTGAACTGTCTATGCATGTGCTGAGCAAAGATATGCAGTACCTTGTGCATTCTGTAGGCAATCTTCCACCCATGTTCAGAATCTTTCACTGGACGAAAGCACTCGTCAAGGAGATGCTGGAGAATTCCTTTTCGCTCGACTTCCGTCATTGTGGGCCGTATAAAGCCTTGGGCAGCGAGAAGATCAGCCAACTCTTGAGCATCAAAGCTGTAGTCCAGTGGGAAAACCGAACAATACAGCAGGCATTTCTTCAGGTCAGATGGCAGATACCTGTAGCTGGCATAGGCACACTCGAGGACGTCGCTTGCAACTTCAGGGAGATCAAGTAATCCTCGCCAGAAGTACTCTTGAGAAGAAAAAATGTCAGGTTTTCCCGATGATCCTTCTCCCTTCATCCGATGAAGCAATGAACCCGCATGCTTAAGTAGCAAGGGCACACCATCACAGCTTGCAGCAATGTCCTTGATAAATTTGTCCATGGGCTCGCCGGGGCGATCGCCGCTGTATGAATCATTCTGAAGGAGTTGGCAAAGTTCAAAGAGTTGTGGCTGCAAGAAGAATGGCTCAGTGTCTGCCATTTCGATGGTGGCCATCGCATCTACAACATCAGGGATCCTTGTGGTGAGCACAATGGTGGCGTTCGGCGGCAGGGCTTGCGTCATGAGGTAGCGCCACTCCTCCACCTTCTCGTCCCACACGTCGTCCAGCACGAGCAGGTACCGCCTCTCGCGGAGGACGTCACGGAGGCTCTCCATGGCCTCCCGGATGTGCTCCATCCACTTCTCCGGGCCCTCGTCGGGGAGCTGGGCCTCGTCGGAGCCGACGAGGTGCCACCGCATGCGCATCGCCAACTTGATGCGCTCCCTGAGCGGGCTGAACTCCTCATCGCCTTGCCTCAGCTGCTCGAGCAGCGACGCCAGGATGCCCCACAGGACGCGGCGCAGGTCGTACCGCTGCGAGACGTGCACCCAGGCACGCACGGGCCCGAACACCCTGCAGACGTCGTCATCGTCGAACAGCGCCTGCGCCACGCGGGTCTTGCCGGTGCCGGGCCCCCCGACGATGGGCATGATCACCAGTGGCGGCGGCGACGGCGGCGACGACGACGACGACGGCTGGTCTGCGTTGGTTGCTGCCAGCAAAGACTTCACCATCTTCTTCACGAGGTCTGATGTGCCGACCATAGGTCGCTCGAACGGCGCGCGCGTCCGGCGGTGCACGGCGAGCTCTTGCATGCGCTCGGCGACCTCGTCGTGGCGGTGCTTGGGGCTGAGGTGGAACTCTATCACCATGAACTCCCACAGCGACCTCCAGAGCTTGCCAACGACCAGGCGGCGGTGGACGAGGCGGGCGAGGAAGGAACCGGCGGTGCGGCGCAGCCTCAGGACGAGAACCCGCTCGAGCGCTTCGCGGAGGCCGGCGCTGGCCGGGGCCAGCAGGCGCTCGTAGAGCTTGCCGTACCGCATGCCGTGGGAGGTGAGCACGGCGCGATGGACGCGGGCCACGGCTTCGCGGAGGTCCTCGAGCAGGCCGCCGACGCGCAGCAGCCTTCCCTGCTCCTCCGCGCCCACCGAGCCGAGCATCACCATGCACCGCTGCAGGTCGGCCTCCATGGCCGCCGCCCGCTTCATTTCCATCGACGCATCCGCCATCACGATGTCAGGACGGCTAAACAGAATGGGAAGAGGCGGAGCAAGGAGGCTTCTGCGGAAGGAAGCGGCAGCAGCAAGGGCGTCTTCGATGCTGGAGCACAGATTAACCAAGGCAACGCTGGAAAAGGAGATTACTCAGTGTGCTGTAGAGTGTGTGGGAAGTATACAAGAGTCTCTAATGGAAAGTGGTTAGGAAAAAAGTAACGGAGGTCAGGGAGTGTATAGGCATCATCCGGATGTTTTTATCTTAAAAAATATCTAAATTTTAGACCGTACAATCAAAACACACATCCGTAGGATCAACCCATCTCGAATTCAGGGGGCTGTGCATTGATCTGAAAGCAAATCCAGTGCCCAAAAATTTGGATGATGGTTGCTAAAGAAAACATCCGGATGAAACTTATCAAAACCCCTCTTGCACTGTATAGTTTTTCTCTCTTTATTTAATACAGCTCGTTTGTTTGAAAAAAAAAAAAGTAATGTTTGCTTTGCTTGCGCTCCTGAGCGAATTGGATGCAGCCAGCAATGAGCTTTAGCCAACGAACTACTCGAGTACCATGCCATTTTTGAGCTGCATCAGTGCATCTGCATGCTTTTCCCGCCACGCGCTCCGCATCCGATTCTTCTCCTCCTCTCGCAAGCAAAGCAAACACCTCCCGTCGCGCCCCGCTGCCTGCCTGCCTGACCGTCCGACCTCGCCGGTGTGCGCCATGAGCACCGGCAAGCGCACCTCCCGCGGCGTCGACGAGGACATCCTCGTCCCGATCCTCGCACGACTCGACGCCATCCGCACCAAGCTCGTCGCCGCGCCGGCTTCCGAGGCCGCGACGCTGCTGGAGAATATCGAGCGGGAGATGTCGGACCTGCGCCACTGCTTCCACCGCATCGACCTCCACGATAAGCAAATGCGGGAGAGCTTCGACCCCGTCGAGGAGCACATTGACGACGCGCTCCAGCGCCTCCAGGACACGAGCCAGCACGACACTAAACCCGACGTCTACGATGAGCTGCGCGACGTCACGGCGCTCCTCAAGAGCATCAGGGACATGGTCACATGGTAAACGAGCGCTACAACCTCTCGCGGGAGCCAGGCGAACAAGCGTCACAGAAAAGCATGGCCTCGGCGGCCGCGACGACGAGGACTATCACGAAGCGGATGCAGGAGATCCGGCACAGCCCGCAGATGCGCCACCTCCGGCTCGCCGTGGGCGGGCTGGAGGCCCGGCTGCGGGGCTGCGTGCTCTGCCTCGCCGCATTCCCGGAGGGCGCCATCATCAAGAAGCGCCTCCTCATCCACTGGTGGATCGGCGAGGGGTTCGTCCATTCCGCCGACGAGGGCAAGAGGCGCTTCGACGAGCTCGCCGACAAGGGGTTCCTCATCCCCGTCCGGAGAGGCCTCTGCGGCACTGCCCATCGGTGCGTCGTGCGGCCATGGATGCGGGACCTGCTCGTCGACGTCGCCCGGAGCGCCGCTTTCCTTGAGCCGGACTCCGGCAACGACTTCGCCGTGGCTCGCCGAGCGTGCCTGCGCCGGGGCAAGATAACGTCGTCCAAGTTCGACGACGAGCTGAGAGCCATCTACAATATCGACAGGAAGTACGTCGAGCTTGACGAGGGGTGGTTCGCCGGCAAGGAGGAGCTGCGCACGCTGCAGCTCGGGCAGTGGCGCGAGCTCGGCGGTCCCCACGAGCAGATCAAGAAACCCATGGAGGGCCACGTCGAGGTCAGCGGCACGGAGCGCCTTGCCGACATGGCCGAGAGCTGCAAGAAACTCCGGTACATCAGCCTCCGGGGCATCTCGAGGATCAATTCGCTGCCCGACGCCATCGGCCGGCTGCGGGAGCTCGTCGTGCTGGATCTCCGGGCGTGCCACAACTTGGAAACACTTGGGGAAGGCATCGTCAAGCTGGAAGATCTCGAGTACCTCGACGTGTCGGACTGCCACCTCCTCGTCGGCATGCACAAAGACCTCGGCAAGCTCAAAAAGCTCGAGGTGCTCAAGGGGTTCGTGGTCATCAGCTCCAACACCATGGAGCAGTTTTGCCGTCTCCGTGGCATGACCACTGACAAGCTCAGGAAGCTCAGCATCAGCATCAGCAAGATGGACGATACAACGGAGGATGAGCTGAGGAGTCTCGTCGATTTCAAATCCGTCGAGTCGCTGACCCTCACATGGGGAGTGGTGGACTCCAAGAAGAAAGGCGGCGGTGAAACGCCGGCGGTGGAATCAAAGAGCAAAGGCGCCTCAGATAACAAAGTCGATGAAGAATCCACGAAGAAGGAAGGCGTCGAAGAATCGCCGGTGGCATTGAAGGAGCCTAATGAAGAGACATCTAAGGCGAACCCAAACCCAAAGAAGGAAGACGATGAGGCAGCATCAGTGTCCACCAGGAAGGGAGGCGTTGAAGATGCACCGGTGAGCACGGATAACAAAGTCGAAAAAGAATCCACGAAGGCATGCAACGAAGAATCACCGGTGTCCTTGAGGAATGAAGGCGCTCAAGATGCACCGGTGACCAAAGATGAACAATGTCGACGAAGAATCCATGAAGAAGGAAGGAGATGAAATATCACCGATGACAGTACTGGGGAAGGAAGAAGGATCAGTGGCCTTCAAACAGGCAGGCAGTGAAGAAACATTGGCGGTGAACTCGAATAAGGAACATGACCAACAAGCATTGGTAACAGGCGATCACGACGAAGCATCAAAGAAGAAGAATGATGACGGGGAAGCATTTGTGGCCAAAATGGAGTTTGCACTTCCTCCCAAGCTCAAGAAACTCGACCTCCGTTGCTTCCCACTTGCAGAGATACCAAAATGGGATGGACTAAAGAGTAGTGTCAGGAAGCTGTACATTAGAGGAGGGAAGTTGGCGTCGCTTGGCGATGGAGAGACTTGGGAAGTAGAGGTACTACGTTTGAGGTTCCTGAGGGCTCTTCGTTACGATCATGACAAGTTTAGTGGGTCATTTAAGAAGCTCAAGCATGAATGCGTTGAGATACATGGATGTCCGGAGTACAATCCTCCATGGAAACAGGTATGCAGCATTTGATTGGTGCATGCATGGACTGCTTTCTTCCTTTCGGTTTGCTAGCTCTTCCGTTCAAGTCATATTTAGGCCTTACTATACGGAAGTATACATTCTTCTTAGGTATGAAACTTCCCTTCTAATTAATAGATTTCCCTAGCAAGAAAGTTGCAAAATCACCTTTGCGATAATAATGATATTGTGAAGGTCCTCATTTGAAGGAAATTATTTGGACAGTGGCGAAAACATTTGGAATGGATCCACAAGTATCAAGAACTGAAACCCAGTTGAATATCGTCTATCCAATTGTCTGTACATTCATCATGCGTAGGGATGATATATAATGGCTTTATCATATTTATTTTCATGTTTTTTTTTCTCGGATGCGGATACGAATACGGACAATCGGATACGAATATGAATAATATCGAATACCGATATGGAGCTAATATGAATCGAAACGAATACAATCACGAATATTTATCGGAACATGAAAATCCTTTAAACACAAAATAAACAAAAAAAGCAATTAGTTTATTTGATCCAAACATTATGATGAACATGTAACGACCCAAAATTTGTTTTCTTTGTTGAATTATGTTTAATATAATAAATTATGTATTTATTATTTTTATGCATTTTTAGCTACTTATTTAAAATATTTTTCTATTAAGGACAACAGTTTTTGAATTTTCAAGAAGATTTAAAAGCTGATAAAAATCTTGAAAATAGTTTTACTAAATGATAGATTGTGTTAGGAACTTTCCCAAAAAAAATTCATATTTTTTGGAGCTAATTTAACAATTTTAATAATTGAAACTTGATTTTTGAATTAATTAAATTAGAAAAGGATTTTGAAATTCAGAAACCTTGTTGTGCCAAAAGAGTAACCTTGGCCCAGCCCGCGTGCATATCCGGATAGTTCGGCTCATGAATATCCGGATTATCCAGATCCGTATCCGTATTCGATGGATACTGAGCTACAGAATCCGTATCCGATAGGAAAAATTCGTATTTGTTTTCTATCCGACAAATATCCAAACCGATAAGATCCGTATCCGAAAATTTTCCAGATTAATTAAAACTATCCCATCCGTTTTCATCCCTTATCGTGCATGCATGTGCCCTGCCGCCGAAGCTGAAACCGTTATTTACGACGATTCAGAATTTAGATATGTGAGCCTTGATTTGTTTCGAGTATTTGGTCAATGTTCTATTTTTTTCAGGACAGTACTGGATCCCAGGGTGGTGCTGCACAAGCTGAAGCAAGATAATGGTTATCACAATTCTCCTTGCAATACTGTGACAAGTGAAAGCTGTTGTGCTTAATTCCTATGATACATTGAACTCTGTCTGCTGTATTTAATTTTCTACTAAAACATGCATGCTCCATGGATCAATTTATATATGTTGGACATGCTATATATGTGATCAGTGAACTATTATTGGGCAGAATAAATCCATCTGTTCGATTTTTTAGAGACTAGTGTTCAACAAAAATCTGTCTTTTGGGGTGATCTTTTATGAGATAGTGACGCTTAATTTCTGTAAGTCAAACCAACTGGATCAGAACCAACTGACATGCAGTTCCTAATCGACAGAAACTAGATTGATTAACAGAAACTAGATTGATTAACCATCGAAAAACAAAAGCATATTAGGCAGGCTAATGGCTTGCTGTGGTGAGGGGCCAGACTAGACAGGAGCTCGGCGTGGACGGCGCTCGTCGGCGAGCCTGGGGTAGAGGGAGACGTGACCGGCGTCCTCCTCGTGGCTCCCGTCGAGGTAGTACGCGATGTGCCAGCCAGGTGTGGCCGGCCGCCTCGAGCTCTCGCTGGACCGGCGCACGCGCCGTTGCCGGCCACCATCTTGGTGCGCGAGTAGCTGTCGGTCTTAAGCAGATGGCACCCGGTGGTCAACGGCGCGTGGTGGCGGCGATGGTCGAGGCGGAGACGCCGTCGGTCAACACGGCGGCGCGCGTGTGGGACATACATGGCGAGCACATATATCTCAGGATGCAAAGCATCTCTCTTGTATTATCAAGTTGCTCTCACTCTGAACTCTGAATCTGCAGAAACACAATGTACAGGTTACAAACCGGCACTTGTTTGCTTCCCGGCTCAGCTGCATAGCACTACCAGTCTACCACACATCATGTTCTACTGCAACATCATGTTTAGCATGAGCCAATCTGCCAATGTTCATGACCGGCGGTGCAACATCGGAAATTATTAGACTTCGTCTTCTTCGCTGAACCACTGAAAAACTTATCTCTCCTCAGTGATGATTCTTTTGCCCTTGTTGGGTCGAGCCTCAACAGATCTCCCTGCAAGAACATTACAAGAATGCAAGTCAAAAAGCATGTGCAAATGAGAAAGCTTAGGAATAGAAAATCTCGTGCTGATCCCCAGATGATTATTGTACCGGTAAACATGAACTTCATTCAATTGAACATTACAAGAGAAACCAGGCTTAACAAGGATAATCAACTATTCGTTCAATCAGCAAGGCTAATTGCAGCGAAAATAGATCAAAAGAAAATCAGAAAGACAGCTTTAATGCACAGTACACTGAATATACCTGATGATTCTTGCAAATTGGGGCAACGTTCAACAATTATGTCGATGCATCTTAGGCCTTCAGGTATGGAGTGCAGAATAGGGCAGCCAGACAAACGCATGACTCGTAGAAAAGCTAGCCTCTCCAGCCAATCTGGCAAAATCTCCAATTTGCTGCATTTGTCAATTGTCAAACTTTTGAGAGAGGAAAGATGTTGCAAACCCTGTGGGAGGCATGTCAATTCGTGACACCCACATATCTCCAACTTCTTTAGACCATCAAGATCCTGCAGACCCTCACAGTCTGAAGAAGCTAGAAGTTCTTCACAGAAAGAAATCGAAACATGTTTGAGGCTTTTCTCCACACCTCGGAGGCCACCTTTTGAGCTATACAGCATCTTGTTATTCATCCACAAGATCAACTTTTCAACTGATGGGATCTCCATATCCAATGCTCTGAATCTTGGGCACTGAATGATGGCCAGTTCGGCAAGACGAGGAAACATAGCCGTCCTTGGTGTCTGTTCCCAGACTTCAAGGTTAGTCATGTATGAGAAAGTTAGCTTCTCTAATGAGGGGAATGTTCCATTGTGGCCATATAAATTATCGTCGACACGGCTGATAGTTTCAGCTCCACTTATCTCAGCAATCTTCAGGCGTGGTAGTAGCCCCAGCGGAGGTAATGCTTCTTCACATGCTCTCAGATTAACTAGCCTTATCTCGACCAGAGATACGAGATATGGTTCGGTGCTTGTCATCCAAGACGGAAACTTATCCCCTTCATACGCAACAATCTCCAATGCTTTTAGGCATCGATTTGGTTGGAGGTTTTCGAGTAGTCCTTGAGCTGTTCTACTGGTATTTTCAGCATTCATATTCCACCGCAACAACAATGACTCAAGTTTCTCTTTCTCTTGCAGCTTTGCCATTCTTGCATCTTCAAGGTCTGACACCTTTTCAAGGCTTTCCAGACTTAGCATATTGAGGTCTACCAATGGTTGCAACTCAAGCATCGCACTTCCATCCTTGCTGGGGACAAAATACCCTAGCAGTGTCTGAAGATTTGTAAGCTGGCTCATTCCACGAGGCATTTTCTTTAGTGAGGAACAATTGAGAATATTTAGATACTCAAGGCTCCTCATTTTACTCGTGTTCCTAGGCAATGCAACAAGATAGTGACAACCTTCAAGGTCTAGCTTCTGTAGTTGGACAAGTTTGCATGTATTTTCATGCAGTTTTCGGAGCTTTTCACAACGCGATAGTTTCAGAGTTTGCAAAAGTTGCAGTTTGGAGATTGAACCGGGGACGATTTCAATATTTGTCTGTGACAGGTTGAGATATGTCAAGTGAGGCACCAGCTCAAATTTATTTGGGACCTTTGCGATCTTAGTAGCCGGCAAACTCAAGACCTGAAGATGTCCAAGTGATTGCCAGATCACCTGGGGAATCTCTTTGATCTCACATTGCTGTTCAAATAGGCACAATGTGCTTTCCCGAAGTAATAACAGTGTCTTCAAATACTCAAATTGATCCAGGTATCGTGGAAAGGCTGCGGTCGAAGGATGAACGATTAGTGACAAATGTTGAATAGAACGCTGCAATCTAGTAACATCCTCCTGACCGGCTGCCATTATTGTGGTCGATCCCCTTTCCATGTATGCAGCAAACATGTGCAATATCCTGTGCATCCTGTAGATAAGCTTCCCTCCATGTTCAGAATCCTTAACTGGATGAAAGCACTCATCAATCAGCTGCTCAAGAAATCCTATTTTTTGTGCTCCAGTGAATGTGTGTGGTATAAGGCCTACGGCAGCGAAAAGATCAGTTAATTCACCAGCATCGAAGTTATAGTCCAATGGGAACAATGAACACCACACGAAACAACTCTGCAGGTTGGATGGGAGATGGTGGTAGCTATTGTAGGCGCTCTCCAAGATTTCACCGCATTCGTCCTCGGAGGAAAATACTTCACTGCCTTCAAAGAGCGTGTCAAAATCTTGCAGGAATTGCTGCCAGAGGGCCTCTTCTGACTTCTCACGAAGTGATGAACCGGCAAATTGCAACAGCAGGGGCACACCATCACATTTGTCAGCAATCTTCAGACCAATGTTGGAAATCTCAGAGCTACGATCGCATCCGTTCCGCTTTACCCATTGATCTACAAGCTGCAAGGAGAATTCTTGCTCCAATGGCTGCAAGAAGCAGGGAACTGTGGTTGGCACAATGGTAGCCGTCCTGGACGCAATGGCAGGGGTTCGGGTGGTGAGAATGATCGCGCCATTGGAAGGCAGGGCTCGCATCAGGCTGCTCCATTCCGGCCAGTCCTTTGCATTATCATCCCACACATCGTCTAGAACGATCAAATACCCCCCTCCCTGAACCTGTAGAGAGCTGTGGATGAATTCTTGAAATAACTTTCGATGAACTCCAGCGCTGAACCACATGTTTGGAACACTCCTTTGAGAGAGATTGGAACTTGTTGAAAAATTCTCCCAGCGTCGCACACGGAACTTCTCCCTGATCCTGGGATCGTCGAACAGCGCCTGGGCAAGGCGTGTCTTGCCAATCCCAGGCCCTCCCATTATAGGCACCACCAGCGGCGTGTCCTCCTCGCCAGCGACGGTGAGCAAGATCCCCACCATCTTCTCCATTAGCTCTGATCTCCCCACCATGGGCACTTTGAGAGCATCTTTGCAAGCCTTAGCCCGGATCGCTCGCTCAATCTCAAATGAGTCGTATCCGGGAAAATAACCGGTACCCTGCGCATTTACAAAGGAGGATAGCGATTTGACCTGAAGTAAGGACCGCCGGAGCTCGCGGATGAAGGCACGGCGGCGCCGGCAGGGAATGATGCGTCTCAACAGAGCAGCAGCAGGTGCCCGGTGCCGTGCCGTTCCTCCTCCTCCTCCTGCTGCTGCCTCCGGCCCGCCCAGCACCGCTTGGAGGACTTCGCGGAGGGGAGCGCATACCGATCTGATACGAACGATGAGCTCCACGCTGCTCCAGCCCAATGCCGTAACGCGGCTGTGGACGGCCGTGACGGCAACGCGGAGCTCCTCGAGGACGCCCCGGATGCGCAGCAGCCGGCCCTGCACCTTGATGCGCGGCGAGTCCAGCATGGAAATCACTGCTTGCATGTCCGCTGCTTCCATGGCAATCTCCTCCTCCTCTCGTCGTCGCCGGCGTGCTCTTCGTGACTTCGTCCTTCTCTATCTTTTTTGACTCGTTTTGTCAGTCAATATTGGCTCCTCGACAGTCGACACTACCAGATTTTGACGGTAAAAGGGGGAGGTCCAACGCGCGTTCGACCATGAGCCCGTCCAACGCATATATATTTGGGATCCTAGTGAATCCAGGAACAAGTGATATTTATTTTATTATGTTTAGAGTCTTAGTTTGTATTGTTTTTTCATAAATTATAAAATGGTGTTTTAGTAAACTTTATCCAAACAATTTAAATCTCATTAAATATTTCCTCATATTTGTTCCTTCATACAAAACTAACAATTATTTAAATTTGAATTTTTTTCATCGATAATAATCATTTTATACAGTACCACATGAATTATCACAAATAAATATAATTTTTCCTTAATTTATTGATATAAATCTCCTATGTCCATTCCTAATGGCGATAGTGGATAAAAATGGAATTTATCCTTTGTCGCCATTTTAAATGGTGCAGACAACACGATCTGGTCTATGTCGCCATTTGAAATGGCGACAGAAGTTTATCGCTATTTCAAATGGCGACATGAGGGTATTTTTGTTATTTTTTAAAATAGCATATTATTTTTGCAAAATATTAATTAAATAATATTATTAAAAAAATTCGAGATTACAACGTGCGTGACAAGTAAAATTGAACGATATGAAATACGACAATCCTACTTCTGTTAACACCTCTTACAGACAGTGCTAGCTTCTCATCAACAGAGAGAACATTTCTTGGACATGATATTAATGCCCCGTTTGGCAACTTGGAACTACCGAGCTGTTTCTACTAGAATCTGGGAGAAACCCAGCCAAACGGACTAAAACTCGGAACGATTCTCCTCGAAACGTTTCTCCTTTTTCCACGCCGTGATTGAATCACCCTCAACCCCGTTTCACTAGTTTCTACTGGAATCTGGAACCGTACCAAACAGTTTGCAGAAAGTGATTCTGATTCTACCTGAAACGTTTCTACCAAGAATCTGAAACCGTTTCCGTTTCTACTAGAATATGAAACCGTACCAAACGTAAGTCTGAAAAATAATTGCAGATAAGCATGGCAATGCCAGCTATAGGCTTGAATGAACTTGAGCAATGATATGAGCGGATATATTCAGAACAAGTACAATAGTAAAACATACTGCATAGTAATATTAAATTAAAAATCAGTTTATACAATAACTATATTTAAAAGTTGTCTCTAGATGTCGTGCAATAACTATCTCTTCTTTCTTATACATAAATAATTTACCTATGCTTTCGTATAAAGTTGGCTACTAAATAAGAATCAGCTATCTTTTCTCTTCTCTTTTCTCACTCTTCCACATAGATCAATAGGGGTGAAAACGGATCGGATACGGTCGGATATTGCTGTTCCTGTATCCTAACCCATATTTTTTTTCCGGATTCGGAATCGGATACGGTAAGACCGAATATGGATACGAATATGGATATTTCGGAGTTTCGGATATGGTAATGTTGGAGCGGATACATACCGGATTCGGTTCGGAAACGGATAATTCAAACGGATACATACTTGTTGAAACATTTGACAAGCAATAAATTCATATATATTACATAAATTTGACAACTCACACAACACAAGTATAACAAGGTATCAAATTCATACATAACTTGAACAACTAAGTCCCGCTCGCCCAACAGGCCAACACACTGAATTCATGCGGCGGCGGCGGCTCAAGCACTAGGGTTAGTTTTCGGGTTGGGGAATCGAATGGGGAGGCAAAGACTGAGGCTTGCGGGAATCGAATGGGAAGCCCTTGACTCTAAGTCTTGACTTGAGTACGGAGTACCCTTGTTTTGTTGATTCGGATATCCGGTCGGATAATATCCGGTTACCATATACCGCAGCTATTCGGTCGGATATCTCGTCTACCGTATCCGTTACCATATCCGGTAGCAAGTATCCGGTACCGTATCCGAATCCGGCCGGATACGGATTTTTTTTTCCCGGATACGGTTTTTAACGGATTCGGTACCGGATCGGTCGGGATAAACCCGTACCATTTTCACCCCTATAGATCAATGATGATATATACAAACTAAAAATCAACTGATGTAGTTTCATTGCACATACCCTAGGGTGCGTTTGGTTCGTGGGATGAGGTTGAATGGGATGGAATGGTTCTGTACCATTTGGTTCCATTATTTTGGGTGGACGGAATGGTTCAGTATCTAGAGAGAATATTCCTGAAATTTGTACCACTTGATCCAGGATGGGATGGTTCAATTCAAGCAACAAAACACATGGATAATTTTTTTTTCTGAACTATTTCATACATATATCACTTGATACGGACAACCAAACGCGCCGTAAAAGGAACTAGATGCGGACGCGCGCCCGCATGGCTCCGCGTGTGCCTGCTGCCAGTGCCCTGCGTGTTCTGGTTCCCGCGTGCCCTCTGCCCGCAAACGCACCACGTACGCCACACAAGCGCCCACGCGCAAGGAACAAGCATGGACTGCAGGACTAGTTTGGCAGGCTGCTGTGCTATTTAGAAGCTCATGATATTTATTTGGACGGTGAGGATGGCTTGGATGCTAACGATGATGGGATCAGTTCTGGTGTTAACCAGCATGCAAGAACGAAGAATGTTTCAAATGCTACACCAAGAGAAATATTTCAAGCTTTGCTAGAGAAAAACACGAATGGAAGGTTGAAGGTCACGTCACCAGTGAAGTCGACGCATTATTTTCACTAAAGTTTAGAACAATTCAGTGCATCTAGAAACAAGGTAAAGAATATCTGCACTGTGGTTGATGCTTATCGTATCGGTCCAGCGCGAAAAACATAACCGCTCGATAACTAGTTTAATTCAAATTTAAATTTTAAAAAAATTGAAAACATTATCCAAAAATTCCCAAAAATTATTATTATTAGTGTTTTTTGACATCCTGCATGAGTGCGCCGATTCGTACAAAAAAAAATTCCTTGATTTTTTTTTTTCAATTTCCATTGAGTGTCGATTTTTGATGTAAACCTTGTTCTAGAGTACCTGTCTTTCAGATAGTCAATAATTCCTCCTGGACTACTTGGGCTTCAATAACTACATGTGGTACAAAACTAAAAGACTTCATTTACCCGAAGATGGGGTTGTTCTTCAGAGATAAAGAATGAATTAAATTAGTTTCTGAAACAATCACAAGGAAAATTCTGACACAATTACATCTCAACAATCTTAGCTCCACTTCAAATAGCACATCCAAGTTGGCACCATTTTTGAGTTGCCAGCAGAATTCACACGTTAAAATGATCCACGTACGGACTTGCCAGCAAGATTTATGCAAAGGCCCTAATGGAAATTCTGACATCTACGAAGAATTCGTAGCGATGACCAGGCAGGCTGTAGGAGCTTAGACTGGAATAGGACATGCTTTTTTTTTCCAAGGAAAAGTAGTGCTGGAAACCTCTCTACGAAGTAACAGAACCACACACATCATTGCTGAAGCATCCAATTTGGGACATGCATAAACTTTAGTATGACGAAGTTTGAGTTTTCTGAATAAACATGAAGCCTAATTAAGCCTTTGGTAATCGTAGTGAAGATCCAGAAGTCACTCACATACATCACTATTGAAGCATGAAATTTGGACATGCATGGATTTCAGTGTGATCAGATTTGAGCTTCGTCTCCAAGAGTCCTTAGCTTCCCTCCCCTCGCCTAATGTGCAGCTTCTTAACACCCTTTGGTTGAACCCACTGTGCAAAGTCTGTCAGCGGGAAGCAGCGGAGGTCTAGCTTATTGAGATCTGGAGGAAGAGCAAACTTCATTGTGGCGACTGAATTAGGTGCTGATGCTTCTTCGCTCCCATTCTTCTCCGACATCAGCAGCCCCCATCTGATTGTCAGTGATTCGAGTGCCTTGAACTCGCCCAATTTCAGGAACTCATCCTCTGCTGGAACAGCTAGCCATTTTGCCAATGACGATGCCGAGATTCCTGAGCTTCTCCGACTTTGCAAGCTCACTCAGATGACAGGGATCTTTGATGCTTGAGTTTGCAACCACAAATCGCCATGGCCGACGACGCCACCCTGGAACAGCTGGTCGCCGCGTTCGCTGCCGAAGAGCGCCGCGAGGCCGCTCGCCGAGAAGCTGCGCGCCTGGATGCCGCCAGATCTGGTGCGTCCTCGAGTGAGAACGATGGGACACAGTCACCGATGAAGCGAAAGGTTTCGGGGGCGGGCAGATCTGGAGGAGCGTTGGGAGAGGGTGGATCTGCAGGTACGTCGAGCAACGACGAGGGGTGCAACTCACCCTTGAAGTGCACGTAGGTGAACACTGCCGTCGGCGACTACGCCGGCCAGGCTTGTCCAATGTAGTCACGTCTCCCCTCCTCTCTCTCGCCTCCTCACCTGCGACACCCACCAACCGCACTGAGCCACGGACGCTGGCAGGTGCACTGCGCGAGGTTTGGGCAAGCTGTGAGACCCCGGATCAGCTATCCAGAATCTCCTGTGTATTTCCGTACTAGTCCCAGATCAGTAGCTAGTACACACAGTCACAGTGATACATCATTGCCGAACAAAACGAAACTTGTAATATAAATATTCAAGTATGGGCCACATGGCCACTTATTACAATACTCGGTCCAACGACCGGACACACAACGCAGCGGAAACAAAAGCAAAACGAAACGAGCGAACGCCAACACGCCACAAAGCATTTACTAGGAACGCAACTAGTCCTCCTGGCAGTCCTCCTCGAAGAACTCCTCCTCCTCCTCGGCATCTTGATAATTCTCTGATGATTACAATGTTGGTGTAGCACGTGAGTACAAAAGTACTCAGCAAGTCGGGAAAGTATGATCATGTGGGGCTTTCCAAAGGAAGCTTAATAGGGTTTATTTGCATAAAGCCACATTTGAGTAAATCATACTTAAGTAATAAATTTCACAAAGCATCTTTTTACAATTCTTTTTAACAATTGAATTATTTAATGTTGCAGTGAGGTTCTATCCACCATCACTAATACAAAGGCTCTATCCGCCGGATTTTACATATCCAGGTTGATCATGGGACTCCATCCGTCAAATACAAACACAGGTTCTTTCCACCTGGTTGGCTCTATCCGCCAAACAACATTCGAGAGTTCTAACCACTCCCGAACCCCAAAACAAAACACTTTTCTGTTTTCGAAACCAAGACCAAAATCTACCAATATGAAAGCATTCTTTGCTTTGCCTTTAACCGTAGGCACGGCTATTCGAATAGTTTATACTCTGCAGAGGTGTACAACTTTACCCACAAGACAAGATATACCCTTGTTGCCATGCAATTAACACACTTCCTTAGGTGTGCCGGCAGGGATATCTTGACAAGGCCGTTACAATGTATCTACCTAACTAGACCCACCCGCTGAGGTTTCACCGCTGTTAGGGTTCCCTCCACCCAGTACAGAAGCCCCCTCTTGCGCCGTGTGAGAAAAACCACATTGCCTCCGTCCGGCATTCACATTCAACCAGGTGGTGAGTCTAAGCTAGGCTTCTACAAATTAGTGAGCCAGGTCGTACCATTATAGACATGTGGTAGTACGGTTATGCTTAAAATGGCAATCATAAGCGTCGGTCCTTATATGACTTGGGGCGGTACTTGCACAAAAGGATCAATGCATGATCCGCTCCCACCCGACATTCCATGCCGCCCAAGTCGAAATCAGTTTTCCTTTTCTTTTTATTTTAGAAGACAGGACCAAAACCATAATAATAACTTTCAAATCACATTTAATAACATTCTTTTGGAATAATCCCACCCCTGGGTTGTTTTCATCGGAAAAGATCCTAAGCAATTCTACCGTACTACATAGCAACGGATACCATATAAACATAGGCATGGTATAAACAATGTTCTAGGGTTACAATGGATATGATTAACAATGTCATGGAGGAATCAACAATTTCGGTATAACTAACACTTATATTTGACATATTTCATTAAACATAGCCATGCAACTTTATAAACAATTTTAAATCATTTTGTAAACATGGGAGCAAAGTGCATCAAGGAGACTTGCCTTCAGTTGCGGCGGCGGTGTCGAACTCGGAAGGCTCGACGGCGAAATCGTGATCATGGCGGGATCGTCGACTACACGCAAAACGCAGGCAATAAATAAACAACAGAAAATAAATAAAATCCAAAAATTATAAAATTAGTACTGGCAGGAAGATCTCGATTTATGATGAATTTAGAAATTTGAATGAGGTCAAACGGAGTTCGGATGAGAAAGTTATGAGCTTCCGAAGTTTGAATTTCGAATAAATCGAAAACCGAGAATATTCCCGGAATATTCCTCTCGGTTTGACTGGAGTCAAAGTTTGACCGCGGACTTTGACTTTGACTGGGCTGGTTAGGATTGAGTCTATGATGGGCCCCACATGTCATAGACATGGGGCTTCATCTCTAAGCTCTAGCCAAAGCAAGGAAACAGAGGAGAGAGAGGGCAAGGGCCGTGAGGAGAGCCGGCCGGCCAGCGGCCGCGAGGAGGCGGCGGCGGGTGGCGGTGGAGCGCGCCGGCGGCGGCAGCGGCGAAGCGGCCAGCGACCGCAGCGCCTGCAGACGGCGCTCGGCAGCCCGACGAAGTGGCGGCGGTAGAAGCGAGGCGAGGAGGCGGCGGCAGGTCCGATGGGCTCAGGCCGGCCGAGCCGGCCGAGCGATGGCGCGGCAACGCCGTGGGCGGCAGCGGCGGGCGCTTCAGCGGCGGCCGAAGCGCGGCAGCGCCGGCGCGGCGGCTGCCGGCGAGCGGTGAAGCGGCGGCACTCCGGCCGAAATGGCGGCGACGGCGGTGGAGCTCCGGCGACCACGCGCACAGCAAGACCCAGAAACAGAGAAGTCCAACTTCTCCAAAATTTGAACTTTCTCAAGAAAATTGAACATGGCACCAAGAAACTAATTGATGAGCACCTAAAGAACATCCTAAGGGAACTAGAGATGAAAGGAATTGCATCAATTCTCACCGAGGATGGAGAAATCGACGACGAACACCGGTTCGGCCGAAGTGAACAAATCCCAAAATTCGTCGCCCACGGATGAAGAAACCTAAAATGGAAGGATGGATTAGAATCTAGACCTCCCCAGGAACACAAAGAAACAAACGGTGAGAAGAATGAACCACCGAGGAGGAAGATTTAACCAAGAACACGAAGAACGCGAAGAACACGAAAGTTCGTCGGTTTTTCTTGAGCTCCCGGTGGATTAGGTTGGAGAGGCAAAGGAAGAATAAACTCTCTGGAAAGAAGGCTCTCCCACGGAGATTTGAAAGGCGGAATCACGCGAAACGAATTAGAAACGGACGAATTAATGCCATAATTGCATTTTTCGGTTTTGGAAAGATGGCTCCAATTCCGGCGAGGTTTAGGGTTCATTAAACCCATGGATGGAAAGAGGACGCCGTCACGATTCCAACGGATCCGACGGTGATGGATTTGGTGTAATATGGAAGGAGATACACACATTTGAAGGATGAGAGGAGAGTTTGGAAGGTTCTCTGTAATCCTCCCAGGCAACCATCGTGCATACCAGAGGTGGAAGAAGGTGTACTGTAGCACTTGCCACTTGGCAGCCTCCCGTTGGTTCCCTTTTACGCGAAAGTTCCGCCCTAGAGAAAAATTAGGAAAAATGGCCTAAAAATTCCGGAAAAATTCCTAGAGCCATTTTAGAATATTTGGGACTCAATGGAATTGGTTTGGTTGAATTTGGATGATTTTTGTGGAATTAGATTTTCGGGCGCGGATCGCAGGCATTAAACAAAAGCCACGCGAGATAAAATAGGAACGGATGTCCAAAAATCCGGGGAACGATTCCTAAAATCATTTCGGAATATTTGGAACATTTTAGAAGTGGTTTGGGGGTTTTGGGAGCATTTTTGGACTCGGGTGAATTTTCGGGTACCGGCGGTACTGGAAAATCCGATTTTTCGCCCGGAAGGGAATTAATTCCCGATTTCGGAGGGGAATGGATGCCAGGTTATCTTAAACACCAATGAAACTCCAATTTTTAATTTATTTTATTTAAATAAGGTTTTTCTCCAGAAATCCAAGAAGAGGATGTTACAAACCTACCCCCCTTAGAGAGAATCTCGTCCCCGAGATTCGGACGGAGAAAGAAAAAGGTTAGGGAACTCTGCTCGAAGATCTTCTTCTCGCTCCCAAGTAGCTTCCTTCTCAGAGTGGTTGCTCCATTGAACCTTGCAGAATTTGATCACTTGGCTTCGAGTCCGACGCTCGGCTTCATCCAAAATCTTGACGTGATACTCCGGGTAAGACAAGTCTTCTTTCAGTTCCATGTCTTCCAATGGCATCTGATGTTCCGGCACTCGGAGACACTTCTTTAACTGGGACACATGAAAGACATCATGTACCCCTGACAACTGTGGTGACAATTCCAACTTATACGCAACTTCCCCTTTTCTAGCAATCACCTTGAATGGTCCGACATAGCGAGGTGCTAATTTTCCACTGACGCGGAATCGTTTCATTCCTTTCATCGGGGATACCTTCAAATACACATGATCTCCAGGTACAAAGCTTAATTCCCTTCGACGATGGTCCGCATAACTCTTACATGCAGGTGAGCTATTTTGAAGTTGGCGGATGCATCGACTTGCTCTTCGGCTTCTTTTAGAACATCAGGTCCGATGATTTGTCCTCCTTCGGTCTCTTTCCAATACAGTGGTGTCCTACACTTCCTTCCATACAAAGCTTCAAAAGGTGCCATCTTCAGACTGGCTTGATAACTGTTGTTATAGGAAAACTCTGCATAGGGTAAGTTCTGATCCCACGAGCCTTTATATGTTAGAGTACAAGCTCTCAACATATCCTCTAAGATTTGATTGACCCTTTCGGTCTGGCCATCCGTCTGGGGATGATACGCAGTACTGAAATTAAGATTCGTGCCCAATACTTCATGCAGTTGCTGCCAGAATCTCGAGGTGAACTGGGAACCTCGATCAGACACAATCTTCTTTGGCACCCCGTGTAAACACACAATCTTGGCCATATACAACTCGGCAAGCTTACCTCCAGAATAGGTTGTCTTTACCGGGATAAAGTGAGCCACTTTGGTCAATCGATCCACAATAACCCAGATGGAATCATAACCGGATTTTGTTTTGGGTAACCCAGTTATAAAATCCATTCCAATTTCTTCCCATTTCCATACAGGCACTTGCAACGGCTGCAATAGACCGGCTGGTCTCTGATGCTCCGCTTTAACCAACTGGCACACATCACAACGTGCCACGAAGTCAGTGACTTCTTTCTTCATATTGGACCACCAATACTTCTCTTTCAACTCAGCATACATTTTGGTGCCTCCTGGGTGAATAGAATATACTGAATCGTGAGCTTCCTTCAAGATCACATTCTTGATTTCTTCCTGGTTAGGGACCACTATTCTTTTCCCGAACCAAACGGTACCCTGGTCATCTTCTGAAAATCCGGGGTGCTTCCCTTTCTTTAGACCTTCCTTCAGGTTGGCAATACCTTTATCTTCCTTCTGGGCCTCCCTGATTTGATCTTCCAAGGTTGATTTAACCTCCAAATTGTAAATACACCCTTCATTTACCAATTCCAGGTTAAGACGCCGAAACTCCTCATGCAGCGTTGGTTGTCGTTGTTGCACCAATACGTGGTCGCAGTGAGCTTTCCTGCTCAAAGCATCCGCAACAACGTTCGCTTTTCCAGGGTGATAATGAATTCCCAGATTATAGTCTTTCACCAACTCCAACCATCTTCTCTGCCTCAGGTTAAGATCAGGTTGAGTGAAGATATACTTCAGGCTCTTATGATCCGTATAGATCTCACATCTATTGCCGATCAAGTAATGCCTCCATATCTTGAGCGCATGTACAACTGCGGCTAATTCCAAGTCATGAATAGGATAGTTTTCTTCGTGAGGTCGCAGCTGTCTTGAAGCATAGGCTATTACCTTTCCTTCTTGCATCATAACACATCCAAGACCTTGCTTTGAAGCATCACAATATACTTCAAAGTCCTTATGGATGTCCGGCAAAATCAACACTGGGGCTGAGGTTAATCTCTTTTTCAACTCCTGAAAACTTTGCTCACACTCTTTCGTCCATTCAAACTTCTTTTCCTTTTTCAGAAGCTGAGTAAGAGGTCTGGCTATCTTCGAGAAACCTTCAATGAATCTCCGATAATAACCAGCTAATCCAAGAAAACTTCAGATCTCCGGGATTGACTTGGGTTGTGTCCAATCCAAAACATCTCTCACTTTCGCTGGATCTACTGCTACTCCTGCAGCAGAAATGATATGACCTAGGAAAGACACTTCCTTCAACCAGAAGTCACACTTACTAAACTTGGCATACAGCTGATGCTCTCTTAACGTTTCCAAGACTATTCGCAGATGGTCTTCATGCTCTTTTCTGCTCTTGGAATAGACAAGAATGTCGTCGATGAAGACTACGACGAATTTGTCTAAATACTCCATAAACACTTTATTCATCAGATTCATGAAATAGGAAGGAGCATTTGTCAATCCAAAGGACATGACTGTGAACTCGTACAGTCCATATCGAGTGGTGAAGGCTGTTTTCGGAATATCTTCCTTTCTTATCTTCAACTGATGATATCCCGATCTCAAATCTATCTTGGAGAAGACTTGAGCTCCCTTCAACTGATCAAACAGATCATCTATCCGAGGCAACGGATACTTGTTCTTGATCGTGACCTCATTCAACGACCTGTAGTCTATGCACATCCTCAGACTACCATCTTTCTTCGACACGAATATTACCGGTGATCCCCAAGGCGACGAACTGGGTCTGATGAATCCTTTCTCTTGCAATTCTTCAATCTGCTTCTTCATCTCAACCAACTCGTTAGAAGGTAACCGGTAAGGTCTCTTTGAGATTGGAGCCGTACCCGGTACCAACTCAATCACGAACTCCACATCTCGATCTGGCGGCATACCGGGCAACTCATCCGGAAAGACATCTGGGTACTCCTTGACTATGGGCACAGCCTCCAACGAAGTACCTTTCAAACGGTTTAGGGTGCTACCCCCCTTAGAGGCCAGATTAGATAAAAACTCCACTCTAATCCCCTCAGGGCTGGTAAGAGAGATTGCTCTGCTAGCACAGTCTATCTGACCCTTATACTTGGTGAGCCAATCCATTCCAAGGATTACTTCTATACCCTTAGTATCCAATAAAATTAAGTTCGCTAGGAACCTTACCCCCTTTATTACTATATCCACTTTTGGGCAAACAACAGTTGTTCTTAGTTCTTTTCCAGGGGATTGCACTAGCAAAGGGTTTCTTAACTGTAAGGTGTCCCAGTTATGCTTTTTAACCAAGTACTCTGATATGAAAGAATGGGTTGCACCAGAATCAAGCGAGCAGGCAGTCGAGTTCACATGGAACTTACCATAGACCACGTCTGGCGCATCCTGAGCTTCCTCCGCGGTGATGTGGTTCACGCGCCCTCTTCCTGCAGTCCTTGGCGTGCGCGGGGTCTGAGGGGTTCCTCTTCCTGGAGCCGGTGCAGGGGCGCGGGCTGGCGTCGATCCCAAGTTGAACCTCACCGGGGTGACGGGCTGACGCTTCTTGGGGCAGTTGTTGGCGTAGTGCCCCATCTCTCTGCAGTGGAAGCACTGCACTCCTGCCATCGCTGTCCCACTCTTCTGAGCTTGAGGTCCTGCACTGCTCGCAGGGGCTTGTCCAGTGGGGCGAGGGGCGGCCATTGGGGTCCTTGGCGGGTTGGCGGCGGTTGGCCTGCTGGGCTGCTGCTGCTGGAAGGTGCGGGGCCTGGAGCTGCTGGCACCCCGTTGATTCTGGAACATCATCTTTCTTTTCCGGGTCTCAAACAGCTGGCGCTGGGCATCCTCCTGAATCAGCGCCTTGTTGATCATGTGTTGGAACGACGGGAAGTCGCCTGACACTAACTGCACCTTCAAATTTGGGTCCATGCCCTCCATAAAGCGCCAGATCTTGGCCTCATCTGTCGCGACGTCGGCGGCCGCATAGCGGGATAGCTGAGTAAACCGGTTAAGGTACTCTGAGATAGACAAATTCCCTTGTTGAAGCCTATGAAACTCGCGACGCTTCATTTCCATGACTCCCCTTGGGATATGGGTGGCCCTGAAGTTTTCCACAAACTCATTCCACGGGATGTTCTGCGGATCAGCATGTGCAGCACAATAATTCTCCCACCAGTTGGCTGCCGTACCTTTAAGCTGATAAGAGGCAAAGTGCACACTCTCAGTGTCATCGCACTGCGCCAAGTAAAGCTTCCGCTCAATCTCCTTGAGCCAGTCATCCGCATCCAGCGGGTCTGCGGATCCAGCAAAGGTTGGGGGTCGAGTCCTCATGAACTCGCCAAACTTGGAAGGAGGTGGTTGAACTTGAGCTGGTGCTGCAGCGGCTTGCGGTTGGTTCAGGACGTTCTGAGCTAACGCCTGAAGAATCTGAAGCTGCATCGCCATCATCTGCTCCATATTCGGCGGCTGAGCTGGAGGTGGGGGCGGCGGTGGATCATGCTGAGCTGCGGGGTGTTGAACTGGCTCTTGTCCTTGCGGCTGAGGGGGCTCCACGAATTCTTCCTGAAAATGCACGGGCCCCCGGGCACGTCCACGGCCTCTCCCACGGCCTGCGGGTCTTCCACGGCCACGACCACGACCAATGTTCTCCATCTGCACAAGGCGGTCAAGTATAAGGAAAGAGGGAGAAGCATAGGTAAGCAACGGGGAACTAAACCACATCCTCAAAACAAGAGCACAACCACAAAGGCACACAACAGAAGGGAAAACCAACTGAACTTCAATTAAAACCAAATAGTTTTGGAGGTGGCTGTATCACAAATGCCTAAGGGCACGATACAATCCAGCAATCACTTATTCAACGCTCTAACGCGACAAAATTAAGATCCTACAGACTAAAACTATCTAAGAACTCGCGTCGCTGCCAAAGACGCGCGGGGACGGGTCCTCCTCCTCGCTCCTGCTGCGGGAAGGTGTAGCTGCTGCAGACGGTCCGACTCCTCCAGGGGCAGCCAAGGCACTCAGAGAAAACCCTGGCGGCGAAGGGAGACGAACGGACTTGCGCGCAGTCGTCCGAAGCCTCAGACCTTGATGACGCTTGGCTGGCGGCGCGTCCTCTGGGATGTCGCGGGTCGGCGGGTCCTCCTGAACCGGGGCAGGTGGCAGCGGCGCCACGGGCTGTGCCACCTGCACAAGCGCTGGCGGTGGAAGAAGTGCACGCAAGGTCTCCAGCTCCTCCTTGAGCCGACGAGTCTCCTCCCGAGACGCAGCCAAACTCTCATACTGATCGCGGAGCTCATGGAGAGTGCTGACATAAGCTTCATCTTGGGCTCGGATGAGCGCTCCCACATGCACCAACGCTGGGTCCTGCTCCTGCTCCGTGCCGGAACTCTTTGTGGTACCTTTACGCATCAAAGCACGGAGCAGCGATGCACGGCGAGTCCTCCAGTCGGTCATTGTAGCTGCTGCCAAGCTGAAGAATGGCCTGTCTCGCCGCATCCTGGATCGCATCACCCAACTTCACTCTCTCCGAAGTGAAGTAGAACGGACGGTCATCCACGAACGGACTTCGGGCCTGCACCATCAGTCTAACCTTCCACGAGGTATGGCCAAAGCTCGACACGGTGGTGCAGCGGTACTCAGGCCGGTGGGGAAACTCCAGCTCTTGGAGCATCAAGGACAGCTCCGAACAAAAGCCTCCAGCCAACGAAGCAAAGGTGGTATAAGTCGACATCTACACATTTTGAAAGAAGACAGGATTAGTAACCAAAATTTAAATAAAAGAGAGGATAAGCACAAGATACTAAGATAGGGGAGGTAGAAGCAAAGGAACTTAAACTTTTGCAAATACATTTGTATAAAATATAAGTCCTTAAGGCTTTGCCATACTAACTAGGTCACGTCCTACAGTCGTCCAGGCTCTGATACCACATTTGTGAGACCCTGATCGGCTATCCGAATCTCCTGTGTATTTCCGTACTAGTCCCAGATCAGTAGCTAGTACACACAGTCACAGTGATACATCATTGCCGAACAAAACGAAACTTGTAATATAAATATTCAAGTATGGGCCACATGGCCACTTATTACAATACTCGGTCCAACGACCGGACACACAACGCAGCGGAAACAAAAGCAAAACGAAACGAGCGAACGCCAACACGCCACAGGCGACGACTAGGAACGCAACTAGTCCTCCTGGCAGTCCTCCTCGAAGAACTCCTCCTCCTCCTCGGCATCTTGATAATTCTCTGATGATTACAATGTTGGTGTAGCACGTGAGTACAAAAGTACTCAGCAAGTCGGGAAAGTATGATCATGTGGGGCTTTCCAAAGGAAGCTTAATAGGGTTTATTTGCATAAAGCCACATTTGAGTAAATCATACTTAAGTAATAAATTTCACAAAGCATCTTTTTACAATTCTTTTTAACAATTGAATTATTTAATGTTGCAGTGAGGTTCTATCCACCATCACTAATACAAAGGCTCTATCCGCCGGATTTTACATATCCAGGTTGATCATGGGACTCCATCCGTCAAATACAAACACAGGTTCTTTCCACCTGGTTGGCTCTATCCGCCAAACAACATTCGAGAGTTCTAACCACTCCCGAACCCCAAAACAAAACACTTTTCTGTTTTCGAAACCAAGACCAAAATCTACCAATATGAAAGCATTCTTTGCTTTGCCTTTAACCGTAGGCACGGCTATTCGAATAGTTTATACTCTGCAGAGGTGTACAACTTTACCCACAAGACAAGATATACCCTTGTTGCCATGCAATTAACACACTTCCTTAGGTGTGCTGTGAGGATATCTTGACAAGGCCGTTACAATGTATCTACCTAACTAGACCCACAGCTGAGGTTTCACCTGTTAGGGTTCCCTCCACCAGTCTGAGAAGCCCCTCTTTGCGCGTGTGAGAAAAACCACATTGCCTCCGTCAGGCATTCACATTCAACCAGGTGGTGAGTCTAAGCTAGGCTTCTACAAATTAGTGAGCCAGTCGTACCATTATAGACATGTGGTAGTGCGGTTATGCTTAAAATGGCAATCATAAGCGTCGGTCCTTATATGACTTGGGCGGTACTTGCACAAAAGGATCAATGCATGATCCGCTCCACCCGACATTCCATGCCGCCCAAGTCGAAATCAGTTTTCCTTTTCTTTTTATTTTAGAAGACAGGACCAAAACCATAATAATAACTTTCAAATCACATTTAATAACATTCTTTTGGAATAATCCCACCCCTGGGTTGTTTTCATCGGAAAAGATCCTAAGCAATTCTACCGTACTACATAGCAACGGATACCATATAAACATAGGCATGGTATAAACAATGTTCTAGGGTTACAATGGATATGATTAACAATGTCATGGAGGAATCAACAATTTCGGTATAACTAACACTTATATTTGACATATTTCATTAAACATAGCCATGCAACTTTATAAACAATTTTAAATCATTTTGTAAACATGGGAGCAAAGTGCATCAAGGAGACTTGCCTTCAGTTGCGGCGGCGGTGTCGAACTCGGAAGGCTCGACGGCGAAATCGGCGGTCGCGGCGGGATCGTCGACTACACGCAAAACGAGGCAATAAATAAACAACAGAAAATAAATAAAATCCAAAAATTATAAAATTAGTACTGGCAGGAAGATCTCGATTTATGATGAATTTAGAAATTTGAATGAGGTCAAACGGAGTTCGGATGAGAAAGTTATGAGCTTCCGAAGTTTGAATTTCGAATAAATCGAAAACCGAGAATATTCCCGGAATATTCCTCTCGGGTTTGACTGGGTCAAAGTTTGACCGCGGACTTTGACTTTGACTGGGCTGGTTAGGATTGAGTCTATGACAGTGGGCCCCACATGTCATAGACATGGGGCTTCATCTCTAAGCTCTAGCCAAAGCAAGGAAACAGAGGAGAGAGAGAGGGCAAGGGACGCCGGCGAGGGAGAGCCGGCCGGCCAGCGGCCAGCGAGGAAAGCGGCGGCGGTGGAGCGCCCGGCGGCGACGGCGGCGGCGGGCAAGCATGGCCAGCGCGGCAGCGGGCCTTCCGGCAATGGCGGCGAGCGGCGGTAGAAGCGAGGACCGGAGGCGGCGGTCAGTCAATGGGCTCAGCCGGCCGAGCCGGCCGGGAGCGATGGCGCAAAGACGCGCCGTGGCGGCGGCGGCGCTTCAGCGGGCGGCCGGCGGCAGACGGCGGCGGCCAGCGGCGGGCGGCGGTGAAAGCGGCGGCACTCCGGCCGAAATGGCGGCGACGGCGGTGGAGCTCCGGCGACCACGCGCACAGCAAGACCCAGAAACAGAGAAGTCCAACTTCTCCAAAATTTGAACTTTCTCAAGAAAATTGAACATGGCACCAAGAAACTAATTGATGAGCACCTAAAGAACATCCTAAGGGAACTAGAGATGAAAGGAATTGCATCAATTCTCACCGAGGATGGAGAAATCGACGACGAACACCGGTTCGGCCGAAGTGAACAAATCCCAAAATTCGTCGCCCACGGATGAAGAAACCTAAAATGGAAGGATGGATTAGAATCTAGACCTCCCCAGGAACACAAAGAAACAAACGGTGAGAAGAATGAACCACCGAGGAGGAAGATTTAACCAAGAACACGAAGAACGCGAAGAACACGAAAGTTCGTCGGTTTTTCTTGAGCTCCCGGTGGATTAGGTTGGAGAGGCAAAGGAAGAATAAACTCTCTGGAAAGAAGGCTCTCCCACGGAGATTTGAAAGGCGGAATCACGCGAAACGAATTAGAAACGGACGAATTAATGCCATAATTGCATTTTTCGGTTTTGGAAAGATGGCTCCAATTCCGGCGAGGTTTAGGGTTCATTAAACCCATGGATGGAAAGAGGACGCCGTCACGATTCCAACGGATCCGACGGTGATGGATTTGGTGTAATATGGAAGGAGATACACACATTTGAAGGATGAGAGGAGAGTTTGGAAGGTTCTCTGTAATCCTCCCAGGCAACCATCGTGCATACCAGAGGTGGAAGAAGGTGTACTGTAGCACTTGCCACTTGGCAGCCTCCCGTTGGTTCCCTTTTACGCGAAAGTTCCGCCCTAGAGAAAAATTAGGAAAAATGGCCTAAAAATTCCGGAAAAATTCCTAGAGCCATTTTAGAATATTTGGGACTCAATGGAATTGGTTTGGTTGAATTTGGATGATTTTTGTGGAATTAGATTTTCGGGCGCGGATCGCAGGCATTAAACAAAAGCCACGCGAGATAAAATAGGAACGGATGTCCAAAAATCCGGGGAACGATTCCTAAAATCATTTCGGAATATTTGGAACATTTTAGAAGTGGTTTGGGGGTTTTGGGAGCATTTTTGGACTCGGGTGAATTTTCGGGTACCGGCGGTACTGGAAAATCCGATTTTTCGCCCGGAAGGGAATTAATTCCCGATTTCGGAGGGGAATGGATGCCAGGTTATCTTAAACACCAATGAAACTCCAATTTTTAATTTATTTTATTTAAATAAGGTTTTTCTCCAGAAATCCAAGAAGAGGATGTTACACAAGCCCAACTAAGACTATCTCGAACAACTTCCTTTTCCCCTTCAAATCCCTTCGCAAACAAATCCTAAGTGCTCTAACGGATTCCTTTTAAAAGGGATTCTCTCTGGAAATCTCTCTAGAAAGGGATTTTCTCTCCAATCCCTACACAAATCCCTTTGAGGGGGATGCTGTTGGAGATATTAGGAAATAAATAAAATGAATATGGAAAAAGAAACAGGAAAGGAAATGGAATGAAGGGAAATTGCTGGAGATAGTATAAAACCCCGCCGCACCCATCATCCCTCCATCCCACCCACCACATCTCCTCTCACCGCCGCACCCACAAACAGAGCGCTCGCCCCGGCCAGATCTCGCGCTCATTGGGGGTATCTTGTGACCCCAATGCTTGTATGCTACATCTGCCCCTTCTAGTTAACTCAGATGGTAGTTCAATCAAGGCAACATATCCTGTGCAATTAAGTTTTCGGTGCAATCATCGTGCAACTGAACTATCAAATATCGTGGAAAATTCTGAAAAAAATTGTAGATGTACTCTTGAACATACTCTACCTCTATATAAAATTGCAAGTTCAAATTCATTATATATTAAGAATTATAAAAAAGAGAAAAATTTGACAAATTTGAAGGGCTCAAAATTGATAGAATTTTGGTAGAATTTGTAACTCTCAAAATTGCTAGTTGGTTCAATTTCTACTGATTTTTGATCGGATTTTACGATAATCAAAAATAGAAAATTCAATGTTGTTAAACCTGCTTCTGTGCACAGTGCACCTGACAAAGCTGCAATACTTGTCCACCGCAGAGTGCAGTGGGTTGTCTACTCTGCTCCACTGTTGTCTAGTACTAATCCACGCTGGAGCAGACAACTGATGCACTTATGGACTTGCCTAATGATTTTTTTATTTAATATTTAGTTTAAATCTTTTTTCAAAAATAATCAATAAATTTTTTTTTTCCGAAAATAGGCTCCCATCGACTCGTATATGAGGCGATCACAAAAAATACAATTGTGAAAATGGACACATGAAAGAGTGGATTTATCAACATTTTTTGCATTCAGGTACCCCAATATTCGGACGACAGGGGTCTATTTTCGTAAGAAAAAATTTCATTGATTATTTTCAAAAAAAAGATTTAAAATAAATATTAAATAAAAAAATTCCCTAATGTGGTGCTAGGCTGCCAGCTACATGCATGGTCGGATGGTCCATCGTTGGATAGTCCTATGATTTTAAGGGATCGAGATAGTGTGACCGTTGGATCAGAAAGGAAAGGTCCAGATTTTCGGGAAAATACTGCTCACGAAGCACTGTGCCAACACATATACTGTAGCACACGCTACGCTAATATTGTTTCGAGTACTGTAGGACGATCTGGACCGTTAATTCCGGTGATCAAGCGGTGCTGGCGATTGGCGACTGCTGAAGTTGCAGCTGTACGTGTTGCCAGTTGCCACTGCACCGGATACATGCATGTCCGATTTTAAGGCACTTTGGATTCCTGAGATCGAACACCTCGTAAGTCGTAACATAACCAAGATCGGTACGACTCTGCAGAGAAAATTAAGCATCCGTGCCAAGCATCCATCCAGAAGCTAGCTAGCTCCCCATGGCAGCCATAGCCTTCGCTGCCATCGTCTTCTTCGCCGCGGCTCTCTCGTCGGTCGGCGGCGGCGATGCGGCGGTCGTCGAGCACACATTCGTTGTAAGCTGCTTCTCCTCCTAGTTTTCTCGCCAGTCATCGCATTGCTCGTTGAGTAGAAATACATACATGCATTAGTGCATTAGTGCTAGGACGTCAAATGGTTTTTTTTTTTTTTTTTGCTGTGATTTGCTCGAATAGGTGAGCCAGATACATATAAAGCACCTGTGCAAGGACACGCTGGTCACCGTGGTGAATGGGCAGTTCCCAGGTCCGGCGATAGAGGTCAGAGAAGGAGACACCGTGGTTGTTCATGTCCTCAACAAATCACCCTATGGAGTAACAATTCACTGGCAAGTACTGCCTAGCTAGTTGGTTAAATATCTATCTGTTCGCACAAGCTAGAAAGTTTCAGACAGCACACTGTTATTGTTCAGAACATATGATTTTTAACTAGCAGTTTTCGATTTTTACATCACTTTTTCTTCTTCTCCTGATGTATGCAGGCATGGACTGAAACAGCGTCTGAATTGCTGGGCAGATGGAGTGGGGATGATAACGCAGTGCCCCATCCAACCGAACAAGAACTTCACCTATCGATTCGACGTCACCGGCCAGGAGGGGACGCTGTGGTGGCACGCTCACGTCACCTGCCTCCGGGCAACTGTTCATGGCGTCTTGGTCATCCGGCCAAGATTTGGGGCCAGTTCATACCCGTTTCCTAAGCCTGACAGGGAGATCCCGATTGTTATAGGTTTGCTTGTGGATCCCAAAACTCTAACCGATCGATTAACAATGTTCATGCTTGATGAAACTGCCCTTGGACAAAATTAGAAAAGGACGATCGATCGTTCAAGGATGAATGCAAACTTGGACCTTGATGTCAACTGTTTTTTTTTTTTTTTTTATCGACTGCATTGCAAGTGAATTCAACAGCATTCTGATTCAGAGACATAATCATTGTGACCGTGGAATTCTGAAAGGTGTCCTTAGAGCAAGTGAACTCTTGATTAATGCAGGTGAGTGGTGGGAGATGGACCTTGCTCAGTTGGACAGGAACATGTTGAATGGTGACTTTGATGACAACCCAGCTGCAGCTACAATCAACGGGAAGCTTGGAGATCTACACAACTGTTCAGGTAATATATATTGTCAGTAACTCAGTATTACTGCTACTGCAACATAACATTTTTGGTACTAATGCAATGATGCGAAAGTCTTTTGTGTGTTCCCGTAATTTTCTTACTACTATTTACTCCAAAGCACTCAATTTTGCCACTACTACATATCTGACCTTCCATACCAGCGCATAAGTACCGATTGTATTTGAACCGGTACTGATAGTGACATCGGTACCGGTTCATTGGCTACAGGGTTGTAATGGGCTTTCAGTATCGGTTGGTAATACGAACCGGTATTAATACCCTCACATTATTAATACCGGGTTATGACACGGACCGGTACAAACAAATGCATTAAAAGTAGTAATGAAAGAGAAAGGTTAATATTGCAATAATAAAATTAAGAGATGATGATGTAAATACAAAATGTTATGTTATATTTACTGTTTTGCTACGCAAGTATTTAGAGAAGAAAGTTTCGGTTCACATATAACAAGTATTAGGTGATGGAGTGAGTATATTATCTCCTATAATATATAATATCAAAATATCACAAATAAAGTTCTACAATGGTATATTTTTTAAAAATCAAAATCACGTATGTATTAACAAGTCATTTAAATAAGAATGATGCGCTTGCGTGCGGGCCACCTTGATAGTTAGCTGTAAAAGTTCACTTCTGCAGGGGCCATGGACGACAACTACATTCTGAACGTGGAGCACGGCAAGACATATCTGTTGCGAATAGTGAACGCTGCACTCTTCTCGGAGTACTACTTCAAGATCGCCGGACACAAGTTCACGGTGGTCGCCGCCGACGCGAACTACGTCAAACCGTTCACCACGGACATTGTCACGGTGGCGCCAGGCGAGACGATGGACGCTCTGGTTGTTGCTGACGCGCCCCCAATTAGCAGGTATTACATGGTCGTCCTGGCCAACCAGCCGCCGGAGCCTGACCCCCAGATCCCGGTATTCATCTCGAGAGGCATCGTACAATACAATCCAAGCAAAGGAGAAGCTCTATCCGGTGCTCCAATGGTGCCTGAAATGCCTGACCAACACGACACAATCACATCGTTCTACTTCCATGGCAACCTGACCAGCCTGCCTCAGCCTCACCCACGGTTGCCGCCATTGCCATTGCACGTCGACAGGCACCTGTTCGTCGCCCTCGGCCTGGGATCCATCTGCAGATCAGGAGGCCAGTACAGATCATCAGCCTGCAATCGGAGTACCGTAGCCAACGAATCAATCTTCGTAGCCACCATGAACAACGTCTCCTTCCAGCTCCCTGCAACGACGTCATTGCTCGAAGCACACTACCGCGGCAAGATGCACAGCGTGGAGACGCTAGAAGAACTGCCCGACAGGCCACCGAGGACGTTCAACTTCACCGACCGGGCGTTGATCCCGCCGGGCCCCGAGGAGGAGCGGCTCGAGCCGACGTCGAAGGCCACGACGGCGATGAGGTTCCGGTACAACGCCTCGGTGGAGATCGTGTTCCAGAGCACGTCGCTGCGGCAGAGCGACTCCAACCCCATGCACCTCCATGGCCACGACTTCTTCGTGCTCGCGCAGGGGCTCGGCAACTATGACGCGGAGAGGGATGCCAAGAGGTACAACTTGGTGGATCCGCCGGTGAGGAACACCGTCCTTGTTCCGAGACTTGGCTGGGCCGCCATCCGATTTGTCACGGACAATCCAGGTACGTATGATCCTTTGATTCCTTTCCCTCCTAAAAAAATAGAGAAAAACTAACCTACCGTATACCGTAGGACCTCTGAAACTCATGAAACTTGTGAATTTTTACACTAAAACTCATAAAACTTAGCACTAAAAACTGATGAAACATGAAACTGATAAAACTAAACACTGAAACTCATGAAACCAGCACTGAAACTGATAAGTTTCATAAGTTTCACGGCTGTACCGTTGGAAGGTAAACCGTTCCCTAGTCTCCCTCAAAAAAATACTACATAGTTTAGATTTATACGGTGTATTTTCTTTTGGTATACAGACCAAGAAGATATTGATAATGACTAGAGTACTACTTCTAATTATTAATTATCTCTAAACTCTAGATTCAATATATGTATATAGAGAATATAAAGTAAAATTCAATATTCATTAGAGGTATAGAGAAAACGTCATATCATTTGTGCATTGGAATATAACACACTATATTCATACACAAGATCATTTAAAATATATATACTACTTATAAACTTCGACGGAGAGTATATATATGAACTTAATCGTAATTAATCATGTATGCATATGTGATGAACAGGAGTGTGGTACATGCACTGCCATTATGAGTTCCACGTGTCCATGGGCATGGCGGCAGCATTCGAGGTGGAGAACGGGCCAACGTTGGACACCACTCTTCCTCCGCCTCCGGCCGATTTCCCGAGATGTGATCAGCGCAACGATAGCGTGGCGTACGAATGATTAAGGTTTGCTTGGAATTCAATGTGTAAAACATTGGACGAATGTCTAGCCTTGAGTGCATGCATATCTATGGTTAAGCTTAGAGCTAACTTGTTACTATTGTAAATGTATGGTCCGAACACTATTTTGGGAATAAAATTGTTTGTCCCGGTATGAGGACGTGTGGATTGTGAACAAAAGACAGCATTCACGACCAGATATGGAGTATTCGATTTTTCAGTGGCCCCCTTTGGACTCGCAAATGCCCCCGCTTACTTCATGAGACTGATGAATCAAGTATGCGTGGACCTTTTGGATAGGTTCGTCATTGTGTTCATAGACGACATTCAAATCTACTCGAGAAACAAAGATCATTAGGAGCATCTACATCTGATTTTGAGAGAACTTAGGGAACATCAACTCTATGCCAAATTCTCTAAATGTGATTTTGGTTACATGAGACCTCTTTTCTTGGACATGTAGTTGCAAAAAGATGGAGAGAAAGTGGACCCTGACAAAGTAAAGGACGTCATGAATCGGGAGCAACCCACCTCGGTGACGGAAGTCCGGAGTTACCTGGGGTTAATTGGATACTACCGACAATTCATCGAAGGATTCTCCAAGATCTCAAGACCGACGACTCAGCTCCTTAAGCAAGACAGCACCTATAAATGGACAGAGAGATGCGAGGAAAGTTTTCAAGGAATAAAGGCAAGACTAACATCAGCACCAGTTCTTGTACCCCCAGACCCGGACAAGGATTTTCAAATTTACTGAGATACCTCAGGGAAAAGATTAAATTGTGTGTTGATGCAAGATGGAAGGGTAGTCGCATATGCACCCCGACAACTAAGACCTCATGAGGATAATTAACCAACTCACGACTTGGAATTAGCATCGGTGGTTCATGCATTAAAAGTTTAGAGGCACTATCTATTTCGAAATCATTGTGAGGTATTCTCTGACCATATGAGTTTAAAGTATGTGCTCGCTCAGCAGAATCTAAACATGCGACAATGGAAATGATTGGAATAAGGAATATAACCTCGAAATTTAGTGTCATCATGGGAAAAGCTAACGTGGTAGCTGATGCCTTGATGCAGAAAAGGCATGCTGTCACTTAGCTCAAGAAAAAGGGTGTCTCCCAAAGCCAGGGTCAGAATTTCGACAGTTAAAACCCCAGATAGGGTTAGAAGGGTCGAAAAATTTCCTTCAAATTTCGTTTGATCAATTGGGACAGATTAAGCTAGCTCAGCAGAAACACAAGGAAGTCCAGAGATACAGAAAGGAAATGCGAGAAGTTAACCCATCAGAATTCATGGAAGATAAGCAAGGCATATTGCAATTCCGTAATCATATATGTGGACAATAAGGATATGAGAGGATCAAAAGCCCACTCAACTCAATTACCGATGCACCCGAGAAGTACGACAATATGCTAGGAATTGCAAGGAGTGTGGGTGGAAAGGAATAAAGAAATAAGTGGCCGAACATATTGTGTGTTGTGACATGTATCGGAAGGTTAGAATAAACCATTAAGAGACTATCCGATAACCGCAACCACTCCCAGTACCAGGTTGGAAATAGGAAGAAATTAGAAGGGATTTCATCACTGGACTACTTAAAACACAACAAAGAGATTGATGCCAGATAGGTAATGGTTGACAGACTGACAAGAGCTTGCTCATTTTTGTACTCATCAAGAAGACCTTCGGATAAGATAAGCTTACAAAAATAAATCCAATTATCAAACTGCATGGAGTCCCTGGAAGATTGAGTCAGATCAGTTGGCCAGATCACTTCAATGTTCAGGGAAAGTCTACATGAGGCTATGGGAACAGCCTGAATTTAACACAGTATACCATCCTCAGACAGACGAACAGACTGAAAAGGTCAACCAAACTTTTGGAATATGATAATAGCCTGCCTATGGAGTCTCTTGGACCACTTGTCTTCTGTTCACAAAGTCTTCACACAAACAATAGTTACGAGGCCAGTCTGGATGTGACACCATTCGAAGCTCCTTATGGCAAAAGGTGTAGAACGCCTTTGAATTGGGCAGAATTTAGAAAGAACCAAGTATTCGGACCCCACCTTGTTCACAACGCCGAAGCGCCCGTGAAGGTTACTAGGGAATTTGAGGACTGCACCAGTACGACAGAAAAGCTATGACGACATCCGGAGGAAAGGCATTGGGTATAGGATCAAAACTTTTGTTTACTTGAGAGTGACACCATTTAAGAGGTCAGCTCCCAGATATGTTAGACCGTACCAGGTTACTGACAGGATCGGAAAAGCGGCATATATGTTACAACTGAGTTCAGAATTGTCCGGGATTCACAATGTGTTTCATATGTCTCAGTTGAAGCAATGTCTCCATCAGCCGTCAGATCAAGTGCCACTGAAGGATATAGACCTGCAAAATGAATTGACATACCAGGAGGAACCTGTCAAAATTGTTGAGACGATGGAAAGGGAACTCAAGAGTAAGAATGTCAGAGTTTACCGAGTGTTGTGGAAGAATCACACATTCGAGGAAACAACATGAAAAAAGGAATCAGAATTGCAGCAGCACTTTCCCAACCGCCCCCAGGAGGAGTAAATCTCGGGGACGAGATTTATTTTAAGTGGGGTAGGTTGAAACAACCTCAAATTTCAAAAAGAAATTGAAAAACCTAATTCAAATTTGATTTGAGTTAATCCGAGTTTAATTGGATCTTCGATTTGGATTTGGGAGTTAGGGTTAGGATTTGGAAGACTCACCTGTCATTCATCCCCTCTAGGACCTTCGGTCCTTCGGCCGTTCCTACACTCGGACCGGTCCACCGCGTCGTCTCCATCACCGGTCACCGCGCGCGTCGCGCCCACATCATCCCCGAGCTGCTCCCGTCCCGTCGCCTGGCTTCGTCTTCCTCGCGTCACCCTCGCTGGCCGCGCCCGCGTCAGCGCCTGCTCCCTCTCTCGTTGGTCGTCGCCTTGGATGCCGCGCTCACCGGCCCCCGTCGCCTCGCCCGTCCCCTCTGTCGCGGTCGTCACCCACGCCGCTCGCTCACATGCTCCCCCTCCGTGCCCATGCCGCCTTCGTGTATAAAGCCCCCGGGGTCACCTTCGTTCAGGCCCTCTCCTCTCCCTCGTTGGTGAGCTCCCCGCCACCCCTTCTCGTCTTCTCCACCCGCGGCCGAGGCCACTCCGCCGCCACCCCTCATCTCCCTCCCCCTCTGGCCAGAGCCGCCCCAAGCCACCCTAACCCTAGCCGAGCCCGACCCCTTCACCTTCCTCCACCACCGCCCCCTCCTCATCGCCTCCCTCTCCGGCTGGTTGGCCTCGCGCCGCCACCACTCACCTCGTCGCCTCGACTCCCATCTCCACCCGGGCCTGTGCAGCAGCCCTGAATCGTATCAGAATTTTATTGAGACGGCACGAGCGTGTATGATCTAAAAAATGAAGAAGATGAATCTCATAGAGAGAACAAAAAAAATGACATTGAAATAACAACGTCGAGAGAGAAAAGATTTGGTGAAACTGACCATAAATTATTTAAACATAATCTGAAAAGAATACAATGATTGTTGCTCTCTCATAACATCTCGAACTTTTATGACCTTTAGATTATTGTTTTATACAATAATCTAATGCTAAAGAATAATCTAGTCTCTAACCCTCTCGTGAACTCCTTACTTTGGATGAGTCATTTGTGTCTTATTGGTTGACTGGGTTCTCCATAACCACCCCTTTAGTTTATGGTCTGTCTAGTTCTCCTCTAAAATAAATATAAATCCTACTACTATTAGGATCATGAATCATAATTATATTATGATTATCCAGTACATCCTTTCAAATTCTAAAATACTATATATTAATCATCATATTTAACATTAAATACTCCCTCCGGTTTGGTAGTATATGCCGTTTTGGACATCGACACAGTCTTCAAAAAACAACTTTGACCGCTAATTTTTATTATAATATATTTATAAAACCTAATAAAATTATAATATTATGAAAGTACTTCTCGAGACAAGTCTACACATATAATTTTCATGTATCCAATTTAAATATTTAAAAATATATCGATAGTCAAAGTTTCGAAAGTTTGACCATCACTATATCCTAAACTACAGATATTACCAAACCGGAGGAAGTATATGCTAAATATGATGCTATCATTTAGTTACCCGTAGGATCGATCCTCCTTCCTGTCGAACAGTTCACGGTGGCTTCTAGAAAAGCACGCGGTATTTGAATGCCAATGGGCGGAGGCTGACCGCTCTTGCTTAGAAAATGTGCCCATCCCTGTTCATGTCACTCGTCCATGTGTATGAATACTTTAACGTTTCTTTGTCCACCATGATATGCCGTCAGAGACATGTTACTAGCACCTGGAAAGTCAAGATCGCATTCCAAGCAAAGATCAGACATGGTCCTCTCATCTTTTATGATGTATAGAGATGTGGATTATTTTCCGCCGGTGGCGGCAAATTTTCCGAAATGTGGCCGCAATAATCTTGCGGAAAAAACGACTAAAACAAGAATTAAACATGTTGAGATATAGACGAATTTTTGGTCCTAGTGTCGATGCCTAAGATCGAAAGTCTCTAGATCGAGTTTACGATTTAAGATGATTATCTTGGTGTAGGATCAAAAATTGTAAGTAGAAAAAGAGGATTACTTCCTATTAGTCATGTAACTTGTCAGAATACAAACTTATGAATGAGCTATAGAATACTATTACACAGTATTTTTATAGTGTTTTTCTTTGTATCTCTCCCTAATGGCGCAAAAGGCCCGCCTATTTATACCGAATGAAATGATAGTAGTTATCATCTTTAGAGAGATATCTTCTTGTCAAAAGGTGTATTTTCGTCAGCGGGTGCCTGTTAGTTAAGACGAGTCTTTTGGTCGGGTCAACCGAATCACCAGGCAGCTCTGACCAGCACAAGTATACCTGGTCAAGGAAACCGCACTACTGCTTATCTTCGACCAGTGAAGCATTCGACAGCATACTGATCGAGGATATAATCACATGACCGAATATGATTATGATTGAAGTCGTAACCAGTTAATAGGCCTTAGATTTTATCCTTTATTGTGTGCTTCTTTTCCCTTATAGGGATATGTGCCCAAAATAGAGTAGGATTCATTTAAGCATTTTCACCTGGGGGTTGTTTGGTTGCCTTATCTCGCGAGCCTGGCCCATTCGACTCAGCCAGGCTGATGGGATACGGGATGCACAGATGCAGAGACGGTGTTTGGTTGAGTGTTTAGTAGGCATATATTTTGAAATTTATATAGCAAGTGTGGTCTAGCTTTGTTTGAAAAAATGTCAGGAACCTATTTTTGAAATCGGTTCGGTAATCAGAGATGCTAATAAAAAGATATAAACAAAAAAGAAAAAAGAAAAGAAAACTTACATGCCCACGTGGCACTGCATGCATGGTTTGCTATTGTGGCTGACAGTGGCCCCTTGCATAGAACACGAGGCTGCATTCAGATATACACCTATTTTCTATGTTTGTATTTGTAATTATATTGATGCATCGTTATTGGTTATCCTAAAAACAAAAGGATTCGTAAATAAAAGCGTTAGTGCCACAACTAGTCTATAAATTACTAAAGCTTTCATAAAAGCTAGACTAAGCAATACTTTCAGTGCCTTGACCAACTTCAGGCCCAGTGGAAGCAAGCCCTACGGTCAATCCAGCAGCAATAACGGAAGCAGCAGCAATTAGTGGATTCATGGTGAGTTCCTCGTGTAAAAAAAAAAAATGGTTAAGGATACAATCAACCAAAAAAAATTCTTACTTCTAAGCTCTATTGGGGAGGAGTAACTAAAAAGTACAAATTGAAATAATAATATGAATTATCCGAACTACTTCAAAATCCCATTTTTAGTTTCTAATCATTAGAGGTTTATGTAAATCCATATTATTCTTATTATTCTATTTCTCTTTCTCTCCAACCAACAACTCTTTCAGCCCACATCGAGATACAGTACTGTGCAGTTTTCATTTTTATCGTGTCTTTGTGCCACGTACACCTTACCGTTAATTCCTTTCTCTGAGTTATACTAGTAGTACTACTGTAATGGACCGCGTACCTGCCGATGTGATTTTGGCGGTCTGCTGTTCAACGGACAGGTGGGCCCACGAGAGGGAAGTCAAGGCCGAGCCTGCTTGTGGTAATGGGGACAAAAAAAAAAACTCAGGGCCGGCCGGCTGTTTTGTTACGTCGATTGTGCCGTAAGATCCTGTTCAATGAACAGGTGGGCCCACACAAGGGAAGGCAAGGCCGAGCCTGCTTGTGGTAATGGACAAAAAAAAAAAAAAAAAACTCAGGGCCGGCTGGGCTGTTTTGTTACGTCGATTGTGCCGTAAGATATTAAGATCCGGTTTCGTGCACTACTCCCTCGGTTTCATAAGGATTGTAGTTCTAGTATTCAATTTTTTTTATCAATAGTTATATTTCTCATATTTTAATGCAATTTTAGAGACAATATGATCATTGTACCCTTCATCAATGCAATCATCTATTTAGCTAATCTGTTCAGCTACTCTTCATTAATCACAAATAGGATGAATTAAATGAGGGTAGACAAGTCACTTTGCACGTCTCCTTATTTTGTGTGAATCTAGCTAGAACTGTAACCATTGTGAAATAGAGGGAGTACAACAGAAAAATCACTGACGGTTTGAAATCATCATTAAAACCGCTGTGACGATGTATCAGTGATATTATTAAATATTGCAGACAGTTTTCAAATCATATGTGATATACGAACATCACCCATGGTTTTTAATTAGAACCATCTATAATATAATGATGCCACAAACAATTTCAAACTGAAACAGTCTATAATATCAAGATAACCATCTATGAAATCATAATGTTACCGGTGGTTTCTAATTAGAATCGTCTCCGATAAATTTTCCTACAGATTACCCTTTTTTGGTATATTGGCTAGCATCAAAAAATGAGGTTAGGCATTTGTTTTGTATAATCAGGAGAATGAGGTTGTCGCCAACCGCGATTAATATTTTCACATGGTCCAAGCCTATCAAAAGCACTTTTTCTTCATGGATTGCTCCTCTGTTGGTGGTCAGTGCTCTGTTGACGCCGACGAGATGAGGATTGATCCATGTAGGAATCCGTCAAGGATCTCGTGGAAGGAGATTCACTTTGTACTTCTGCAGCAACTTCTTGCAGGTTAGCAGCTAGAGATCTTATGAGTCGTACATTGTCTCCATCCATTGTTTGGTTTAAAATTACACTTGTTATAATGTGAATTTTATTCACAAGAGTTTTCCTTGTGAACTATTAGGAACCAAGTTTAAGGGCCTATTTGTTTTTGCTTTGGATTATCTAAAAGCTGATTCTGGATTGTGATTATTGAGAAGTTGATTCTCCAAAAGCTGGAATCCAAAAGCACATCTAAAGTGGGTTGTGGATTCTAGTGTATTTGGATGGGCTGGATTGTGAGAACCGGATTCTAGAAGCAGACCATTTGTTTTTGATTCAGCTTTTGGGGGTTAGAATCCAGAATCAAAAGCAAAAACAAACAGGCCCTAAATTACTCATTGCCAACCTTGGAACCTATGGTGTGGTCGGAAGGGTAGGTCAGAGACGACTTCCCAGGGATTCTGGCCTTCACGAGGTTCCCGACTGACCGTTGTGGTAAAAGTGTTTCACCTCTTTCACAGCCTTTTGTTTGGCAACTGCGAGGCTCTCACGTTGCTCTTGGGTGACCTTTTCCTAAGCTTCACGCTATTCGTGTTCCACTCGTTGTGCCTCTATCTCTTTCGTAACTGCGCAGACATGGAATCCAAACTGACCGAAGGGGTCAGCACTCCCTCATCGGATGATGATGATGGGGTATAATTGAGTTCAAGACTGTGGAGAAAGTCTTTCGAAGATGAACTCTCATGGATGTCATTGTTGTTCTGGTGAACTCAAACATCATCGACTTTCATTGGGCATGTGCTCTAATCCTCTACCTATAGGATAGGGGCAGGTATGGAGTCGCTCTATTTTCCTAGTTTTGTCCTAAGAAGTGGCTCTCCCGGTGCAGCTTCATCCTATTTGGATGAATTTGACGATCCTGATAATTCCGCCTCTGTAACGTACTCGTAGTAGAAGTTACACTTACCTTCTTCCTCCTCGATGTAGTCATCGGAAGTGAGATACGTGTGGTCGGCGAGATCGAATGAATTTTCTTCATCCATGGCTTGCAACGACTACACATTGCCTTTCTCAAACGTGAATTCTGATGGAGGCTTTGCTTCTAGCACCAACTGTCATTTTTTATGCCTAACCGACACAGATAATATTATTATCTATGTCAATCCTTTGAAGAACCGACAGTGATATATATTCATCATTCGACAATCATTTTTGAAGAGAGACTGTTCATCATCCGAAAAAACAATCATTACACAATTTGACATATATATTCTCAGACAATATATATAGACCATTACAGCTAATAATAATATATAACATATTAAAAGACTGCATTACAGCTAATATTACATTTACCACTCACGGCTCTCGCCCGAGGGTAAAGAATCACTCAATTCACCAGAGTCGCTGTCGCTGGAGTCGTCGTCGTTGGAGGCGACGCCGCGTGGTTCATCCTCTGATGATGAACCAGACGAGGCGCTGGTCCCCCAAGGGGTGGTGACCCACTGATCCTCCTCCTCCTCCTCCTCCTCGTCCTTGTCCTCGTTCTCTCTGGGGCGCTTCCTGCTGGCGTTGGAGGCTCCCGGCCAGGAGAGACGTCGGGAGACAGCTGGGGTGGCGCCCCACCGGAGTGAGTCGCCGAGAGCTGAGGCGGCGCTGCCGGCGGCGGTGAGGATGGTGGAGGATAGTAAGGTGACTCCACGGTGGAGTCAGACCTTGCCGGAGAAGGAGGCGCTGCCATTGCTGCGGTCGAAGAGACAGAGAAGACAGGAGCTATTTGGAAGACTACAGATGACCAGGAGGCACTGCCATTGCTGCTGCGTACTTTTATATATTGATCGGGGAACGCCATGGTGTGATCAATGCCACGTTTGAACGGTTAAATTGGCGGGGAAGACGAAGGGGTGGATGAATATCCGTGTCGGTTCTTATATAGAACCGACTGTGATGACTAATCTTATTACAGTCGGTTCATTTTAAGAACCGACTGTGATATGTTATCTGTGTCGATTCTGTAAAGAAACCGACAGTGATGAGGATCCAAATTATCACAGTAGGTTTTATATATAAGCGACGGTGATAACTATTTAATCACAAACGATTCTTGTATAGAACCGATTGTGATGAAGTTCGCTTGGTTTCATTATATATGTGCCGTCGGGACTCGGGATGAACTTATTAACTCTCATCGAGTTGGTGTTCTGGAGCCTAATAAAATCCGTCGTTGCCTCAAAAACGAATACTCTGGTTTAAACTTATATTTGGACGAGAAAATATGAAAGTCTTGAGGATGCGTGTGAAGAGGGTAATTTGATGCATTGAGGAGATTTCTCTATTTTCCTGCCTAGCTTATTGGTGGCTTTCTTCAAAAAGTGGGCGCCATTCTTTCAAATCCATCGTATTTTGTATTAATGTACATTATTCGATTTTGATTTGGTGATTGTGTTATCTGTCATTAGCAGAGTTTATGGTTGAGAAATTAAATCGTGGAGGAGATCAGTAGGTTGAAGGTTAAAGTTAATTGAAACCCTAGCTAGCTTGATTAGGAGCTAGATTTCCCCTCATTTGTGGTTTTCCTCAAAAGGTGATCAGCATTAATTCCTACAAATCCCTTCAATATTGCAGTAGGAATTAAATTAAATTCTTTATTTGGTGAATGTGTACACTTCATGTCATAATTGTTTTAAGATAATTAATATGATCAATGGTATAGTAGTTAATTAGGTTGCGTAACCTATGCGTTTCCCGTTCGAGGGTGCTTGTTTATAAGTATGCTAAAATGGCATATTTATAAATAAGCAATCTCGAATTGTCCACGTTTTTTGGACAGTTCGAGGATATGTGGCTCGGGCAAGTTTTTAAGCTGTTGTACAAACTCTAGAGAAAGTTTCGGCAGCATCTCCCTGGTGTTCTCCGAATACACACCCTCTTGACCTGTTGTCGAGTCGTGTATTTGGAGAACAGCGGGGAGATGCTGCCGAAATTTTCTCTAGAATTGTACAACAGTTTAGGAACTTGCCCGAACCACATATCCTCGAATGGGATTAGGACCTAACCTAATTAGAGATCAGGAGTCATCGTTGGTACATACGTACTTAGTTGGTCTACAGATAGACATTTGAATTGCTTTCTCTTATGTGAAATATAATCATGTCAGAAATTTGAATTGCTTTCTCTCATGAAGTTTAGGTTTGACATATACGTACTTAGTTCGAAATGTCGCAAAGAGAGAGCACCGGCTCAACGCCAGAGAGAGAAGAAGGTCCTGCTACCCCATCGAGGAAGGTCAGGAAGGGTAGATGACCGAATAAAGGAGCCACAGGGAGAACGCCGCAAGTGCTCCACTTCAATGCCACGGGGGTATGCACGGGTCCTAGCAAGTTTAAGGGGCGCTACTCCTCTTTTCTCGTCCAATTGGTAAGGGAGAGAGTGCCGATCATAGTTAAGGACTGGAGGAAGGAAGTAAGCGACGAGCAGAAGAACCGACTGTGGGACGAAGTTAAGGGAAAATGGATTATACCAGAGGAAGATGAAATCAATGCGAGACGGTACGCCTTTAAGAGAATGGGTGTGGCTTTGAGGCATTTCAGGGTTACCATGCATGCCGAGTTCGTGTTGAAAAACCGTACTCCCTTCCAAAGGTATCCATTTGTTACTCCCGAGGTTTGGGAGGAGTTCGCAAGGATGAGGAATACGCCCGAGGCGGAGGAGCTAAGAGAGAAGAATATCGCTATACAGAGGCGTAACACACATGCGCACCACCTCGGTTCCGGTGGGTATGTAGGGAAAAAGACAGAGTGGGCGCGACTAACCGAGGAGTGTGCAACCTCTGGGACAACGATGCCTTACTCCCACATATGCGAGGAGCGGGCACGCGACTGGGTATTAGCGAGGACGAAAAAAACTTCTGACGGTCAGATTGTCGTTCCAAACCCCGCAACCGCACAGATCGTCACGACCATCGTAAGATATCTAACATAGTACATTGCATCTGACCCTTCCCATTGTATTTTAGCAATAATTTATATTTGCGACCTGCAGGAGGAGGTAAGCCAACAGAAAGAGCAAGGAGCCTTTCAAAGCCAAGGGTCAAGGGACATCCTGTGTTCGGCAATCGGGAAGCCCGATCATAAGGGTCGGGTGCTTGCCGCAGGTGCGGGGCATACGAAGAGGTCCTTCTTTGTAGAGGAGAGCGCTTCCAGTGCCAGGGCAAGATCATGGGAAGCACGTGAGGCACGGATTAGGGCGCAGATGAAGGAGGAGTTGAAGGAGTTAAAGGAGGAGTTAAAGGCTGAGATGATGGCGATGTTCTCCCAGAATCAGAGTCCTGAACCATCGCCTATGCTACGCCCTAGCAGCTGCGCTTCCAATAAGGAACTGTGCATTCCACACCTCAAGGTAATAACTGTTTCGGACCAAAAGGTACATGAGTAAGCTTAACAAAGATTATGATGAAGATGCTGATCACTTCTTGCAGGGTCCTGCCAAGTGCCAGCTAGTCCTGATCGACGACGGAATACACATTAAGGCTGCGCGCGGGGTTGCATTTCCAAGCAAGGAGGATGACACGGTGCATGGTATACCTTTGGGGAAGGGCTACATGAGGGTGCAGGTGGACTATGTCCACGATGTTTACCTGTCTCATGCCCTGGGGTTCCCCCCGAACGAAGATATCAGCACTCTCGGGCAAGCACGGATGTCGTTCATCAAGTGGCCCGCGACGGGTGTCATAGTGCAAGCACCTCCTCCTACTCATCGCCGCTACATCACTCGCTTCATCGCTCTCGCTACTGCTCCTGCTCCTGCTTCTACTACTACTGCTCCTACTGCTGCTGCACCTGCTCCTGCTGCTCTTTCTTGCACTTTGCTCTATCGCTCCTCTTACTCTGCCGCTTCCTGGCTCCTACTACTGCTATACCTACACCTGCTCCTGCTACTACTGCTACACCTGCTCTTGCTGCACATGCTCCTGCCCCTTCTACATAACCTGCACCTAGGCCTGCAGCTGCACCTCATGCACCTACGTCTGCAGCTACAAATGCTGGTGCACAGGTGGTGTGCAAAAGGACTTCGACCACGCTGACGAAAGATAGAAAGCAGAGTTCAGAGAGTCCCTCTGTGAAGAAGGCAAAGTTGTCAGAGGACACAGAGCACCCTGATGATCTCAAGCGGTACATACATGGAAAGCCCTTTCTCTCAAGCCATGAATTGAATACTTTAGGCTTGTTCACTCGCCACCTACATGGATGGTACATCGATAAGTCACATCAGGCCGAGCCTCGCCACGATTTCATAGTGAAGTATCGAGGGGGACAATTCCACCGCAAAGAGGATGGGACCTTCCCAGTCGGTTTTGAGGATCTGTACTTTATGTACAGCTTGAAAACCGTCGATATTTCTACCATACGATCATGGACGCTGTGAGTATCGCACCATACTCATTCATATGACTCTTTACTAATTTTGTATTATATTTTTTAACAATTGACATGAATTGCAGGATCATGAGGCAGCGAGCCGTGACGGGTCGACACCCTGTCGGGTTTGTCGACCCCGAGATGGTGTCTGCGACCATGGCTAGGTATCAATCGGAGTTCCTTGAAGGATACATCAAGCAGTCATTGCATGACGAGGCGAAAAAGGACTTCATTCCCTCCCCGTACCACCAGGAGTATGTACTACTATACAATTCAATTACATGTACACACTTCAACCGTATATGAACTTATTCTCTTGCACTGTGTACCGTTTAATAAGCAACCATTGGGTTCTACTTGTGGTTGTTCCGAGTCAAAACAAGGTCTACACGTTGAACTCACTCGAAAATAGACCGATGGACTATGCGATCGAGCCTGTTTTGCAGAAGTAGGTACATTCCTCTAACTGGACACTTTACATATTTAACTACGTTAGATATTTTTTACCTCAATGACATCTCTCCAATGTATAGGGCTTTCTTGTCTTACGTTGCTGAACGTGGCCGACACAATGATAAACAAGGCACCAAACTGGAGTGGAAGCGCTTCAAGGTACAAGTGTCTATCATAGGATTTTTTTTCTGACACTTATTTTTAATTCAAGGTACAAGTTTCTTTGTTCACAGTGTCATCAACAAGGGTGCGATGATCTGTGTGGCTTTTACGTGATGCAGCACATGCTCATTTTGGTTGGTCGCGCAGATCGTTTCCCTAAGGTATAGAGCTGATTATTTGCACTACTGTCAATGTGATATTTGTTTACAAGCATAATACTATCAGCCTTTTACAATCAAAATTTAAGACTTAAATATATTAGTGCACTACTATCTATTTTGCAGGACCTTGATATCCTCCGGAAGAGCCTTACCAACACTGATCTCAAGAAATTATGAGACCATTTATGCCAGTGGTACTGGACAGAAGTTATAACGGAGGATGGTAGATATAGAGACCAGTCAAGCAAATACTAGTCCATAAAGTGTAAACAAAATTTATGTGAATGTGATCTGTTACAGATTGAAAACAATATTAATGTGAATGTAATGTGTGTAGATTGTGATGTATATGTTCTGTGATATTGTGGATTGTGATGAATGTGTCATATTGTGAATGCGAGGCTATTTTCGGACGATGGACAGTAACATCATCACAATCGGTTCTTGCTGGAACCGATTGGGATAGTTACAGTATCACAATCGGTTCTTGCTGGAACCGATTGGGATATGTACAGTATCACAATCGGTTCTTTCTGGAACCGATTGGGATAGGTTTAGTATCACAATCGGTTCGAATAAAGAACTGATTGTGGTAATGTACTTATCCCAATCGGTTCCAATTAAAAACCGATTGTGATACTGTAATCAATTGAATCGGTTCTAAAAAGAACCGATTGTGATATTATACTTATCTCAATCGGTTCTAAGAGAGAACCGGTTGTGATAATATTATTATCACAGTTAGTTCCGAAAAAGAACCGACAGTGATAAGATATTATTAGTGTCGATTAAAAACCGACTGTGATATATCTACCTTATCACTGTCGTTGGACTTTCTATCGCCACCAAAACCGACTGTGATGACCAAAAAGAACCGATTGTGATGTACGAATCTGTAATAGTGTTAACTGACTGAGTAGATCTATACAGTACTGCAGTGAGGTTGGCAGCTGGTCTGATGCGACTGTTTTGTTTGATCAGCTTTTAGATGCTGTTTAGTCAAGCCTCAGATAGCGAAAGATCCATGGAACGTGTGTTAATTTGATAGTACGCGGCGGCTGCAGCTAGCTGAAACCAGGAATTCTCATCTGATATGATTCTAGTACCGGACCAGATCGATATTAGTTTTCGAGTCAATAAGGAACCGGCTAGCTAACCAGCTAGCTAGGGGCATGTGGTTATTCGCATTTGAATGAATCAATCAATTAGCTGATGATACACTTTGATATCATTTTTATATGCAGTATTCTTTGGATCGGATTAAAGTTTTGTAAGATACGATACAAGCGTGTAAGATCTTAAGAACAAATAAGATATATCTCGTAGAGAAAACCAAAATAACGACGCTGAAGCAACCACGACGAAAGAGAAAATATTTGGCGAAACAGACCGCAAATTTTTTAAGTACAACCTCTAAATATTACAAGAGATTGTTGCTCTCTCACAACCACTTGTTACATTGTGATACCGCTTCTTATGTGCAGTAGCCATCGGATCAAAGTTTTGTAAGATACGGCACAAGTGTGCACGATCTCAAGAACTAAGAAGATAAATCTCATAGAGAGAACTAAAATAACGATGTTGAAGCAACTACGATGAGAGAGAAAATATTTGACAAAGCGGATTATAGTACAACCTCAAGAGAGTACAAGAGATTGTTGCTCTCTCACAACTTCTCTAACCTTTTATAACATTTAGATTCTTGCCCTATACAATAATATAGTGCTAAAGAGTAACCTAGCTAGTCTCTAATCCTCTCATGCACCTCTTACTTTGAACAAGTTGGCTTGGGACTTCTTGGTTGTTTGGGTTCTCCATGACCACTCCTTATATTTATATAGCCTCCCTAATTCTCATTTAAATCAAATAGGAATCCTAATCTTAATAGATTCATCTAACGAAATCATCATATTTAACACCTGAAGGTAGAGCTGCAGGGAAAATTATCAGGAGAAGTGTATTAGTGTCTTTTCCTTTGAGTTTACACCACAAATTATGCACACCCGCTTACAACTTTCTCTGGATATCTTTCTGTTCATAAGACATCATAATATATGTTTTTTCTTCTTCTGAGAACTAAGCTTTGGCTCGGTGGCCAGAGCATTGTGGTGGCACGCAGGCCACACGGGTTTGAGCCTTGCTCACCCGGGTGCTCACGGCGCTGTGCTTTTTCGCGTGTGGTGTGAGTGCGTGCGTGTGTAGGATGTGTGTGCTCGTATTTGTAGCTCAGCGGTTGTTCTCTCATTCTATAGTGAATGTTAGAGCTCTGGCCAATTTCTTTTAAAAAAATATGCTTTTTCTTCAAATGTATAGTTTTGATGTACTAAATGTACATCTCAAAATGAGCGGCATTACCCTATCCAAATATCTTAACAAAAGAAAAATGTGAAATATGCAGAAATCAAAGCTATTTTCAGGACTTGGTATTTTGTCGATTCGTGGCTGTGGTAAAGTAGGTCAAAAGTTAGATGCTGAATGGACTATCTATCATCTTGTCGCGGTGCTTCGCTCTATGGTGAAACAAGAAGTTAATTCAGAGTAACTAAGTCATGTCCTGGGACATCCATGTGGTTAAGTATGACAAATTCATTAGCTGTAATTTGACTTTAAGTAGAAACTTCAACATCGGGATAAATTTAGCATGTTTGCGTGTTGTTCCAAATGGTTGTTATATAGTCTGCCTCTTTCTTCCTCTTATTTTCTTGAGCGGTCGACAGAGGAAAATTTGTGTGTAAGCTTGTAAAGATATTTTACTTGTCCCAATTGGTTTGGTTCAGGGCCGTCATCTGACTGCAACCTACCAGTTGTTACCACTTCAATTCGGGGCAGGAATATTATTGCATGGACTGTTTAAATGCATTTTTACTGTTTGATCATGCTCATGTGAGGACTTAATTAATTTCTGCTAGTTTTAACGCTTGGTGTAGACACATGATATATTTACTGTTAGATCATTATTTCTTTCTCTCTCTTTTTTCTCTGTCTGCTGCTGGTGCTAATTCGATGCCGCAGCAAGACGACGTAGGCAACGCGCAGCAAGAAGTGATTACGTAGATAACGATGACTTTGACTGAATCCGGCCTGTAGTATCGGATTTATCCGTAGTTTTGACATATTACCTTGTTTTGTGCCGCCGCTACGTTGAGGCTAGCAGTCAATATCTAATCGTATCACGTAGTTGATCGGCGAAACCTGGGAGGTTTTGCTTTTATCCTTGGAATTATCTTTAGTGATGTGATAGCTATATGACTCTATTGAGGTGAGAGTTAGCTTATCCATTTGTATTGTTTCTGCTCGAGCCATCTCACGGCAATATGATACTATTACAGGGTGGTCCTAACTTATTAAGTTGCTTAGGTTTAACTTGCACATTAAAAGACCGAAACAATATGGGTATTCTGGGAATGTTTGCTCGAATAGGTGTCGTCACCGAGGTGTTATAAATAACACTTACCGATACTACGGTACACGCCTTGCTATGGGGGAAATTGATCACAACAGGACGTATAAATGTCGTTGGTACTGAGTGTACAAATATTTTTTTCACCTCTATAGTAACGATCAAACATCATCGGACTGATGCGAAGTTAGGTATAGATGATGTAACGGTTTTTGTCATGATCTCTCTACCACACACCAAAAGGAAGCGTGAAAAGCGCGGCAACAAGATTTGGTTATATCTTGTGAGTAAAGCTATACGCCTCTGCAGAGTGTATGATCTTTTTGAAAAGTTGTGCTCACGGTCAGGAGAGACTTGGTGCTTTGACACTTGTTAGATTTTATGTTTTAATAAAAAGGTTTGAATTGAAAAATGATGGATAGCCATGTTTCAAATGTTATGCCAATTATGGCATGGAATGGATCGTCGATCACAACTCATCAACTGTTCTTTACAAATTCTGTTTGCAATTCACTACTTGTTATTGATAACTAAATCCTACTTTATGCAAAAGAACATAGTAGGATAGCCATTCTCTTGGTATAGCCAAGTATTTATTTATAAGTGTGATACACTACAAGTCTTGTTGAGTTCAAATGTACTCACCCTTACTTGTTGATATTCTGTAGGAGAAGAAACCACGGTCCATAATGACTCCTACTTTGCCGCAGGTTACGGAGATTACAATTGACAAGTTTTTTCTAAGGGCTTAATCCTTGTCGGTTGCCTATAGATATTTTGGGTTGAGGCATGCCATTGGACTTTGACTTTTATGCTACCACTTTCCGCTGCATTTTATTCGGCCAAAGGCCCATTTTGTTGAAGAACAATATTCCCTTGTATAAATACGATCTATACCAATGTTGTGTTGTATGAATGTAATGACTAAATATGTTGTGAATGTACGTATTAGCCACTGATCATAATATTAGTAGATATGCACATGAGTTCTTATGTATTTCACACCAGAAGTGGGGGGTTCTCGATAATGTATTACCACTCTGAACTCAAAACAATCTTGGCTAGATTCTACTGTTGATGCATGCATGGTCCTGAGATAAAAGGTCAAAATACACTGTGGTATTCATTTGGACTTGTGGGCATGCATGCATGAAGCTAGATCTAGTAGCAGCATAAGTCAAAGCTGCTGAAGTAACATCTCATTAGTTTAATATATTTCGTGCAACATGAAACCTCGTATCCATGCTATATTGGGATTGGCGTATTCAGACATACGTATTGTACGGTAGTATCTATTAAATGAAAGACAAACACACGTAGTAAGGGAACCAGACTCTGACTCGGGTCGGCTGAGGTAGGTGAGACGAAGTCTTTTGCACATGTTTAGCCAACCTGTGCTTGCGTTTAGTCCAGTTCGGTCAGGTGTGGCTATAACTTATACTGTTTGAGTCACACTAATGCATGTGCACACTTCAGCCAAAGCAGAGGGTCGCACACTGCAGTCTTTTGCGTGCCATTGATGTTTTATCCCCCTTTATACGATCTTTCCATGAAGCAGCATGCATGCATGCATGCAGCAACTAGGTTGGAAAAGTAGGAGAGTTTTTACTTCGTCTTGGGTGATCGTCGATCAGCTGGTCCCTAATTTCTGTACGTAGCGTTGATCGCCAATGGATTTGACGGCCGGTCAACCATTGCAAACGGCCAATGGATTCAAATGTTTTGTGCCTGGCACCTTAGCACCGGCCCGTGGAGTGTATATATAGGGCACGTACGAGCCTGGCTTAGCAGAAGCATCGATCACTTCACAGGTTTGCAAGTTAATAAGTAAGTGGTGTACCAACCAAGCATCACTAAGCTTGTAGCTAGCTAGCATGGGGAAGCTCCCCATGGCTGTAGCAACCATCTTGTGCGCCGTGGCCGTTACGGCCCTGGCTGCGGCGGCTGGCGGCGAGGCGGCGATTGTGGAGCACACCTTCTTTGTGAGTACATACATCTGCTTAGTGAGAATGTTTTTTTGATCCCAATTTATTTTCAGGATTGCTTAATTTCCAGGTTTTCCAATTTAGAAAGTAAAAAAAATTAATGAAGCTACGTTGAAGATTGCAACAGTATCCATGCATCTAATTAATGTGCTTGTGCCCAATGATCCGTCAACGAACAGGTGCATGAGATGAACATGACGCACCTATGCAACACGACCAAAATCTACGTGGTGAACGGCCAGTTTCCGGGGCCACAGATCGACATCATTGAGGGCGACACCGTGGTCGTCCACGTCATCAACAAGCTGCCACATGGGCTGACGATCCACTGGCACGGCGTTCGACAGATGCGGAGCTGCTGGGCCGACGGCACGGGGTTCATCACCGAGTGCCCCATCCCGCCCAACGGCGAGCACGTCTACCGCTTCAACGTCACTGGCCAGGTTGGTACGCTGTGGTGGCACGCACATGTCACCTGCCTCCGCTCCACCATCAGTGGCGCCTTCGTCATCCGCCCCAAGGACGGCAAGTACCCCTTCCCAACGCCCGCCAAGGACGTGCCCATCATCATAGGTGAGTTGATTTCTCGAGATCGATCTTGGCCATTGATTATTTGGTTTGCTCGATTCGGCATGGCCATTGATTGTTTGGTTTACTTGCAGGTGAATGGTGGGAGCTTGACCTCGTCGAGCTCGACAGAAGGATGATCGACGGCAACTTCGATGACAACCCGCTATCAGCGACCATCAACGGGAAGCTCGGAGACCTCAGCAACTGCTCCGGCACGGTGGAGGAGAGCTTCGTCCTCGACGTGGAGAGCGGCCAGAGCTACCTGCTCCGGATCATCAACACGGCGCTCTTCTCCGAGTACTACTTCAAGGTCGCTGGCCACACGTTCACGGTGGTCGCCGCCGACGGCAACTACCTGACGCCGTATAAGACGGACATGGTCCCCATCGCGCCGGGCGAGACGATCGATGTGCTCATGGCCGCCGACGCCCCGCCGGCACACTACCATATGATGGCGCTCGCCAACCAGCCGCCGAAGCCAGACTCGCAGATCCCGGTGTTCTTCTCCCGTGGGCTCGTCCGCTACGCCGGCGTCCCCGGCAACAACAACGGCCTGCCGGTGCAGATGCCCATCATGCCCGACCAGCACGACACGATGGTGTCCTACTACTTCCATGGCAACCTCACCGGCCTGGCGCACCCTGATCGGCACCGCGTGCCGATGCACGTCGACGAGCGCTTCTTCATCACGCTCGGCCTCGGCTCCATCTGCCGCGACGGGAAGAAGACATGCAAGCGCCAGCGCAACAAAGAGAGCATCATCGTGGCCACCATGAACAACGTCTCCTTCCACGAACCGACCACCACGTCGCTTCTCGAGAGGTACTACGACGGCACGGGAGAGGGTGTGTACACGGAGGACTTCCCCGACCGGCCGCCGCGGCAGTACAACTACACCGACAAGGCGATGATCCCGCCGGGGCCGATCGAGGAGGTTTTTGAGCCGACGTTCAAGGCGACCAAGCTACGGCGGTTCAAGTATAACACCTCAGTGGAGATCGTGTTCCAGAGCACGGCGATAATGCAGAGCGACTCCAACCCCATGCACCTCCATGGCTACGACTTCTTCGTGCTCGCGCAGGGGCTCGGCAACTTCAACCCCAAGAGGGACGTCAAGAAGTTTAACTACCACAACCCGCAGCTGAGGAACACCGTGCATGTCCCTAGGATCGGCTGGGCCGCCATCCGCTTCATCACAGATAATCCAGGTATCACAATCATCCTAGCTTCGAATCCAATATGGTAGTTCCAGATTAATGAAATTTGGTAGAGAGAATATGATCCTTGACTGATTTTTTTGTGAACAGGGATGTGGTACCTGCACTGCCACTTCGAGTTCCACACCGTGATGGGCATGACAACAGCGTTTATCGTGGAGAATGGGCCGACGCTGGGGACGAGCCTGCCTCCGCCGCCGGCAGAATTCAAGAGATGTGGCGCCAATGGTCTGAGCCAGCCATAAAGAGTTTTGAATCAAACCGACGTACAAAATTGGCCCCAATCTATCTATATAAATAAAAATAACAGGTGGTATTCAAGTCACACCTGTTATGATATATATAAAATCCCAGTACAACATTGAAATGACTCTATTTATTGGTTGGTGAATTTGAATTTATCTACAGTTGTTTTTGCTATATATTGGGCACCTCTTGTATAGAAAAAAAATGAAATTAATAAAGAGAGAGCTTCCCCTATACTCTGTGTGTGTGCTCTTTGTCTGTTCTTGTGATTCTGTTGATGCATCGTTGATTGGTCATGAGTGAACGACTATATTTTACAACACATTATCAGCACAAAGCTCTACAAGACCAATGCCCTAGATCAATCAAAATTAATCATACGTCATTCTATATTATTTCCAAGTAGATCAATCTCATTTTCTTGATACTAATCACAGATTGATCTATTGTTGATCTGCATTCTTCTCGTACGGGGGATTGAGCTCATCAAGGCAAAGAAGTAAACCAAGTGGCAATGCACAGTGCGATGGGGAGGCTGCGGTCGCCATCGCTGGAGGACATCTCGCGAATGCTAGCTTGCGGTGTCAAGGCTGCACGCATTCATGCTGGGCAAGCTCAAGGTCGCGACGCGGAGCTTCTGCGGTAGTAACTTCATCGGTGAGGGCAGGCTCGACCACACCTACAAGGACTCGAGCTGGAGCATGCCTCCCTAATCGACTACTGCTGCCAAGATGACCACTAGACGCTCGTGTATGAGTACATGGCAAGGGGCAGCCTAGAGCATCACCTCTTCAAGAATCTGCTGTCAAGCTTGCCATGGTTGACGCTGCTCAAGATCACCGTCATGAGCACAGTCAAGGGGCCGACGTTCCTGCAAAGGCTGACATGTCGGTGATCTACCACAACTTCAAGGCGTCCAACATCCTGCTCAAACCGCACAAAGCTGCATGCTACTACCGGCTAGCATGCATGCAGGCGTGCACGCGCACGTGTATGGCCATGCACGCCTCGTGCGTGACAAGTCGGACTGCGTTACCATTGAGACCGATCGACACTACTTCTCCAATGAGCACCGAGTGCTCATCGCATCTAGGCTGCAACTCCGAGCGGCCATGCCCTGAGTCCCTGACACCTTCCACATGCTTGCCCATGTTCCACGCATACACTTTCCACATTGTAACGTCCCAAAATTTAATAAAAGAGAAAAATAAAATTTTCAAATGTAAATTTGTTTTATTCTTGAATTTCTTGAATTTAGTTATCATTTTGGAGATTTCTTTGTTAGAAAATAATTAATTTTGAGTTAGTAAAAGAAGAAAAAGTACAAAAGGTAAAAAATGTGTTAAAAATCCGCAAAAATATTATAAAAACCTATATCCCTCTGGAAGATTGTTTTAGTTAGTCAAAAATCAATGTGAAATCATTTAACAAAGAATTGATTAATTTCATTAATTTGATGCGACCGTAAACATTTAGTGCAAAGAAGTAATTTTATAAGCTTTTACTAAAATTTAATGTATCTAATATTTTTACCTTGTCGTATTTAAGCTATTTTTCACCTCTAATAAATTTTTTTAAAATTAATAACAACATTTAGTGCCTTTTCCAATTTATTTATTGCAAACTTGAAATTCTACAAATTTGAATAAAATATTTATTAGAAAAATAAATACTTATCTTTGAAATTCAAAAATTTTATGAAAGTATTAAGGATTAATTTTAAACCTTGTGTAAAAGTTTCAAAAATTAATATGTTAATTTAACCCTTCAATTAAATCATTTTCCAAATTAAAAAATATGAATAGTACTTGATGTAAGAATTTTATCAAAATAAACTGCTATGAATTTTCATCTCAAATTCTTATAGTAAGTAGAAAACTTACCCAAAATATTTAGCCCCGCAATTAAACCTTGTGTAAAATTTTCAAAAATTAATATCATGATTTGGCCCCACAATTAAATCCTTCATGTCGGCTATCCGAAAGATGAAGCTTGAATTATCCCTTCATCTGACTGACAGGTGGGGCCCACTAATTTATTGCGTTCCACCGACCATCCCTTGACCCGCATCACTGACAGGTGTCTTCCACTTCTTGCTGAACACACTTGTCATTCTTTCCCCTCTCTTTCTCTTTTCACGTGAACCACCGACATGTGGACCCAACCCCACATGTCGGCAGCGTCTTCCTCCCTCCCTCTCTTCTCTACTCTCTCTTGGCCAAAAGCAGCCGCTGGTAAAAATCTCCCGAACCACCTCAGATCTTGTCGCCTCCCACTGTCATTTCGTTCCACCCGAGGAGATATCCCAACAACTCACCACCACGATGTCCATAAGAGCTTCGACGTCTATTGTGATGCCTCACGCAACGGCCTTGGTTGCGTGTTGATGCAAGAAATGAAGGTTGTAGCATATGCTTCTCGTCAGCTTCGACCTTATGAGCTTAATTATCCAACTCATGATCTGGAGTTAGCCGCTGTTGTGCATGCTCTTAAAATCTGGCGTCACTATCTTATTGGTAACAGATGCAATATCTATACTGATCATAAGAGCTTAAAGTATTTCTTTACTCAGCCAGATCTTAATTTGCGACAAAGAAGATGGCTAGAGCTGATAAAAGATTATGACCTTAGCATTCACTACCATCCCGGTAAAGCTAATGTCGTAGCAGACGCTCTGAGCCGTAAGCTTCACTGTATGACTGTATCAGCACATGCTAGTCAATCGGAGTTGATAAGGGAATTTCAAAAACTTAATTTGGGAATTGTCAAAAGAGGATTTGTTGCTAGTTTTCAAATGCAACCAAATCTAAAAGCCCAAATTAAAATAGCTCAGTCCAAAGATGAAGCTATATCAAAAATTCGAGAAGAGTTGAGGCAAGAAGTTGAATATGAACTTTCAGAAAACTCAGATGGTATACTTCTATTCAAGAATTGAATCTATGTTCCTTGTGATCTAGAAGTTAAGAATTTGATCTTGAATGAAGCTCATGAATCACCTCTTTCTATCCACCCTGGAAGTACAAAAATGTATCAAGATCTTAAGCGGGAATATTGGTGGCCTGGCATGAAAAAGGAGATCGCTGAATATGTCGCGAAATGTGATATATGTCAGCGGGTAAAAGCCGAGCATCAATGTCCTGCTGGTCTTCTCCAACCTTTAGAAATACCAGAATGGAAGTGGGATGGTATATGTATAGATTTCATCACTGGTTTACCCAGAACCAGAAGAGGACATGATTCCATATGGGTTATCGTTGATTGGTTAACCAAAATTGCTCATTTTATACCGGTCAAAACCACATATAAAGGAGATAAACTTGCTGAGTTATATCTGAAAAATATTATCTGTCTTCATGGAGTTCCTAAAATAATTGTGTCTGACCGAGGATTCCAGTTTACATCTCATTTCTGGGAAAGTTTGCACACTCTGTTAGGGACAAAGCTGAATTTCAGCACGGCTTATCATCCCCAAACAGATGGGCAGACTGAACGAACAAATCAGACTTTAGAGGACATGTTGAGAGCCTGTGTGTTATCATACGGCTTAAATTGGGAGAAAAGTTTACCTTTCACTGAGTTCTCCTATAATAATAGCTATCAAGCCAGTCTTCATATGTCTCCTTTTGAGGCGCTTTAAGGGAGAAAGTGCAGAACTCCTCTCTTTTGGTCTGAAACTGGAGAAAGGAAATTTTTCGGCCCAGACATTATCCAAGAAGCCCAAGAGCAAGTTGACATGATTAGGAGTCGACTTAAAGAAGCTCATTCACGTCAAAAAAGTTACGCCGACAATCGTCGACGTAAATTAAGCTTCGAAGTTGGTGATCACGTGTACTTAAAAGTCTCCCCTCTTCACGGAGTTTGTCGTTTCCAAATCCGCTGAAAACTAGCTCCTCGATGTGTTGGACCATATCCAATTATCAAAAAGATGAGAGAAATGGCGTATAAGTTGGAATTGCCGCCACAACTATCTGAAGTCCATAATGTCTTTCATGTATCCCAACTAAAGAAATGTCTCCGTGTGCCAACTGATCTTGCTAATCTAGAAGACCTCGACCTGCAACCTGATCTATCCTATCGGGAGCGTTCGATTCGCATTCTCGAAGAAGCTAAGCGGCACACGAGAAACAAAGTCCATAGGATGTTGAAAGTTCAGTGGAGTAATCACTCAGAAGAAGAAGTCACGTGGGAGCGTGAAGATCATCTCATGAAGGAATTCCCAAATTTCTTCTAGTTTCCTTTAGACCTCGTAAATCTCGAGGAAGAGATTTTTGTAAGGGGAATAGATCTGTAACATCCTCAAATTTATAAAAGTTCAAAATCAAATATTAAAGTGTTAAATCACTTTCTTGTTGCATTTCTTAATTTTATGTGCAATTATTGAATTATTGGTTGATTGGAGTGATTATGGGAATTGAGAGAAAAAAAAGGAGAAATTGTAAAATGGTAGAATGGTAAAAAGATGAAATTTATCCTAGTAAATTTTATCTAACCTTGGAATGTCCTGGGAACCATCCTTGCCTGTCAAAAGTAAGTGTGAATTCAATTACACGTTGAAATGATATTTTGATTAGAGGGCTTATCCTTGACCAAGCCGGTTGTCAGAATTTTGTAGAAATTTCTAGACCTTTGCAGCACTTATAATTTTTACCATGATCTCTCAGTTACTTTACCCTAATCTAAAAAAATTTGTAAAAATTAATATTTACATTTACTATTTATCCTTATTTATCTTCTCAAAACTGAAAATCAGTAGAATGGAGTAAAAGAATTTTAAGAACATAAATGCTTAGGTTCTGGATTCGAAATTTTTATGGAAGAACTATGATATATATACAAACCTTCAGTAAAAATTTTCAAATTTACTGTGTTAATTTAGATCATAAAACAAATCAAAAACCGGAAACAAATCCCTATGCAGCCTGCGTTGTCGGAATTTTTATAATTAAAATGTAAATCTTTTTACCTCCCAAATGTTGCTGGAGGTATATAACTTGTCCCTAAAGTCGATAAATTTTTTTTGGAAATTCTGGATTCGATTTGACCTCTTAAGAGCATCTCCAACAGTTCCCAAAACTTATTCCCAAAATTATTTTTTAGGAACAAATGAAAAAATTACCGCTCCAACAGTTACCCTATCGGAATTCCAATCTCTCTGCACGCCCAAAAACTTCGGCCGAAGTGGCCAGATATTGGGCGCTCATGTGCTTTCCCAATCACTATTTTTTGAGGCGAAATGGGAACTGTTGGAGAATGACCTTTTTTTAAGGCCCAAAAACTTTAGGAAACTCTCAATCCAAGATTATTGAGAGTTAAATTATAAGAAACTGTTGGAGATGCTCTAACATGCTGTTTGAAGGAGAAGACCTAGAATTTTCTCTTTCTTTCTTTGACATGTGGGCCCCAGTGCACAGCGATTGCCGACCACCCCCTTACGTCGCAAGGCACTGCCAGGTGGGCCCCAAAGCCACGCGGACCCGTGTGTTATCCTTGTTGTAAAACAAGTCGTTCCCCCACGTCGATCACCGGCAATCAATAAGTACACAAGAACACGATAACAAGAGACACAAGATATAGGGTGGAGCTCTCTCTTCTTTATTTATCAATGTCTGTCAATACAATGGGGGGCACCTAGTGTCAGCGTATTAAACGCTGGGGTACCCACGCAGCCGCATTAAGTACTCACGCCCAGAGGATGTGGCGGTGCTCACCTCCTCAGGGCGACCAAAGAAAGGTGCTCGCCAAGAGGACCTGGTGATGCCAGCCACTCCTCGAGGCGACTGAAGGTGCTCGCCAAGAGGCGAGTGGCGTTCGAGCCACTCCTCAGGGCGACCAGCCAAGGTGCTCGCCCAGGGGACAGGTGGCGTTCAGGCCACTCCAAGCGACCAAAAGTGCTCGCCAAGAGGACAGGTGGCGTTCAGGCCACTCCTCAGGGCGACCAGCAAAGGTGCTCGCCCAGGGGACAGGTGGCGTTCAGGCCACTCCTCAGGGCGACCAGCAAAAGTGCTCGCCAAGAGGACAGGTGGCGTTCAGGCCACTCCTCGGGGCGTAGTTCCCAAGAATCAACCCCGTAATCTGTGCTACAGGGCGAAGGGTCAAGGATATTTAATGCGAGACGTGCGCATTAAATGCAGGATGTGTAGGCAGTGGTATGGCGGCGTGTCTTCCCCAGGCGCGCATTAATGATGGGTGGCCCCGAATCGACATCCCCTCTCTCCTGGCGGAGCCTGCAGGGGTGACAGACAGGCGGGACCCAAGGCGAAGTCTAAGTCGGCTAGGACAGGCATTAAATGTGATGTAAGAGAGTATGACGGGTGCATTAAATGCACTGTAGTAGCGTGTCAGACGCTTGCTTTACGCAAGCTTGTAAGCCCCATGCGCCACTAGCCCGAATATAAAAGGGAGCTAGGGTGCATGGGAGAAAGGTTGTTGATTCTTGGTTGGCAGAACCTTAGAAGGTCGTCTTCCCCAGCCTTGTAAGAACCTTGAACTCAAAAGGAACCACCAAGCAGGACTAGGGTCATTACTCCTTTGGAGGGCCCGAACACAGGTAAACTCGACTGCCTTCTTGCTTGCTCAAGATCCCGTTCTTCCCGCCTTGGAGCGGTTGCCACAAAAGCCCCATCCGAATCTCTCAAGCACCCAATCCTAGGGTGCACGTTGGCCAAGAAGCCAGCTGGCGCGCCAGTAGGGGCTTAGTGGTTAGATCGTTCCTTTCTTCCATTCCTTTTGAGGAGTTTGCAAGAATCAAGATCATCCGGTATGGCGGAATCTCATCGCCCAGAGCGCCTCCCGAGGAAAGCAGCGCGGCCGATCTCGGCTCCGGTAAGGGAGTCGGGTCACCGGTCCTTCATGGCGGGAGGGGCGCGAGCCGCATCCAAGCCCGAGTTCACCGGCCCAGCGCTTGTCGTTGGGGGGAAGATACCCCAATGCAAAGCCTTCATGCGGCCCGTTGCTCTGGATCATCCTCCTGGTCAAGCGACGGCGACACCCCAGCCACTCCTTGGCTCCAGGACATTGCCCGCCTAGTGGACTCGGCCAGAAGAAAGTTCTTTGTGGCAATTCAGCCGGGGCTTCCGTCCTCCGCCCAGGAGTTCGTATGGTGGATGCCCAAGCTTCTAGTCGCTCTTTGGCGACCTCTCCCGGCCGCAGGAGCCGGGATAAAGGGAAGGGAGTATCGGCCGCACTCTCTCGCAACAGTGGGCGTGCACAAGCTTCAGATCTTCCCGCGGTACTCCCATGCCGGAGGAGAACGCGAGGATCTAAGGGCACGCCTCAGGGGCGGCTCCAGCGGGGAGATGATCTGCGTCAAGTTCTTGAGGCGCTATCCGCAACGACGCGCCAAACCCTGGCCGCACGGCCACCGAAGGAGCTCTCTTCCGACTGGGGGAGAGTGTAGACTCAAGACTCCTCGACCCTCTCGTGGTCGGGGCTGGTGGGCGACACTACTCCCCATATAATGTTGGGTGCCAGCGTTTTCTCCGTCACGCCAATCGGCGTGGCTGAAAGATTTCGTCCCCGCGCCCATCGAAGTATGATGGCACCACCAACCCTGAAGAATTCCTGCAGATTTATACGACGGTGGTGCGTGGCCGGGGAAGTCGATAGAGTTATGGCCAACTACTTCCCGATGTCGCCGACAGCTTCGCCCGCTCCTCGCTGCGAACCTTCCTCGAGGTTCAGCACGCTCGTGGGAGGAAGCGTGCGACATTTTTGTCGCCAACTTTCAGGGCTCCTACGCCAACCGGGTGTGGAGGACGACCTCCACGCTTTGGAGCATGAAGGAGGAGTCCCCGAGGGGGTTTATTCGGTGGTTTAGCCATTGCCGCAACACGATCCCCGGATCTCTCGAGCGTCGGTTATTATTGCGTTCGGAGGGTTAGGGATCGGAAGATGCGAGAAGATGGCTACCCGCATCGCCGCTACCACTTCCGAAGCTCTTCTCCGGCTCACAAGTGTGCCCGGCAGCGAGGCTCGGAAGGGTGCAGCAGGCCCTCAAACTCCCGACGGCCGGAGCGCCGAAGTCCTCCGACCGTAAAAAGAAGAAGCGCAAGGAGGCCGTCGCGAGAGGTTTTGGTGGCCGATCCAGCCAAGCCTCGGCGCGGCGATCAGAGCGAAGAAGAGATCGCCGGGACCAGCCGAGACAATCGCAGGGACCGCCGTTCTCCCGCCGTGAAGACGATAGGGGCAAGCCATACTGCCCCATCCACCGCACAAATGGGCACGACTTGGAAGATTGCCAGGTTGTGTCCAAGTTGGTGAAAAGCGCTCAAGAAGCGCGCGAAAAGGATCGCGAAGATGATGACGACGAAGATGACACCCCACCGGCTTTCCAACAAGCCGAGCACACGGTGGCATACATTCATGGGGTTCGGCCACCTACTCTTCCAACTCGCAGTACAAGCGAGTCGAGACAGTGTGTGCCACCATGCGAGCCCGGACGAGTCGGTGCTGAAGTGGTCGGATCAATCGATCACTTTACCGGGCCGACCACCCGGCGAACACTTCAGGCCCAAACCATCTCCCGATCGTGGTCGCCTCACGGCCAGGAATGCGAAGCTTGGGCGAGTACTCGTTGATGGAGGAAGTGCCATCAACCTGCTGTCTGTCGGGGCGTATCAAGCACTCCAAATACCTAATGAAGAACTGCGCCCCGCACCGCTTTTTGATGGAATTGCCCCCGGGATGGGCCTAATGCCCTGGGACAAGTCCAGCTGCCCGTCACGCTCGAAGCTGAAAACTTCCGGACGGAACTCATCAACTTCGAGGTCGCCGACTTCGACCTCCCTTACAATGCCCTCGCTTGGCCGCCGCTAGTCAAATTCATGGCGATTACGCATCATGCTTATTTGTCGATGAAGATCCCTGGGCCGAGAGGGCCCAATTGTGGTAAAGGTGGACAAGCTCAAGCCTTGCGCCTCAAGCAAGTGCAAGACTTACTGGAGCCGCTGTTCGGCGTGGCACGAAAGACCCCTCGCTCTCAGGCCAAGGCTCGCGCTTCACGAGTCCTTAGGGTGAGGTGAAGGTGGTCCCCGTGGGTGAGGAAGGCTCGGGCAAGGTCAGAGAATCGGCGCCTGATCTCGCCAAATAGGAAGACGCTTGCCACCTTCCTCCGGTCTAACCTAGATGTGTTCGCCTGGGAACCATCTGAAATGACCGGGGTCCCTAGGGAGGTGATCGAGCACCGATTGGCAACGCTACCTGGAGCGCACCCAGTCCGGCAGAAGGTCCGGAGGCAGGCGCCAGAGCGACAAGAGGCCATTCGGGAAGAAGTGGAGAAGCTATTGCAAGCCGGAGTTGTGCGGGAAGCCGCCTACCCCGAGTGGTCGGCTAACCCTGTACTGAAGAAGTCCAATGGGAAGTGGCGAATGTGTATAGACTTCACCGACCTCAATAAAGCCTGCCCTAAGGACCCTTACCCTCTGCCAAGGATTGACCTCGTTGTCGATTCTACGGCAGGATGTGAAGCTCTATGTTTCCTAGACGCCTACTCAGGATATCATCAGATTAGAATGGCGCAGGAAGACGAAGAAAAGACGGCCTTTGTAACCCCTTTTGGTGTATACTGTTATGTTCGAATGCCCTTTGGGTTGAAAAATGCCGGATCTACCTACCAGCGAGCCATGCATATTGTATTCAAGTCGCAAATTGGGAAGAACCTGGAGGTATATGTTGATGACTTGGTGATAAAAGCTAAGGCCGCTGATGGGTTGGTTGAAGATCTGAAGGAAACTTTCTCCCATCTCCCAGACTACCGCTTAAAGTCGAATCTCGAGAAGTGCGTGTTCGGGTGTCATCTCGAAAGGCGATTGGCTTCCCGGTCTCCACCGCGGATCGAAGCCAACCTGCATAAGATTGAAGCAATAGAACGAATGAAGCCACTGTCCGCTCAAGCGGCAGCTTAGCTGGCGCGCCTGGCCTCCCTCGGTTCATAGCTCTACTGGGGAGAAAAGTCTCCCATTATTCAAGCCGATGAAGAAGACTAATTCCTTCGAGTGGACCCGGAAGCCAGCGTTTGAAGATCTGAAGAAGTATCTCTCCTCGCCTCTGCTGGTCGCCTCGAGCACAGTGAGCCGCTTCTCCTTTATGTAGCGGCAAGCCCTCCGGTGAGTGCACACTAGTAGCAGAGCGAGAGGCGATGTGGCCGGTCTATTACGTGAGCAAGGTGTCGCATGATGCTGAAACTAGGTATCCCAGTGCCCAGAAAATGGTGTATCTTTGTCTTGGTGGCATCAAGAAAGCTGCGACATTATTTCCAAGGAAGGGAGATCACCGTGGTCTCCTCGTATCCTCTCAAGGGAGATCCTTCACAATCGTGAAGCCGAAGGTCGACGCTAAGTGGTCTGTCGAGCCGGGGAATTTGGCTTCAAATTTGCCCCCGTGACCGCTATATCAAGAGTCAAAGATCGCGGACTTCATTGTTGAATGGACTCGGCAGATGGGGAAGATAAGGAAGTCCGTGCCCACGCCTTGGGCGCTCTTCTTCGATGGATCCTTCAGCTCGGCTGGCCGGGTGGCTCCTCTGGTCTCCCCGACCGGGGACCCCCTCAAATATATAGTCGTCCTGGACTTTAAAGCCACCAACAATGTTGCGGAATACGAAGGATTGCTGGCTGGGCTCCGAGCTGCCGCAGCCATCGGCATACGGCGCCTACAGATTAAAGGCGATTCTTTCTTTGGTCATCAACCAGGCAAGGAAGGACTTCACTGCTCGATCCCGTCATGGCGGCTTGCACAGCGGAGGTTAGAAAGATGGAGAGACACTTGAAGGGCTAGGGTATACACACATACCCGGCGCGACAATTATTTAAGCTGACGAGCTCGCCACTCGCCTCGACAAGAGCCCTGTGGAGTCTTTGAAGAAAGGCTTACGCGACCGTCCATCTCAGCCCCCTCTGGTGGGGAGGATGGTGATGTCGCTTCAGCCCTCACTTCGGATGGGAAGGCGACGCCTATCGCAACCCCGTTTACGGTGGGGACGATGGTGGCGCCGCCCCACGTTGCAGGAGGAAAAGTGGCACCGGTGGAAACGCTTGGCCAGCGGAGTGCCAGGACGATCACTCGTGGTCGCCGTGCTTGACCGGAAGGCACATGGATGGACCCGATCCTGGCCTACTGCGGGATCAAGTATGCCCCGACGATGATGCGCCACCGAGAAGATAGCGCGAAAGGCCAAGCGCTACACCCTGGTAGATGGGGACCTGTACCGCCGGTGGAAACGGAGTTCTTCGAAGTGCATCACTCGGGAAGAGGGAAGCATTTTGCTTTCGATATCCATGGAGGCGTGTCGGGAGCCATTTTTCGGAACCTGGTGGGAAAAGCTTTCCGCCACGGGTTCTATTGGCCAACCGCCCTCCAGGATGCTTGCGAGCCGGGTGAGGAGATGCGAGGCGTGCGCGCCACGCCAAGCAAATCCACCAACCAGCCCAAGCCTCGCAAACTATCCCGCTCTCATGGCCTCTTCGGCCTGGGGCCGGATATCCTGGTCCGCTCTCGCTGGGCCACAGGAGGCTACACTCATCTGCTCGTCGCCATTGACAAGTTCACCAAGTGGGTGGAAGTGAAGCCGTGAGAACCATTACCGCCGCAGCCGCGTCAAGTTCATGCGAGGATCTTCGCCGCCGGTCGCCAACCGTATCATCATCGACAATGGCGCCCGATTCACGGCGCCGCTTTTACGGACTTTGCGAAGAAATGGGCACGAAGGTCGCTTCGCCCCGTTGCCCATCCAAGAAGCAACGGCCAAGTTGAGCGAGCCAATGCCGCAGTGCTGAAGGGCCTCAAGACTCGGGCGTTTGATCGGCTTCACCAACGCGGCTCGCGGTGGGTTGAAGAACTCCGGCTGATCTTGTGGTCACTCGGACCACTCCCGGTAAGAGCTCTGGAGAGACTCCATTCTTTCTGGTTTACGGAGCGCAGGCTGTCCTCCTTCGCACTGACATTTGGGTCGCGCGCGTCTCTGCGTTCGCGGAAGAAGATCGTGAAGAGATGCGCCAAGACGACGCCAATCTCCTGGAAGAAGCTCGGGATCGTGCCTGCGCGCCGCTTCAGACGCAAAGCCTCAGGAGGTACCACGCCACCGGTCCGTTGAGAGAACATCGGCGTGGGCGACCTGGTCTTGCGAAGATTCGGGCCGCAGTGGGTTGCACAAACTGTCTCCCAGTGGGAGGGCCCCTTTAAGGTGGTCTCGGCCTCTCGACCGGGCGGTCAGTTGGCCACCGAGGGCGGGAGGAATCGAACTCGCAGAATATAGAGAACCTGCGCAAGTTCTACCCTTGAACGGTTGTAAGTTTGAGGTTTTGTTCTCGTGCCGGTCGAATCATGCCTGTCGCTCGACTAGCCGGGAACACCGTTGTTCGTAAATTAAGTACTAAGTTCCGTTATTTTTAGCAGTTACTTCATGCCTTTCTGGTTCTGTGTTTTATGGCAAAGTGTTCGGGCGATCACTCTAATCCGCTCGATCTGTGGCGCTTGATGGCAAAGCGGGACCACTATGTAAGCGCGGCACATGATTGGGCAATTGGGCGGCTGGTTTGAACTCAGCTCCCGACACGGTCATGACACTCCGGGTGTCCCCGTGGGGGCTGGCGATTTAAACACTGCTATCAAAAGCCTACGTCCTGTCACGTCTTACACTGTGTCCGCCCCGCAGAGGCCACAAGGGTACGTGTTGTTTGCAGGACTGTAAGGCAACGAGAAAAGAATCGCCCGGACACAAGGGATACTTTACTCCCTTCTTTTTTCCTTCTAAGCCTTAAGCCGGGCAGTAGCACTCAAGTTAATGCTGGCGGTCAGTAAGGTGGAAGGCTAAGAAGACAAGTTAAACATTGCTGAATAAGTCTAAAAAGTGTCATGTCTATTCCATGAAAGTGCTTTACAAAAGTTGTTGCAGGCCAGCAAGTTAAAAGGGCAAAAAGGGGAGAAGGGTCTAGGTTATCCTATCCTTCTTCCTCCTCGTCCGCCACTGCGGCTGCTGCTGCAGGGTCTTCCGCGAGGGGCCCGACGCCCGGTGCCACCTCTTCTCGCTGCGTCCTCCAGCAGGTTGGCCATCTCGGTGGCGGCGTGGTCGTGCACCTGCACCCGCCTCGCCTCCGCCTCTCCTTCAATCCTCACGGGCAGCAGGAGGATCAAAGTTGGCGCCCTTGACGCGCAAAGACGCCAAAAACGAACTTCGCGTAGCACTGCACGCGTCCTCCCGGGTGGACTCGGCCAGCGGCGGAAGCCGGCGGTGAAGTCCGCAATCCGACCGAGGCGTAAGGCGTAGTGCGACGGCCGTTCGGTGGGCGCTTGCTGCACCAACCCCAGCCGAGCGAGCATCCTCCATCCGGTCAAAGGCGTACCTCAAAGATCTGCAGAGTGTTCCGGCCGATCGATGCGGTGTGTCCGCGCGCCGAGCTCTTCCATGAGCTCGGCAGCGGCCCTCGCTCCCGCTCCCCACCAGCTCCGCTCCGCTTTCCATCCGGTCATGTAAATTAGCCACCTCACGGAGGCGCCGATCTCGGCGGCGGCCACCGTTGCTTGCTCGACGTAAGGCGGTGGCTGGTGTGGGAGTAGAGCTGTCCAAGGGCGGCCAGCAGTGCATCTGCGTCCGCCGAAGGAACGGAGTCCGCGGGAGGATCCAGAGGGTGGCCCCGCCGCCTCTGGGCTGCCTGACACAGGCTGGTCGCATGCCGATCGCCGCTTCTTCTTGTCTGGCGGATCACCGCTCCGCTCCGCTACCTCGGCCCGCCACAGGAGCGGCCGGGGTCTCAGCGGTGCCCTGGAACAAGCAAAAGCAAGCAAAGGTAAGGCTCCATTCGAAGGTTAAAAAGTTTTACCGTCTTCTTTTTGTGTGTTTCAAGGATTCAGTACTGGTGAGGCCTCGAAACCGAGGCACTCCCGAGTGAGAACCAGCCCCCTCGAGGCACCGGCGGCCTCGGGGCGGCGCGAGGTCGCTGGTGGTCCACCATCGCGCTGGCGGGTCCCGGTGACGGTGGCGCGGAGGCCGCTGCGCTGTGGGTCCACCATCGCACCTGGCGGGTCCCGGCGGTGACGGTGGCGTGGCGAGCGGAGCTGCGCGGTGGAGTCCGCCATCGCGCCGGCTGGTCACCGCCGACGGTGGCGGTGGCGATGGCGGCCGCTGCCGGTCGATCCGCTGTAGCGCCGGCGGGTCACGCCGGCGGTGGCGGTGGCGATGGAGGAAGGCGCGCCGGGTCGCGGGCGGCGCCATGAACCGGCTTGCAAAGCGGTGATGGCGGAGGCGAAGCGTCCGCGACCGTTGATGAAGAGCCCCGGTGAGGAGGAAGTCCCGAGGCGGGGCCGCCAGGAAGATCCGGCGGCCGACGGCCGCCCGATAGCCGTGGTCTGGACGTTCGATGAAGCGTGTCGCCGGCAGGCGCTTGTTCCTCCCTGGTCGCCACCGTAGGAGTGCCGGATTATCGTGGGCCCTTGATGAACGATGATGGGCGCCCCATGGCGTCCATCTTGGGCATCGCCCCGACGATCCGCCCGATCCAGAGGCTGCATGTCGCAGAGTGGAAGCGCAGCCTCGGGAAGGGTGGAACGTCGCCGATCGCCCGATCGCCCCATCCAGGAAGCGATTCGCAGCGGCGTCGGCTCTCCTCTACCGACACAAAGAAAAAGAAGAAGAAGGCGATGTTAAAAAAATGATGAAGAAGGAAGGCGAAGAGCTTACCTCCCGAATCGGCCCGAGTCCCGCTGCCCACGCCAGTAGTGCCAGGTGGGCGCGGCGCAAAGGCTAATCCTCCGACACGGTCCCGAGAACCATGCCTCTCCGTCAGCCTGCTATCCGCAGCCGATCAACCCGAGCCAACATTGCAAGTAGCTCGGGCGTGTCGGGCGACGGAGATACCTGGGCCGGATTTGCCGCCCACCGCTCGGGAAGCCCTGTGGCTTCAATGCGCTGCTGCGTCTTCAACGCATACAACCATTCGTGGCGCCACATTTTCCACCTGGATCGGTTCTCCATTGGAATGTAGCGCAACGGCCCCCGTCTCTAAGTCGCAGATGGCAACACCGGAGATGCTGGAGCCCTGGCTGACGCGGAGCGAGAAGAAGTAGCGGAAAAGGAGAAGATTGGGCATTACCCCTATAAACATCTCACAGAAGTGGGCGAAGACGGAGAGGAGCACAATGGAGTTAGGAGGAAGGTGGATGTTGTGAATGTCGTAGAAGTTGAGGACGGCGATGTAGAAGTCCGAGATGGGCGGGACCAAGCCCGCCATCATCGCCTGACGAAAGAAGATGACTTCCCGGCCGGGCGTGGGGAGCGGCAGCCCGCCGCATGCGAGAGCGCCGCGGCGATCACCTTGGAGCATTTAGCGGCGGCGTTCTCTTCCTGATTGAAGGAGGGAGGACAGGAGTCGGTGAGGCCATCAGAATCAGCTAAGGCAGAAGGGAAGCTAAGGCAGGAAGGAGCAGAGGCGAAAAGCGAAAACGGGAACATGCCCCCCCCCGTCGCCTGCTTATTTATAAGAATTCAAGGAAGAGCCTGGCGGGAAAAAGTCGAAGAGACGCGGCAGTTCGGATGCGGGAAAACCAAAGCATTTTTCAAGGAAGTGGCACGTCCCCACGAAGCCACTAAACGGCCGATATTCCACCTCGACCGGAAAAAGAGGCAAGTTTTTAATGACCGCGCGTGCGTGGGCATTTATGGCCCCACCGAGATTGAACCGCTCGACGAAGAAAAGAAAAGAATAAAGACACTCTGGTGGGCCCGGGGCTCTTGTCCAGATTAAACGCCGGGGTACCCACGCCGCATTAAGTACTCACGCCAGAGGGCGAGTGGCGTTCAGCCACTCCTCAGGCGACAGCAAAGGTGCTCGCCAAGAGGACCGGTGGCGTTGAGCCACTCCTCGAGCGACCAGCGAAGGTGCTCGCCAAGAGGACAGTGGCGTTGAGCCACTCCTCAGCGACCAGCAAAGGTGCTCGCCAGGAGGTGGCGTTGAGCCACTCCTCGGGCGACCAGCAAAAGTGCTCGCCAAGAGGACAGTGGCGTTGAGCCACTCCTCGTGGCGACCAGCAAAGGTGCTCGCCAGGACAGTGGCGTTGAGCCACTCCTCAGGGCGACCAGCAAAAGTGCTCGCCAAGAGGACAGGTGGCGTTCAGGCCACTCCTCGGGGCGTAGTTCCCAAGAATCAACCCCGTAATCTGTGCTACAGGGCGAAGGGTCAAGGATATTTAATGCGAGACGTGCGCATTAAATGCAGGATGTGTAGGCAGTGGTATGGCGGCGTGTCTTCCCCAGGCGCGCATTAATGATGGGTGGCCCCGAATCGACATCCCCTCTCTCCTGGCGGAGCCTGCAGGGGTGACAGACAGGCGGGACCCAAGGCGAAGTCTAAGTCGGCTAGGACAGGCATTAAATGTGATGTAAGAGAGTATGACGGGTGCATTAAATGCACTGTAGTAGCGTGTCAGACGCTTGCTTTACGCAAGCTTGTAAGCCCCATGCGCCTCAGCCGGCCCGAATATAAAAGGGAGCTAGGGTGCATGGGAGAAAGGTTGTTGATTCTTGGTTGGCAGAACCTTAGAAGGTCGTCTTCCCCAGCCTTGTAAGAACCTTGAACTCAGAAGGAACCACCAAGCAGGACTAGGGTCATTACTCCTTTGGAGGGCCCGAACCTGGGTAAACTCGACCGTCTTCTTGCTTGCTCTCAGCATCCCGTTCTTCCCGTCCTTGGAGCGGTTGCCACAAAAGCCCCCAGTCCGAATCTCTCAAGCACCCAATCCTAGGGTGCCTGTTGGCCAGTAAGCCGACACCTAGTATTTATAAGAGAGGTATTAGGGATTTGCCCACATATTAGAGATAGACTCCTAACCGTATACGGTTAGAGTCATTATCTCATAACACTTCCCCTTGGGCAAATACCGCGTAATGCATATGTCTCGTTAAAAACTCCACTCAAAAACCCAGTGGGAAAAAAGAGATGGAGAAAAGAGTACATCGCATTCGCTCCTTATGTTGCATTTGTTGCCTCATTAAAAACCTTTATGTGAGAAATATCAGGAAAACTCACAAAGGAAAAAGAGTACAACTTATGATCTTCAGGATCATGCAAAGGGATTATGGTTCAGGAGTTTACTTCCCCTGAACTATGCAAATCTCTAAGACGCCTCATTCCGATGCCATTAACATACCTTTGGAAGGTGGATTTGGCAAAGATTTTGTGAATTAATCTGCTAGATTTTCACATGACTTAGTTTGCATTATTTTTATCTCACCATTCTTCTGGAGTTCGTGAGGATAAAAGAACTTATGAGCAATATGCTTCGTGATATTGTTCTTTACATAACCCAATTGCATTTGTGCAACACAAGCATCATTATCTTCATAGATAATAGTATGGGTATTGACGGTATTCATACCATATGACTTCTGGACATGGTTGATTACCCGTCTTAGCCAAACATATTCCCGTGAGGCTTCCTTTATAATCTCTGAGTGGCTGTACCGCCACAGAGGAAAATAAAAATCCATTCTGGGATTTCTTCATGAACGCACATGAACATTATTCCTTCATGGACCATATTCCTTTTTCAGGAGGAATCTACTTAGTCGATTGTACCACATCCTTATCGACTGTTTTTAATCCGTATTCAGTGACCCAAATACATATGCGGTCACTACAATCATCAACTGTATTGAAAAGTTTAAGCTTACTGCCATCAATATTAAATTTCGGAACGTCATTTCACTCATTTCAGGAGAACAGATTTCATCGTAATCGATGTGGGTCTCTGCTAAAACCCTTGTGCTACAAGCCTCGCTTTATATCTCACCACCAGGATATTTTCATATCTCTTCAGGATGAAAAATCCATTTTATCCTACAGGGAATATTTCAGGAAATGTTCATCAAGCAGACCAAGAACTTTCCTCTCATTAAGCGAGCGCTACCTCAATTGCTTTTTCAGGTGAACCTAGATGAGCGCTTCTGGCACTCTGCCATGGACTTTGGTTCTGGATCCAGATTTTAGCAATTTTTAGAGGCAAAATATGTCGACAATTGTAGTCTTTCTTCATACATAAATCTCCTGCATCACTCCAGGGATGTCTCTTTATCAATTTCTTCCAGCTTCTCGTGATTTCCCACAACGATGAAGTCTGGGTGTTCCGACTTCCCAGCGTTGGATTGTGCGCACAAATATATGCTGGGGTTATCATCTTCAGGATGGATCACTTCAGGGATGTTACCATCTTCTAGATGGCTCACTTCAGGGATTTCCTCAACATCAGGTTGAGCTTCTTCCACTATCATGGGTAGTGTTCTCATTTATTTGGTTCTCCTTTTCTGCGGACGTCTCCGCGGAATTGAGTCCCGTGCACCTGGAGGCCTCCCCCTCATTTTATCATGAGGGTCAAGAGTGGGTTTAATATCCTTCTAGGATATTTCCACTCTTTCAGGTGCATATACTGCAGGTATATGAGATCTTTCCACTACCTTATGATCAGTGAAGGTATTTGGCAGATTCTTAGCTTACTTGTTGCAGATTTATTACTTTCCGAACTTCAAGTTCGGTCTCTTTAGTGCGTGGATCTAAGGACTCGGCATTCTTTAATGTGGTACTTATCTTCCCCTAATGCCGAAATATGTCCTTAGTACAATCAGCGTACCGAACCATGTACAGACCCTCAACTTCTGGTGAGGTCCCATGGCGGTATGCTATGGTGGAGAGATTGGCATGTATACAACATAACCAAAATTTTCGCAGATGGGAAATACTTAATTCTCTTCCATGCACTATCTGCAACGGGGAAATTATATACAGTTGATTTGAGTTGAATTAATATCGCAGTGTGCAGCACTGCGTGGCCCCAACAACTGGTGGGTAGCCTACTATTCTGCAAAGTGGTCAAGCAATAAATTTTATTCCCTTAATAATGACTCTGCAGGGCCATTCTATTATGTGGACATGAGGTATTAAAAGCTCTACATTAATTCCCAAAACCATATAATGCTTTTGAGGTAAACTCGTTAGCATTGTCCATTTGAATGGACTTGATTCTTTCTTCTGGAAAGGAGGCTCACACAAATTGGGCAATTAATTTAGGTAGAAGCATGGTTCCAACATAGGCCGAAAAGGTCCACTGATATCACTTCAAATTTACTTCAAAAATTCAGTGATTTATCTACAGGTTAGATGATAAGAAATCTTCAGGTCTAAGGAAATCTTTATGCTATGGCCAACAGAATTAGTAATTGTTTTATCATAGTATTCAACTCAAGATTACCCAGTCGATCTACAAGATTTTTAAATATTTCTGGGTTTTATTGCAATACCAACTTCAGGTTGCATAGTATTACAATCAACAATTTAATGCACAAAATATTCTGGAAAACACTTTATTTAATTATCACTGATAATTGCTCAACAGGAGCATAGACCAAATGTTCATGCAGGAACATAATTATTCAAACTGATGAGGCTCTTAAGGAGGCTCAACTAATGGAAATGCGACATATAGCAAAAAGGATGTAGGGAGACTATTCTAGATCTCCATACAAGTCATGTTTCATCTTCTGGGAAACATTGGTATCTTTCTGGAGCTCCATAAGCTCAGTGCCGAGGAGGTCATCCTCATCCATGGGCGAGTCACCATATCCGAGAAGGCTTTCCTTGAACTCGGTTGTAGGGTTAGTGACATTGTCTTCTTTCTTTACACCGTCTTGCTCAACATCTGGTAGAGCGGTGTAGTGTGCCTCAACCTTCTTTTCTTGATTCTTCTGGAATCTCCCAATGGATTTCATGTAAAGTTCTGCCAAATGCTTTGGGGTGCGACAATTGCGTGACCAGTGGCCAACGCAACCACACCTAAAGCATGTTTGAGAGTCGGGTGCTTTATTGGTTGGACCTTGCTTCTGGAAGGTTCCTGTACCCTTTCCTTTACCTTTCCATTGGGATTTGCCTTTTCCCTTTTGATTTCTGTCATTTTTCCATTCATTCCCCTTGTACATTTGGCCCTTTCTGCGGCCATGGCTACTACTAGCCTGCTGAGCGGTAGCATGTGCTTCAATAACGCTTGACTTCCATTAGTATTTGCATGATGATTCTTCATCAGGAGTTCATCATGTTTTTCTCGCTTCTAGCGAGAACACTAATAAGCTCGTGAGTACTTCTTGTACTTTGCATGACTGCATCGTTGTTGTAGTATCATCATGTTGGGGTGGAAAGTGCATAAGGTTTTGTCAATCTTCTCAGCTTCAGTAACTTTCTGGTTACAAAAGGTCAATTTAGCGACAAGTTTGTGCATTGCAGAATTATAAGCCGCCCGCAGATTTGAAGTCTGGCGTAGGAGGGTCCATTCGCGTTGTGCTTACGGCAACAAAGCGGATCTTTGTTGGTTGTAGCGTTCTTCGTGGAATTCCACAATACCAATGGTCCTCCTCTATCAAATATTCGGCCTTCAGGTCCGAATGAAGATGGTGCCTTAGGAAATGTAAAGCGGCGCATTTTGAGGGTTCAGGCACATCGGATGCACCGGCTTCAGGCCGAGCAATAGCAGCTCCAAGTCCTCTAGCTGTTAGGTTGATTTTGGCATCTATTGCCCAGGTGAGGTAATTGCTGCCATCCAGGGCAAGCACAGCAAATTCCCTTTTTGCAATGTCAGACATATCCTGTATGCAAGCAATACGAGATTTTACTACAGGTAAAATACTATATTGCATGCATCTTCATTTAATCAATAAAGTTTTGGTCTATATCTATTCTTTACATAATTATCACACTTTTTCCAGAATTTTTCTAGTATTTAGCAATTTTCAGCATTACTAAATAACAGAAAATAAATTCCAACATTAATTAAACTTGGCATAAGTCTAATTTCAACTCATGTAATTCTTATTGGTTGGGAGTGAAAAACGAGTAATGAATATCTCCGTCAATTTGACTCATGGCCAGGTCAACATGCCCCTAGGGCTCACATGAGGGAGGGAGCACTTCCCGTTTCCGGGCGCCAATTAAATAACCAAGCCTCATGTGTGTTTTCCTAGACACCAATTGTCTTATATCTGTTTATTCATTACCGAAATCAAATCCCAACCACACAGGTTCTCATAAACTGTTGTATGAGAAATTCTGGAATTTTCCTAGCACTTTTCATAATTTCTGCTAATTTCCAAGTAATTTTCAGAAATTACTTTACAACAGGAAATTGAGTTTCAGCAAAAATCTACATGTCATAATGCTAAGGAAGATAAAACCAGATTCAAGATATGAACAAAATATTCACATAATTTCTAGCAAATTATGCAATTTTCTGTTAATTATGAGCAATTTCCAGAATTACTTTAATTAGAAAAACCCTAGCCGCGGCTTGGTCTTCTAGCTGGCCGCCGCCTCCTCGGCTCCAGGCCGTCGCCTCCCCCTTGCTTGGCACCACCAACCTAGCCGCCGCCGTCCGATGTCTTGCGCGGCTGCAGGCTATCGCTCGGGTTGCTCCGGCCGCCGACGTGCAAAGCTGAGGGGTCTATCGACTTCTAGGCGAAGACGCGTGTGACAGAGGTCGCCAGCGTCAGGCCGAGGCTCGCGTGGCGGGGCAACGGCTGGCCTGCGGGGTTGAGCGCTTCATGCACGGCAGAGGCGGCGGCTGTCCTGCAGTCCATCAACTTCATGCACGGGCGCTGCTGGCACCGAGCCGAGGCTGCTCTTCGGGGCGTCGGTGGGCTTGACAGCAGGCACGTCGCACGTGATTCTCGGCGGATCCGGCGGCTCACTTGGACGCTCATCGACACGGGGCGTTCGACGGGAACAGTGGCCGGCAACGTGAGTGCGAGCCGGCGAAGCGAACAGGTACGAGCGACGGGCGTGTGCATCGGTGTCCACGCGGCTACAGGCTGGTGGGTATGTCTGCAACTAGCTAGCTCTGTTGTGCAAACGGCGGCCTCCAGTAGGGATTAATGTATGTAAAACATGTCCCAACAAAAGCATGGCCGTGTTTCACCTTGGTTAATTTGACCATTACTATTAACGCATTAGTTTATTTGACTATGGAGTCTGGACAAGCCAATCGGTAAGGGATCTACGCATGCACATGAAATTGATGCAGGGGGGTCTATTTCATCTAGCTTAAAACAAATCACTTCATGCACAGGCGCGGATGAGCAGCGACTCCAAGCGCGGCTAGCGGCGGCAGGTCTTCGGCTTCTGGCCGAAACAAACCCCCCCTTTTTTTTTGAACAGTAACAGATAGTTCTAGATAGATTAGAACAATCTAGTTCTCTAACAATAGATTAGATCTATGCATCTAGCGAAATAATCTGCAGGATTTTTCGACTTACGTTCTTGATGCCGGGAGTGTTGGCTATCGCGTAGGATAGAGTCGCGTAGGACTTTTTCGGCAATCCGAGTGGATGCCGGCGTGGTGACGAGTTGATTGCAGATCGGATCGGACGATCAATCGCCGGTAGTAGTCGTTCGTCGTCGTCGATGATCCTTCGCTTCTTGCGGTAGAGACTCGTGCTGATAACGTGTTGTAAAACAAGTCGTTCCCCCACGTCGATCACCGGCAATCAATAAGTACACAAGAACACGAGAACAAGAGACACAAGATATAGGGTGGAGCTCTCTCTTCTTTATTGATCAATGTCTGTCAATACAATGGGGGGCACCTAGTATTTATAAGAGAGGTATTAGGGATTTGCCCACATATTAGAGATAGACTCCTAGCCGTATACGGTTAGAGTCATTATCTCATAACAATCCTCATATTCCCCTCGCCCTCGCCAAATAAACCGCCTACATGTGGGATCCGACCCCACATGTCGGGATCATCTTCTCCGATCGCTCATTCTCCTCCCCTTTGTTCCTTCCGCAAGGCCGCGCACCACCTTGATCCCTCCTTGTCCGCATCCGCGCCGCAGTTCCCACGCCCCGAGGACCTCTGACATGCCCTGCCACCCTGATCGGACACCTTAGCTCTTGCCCATGCTCTATAACGCAAGGAGTGGCAAAGGGAGAGCTCTGGAGCAGACGAGGCCGTCGCCACCTTCTAGACCTTATTCCACTGCCTTCCTTACTACTTAATTCCCCATCTTCCCCAGCTCCGGCGGAAAACAGGAAAAGGGGGGGTGTCAGGAACTGACAATAGCGCAACTGATTGAAGAAGAAAATTTTCTATAGAACCAGATCGTAACAGAAGAGTAAAGTAAGAGAGATACGGCTAACTACTTTACGATAGCAACTTTACTTGAGATATAAGTTGATCAATCCAAAGTTGGTTCTTTGTCTCCAGGACTCGGCTTATATACCCGAGCGGAATTACAAAGATGAGTTACCCGGCCAAAACAACCGAAAAGAAATTACGATTCTGATGATAATTACTACATTCGTTTACCCTCAGATCTACTACGTAATTCTTGAGGTTTAATCTCCACGGTCTATTCCCAGTTAGAAGTCGGCATCATGATGACTTCGCAGCTGACTTCACTCACGAAACGTTCCCAGGCTTCTTCTGAAGTTTTGTCGCTTGATCCAAGTTCCTGACAATACCCCCTCGTAGCATGTTCCTTGTCCTCAAGGAACAAAATCTAGAAAAGTAGTTTGAATAAAAGTGACATCCTCCCAAGTTGCATCTTCAGGAGCTAGATTCAACCACTGAATTAACCACTGAGCGCTTGGTACTCCCTTCCTTGGTACTATTCTTCGATCTAAAACAGCAACCGGCTCTGTTTTTATCTGACCATTATCAGCCACCATTGGTAACCCTGGGAGCGGTATAGCTTGAGACCCTAAATGTTTTTTTAACTGGATGACGTGAAATACAGGATGAATACCAGCATCATTAGGTAATTGAAGTTTGTAGGCCACTTTTCCAATCTTTTCTATGACCCGGAATGGTCCATAGAATTTAGACATTAGCTTGAGAGACCCCCTTAGCCCGAATGCATTCATTCGGTATGGTTGTAACTTCAAATACACCATATCTCCGATCTCCAAAACCCTCTCTGTTCTATGCTTGTCAGCAAAATGTTTGATTCTTTCTTGTGCTTGCTGTAAATTTCTTTTGATTCCTTGAAGAATCTCCTCTTTTTGCCTTAAAGCTGTTTTGGCTTCCTCTGAGACGGAACATGGAACTGTGAACTCGCCCATTTGTGGAGGAGAATAACCATATAAAGCTTGGAAAGGTGTAGATTTCAGCGATGTATGATAGGTGGTGTTATACCACCACTCTGCCAGTGACAAACAAGAGAACCAGCTTTTCGGTCTCTGAAACACCATACACCTCAAATATGCCTCAAGACACTGATTAACCCTTTCAGTTTGTCCGTCACTTTGAGGGTGATATGCCGTGCTCATTCGAAGTGATATGTTCAACGCTTTGAAAATCTCAGTGAAAAATTTGCTAGTAAATATCCGATCACGGTCAGTGACTACAGCAATCGGTACTCCATGCAATTTCAAGATGTTGTCAATAAACACTTGAACAACTTGTTCCACGGTATAAGGATGTGACATGCCAATGAAGTGAGCATATTTAGTCAACCTATCTACCACGACTAATACAACATCCTTACCCTGCGATTTTGGAAGCCCTTCAACAAAATCCATTGAGATGTGTGTCCAAGCCAAATCTGGAATCTCCAACGGCTCCAATAATCCAGGAATTTGTATGTGTTCTGGTTTAGTAAGTTGGCAAACCGGGCACTCTGCAATGAATTGCTCTACCTCCTTCTTCAATTTAGGCCAATAAAACAACTTTTTTACTCGATGATAAGTAGCTCGAACTCCTGAGTGCCCTCCAAATTTCGATGCGTGAAAATTTAACAGAATCTTCTGTCTTATCCCATCCTTGTCCCCCACATATATCCTTCCTCTATATCTCAAGAGACCGGCTACTAAAGAGTATTCAGCATTCAATTCCTTAGCTGTTTGAACCTCCATTAACATTTTCTTGCTGTGTTCATCATCAACATAACTGTCTTTGATTTCCAAGATCCATTCTGGCACGATAGTAGTGATAGCTAAACAAGAATCTTTCTGAGGGTCCCATTGACTATCCCTCCTTGACAAAGCGTCAGCTGCCACATTCTCTTTACCCCTTTTATATTCGACTTGGTAATCAAACTCCAATAGCTTGAGTAATAATTTATGTTGAATCCCTTCCGTGAGCCTCTGAGTCGTGATGTACTGGAGGCTTTTCTGATCAGTCCTAATGATCAATTTTCCTCCCCAAAAATAATGCCTCCATCTTCTTAATGCTTCTAAAATGGCTAAAGCTTCCTTATCATATACCGATTGACCAGCCGCCTTGATTCCCAATGTCTTACTAAAATAAGCAATCGGTCTACTCGCCTGCATTAACACACCACCAATACCTGTACCACAAGCATCCGTCTCAATCACAAATGGCTGGGAGAAATCTGGAAGAGCAAGGACTGGACAAGTGGTCATTCTTCTCTTGAGTTCTTCAACAGCTTGAGTCTGTTCATCTCCCCACTTCCAGGAATTTTTTTTCAGCAATTCAAACAGCGGCCGACATATTTGTCCATATCCTTTAATGAACCTTCTATAATACCCTGTCAACCCCAAAAAACCCCTGAGCTGCGTGACCCCTTTTGGAGTAGGCCAACTGACAACATCTTGAATCTTCTTGGGATCAGTAGCCACTCCTTGTCCATTAATAATATGCCCTAAGTATTCCACCTGAGGAACAGCAAAAAGACACTTACTAGCCTTCACTTTGAGTTCATGTTTCTTCAGTACTTGTAATACAGTTCTGAGCTGATCCTTGTGCTCTTGCCGGCATTTGCTATAAATCAATATGTCATCAAAGAAAACCAATACAAACTTCCTCAAATATTGCTCAAAAATAGTGTTCATCAAAGATTGAAAAGTGGCTGGGGCATTGGATAATCCAAAAGGCATTACAAGATACTCATAATGGCCTAAATGAGTTTTGAAAGCTGTTTTATGCACATCTTCTTCTCTCATCCTAATTTGGTGATAACCTGATCTTAAGTCCAACTTTGTGAAAATAGTTGATCCATGAAGCTCATCCAGAAGATCCTCAATAATTGGCATGGGAAACTTATTCTTTACTGTCATCGAGTTCAATTGTCTGTAATCTACACACAACCGCCATGAACCATCTTTTTTTCTAACCATTACTGCAGGGGATGCAAAAGGACTGATGCTGTTCCTGATTTCCTTGTTCTCAATTAACTGTTTAATGATATTCTCCATGGCCTCTTTTTGGTAATGTGGAACTTTGTATGGTCTGAGATTTGGTGGCTCAAAACCCTGCTTTAAGTGAATAGCATGGTCACAATCTCTCTTGGGCGGTAATCCCTTGGTTTCAGCCATAATTTCAGGGAATTGACGCAAGACATCCTCAATGTCTGCCGAAATGACTCGATCTGTCTCAGTCTCCTCCATGTTCATAATCTGGACTTGTATTATACATCCAAACACCTTCTTCTGCATCAGTTTGTCTAATTTAGTAGCTCTAATATGGCTTGGATTGGTAGGACTAGTGAAATCCATAAACCGGATAATCTTGCCACACTTACATATAGATAAAATCCGCTGCCTTAAATCAAGCCCAATAGGACTGTGTTCAAAAATCCAATCGGCACCCAATATGAGGTCATAAGTTTTTAATGGCAGTAAATTGAAAGAGTTCTTGAAGTGGGTTCCTTGAATAATATAGTCCAATTCTTCCACTCGAGCATCAGTTTGTAACTCTCCACCCCCAGCCACAGCTACTCTCTGAGGTGCACCATAACTCAAAACGCAATTGGCCTTAATGGCCAGCTCGTAGTTGATGAATGAATTCGTGCTGCCACTATCCACTAATGCCACCGCTTTAATGCCCCCAATACTGGTGATCAGAGTAAAAGTGGATATATTAACCATACCAATAGCTGCTTGTTGCGATATCTGCATCAATTGTTCTATAGCTTGAGATGGATTTGATTCCTCTGGGCTCCCAGGTGCCGTCACAAAGCCACTATCAACAACTGTTTCTTTATCATCTTCTTTGCACACTTCCTCTTCATCACCTTTCATCAACAAAGCATGTAATGCTCTCTTAACTTGACATCGATGCGCAGAGCTCCACGGCTCCTTACAGTACCAACAGAGGTTTCTATTCTTGCCTTCTTCTCTGGTTTGAGTTACATTGTCAGTGTTCTTCTGAGTCACTGGTTTGTTGCTAGCTGGATTAAATCTGCTCATATGGTTCACAGGTCGGTTCCTGTTAAAACTGCTTGCCGACTGAGCTCTTCTAGCTGCTGAAGCTTTCTCATACACTCTAGCATACCAATATCCTTCCATTAATCCTTGTGGCCTCTGTCCACTCACCTCATGTTTAATTTCTCCCCTTAAACCACCAATAAAGCAACTCAACAAAAAGTGTTCTTGCAAATATGAGTGATCCCTTTTAACATTTGCAACACACTCTTCGAATTTGTCAATATAATCAGAGACTGTAGTTTGATGTCTGATATTTTGTAATGCCTCCACTGCTTCATGTGCTGATATGTCTGAGAACCGATCACTGATCATCGCACAAAATTGTGGCCAGGTCAGCGAGCCACTCTGAATTCCAATCCCTTTGAACCAAGTTGCTGAACGTCCTGTCAAATGTGCGGTTGATAGATTAACCCACTGCTCAAATGGTGTGCCAGATATCTCAAAAAACTTTTCACACTGTTTTAACCAATTCAACACTTCATCTCCTTCAAATAATGGAATCTCCAGGCGTGGTCCCTTAATCACTGCCTCTATATATTGGCCTGAATCATTGAATTCCCCCATATATTGATGTGTCTGTCCGTCAATCCACCGAACACCAGAACGAGGCACTCCTCTGCCATAGTTGTTCCACATATGCACAGGTGGCCGTCTTGACCCTTGCTCATCAAAACCACTCATCGGTTGAAAAGTTCCCTTCCAATTCATCTGTCCTGCATTGGTGTTCATATATGGTCTATTGATTGTACCGAAATCAGTGTTGTGACCTGGAGGCCAAGGGTTATTCTCTACTTCGAATTGGACTTCTTTTTCCCTTCTATCCGATCTACCTCCCTTTTGTACCAGTACAGGTTCAGAGGAGTTCGGACGAATTACCTGAGCCCCAGCCGAAGATAAATCTGTCATCACCACACCGACCCCAACTCCTTCGGTCTCAGTCATGCTGGTCTTGTTCATATTTTCTTCTTCGGGATTCTTTGAACTGGAAGAACCAGCCATGCACATGCACTTCAAAAGTTCCTTCATCTCCTGAAACTCTGTTTTCAAACTCTTCAAATCTACTAAATCCTCCTTGATTATCGATAACTCTGCTCTCAGTTCCGCTACTTCCTCCTTTCCTGCCATTACTTCTTGAGATCTAGTTGTCACCACCATCCAAATAGATTATCCACTCCAAGAATAAAGTTCCGTACCTCTTGCAAATCCTGATCGGTGTAGGGATTTTACAGTAGCAACTTGAAATGTCGCCACAAACCTCCGATCTTGCGATTCCTTCTCAAAGTTTTGTCCAGCGTAGGGATTTTACAACAACGACTAGAGATGTCGCTGCAACCTCCGCCGATCACCCCTATTTCCGAGAATCCACTGATGCTCTGATACCTTTGTCAGGAACTGACAATAGCGCAACTGATTGAAGAAGAAAATTTTCTATAGAACCAGATCGTAACTGTCGACGATTGGAGAACGGGCTCCCGTCGAGCTTACTTGTTGAATGGGGGATCAACAGAGCCCCGTCGTACGGACCGAAGAGGGCGTTCGAGCGACGCGAGGTCGGGAGAAGAAGAAAGGTGGAACACGGTGTTTTATCCTGGTTCGGGCCTCTCACCGCCGAGATAATAGCCCTACTCCAGTGTATTGTGTTCTATCTCCGTGTTCCTCCTGATTCATGAGATCTTCGTGGGGTTTAAATACTACGACTAGAGGTACATAGGAGGTAACTACCTCCTGGGATCGCGCCAGCGTAATCGTGCTTATTTATCTACGCCCTTGATCCGGCGCTATTTGAATTTCGGGTATGATTTCCCTTGATCTCCGGCTGATTGGTTGCCACCTTCCTTCCTTGTGGCATTGATCGGGCACCCGACCAAAACACCCGAAAGGTGTCGTGGCCTCTACGAGCATGCTTGCTCGTGGGGGTGTGTTTGGTGCTTCGCGAGCGAAGGTGCAAATGCGTATGCTCTGAGGAGAGAAGGAGGATGCTCGCTTCGTTCTCCGAGCATCTTCTTTTAGTGTTGCTTGGTCGGCGGGTTTAGCTTTTCACTGGGGTACCGTGGTCTTTGCCAGATAGCCAATCCCCGACAGCTAGCCCCCGAGGTTCAAGTGGGGAACCCTCGGGCTTCCCCTTGAGCCTAAGAAGACTTGAAGGGGGATTGAATTTCCTTTGGTCGTGGCTCACGACCATTTTTCGTCGGGAGACGAACTTCTTTACCCGCCGCGTGCTTGCTCGCTGCGTGGCTGCGTCGTTGGTCGTTCTGCGGTTCCTTCTCTGAGAAGCCTCCTTGTATCGGTTCGGCAGTTTCTCGGAAAGCGCGCTTTCTCCAGCCAGGTGTCGCTACGTGATAGGCGGCGATTTTAACCTGCCCCTTCGCTGTCTTTTTAACCCTTTCTACCGGGAGAGGTCGGAGTTACATTGTCTCTTTGCTCGTCTTCGGCCAAAAATCTTCCAAGAGCCCTAGCGCCCAAGAACCCTTTTCGCTCCCCTTCCTTCTTCGGCCATGGCGCGTTTCAAGGTTAGCCAGATGACCCGAAGGAGGCTCCAGGTGCTCACGGACGAGGGGTACGCCGACCCAAGCTCGGTCGAGTGCCCGGGGATGATGCGGTGCCGGCACCGCGGGAGACGGAGATCGTCTCCTCGCGAGTTGTACGCCATCAACGGGCTGGCCTCGCCTCGAGAGCGACTTCCTCGCCTCCGTGCTTGCCTTATGTGGGTGCGAGATCTCTCATCTCCACCCCAACTCTATCCTTTCTCTCGCAATCTTCTCCCATCTTTGCGAGGCTTACGTGGGTGTAATGCCCACGGCTAGCCTCTTCTTTCACTTCTATTCCCCCTTCCGCACCGGCCGGGATGGCTCCGCCGGTTGCGTTTATCTTCGCCTCCGGCCCAACCGACCATACGAGTACCCCTTCGTTGCTCTGAAGGACTCGGTGTCGGGTTGGGCCGACCTCTGGTTCTACCAGAAGAAGGCGGAGGGTCCTGGGCTTGGTCTATCTTGGGGAGGACGCCCGCCATCGAGACGGCGCGCCGCGTGCAACCCGAGGAAGAGCGGGTGCTCAGGACGATCGGTGAGCTTGCCCAGATGGGGCTCACTGGTCGGGATATCGCCCGGGACTTCACCTTCAACCGGGTGTCCCCCCTGAGGCGCCGCGAGCATCCCTTCTTCGAGGTGACCGGGTGGCACGACTTCACCCGCGAGGACAACGCAGGTATGTTCCTGGACCTCTTTCCCGAGCATCGCTGCTTTCTGGTGATCGGTGCTATGCATATATATATATCTTTTGTCTTAGTCTTCGGTTGCGGCGCAGCTCCGAGGACGGACTGGGTTGACGAGAGGGTCGCCGAGATGTTCGGCGCCCCGAAGGAGAAGGAGCTGACGCCCAATCGTCAGGTCCCCAAGAACATTTTTGACCGTGGCGACGCGGTAGGTACATCTTCTCGCTTCGCTCGAGGGCACGTTTTCCGAGCTTATTCCTCTCGATTGCTTGCAGGAGAAGGTCGCCCTTGATCTTGCCGTGTCGGCGCCGTCAGCCATGCAAGCCGGCACCCGCCAGGGGTTCTCGCAAGAGGGCGGCGGGTCGAGGCCGCCAAGTATCCGCCGCCTCGCCTCGCGCTAAGCGGCCGAGGCGCCGAAGCCGACCAGACCCCCACGCCGCACCTTGAGTACGCCGACCGCCAGGAGGTAAGCGAACCGAATCTGGTTCGATGACTTCAAACGGAGGAGGCCGGAGCTGATGGGCCGATCGAACAGCTCGCCGAAAGCAGCGAAGAAGGCCGAGGAGGAGGCCAGGTCTCCCAGACCAAGGAGCGGTTGGAGAGGCAGATCAAGGCCCTCCAGATCAGCTCACTCGGGTGGTCGATGCCCCGAGGAGGAGGAAGAAGAGGAGGACACTTATGCTCGGGTCGAAGGAGCAGGAGATCGACCTCTCGACCGCCGACGGCCGGGAAGAGGTCGACATGGACGACGTCGACCCAGCGATGGCACGTGCAGCCGACGCCGCGAGGAGCGTCGTGGTCGTGGCCGAGGCTCACGAGGCCGCCGCGGCAAGTCGCCCGTGGCCCGAGGCGAGGGGGCCGAGGAGGATGGCGCCGCCACGCGTAAGGTAAGCTCTTACTTCATTCTCTTATTCTCGCTCTTGTCTTGCGATTTTCTTCGGCTAACCCCACCCCGCTTGGTGTGGGCGTGATAGCTCTGATGTCGTTTTGACTTCCGCCAGATGGTCGAGGAGATTATCAACTCTGCAGTGGACGCCGAAGCTCGACCGCCGTCGTCGATCGAGTGATGGCCGAGACGGGGAGGAGGCCGGCGCCCGATTCTGGACTCAGTGGAGCCCGAGCTTCCCTCGGCGGGACCCGTGCTTTCTTCAATGAAGCGAACCTATTCCACCGGAGGAGCAGGAGCCGCAGGGGATCGAGGACCAAGACGCCTTGGCCTTGGTCCCTTGCGAAGAGACGATCATGGCGAGGCCCAGCGCCGAGCCCCGAGGAAGGGAGCTTGGTCGCCGCCGACCAACAGCTTCTTGGCCGTGAGCCAAGGAGAGAGGAGGAGGTCGCCCCGACCTAACTCCTTCGGCCTTGGGGCACCAGCGCCCCCGCCATGGAGGTGCAAGGGGCGGAGGTGATCGCCCTTGATCAAACGCCCGGCCATGAGCATCGGCCGCCTCCGACTACGGAGGGACAAGAGGCGGAGGTGATCGCTTCGATCCAATGCCTCCGGTCGCAGAGCATTGGTCGCCTCCGCCGCAGAGGGACAAGAGGCGGAGGTGGTCGCACCCACCAACCGCTTCCACCATGAGCAAGGAGTGGCAAGGCTGTGGTTGGCGACAGCGATGAGCGCGTGCCCGACTGTGGGGAAGGCGCCACGAGCCGCTTGTCGTGGAAGAGGATCAGCCTGGGCGACCGGGTTGGTCTAAGGTGGTGACGCCGTTGCTCTCCGAGAGCACCGGGTGCTCAGGAGGAGCAAGACCCCGACGCTACGGCCCGGATGACTTGGTCAATCCCTTCTTTCGGTGGCGCGCGACCGACCGCCGGCTTCAGGACAAGCCGGGTCACCGCTCTTGGTAAGTTTCATGTTTCTTCTTTTTCCTGTGATCGATCTTCCGGGAGTCCGCTCGCCTTTTTCCTTCTCTTTTCTCTTTCGCTCAAGTTTGCCGCGAAGGCTATGGAGGATATCGACGCTACCTCGGTCTCCGCAGAAGAGTACTGGTCGTACCACTGCGAGCAAGACGCCAAGATCGCCGAACTTGAGCGTCGGGTCTCCGAGGTGCGCGAGGCCGACCTGAAGCAGCTGGAATCGGCGAGGAGCCTCATCGCCGGGCTCCGGGATCAGCTCTTCCAGAGCGAGACGGCGAAGAGCACTTCAGAGCAGAAGTGCGCCGAGCTTGACGAGGAGCTGGTGAAGCTTCGGCAGGACCTTCAGCGAGCTCGGGAGCGCGAGGAAGCCCAGCTCAAGGAGGCGCAGCTTTCCGGGAAAGCGCGACCAAGGTCGCGCTGCCCGGCGGAAGGTCTGGACCTAGAGGCGAGGTCGACTCTTAAGGACGAGCTCGCCGCCCTCCGTGCCGAGCGTAGGACTTAGCTCCTCTTTTATTTTTAGCTCGTGTACACCCTGTAAAAACAACGCCGGGTTAAATGAGCAAACTCGCAGTGTTTGGTCCTTGCCTGCTTTTTCTTGAGTTCGCCTTCAACATATGCCCATATGATCCTTGTTCAGTAAAAGGAAACAAGTTCTGCATAGAGCATATAGCATAGATACGAGCAAAGGATCCTTGATAAGAAGGGACTAACGTTCCTTATCATACTGAGCCCCACGCCATGGACAAAGGTCGTGCCTCACCATTGCGAGCACGAGTTTGTTCATGGGAGAATTTAAGGGTCGCTTTGGTCGTGACGATTTTTTTGAATGACTTAGATAGATCGGTTGTGTTGAGAGAAGTGTGAGCACAAGGCGCATTTAGCTTTAAACCAACACTACGTAGAGCCACCATACCCGCATGGTCACCGAACCGGCTTAGAGTGGATGCTCGCGCCCGACCACGCATACAAAGGAAGAGCTACCGTGGAAAGTGAACGTTTGGGCGAGCATCCACGGGGCCAAGGGGAATGGTGCGCTCATACTTGTCGGATAAGTTCGTCAAAGGCCGGGTAGACGACGATGCTCGTTCGACAAAGCGAGATGGAAACACGAGAAAGAGGAAAATGATTTATTTGAAAGAACGCAAGGGGCGCGAGATAGGAGTACTCGTCTAAACGTAGAATTTACGCAGTTGATCGATGTTCCAGTCCGGTGAGCTCCCGACCATCCGGCATCGCGAGGCGAACAGCCCCCGGGCGTGCTGTAGACATGACCGTGTAGGGTCCCTCCCATCTTGGGGCCAGCTTGTTGGCCTTCGACAGGTCTTGAACTCTTCGTAAGACCATGTCGCCAACTTGTAGGGCCCTAGGTCTGACTGCCTTGGCTGCATGCCTCACGAAGAGCCTCAGAGGTAAGTCGCAGACCGAGCAACGCCCGCTCGCTGTCGCCGATGAGGTTCAGTCGACGAGGCGCTCAACCTCTTGATCGATGGAATCGATCGCTTGCACCCTCGGGAACCCAAAGACGATCTCGGCAGAGAATGGCTTCCGCACCGTAGACGAGTTGGAAGGCGCCTCGCCTTTGTGGCTCGACTTGTCGTGGTGCGACAGACCAAAGAACGGCGGGAAGCTCCTCCACCCATTCTTGCTTGTCTTTGGTTGAGGGTCTTAAAGACCCTCTTTTATACCCTGGACTAGTGACCATTTGCTCGCTTCATGCTCCGTTACTACTGTGGATGTGCCACGGTTTAAGCAGACCTTGGTCCCGACCTCCTCGCAGCACTTTGGAACAGTTCACTAGTGAATCGGGTCCCGTTGTTCAGTGATAAGACGGTTGGGTATCCCGAACCGAGTTACCACATTGTCGCGGAGGAATCTCTTGGCCGCTGGGCCGAGATGGTCGAGACGGCTCGGCCTCTATCCACTTAGTGAAAGTGTCGATGGCCACGAGCAAATACTTGCGACCTTTACGACCTCGGGAAAGGGTCCAAGGACGTCGAGACCCAGTGTCGAGAATGGCCACGAAAGCGGTATGGTTTGTAGGGCGTCTGTTGGTTGACGGGATTTGCGAGCATGGAATCGGCATGCTCGGCAGTCGTTACGATTGACCGTCGGCCTGGCCAAGGCCGTAGGGCCAAGAGTAACCCAATCGGAAGGCCTTGCTCACAAGCTGCTACGAAGACGAATGAGCTCCGCACATCCCTTCGTGGATATCACGAAGAAGGTACTAGCCTTCCTCCTGGGAGACGATCTCGAAAGGATTCCTAATGCGCCTTTTCCAGATAGGTCGCCTTCGATCGGTCTGTCTTGAGAAGATCGCCTTGTTAGCCAGGGAACGCCGGCTTCTTCCTCGGGCAATGTCCCATGCGCAAGGTATTGGATGAATGGCGTCATCCAATTTGCACTTTGCTCGAGGAATGAGACCCTACCGCCGGTCTCTCGTGCCTCCTCTTCAGAGGGAATGGAGGGCTTATGTAGGTGCTCGACAAGCACCACGTGAGCGGTGGTTTGAGAGGAACCGACCTTAGACATTTGGTCGGCCAGGGAATTATCCTTCCCGGGATGTAGATTACTTCAAATTCTTGAAGTATTTCTCCATCTTCCTTACTTCGCCAGTGCATGGCGCCATTGAGGTATCGAACACCGATACTCCTTGTTGACTGGTTCACGACCAACCGTGAATCGCCCTTCACAAAGGAGCCGTTGGACTCCTAGCGATTTACATGCCCGAAGTCCGCCAAAAGGCCTTCAGATTCGCCGCGTTGTTAGTTGCAAATAAATGTAGTTGGATGGCGCATCGTAGCTGTTCTCCATCCGGGAGACCAAGATGACGCCTTGACCCAGGCGCTCGTATGCTCGGGATCCGCCAAAATACAAGGTCCAGGAGTTTCCTCGAATCATTGGTCCTTACTGGCCGGGTGGTGCCGAGCCGACCATTCGCCACGAAATCAGCCAAGACTTGTGATTTTATCGCCGTGCGGGCCGAGAACACCAGCTCGAACTCGGCGAGCTCCATTGCCCACTTGGCTATGCGACCACCGGGCGCCCCGATTTTCAGGATTTCCCGAGTGGGAAGCCGGTCGGCACCACGATCTTGTGTGCTTGAAAGTAGTGACGCAACTTCCGGAGGCCATCAAGAATGAGTACAGAGCTTCCGGACCTCGGGTAACGCTCCTTTGGTCCATGAAGTACTGGCCGACGTAATAGATAGGTCAGCCGGGTACCATCTCTCTCATCGCCAACACCGAAGCTTACCGCCATGGGTTGCCGCCAGATATAATAGCAATTCTTCCCCGCCGTGGGTGTGACGAGGACGGCGGTTTGGAGAGGTACTGCTTTTAGCTCTTTGAACGCGCGATCAGCTTCCTCGGTCCACGTGAAGCCATCATGTTTGCGGAGGGCTTTAAAGAAAGGTAGTCCTCGCTTCCCAAATGAGACGAACCGGCTTAAGGCGGCCATTCTTCCTGGCCGAGCTTGTACTTCCTTTACGCATGTGGGCGACCTCATGTTCTCAATGGCTTCGATCTTCTCCGGTTAGCCCCTAACGCCATGTGGCCCGACCATGTAGCCGAGCACCTTGCCAGCCTTCACGCCGAATACGCATTTTTCTCGATTTAGCTTTATTCGATGCTTATTGAGGTTACAGAAAGTTTCTTCCAAGTCAAAGAACGTGACCGAAGTACTCTTTGCTTTTGACAACTATGTCGCCGACATACACCTCCAAATTTCGACCTATTTGGTCCGTGAAAGTCTTCTGCATGAGGCGTTGAAAGGTTGCTCCCACGCTTTCTCGGACCGAAAGACATGGTCGAGCAGCGTAAGGTACCGAACGGGTGATGAAGGAAGTCTTTCCTCGTCTTCGCGACAGTCGATCTCGATGATAGCCTCGAATAGGCGTCTAGGAAGCTCATGGTTCGTGACCGCCGCTAAGGGCCCACCAATTGGTCTATGCGAGGCAACGGGTAGTTGTCTTTTGGGCACGCTGCGTTCAAACCCGTGTGGTCGACGCACATGCGCCACTTGCCTCCTTTCTTCCTGACCAGAACTGGATTGGCCAGCCACTCTGAGTGCTCGATCTCTCTGATGAAGCCAGCTTTTAGGAGTTTATCAAGTTCCTCCCGGATGATCGCTGCTTTTTCCGGGAAAAGCGCCTAAGTTTCATCTCACCGGTTTTTTGTCGCCGAACCGCTTCTGCGTGCTCGACCACCTCCTTGGGACCTCGGCATGCTCTGATGGTTCCTGTGCGAACACATCCGGCCTTGCTCTGAGGAAAGTGACGAGCTCGAGTTCCTATTTGGGATCTAAGGAAGATCCCAAATGAACGATTTGGCCGTTCCGACTGCTGAGCGAACAGCCTTTGGTCTCTCCTCCAGGTTGGAGGGCAAGTTTAGGCCGGAATGCTTCGGCTCTTGGTCGTGGCCGCGAGTGGGCAATCGACCGACCATATCCAGCGCTTTTTCGCCGCAATTGAGTGCGGACTTGTGGTTCCCTTTGACGGTTATGACTCCGCTCGCCCGGAATCTTCAGGCACCGACACGCTGCGTGATGCGAGGCGGCCATGAACTTGGCCAAGGCCGGCCGCCGAGGATGGCGTTGTAGGCCGACTCAAGTCTACCACCTCGAAGGTGATTAGCTCCGCTCAAGTTACTTGGGCCTGAACTTACGGGCAGACGACCTGCCCCAGAGGTTTGATCGAGGTGCCCGGACTATCCCGAAGAAGGGCACGGCCACACTCTTGATTTTGGAACGAGGAATCTGCATCTCGGCCCAAAACCTTGGCTGAAATAAGGTCCAAAGAGCTCCTGAGTCTATGAGGACCCGACCGACGACAGTATTGCCGATGGTGGGGTTCACGACCATCGGAAGCCTCTCGGGTTTGGTCATCCCAAGGGGACAATCGCCCTTGGAGAAGGTGAGGGATACCTCCGACCATTTCACCGGCCGCACGGAGGCTTACCCTGGGTAACATGGTGCACTTCCTTGCGGCCTCCTTTAAGTCCCGGCTGGACTTGTAGGCGAGGAGCCCCGAAGATGACCGCTATGTGATTCCTTGGTTCTTGGTATTCCATGTCATCCTCACTTTCCTCGGCTACTGCTTTTCCTTTGTCATTTTCACCTGCTCTGAAGCGTCGGCATGGGACCCTGCCAGAAATCGCTTCCAGCGGTAGGTCCACGCTCGGCAATTTCGTAGGTCGTGCCAGCGGCTGGTGAAGTGGATGAGAGAGGTCGCCGCTTGGCCCGCTTGGTCGCCTCGTCGGTCCGCTTGGTCGCCTCGTCCTCGAGGCCTGGGTGGTTGTCCTCTTCCCCGAGCATTAATGTAACATCCCAAAATTTTGCTTTTCTTAAAATCATGTGTGATTTGGCACTTTGGTGAATTTTTGGAATTTTCTGGAATTTATTTGGATTTATTTGGAATTTATTTGAATTTATTCCATTTTGAAATAATTAAAGAATTTAATTTTGCAAATAAATTTTTGTTGGAAATATTTTATTTGAGTCCAAAATAATCCAAAATATTTTCCGTAATTTTTCCGAATTTTTCGAGTCATTTGCTATTTTTAATGAATTAAATGAATTATCGGGAATTATTTTAAATATTAAATCGCTGGAAAATCCAACTCGGGTCAAGTAATCGCTTTCATCCGACCGAAGTCGGACTCGAGTCCGACCGAGCCGCTTGACTCGACCGAACCCACTTTAACTCCTAATCGATCCCAACCGTTGGATCAAGATCCAACGGCCGAGATCCGCCGACTCGACCGAAAGCCGTGTTCGACGACCCGATCGCGCTGCGGCGATCGTGGCCGTTGATCGCGACACGTGGACGGCCACGATTTCGTCGCCTTCAGAATCGAAGCCGGACTCGCCACGAGCGCCGACTGCGGATCGATTAGGGGCTCCGCCACGAGCACGCCTCCGGCTATTTAATGCCCGGATCGCACTTCGAGGACCGCCGTGACCCGCAAGACTTCTTGCCCTAACCCGCCGAGCTCTAGCCGCCGAGGTTCGCCGAATCGCCGCCAGAGTTGCGTGAAGCGCCACCACGGTCCTTGCCTCGCCTCGCCGCCCGCCGCCCTCCGCCGCCATTGACCCCAGATTCAAACCCCGGCCAGCGCACCAAGACACCTCCATCTCGCCGAGCACGCCCCAACCGCTGCTTGGGTGGTCGCCGTCCTCGCCACGGCAGCCGCAACTCCGCCGTGAAAGCCATCGCCGACCCGAAGCTCCACTCAACCGTCCGATCAAGATCCAAAGGCCCAGATCGTACACGCCACGGTGAGTTTCCGTTGAAAATCCTAGATCTAATCCCAACCGCTGGATCTAGATCCAACGGCCCACGATCGATCACGTGCGCCCCAAGCACATGAGGCCAAACTCAATCCCACCGCCGGATTTCAAACCAACGGCCACGATTGTGCCACGCGCCCAGAAGCCGAACTCGCCGCGCCACGCTGCGTTGGCAGGTCACCGACACGCGGGCCCGCGTGTCGGCGACAGATCGCGGACGCCACCCATGACGCCATCGGTGGGACCCACTGCCGCCACTGCGGGCGAGCCCCCGCCGACGCCAAGAATGACGTCACCCGAGTGGGCCCACATGTCGGGCCTCACGTGGAGCCGTGACCGAGTCCACGGTGGACCCAAGCCGAGTGTGGACCGAGCCCATGGACGGCCGACGCCAGCAGGCCAATCAGGAGCTGCCACGTGTCCATGCTGACGCAATAATTAATTTCCGAAAAGAAAATGATTTATTAATTCGAAATATTGATTCAAATTTAGATTCAAACTTCAAACGCTTATAACTTTTATGCTTCAACTCCGATTTGAGTGGTTCAAATTTCTAAATTTGTATAAAATTGAGATCTACCTAAATATGAATTTTATTTAATTTTTGGACTAAAGTTTTTCTCTGAAATATTATTTAATTGATTATTTAAACTTTAAATAATCATAACTTTTATGCTTTAACTCCAAATTTGACGATTCCAGTTTCTAAAAATCCAGAAAATTATGTTCTCTCTGTTTATGGATTTTATTTGGAGTTTTGGGATCTTTTGCATAGTGTTCATTTGTGTATTTGCTATTTGCACGCTTACGAGTAGACGTTGAAGTGCCTGGAAGGATTCGAGGAGAAGTGTTGACTCAGGATCCAACTCAAGACCAAGAGCAAGTGCTTTTGAAGGCAAGTTGTGCTTTGACCATATTGATCCCATTTAAAATCTATTTTGATTTAAACTATTGCATGCTAGTTCAATTAGAAAGATACTTTGTTTAAACCTGGGGTTAGATAAATACCAATTTGCTATATGACACCTTGATTACTTAAGTATGTGCCATGATCCCTTGTCACCCTAGTTGTGGTTTACTAGTTGGACATTATTAAATTGCCAACATGGGTTTAGATCGTTGTAGTATGTCGCTTAGACACGCTACGTGCTCATGACATGATTTTGGATAATCAAATGCTAATATGGACTTAATGATATATTGAACCTGTTTTGGAAAAGTATCATGTGATGTTGATGGCACGTGGTGCATGGTAATCAATCGGGGTTTGATAAATGATTTCGACCGGGGCATATGGCAAGAGTAATCAGGTGGGCCGTGTGGCATTGGGAGTGTTGATTTGGTTTTTCGGGTAGTCTTGCCTGGTCACTCTAAGGACTTAACCTTGCAAGCCTTTGAACTGGGTCATACTTGCAACCACATGGTCGAATGGGACGGCCCTAGTTGACTAAGTCGCTAAGGACTCACTTGTGGAGCCTCAGGGTGTCGCTTACACCGCTTGTGTGATTGTACGGGAGCGATCGTGGTCGTGGCCAGGTACCCATCTAACGGTGTGTTGGTCCCATACTTCGCCTTGGCTAAGGGAAGGGATGGTGTAGAGCACGTCTTAGGAGAGGACCACCGTGTTGTTTGAGGCTTCCAAAGGCTTTGTTATGATCGCTCATTCGCATACTCTTGTATGGCGATTCACTACCGACGTGGTGAGTGGATTGTATCTTGTGGGTAAAGTGCATAACCTCTGCAGAGTGTAGAATCTATTTGAATAGCCGAGTCCACTGTCATCGACAATGCTCGGGAATTACAGTCAAGGGTTAGATTTTCTGAAAATAACTTGGATTTGAAAAGTTGGGTTGGTTTAACAATGAAGATGATGGAAATATGGTTTAGGATGGGGAAAAATGTTACTTAAACTTCTTGAAAAGTTATTTATGCTTTACTTGTTTTTACTGCTTTCGAATCTACTTATATTACTTGTCAAATGCTGTTTACCGCAAATATACCTTAAGCTATTCCTTTGTACCAAGCCATGCATATAGTATATTAGCTTGCATTCTGTGCATGACTTGCTGAGTACCAAGTACTCACCCTTGCCTCAACACAATACCAGTTGAAGAGGAGATTACGCCAGTTTCGGAGGAGGAACTCCAAGAGGACCCGTCTACTTAGGGATGCGAGCCCAGTCAGTTGCCTGTGGTATACTGGATGGCGCCACGAAGTTTATTTGATTTTCCGCTGCTATTATTTTTCTCTGAATAAGTTTCGCCCTACGAGGCATATATTTGTAACTTGGCTATAAGGTCGAGTAACCGCTTTATTACTTTAATAAAGTACTTTTATGGTATCGATTGGTATGATTGTGATATTTACCGATGTTAAGACTGTGTGCACTAGCGCGTTCCTGGACTAGTGCTGAATACACAGAGGGTCCGGATTTGCAAATTCGGGGTCCCGACAGAGGTGGTATCAGAGCCATACTTGACCGTAGGCTCAACCCTAGCTAGAATGGTCGTAGTGAGGATAAAACCTATTTTCTAAAGCTAAAAATTTGTGAAGACAAGAAATGACATCTCGACTTATCCCCTTCTCTCTTTTCTTGTCTCTTGCTGAAATTTTCCCTTACCTTGTCACAATTGAAAAATTCCGAGTTCTTACGTAAAGCACTCTTGTGACAGATGAAGGTTTTCTCGATGAGTGAGTATAGGTTCTATAGTGAGACTCCTTCACGAGGCGAGTCATAGAATAAAGAGTCACCCTTTAGGCGTTAGACTCCAGAGTTAGTTCGATTTGGATTTGCTTTGTTTGTTGAGTGTGCAGATGTGTTGCAAGGCCCTTAGGCATTGTAAGCGACCATACCAAGTTATTAGTAATAAAGATGGACCTTAAAGTTACCCCTTTCGCCTGCATAAAGTTCATACTACTTGTCTATTCTTGTTTCCCTCTCATCTCTAAACCTAGAGCAAATCAACAGATGGTGAACACCCGTGGGAACTTTGGAAGCAATGGGAGTGGATCTCGCCAACGTAAAACCCCAATGATGGAGCACCAAAGACCGCCACCGGATGTGCAGAATTTTGGAGCATTTCTTGTCGCTCAGATTCGCTTGATGCATGCTATGATGCAACAAATGCAGCACGTCACCGCTCGTGCCACCGCCAATCAAGTTAATCAGTGACCACGCTGTAATACAAGGCCGCTTGAGTTCATGAGGACTCACCCACCCACTTTCTCTGGAAATGCCAATCCATTGGAGGCCGATGATTGGTTAAGATCAATTGAGAGGAAGCTACACATAGCCCAATGCATAGGAAATGAGAAGGTACTTTACGCTTCTCATCGCTTGGAAGGAACAAATTACCGAATGGTGGGAGAACTTCGTGCACGCAGAGAACCCTCAAGATATCACTTGGGAAGAGTTCACACCGCATTCCGACAAGATCACGTGCCTCAAGGAATTATGGACCTTAAGAAGGAGGAGTTCAGAGCACCAAGCAAGGTAATCAACCAAAGGCCGACTACCCGAACAAGTTCACACGCCTAGCACGCCACGCACTGAGGATGTAGCGACAGGATAAATCCAGCATACCTCGTTTTATGAAGGGACTTAACTCAGATTGCAAGTAGGGTTGATCACCCACACCTTTCCAGATTTCCAAGAGTTGGTGAATAAGGCGCTTATTCTTGAGGACAAGCGCAAGGAACTGGATGAGAACAGAAGCGCAGGATGCAACAAAGAAGGATCACGTCGAGGAACGCATAGCGCTTGAGAGTTGCACCAAATCAATTCTTGATTCCAACCACGAGAATGCAACAAGGACACCATCCTCAGCACCAAGACCCGCCAATCGTAACTACCAAACCCCAGCCCCGCTAGAAACGCTACCCCTGTGCAAATGCCAGGAATGGAATGGAGACGCCGCTACAATCGCAACGAGCCAGACACTTTGCCAACAGCTTGTCCGAAGAAGACAAAGCCAGGAGCGACCCGGGCCGCTTCAATCTAGGAACCACCCCAGCTAGGACGCCAACACCAGGAGCCACACCCTGCATCGTGGTGAGAGGCCGAGTCCACCATGTCACCATGGATGCATTGCAAAATGCTACGGACGTCAGATCGGGTAAGTTACTTGTTAACTCAAGACTACAGCAGCTTTGTTTGACTCGAGCTTCAGATTCGCTTGTTTCGCAAGGCTTTGCTACTAGAAATGACTTAAGGATTGCAAGACTTAAGTGCATGCTTTTAGTTCAAAACCCCTGGTTCCGAACTCCGAACGGAAGTAGGATGTTCCGGGTGAGAATACTAATAGATGGAATAGAGTTCCTAGCAAACCTTATAATTTTGGAGACCTGCACCTTAGATGTTATATTGGGAATGGATTGGTTATCCAAGCACAAGGTCTGTATTGGATTGTGGACGAAGGACTATCTCGCTTGAGAGCCCGTGTGGGAAGAAAGTGGAATTTCAAGCCACCGCAGCTTAGAGATGGACAGCTTGATGGTTAACAGTACCAAGGCAATCAGCATAGAGGATGTCCCAAAGAGTGAATGAGTACCCGATGTTTTTCCGAAGATCTACCTGGTATGCCGCCAGACAGGGACATAGAGTTTGTGATAGAGCTTGTACCGGTACAAAGACCGATAGCAAAGAGACCCTATCTGATGTCAACCGAGGAGTTGGTAGAGATGAAGAAACAGCTAGAAGAGTTAATGGAGAAAGGATTTATCGGACCAAGTTCGTCGCCATGGGGAGCACCAGCTTTGTTTGTCAAGAAGAAGGACGGGAGTTTCAGGATGTGCATTGACTACCGCGGCACTCAATGAAGTCACCGTGAAGAATAAGTATCCGCTACCCAGGATTGATGATTTGTTTGATCAGCTTAAGAGGAGCCGGAGTTTTCTCCAAGATTGATCTCGAGATCGGGATATCATCGCTTAAAGATCCGATCGTAAGATATTCAAGACTCGCATTCTCGTCAAGATATGGACATTACGAGTTTACGATTATGTCCTTTGGGTCGATTTAATGCGCCAAATTCTTATTTCATGAATATGATGAATAAGGTGTCCATGGAATATTTGGACAAGTTTGTCGTCGTGTTCATAGACGATATCCTAATCTACTCCAAGACAGAGGATGAACATGCCGAACACTTAAGGCGAGTTTTGGAAAAGCCGAGGAACAAAGAACTTTTCGCCAAGTTCAGCAAGTGTGATTTTTGGAAGGACAAGGTGGAGTTTCTTGGACATGTAATGACCGCAGTATGAGTCGCCAGAGATCCAAGCAAAGTAGAAGCTGTGTTACATTGGGAGCAGCCGAAGACGGTGACCCAGATTCGGAGTTTCCTTGGACTGGCAGGATATTACCGCCGTTTCATCGAAGGTTTTTCGACACTTGCGAAACCTCTTACGCAATTCCGAAGAAGGAAAAGAAGTTTGCATGGACGCTTGAGAATGTGAGGAAGGATTTCAGAGTCAAGAAGCGATTGACATCAAGACCAGGTGTTAGTTCTACCGGATGTTGCTCAAAGCTTCGATATTTATTGTGACGACGCGCCAAGGACTTGGATGTGTGCCGATGCAGAATGGAAAGGTCGCCGCTTATGCATCAAGGCACCGAGGCCGCATGAGGAAAATTATCCGACACATGACCTAGAGTTAGCCGCCGTAGTGCATGCTTTGAAGATATGGCGTCACTATCTGATTGGAAACAGATGTGAAGTATATACGGATCATAAGAGCCTTAAGTACATATTCACCCAATCGGATCGAATATGAGGCAAAGGAGATGGCTAGAATTGATCAAGGACTATAATGTTGGAATTCATTACCATCCCTGAAGGCCAACGTAGTAGCCGATGCTCGAGTCGGAAGAGCCATACCGTGAGTACGTTGCTAGCCACAAGTCGATGAGTTATGTGAGGATTTTAAAATGAAGATTGAGGTTGTACCTAGCGGATTCTTGGCCGCCTTGGAAGTAAAGCCTACTTTAGAGGACCAGATCCGAGAAGGACGTAAGGATGATGACAAGATCCGTAGGATTAAGTCCAAAATGGAGGAAGGCAAGGCAAAGGATTTCAAGTTAGACGAGCAAGGCACGTTATGGATGAAGGATCGCATTTGTGTGCCTAACAAAAAGGAGTTAAAGCAATCGATTCGGAAGAAGCCCATGACTCTAAGTACTCGATTCATCCCGAAGCGCCAAGATGTATCAGGATCTCAAGGAGAGATTCTCGGTGGCCGAGTATGAAACGTGAAGTTGCCGAGCATGTTGCATTGTGCGACGATGCCAGAGAGTCAAGGCAATGCATCAGAGACCAGCAGGATTGCTACAACCGCTGAAAATACCTGAGTGGAAGTGGGAGGAAATCGGAATGGATTTCATTACCGGTTTGCCGAAGACTCAAGGAGGTTATGACTCCATATGGGTTATAGTGGATCGCTTGACTAAAGTAGCCCATTTTATCCCCGTAAAGACCACTTACTCGGGAGATAAATTAGCAGAGTTGTACATGATCAGGATTGTTTGTTTGCACGGAGTGCCAAAGAGGATTGTATCGGACAGAGGTACCCAATTTACCTCAAAGTTACGGAATAAGTTGCATGAAGCCATGGGAACCCGCTTAAACTTCAAGATACCTTATCATCCACAGACGGATGGACAGACCGAAGAGTCAACCAGATTCTAGAGGATATGTTGAGAGCTTGTGCATTGGCTTATGCTACCTCTTGGGATAAAAGTTTGCCGTATGCCGAGTTTAGTTACAACAATAGTTATCAGGCTAGTTTACAGATGTCACCTTTTGAGGCACTGTATGGTCGACCCTGTCGGACACCATTGAATTGGAATGAGACCGGCGAGCGCCGTGTCTTTGGGCCTGATATTCTTCAAGAGGCTGAGGAGCAGATCGCTATGATTAGGGAAAGGTTGAAGATAGCCCAATCTCGACAGAAGAGTTATGCTGACAATCGTCGCCGAGATTTGAGTTTTGAACCAGAAGACTTTGTATACCTCAGAGTTACGCCTCTCAGGGGAGTTAAGAGGTTCCATGCCAAAGGGAAACTCGCACCCCGTTATGTTGGACCATTTAAGATTTTGAGTCGCAGAGGTGAAGTTGCCTACCAGCTGGAGTTGCCACAGTCGTTGGCAGGAGTGCATGACGTGTTCCATGTGTCCCAGTTGAAGAAGTGTCTCCGAGTTCCTGAGGAACAGGCACCGCTAGAGTCAATTGAGTTGCAAGAGGATTTGACTTATAAGGAGCACCCTGTGAGGATTCTAGACACAATGGATCGAGAAACTAGAAACAAGTCAACCCGATTCTCAGAGAGTTCAAAGGAGCAACCTTGAAGATAGTTAAGCGACTTGGGAGCGCGAAGAGGATTTGAAGAAAGAATTTCCAAACCTATTTCTTTAGTGAGCCTCGAATCTCGGGACGAGATTCTATTAAGGGGGAGGTTTGTAACATCCCAAAATTTTGCTTTTCTTAAAATCATGTGTGATTTGGCACTTTGGTGAATTTTTGGAATTTTCTGAATTTATTTGGATTTATTTGGAATTTATTTGAATTTATTCCATTTTGAAATAATTAAAGAATTTAATTTTGCAAATAAATTTTTGTTGGAAATATTTTATTTGAGTCCAAAATAATCCAAAATATTTTCAGAATTTTTCCGAATTTTTCTCGAGTCATTTGCTATTTTTAATGAATTAAATGAATTATCGGGAATTATTTTAAATATTAAATCGCTGGAAAATCCAACTCGGGTCCGATCTTGTTCATCCGATCGAAGTCGGACTCGAGTCCGACCGAGCCGATTGACTCGACCAACCCACTCTAACCCTAATCGATCCCAACCGTTGGATCAAGATCCAACGGCCGAGATCCGCCGACTCGACCGAAGCCGTGTTCGGACGGACCGATCGCGCCGCGGCGATCGTGGCGTTGATCGCGACACGTGGACGGCCACGATTTCGTCGTCTTCCCAGAATCGAGCCGGACTCCGCCGCCGAGCGTGGCCAGGATCGACAGGGCCCGAGCACGCCTCCGGCTATTTAATGCCCTGATCGCACTTCGAGGACGCCGTGACCGCGCACTTCTTGCCTAACCCGCCGAGCTCTAGCCGTGAGGTTCGCCGGAATCGCTCGCCGTAGTTGCGTGAAGCGCCACCACGGCCCTGCTCGCCGCCGTCGCCCGCCCTCCGCCGCCATTGACCCCAGATTCAAACCCCGGCCAGGCGCACCAAGACACCCTCCATCTCGCCGAGCACGCCCCAACCGCCCGTTTGGGTGGTCGCTGCCTCCTCAGCCGGCAGCCGCGAACTCCGCCGTGAAAGCCATCGCCGACCGAAGCTCCACTCAACCGTCCGATCAAGATCCAAAGGCCCAGATCGTACACGCCACTTCGCCGGTGAGTTTCCGTTGAAAATCCTAGATCTAATCCCAACCGTTGGATCTAGATCCAACGCCCACGATCGATCACGTCGCCCCAAGCACATGAGGCCAAACTCAATCCCGCCGGATTTCAAACCAACGGCCACGATTGTGCCACGCTGGCCCAGGAAGCCGAACTGTCGCGCCACGCTCTGGCAGGTATCACCGACACGCGGGGCCCGCGTGTCGGGCCGATAGCATCGTGGACGCCACCCATGACGTCATCGGTGGGACTCCACTGCCAAGACCGTGGTCGAGCCCCGCCGACGCCAAAGAATGACGTCACCCGAGTGGGCCCACATGTCGGGCCTCACGTGGAGCCGTGGACCGAGTCCACGGTGGACCCAAGCCGAGTGTGGACCGAGCCCATGGACCTACCGACGCCAGCCAATCAGGAGCTGCCACGTGTCCATGCCGACGCAATAATTAATTTCGAAAAAGAAAATGATTTATTAATTCGAAATATTGATTCAAATTTAGATTCAAACTTCAAACGCTATAACTTTTATGCTTCAACTCCGATTTGAGTGGTTCAAATTTCTAAATTTGTATAAAATTGAGATCTACCTAAATATGAATTTTATTTAATTTTTGGACTAAAGTTTTTCTCTGAAATATTATTTAATTGATTATTTAAACTTTAAATAATCATAACTTTTATGCTTTTAACTCCAAATTTGACGATTCCAGCTTTCTAAAAATCCAGAAAATTATGTTCTCTCTGTTTATGGATTTTATTTGGAGTTTTGGGATCTTTTTGCATAGTGTTCATTTGTGTATTTGCTATTTGCACGCTTTACTTAGTAGACGTTGAAGTGCCTGGGAAGGATTCGAGGGAGAAGTGTTGACTCAGGATCCAACTCAAGACCAAGAGCAAGTGCTTTTGAAGGCAAGTGGTGCTCTGACCATATTGATCCCATTTCGAAATCTATTTTGATTTAAACTATTGCATGCTAGTTCAATTAGAAAGATACTTTGTTTAAACATGGGGGTTAGATAAATACCAATTTGCTGTATGACACCTTGATTACTTAAGTATGTGCCATGATCCCTTGTCACCCTAGTTGTGGTTTACTAGTTGGACATTATTAAATTGCCAACATGGGTTTAGATCGTTGTAGTATGCTGCTTAGACCTGCTACGTGCTCATAACATGATTTTGGATAATCAAATGCTAATATGGACTTAATGATATATTGAACCTGTTTTGGAAAAGTATCATGTGAAGTTGATGGCACGTGGTGCATGGTAATCAACTGGGGTTTGATAAACAGTTTTCGACCGGGGCATGTGGCAAGAGTAATCAGTGGGCAGGTGTGGCATTGGGAGTGTTGATTTGGTTTTTCGGGTAGTCTTGCCCTGGTCACTCTAAGGACTTAACCTTGCAAGCCTTTGAACTGGGTCATACTTGCAACCACATGGCTGGAATGGGACGGCCCTAGTTGACTAAGTCGCTAAGGACTCACTTGTGGAGCCTCAGGGTGTCGATTACACCGCTTGTGTGATTGCACGGGGAGCGTATCGTGGTCGTGGGCCAGTACCCATCTAACGGTGTGTTGGTCCCATACTTCGCCTTGGCTAAGGGAAGGGATGGTGTAGAGCACGTACCGGAGAGGACCACCTGTGTTGTTTGAGGCTTCCGAAAGGCTTTGTTATGATCGCTCATTCGCATACTCTTGTATGGCGATTCACTACCGACGTGGTGAGTGGATTGTATCTTGTGGGTAAAGTGCATAACCTCTGCAGAGTGTAGAATCTATTTGAATAGCCGAGTCCACTGTGATCGACAATGCTCTGAATTACAAATCAAGGGTTAGATTTTACGAAAATAACTTGGATTTGAAAAGTTGGGTTGGTTTAACAATGAAGATGATGGAAATATGGTTTAGGATGGGGAAAAATGTTACTTAAACTTCTTGAAAAGTTATTTATGCTTTACTTGTTTTTACTGCTTTCGAATCTACTTATATTACTTGCCAAATGCTGTTTCATAAATATACCTTAAGCTATTCCTTTGTACCAAGCCATGCATATAGTATATTAGCTTGCATTCTCAGTGCATGACTTGGTCGAGTACCAAGTACTCACCCTTGCCTCAACACAATACCAGTTGAAGAGGAGATTACGCCAGCTTTGGAGGAGGAACTCCAAGAGGACCCGTCTACTTAGGGATGCGAGCCCGCCGCTGCCTGTGGTATCTTGGATGGCGCCACCAAGTTTATTTGATTTTCCGCTGCTATTATTTTTCTCTGAATAAGTTTCGCCCTACGAGGCATATATTTGTAACTTGGCTATAAGGTCGAGTAACCAGTTTTATTACTTTAATAAAGTACTTTTATGGTATCGATTGGTATGATTGTGATATTTACCGATGTTAAGACTGTGTGCACTAGCGCGTTCCTGGACTAGTGCTGAATACACAGAGGGTCCGGATTTGCAAATTCGGGGTCCCGACAATTAAGCCCCCGGCGCTGCGGCTGGGTTGCTCGGGGTTGTTGTTGTTCCACCGCGGCTACCATGGCTGGCGAGGGTTGCTTTTTCTTCTTCTTCTTGATCTTCTTATCTACTGCACTGAGCCCTTTTGCTAGCCGAGGTCTCTAGACCAGCCGAGGCGGCAAATTTTCCCTTCATCCAAAGCATTTTCTTCCATTGACGGCTTCATCTGCGTTGGCGTATCGATCGGCCATTCGGAAGAGCTCGTTTCGCCGTTAGATCCGGGTGGATCTCCAGGTCCTGTGTGAAGCGCCACGTCTCGTACCCGAACTTGAAAGCTTTCTGACGATAAATTTCGTCCGATATGTTCGGATCGAGTTCCGAACCTGGATGAACCTGCGGGCGACGAACTGCCGCAGGTTTCCTGCCTACGTATCAAAGCGCTCGAGTCGGCGCTCCTTTCCCGGCGGATGTAGCAACTCTGGAAATTTGCTCGAGCGCGGGCCGAGCCGCCTCAGGACCGTATGGATCCTTCCTTCGATTGAAAAGCCACGCACGAGCTCTGGCCCGCAACCGTCGGCGGGTAATTTGCCATCACCCCTCACGCCTCCGGCGGCGAGGATGGCGGTAGTGTATATTGAGAGGAATTCGTCCGGTTCGGGTCCGTTGAATCTCTCGACGTGGGTCGGCTTGAATTGCTTCGGCCATGCGACGTCCGGAGGGAGCTCGTGAAGGCCCGGCAACGAAACTCGGGGTTTCGCGGTGAAACCCTCGGTCCACCGGCCTCCACGCGGTCTTCCACCCAACGCCAAGGCCGAGTCGGAGAAAACCTCCTGTGACGGTCGTGCCGATGACCGCTTGGTCGTGGAGCCGCTCGTGAGCGTCGTGACCGGGGCGACAGGCCGATATCGCCCGAGGTTGCTCTGCGGATCGCTCCGGCCTTTCCGGATCGGATTAGCGGTTCGGGCGATCTCCGAGCATGGCTCGAGATTCACCTCGCGAGCGCACGGAGGAGTGTTTGCGATGGTCCCGGAAACACTCGGGCATCCCGACCACGAGGGGATCCGAGACTTTAGCTCGGCGGCAAGCCTTTCCAAATCTTCTGGCCACGACCACGCCACGGCCTCTAAGTCTACTTGCTCGGGAAAGCTGCGCAGTCACGCACGCATCACGCCAAGGCCTCAGAATCGTTCTCGCTTCCGTGAATCAAGCGGCGGTGAGCTTTGACGGTGCTCGGAGTGCGATCGGGAGTTCGGTACCGCGAGTTCCTTTCCGTGGAAGCGCACCTCCCCTTTGCCTGGCGGCGAATGCTCGCGAGGGTCTTTCCCAAAGACGCCTCAGGTGGAGTCCGTCGCCTCAGAGTGGTCGTGCTTGGCAGCGTCCGAGGATCCCTCTCCGGGCTCCGCACGGCTCCCGGCCACGTTGACTCGACGAGAGCGGGAAGAAAGCGATGGGGACATCATTGTATCCCCTTGGGACGCAGTCTCTCGGTCGAGCTCTAGGTCGCCCGGGTATGTCCAGGCCATCGTAGAGCTCGTCGCAGATCATCCCTGGGGTCTCCGAGGGTAATGTCTCGGGAATGGAGGATCTGCCTCGCGTTCCGTGTCCGGAAAGGCTCCTGCACTTCGGTGTGACCGATAGGATTGGTCACCACGCCACGCGTTGTCGGCGGCGAGTACACGCCGTCATCTTCAACGTGGTCAAAAACACAAAGGTCCCGAGTGTCTCCGAGTTTGGCATCCTCGAGGATCTTGATCCGCGACGGAATCAAATCCATGCCGTCCCCACGACGGCGCCAAATTGCCGCCGACGATTGGAGAACGGGCTCCCGCCGAGCTTACTTGTTGAATGGGGATCAACAGAGCCCGTGCAGACTGACCGAAGAGGGCGTTCGAGCGACGCGAGGTCGGGAGAAGAAGAAAGGTGGAACACGGTGTTTTATCCTGGTTCGGGCCTCTCACCGCCGAGATAATAGCCCTACTCCAGTGTATTGTGTTCTATCTCCGTGTTCCTCCCCTGTTACAGATCTTCAGGGGGGTTTAAATACTACGACTAGAGGTACATAGGAGGTAACTACCTCCTGGGATCGCGCCGCGCAATCGTGCTTACGATCTACTGCCCTTGATCCGGGCGCTATTTGAATTTCGGGTATGATTTCCCTTGATCTCCGGCTGATTGGTTGCCACCTTCCTTCCTTGTGGCATTGACCGGGCACCCCGACCAAAACACCCGAGCAGGTCGTGGCCTCTACGAGCATGCTTGCTCGTGGGGGGGTGTGTTTGGTGCTTCATGAGCGAAGGTGCAAATGCGTATGCTCGGAGGAGAAGGAGGGATGCTCGTTTCGTTCTCCGAGCATCTTCTTTTAGTGTTGCTTGGTCGGCGGGTTTAGCTTTTCACGGGGGTACCGTGGTCTTTTGCCAGATAGCCAATCCCCGACAGTAACAGAAGAGTAAAGTAAGAGAGATACGGCTAACTACTTTACGATAGCAACTTTACTTGAGATATAAGTTGATCAATCCAAAGTTGGTTCTCTGTCTCCAGGACTCGGCTTATATACCCGAGCGGAATTACAGCAGTGAGTTACCAGCCAAAACAACCGAAAAGAAATTACGGTTACAGTGATAATTACTACATTCGTTTACCCTCAGATCTACTACGTAATTCTTGAGGTTTAATCTCCACGGTCTATTCCCAGTTAGAAGTCGGCATCATGATGACCTCGCAGCTGACTTCACTCACGAAACGTTCCCAGGCTTCTTCTGAAGTTTTGTCGCTTGATCCAAGTTCCTGACAGGGGGGGGATTACCAAGCCTCGGTGAGAATTGATCGAATTAACCGCGCATGTTGATTTTAGCCCTCGGCGTATGTAGTGTGCCCACGCCGAGCTCCATCCCTTCTCTGCCGCGACGCACGGTGAGGACCGAATGCACCACATCTTTTACTCGTTCGGCTTTGGCTATAGGATCACCTTTCCTCGTTCATGCCCATGGAAACCACAGCAAAGACCAAAAATCCCTAGATTGTCGTAGCGACACTTCGCCGGTGAGACCGCCGCCCTTGCGCGTTGTTGGCTCATCCCTGTACTGTCGAAGCTCGTCCGAGTTCACCAATAGATTTCCCTAGGTTCCCACTAGCTCCCCAAACCGCCGACCGGACCTTACCGGGTCCAGCTTGCCCCCGGTGAAGCCGTAGCAAAGCCATGGTTGGACTCCTCTGCTTCGGTTCTATGGAAGGAGGGCCCGGCATGTCAGTCGAAGAAATCGAACCGTGCCACTGCCGCTAGGCCCCACCGGTCAGAGCTATTGTCCAAGACCTTGCCGGAAACAGAAAACCGCTTTCACAGTATGAAAGCGTATTTCCTTTTTAGGCAAAATAAAGCCCTAGAGGTTCAAATATTCACAATTTCTAAACCACAACACCAAATGGAGTGAAACCCGTTTCTAAATTCATGGTAAATCACCTAGTTTCATAATCTGCAAAAAATATTTAAAACTTGTTTAGCAATTTAAATTTAAATTTGAATTTAAATAAAGGGTTTGAAATATGCTCCATATAGAAATTTTGCAAGTTAAGTCCAAATTGAGTTAAACTAACTTTACTAGAATTCTCATGTCAAATGCTATCTGATTATACGATTAGATTTGAATTTGGAGCTAGTTTGTGTAAATTTCTTAATAAGAGTTAAATTCGATGTATTGAATTACTAAAATTACTATAACTTCTTCCTAAAGCATCCAAATTAAGTGAAACTTGTCTTAATCTACTAGTTGTACCATAGAAGGCAAGATTACGAAATAATAGTTAGGGTGTACCATGCAACTTTTTTATCAAAAATAATTAGGCTACTTTATGTACTAATTGGTATTAGTACAAGTAGCTTTGCAACTTGGAAATGAACTTTAGTATAATTAATCTTACAATCTTAGCTTCTTGAATTCGTAAATTAAAATGAAATAATACATAAAGTAAAGTAGCTAGGTGTCATGTAACATTAAACTGCTATCGATAGAAAAGAACTATACGATATAACTACCACATGAACTGATAAAACCATGATTGTTGCATTTGCTTTCATGTATGATGCTTTTATTTGGTTCCTCCATTTGTCACTTCTGTTGTTTTTAAAATTTGTTATTTGCTATGTTCTTCTAACGACGAGTAGACGTTGACGCTACTGACACCGCCGTTGACGACGTCGATCCCGCATATGCTACTGAATAGCAAGGCAGAACCCAGATTTTATAATCAGATAAAATGTGATTAACAATCATCCTGCATGCTTATATTATGATAAATCTCTATTTTGTGGTACATGGTAATTACAACCCATACTTGTGTCTTTTCTTAATCATGTTGATATACGTTTCATGATAACCCTAGGAAAGGATGGTTTCACATTGCTAGATGGGATATAATCGTTAATAATTGCATGTGCTTAGAATTGCTTTAGAGATTGTTAACAACATACACCCCCACACCCACTATTCTTTATGAAACTTTCTAAAAGTTTATTTAGGCAGTAAAGATGCTGGTAGTTTAATAAAAATTAAAACAAAACTACGTTTTGACGTGGGTGATTATTGGCAATAGCCGGATGTACATGTTTTAACGTGCAAGTAGATAGGGAGAAGTTATCGCCCATGTCACATTAAGGACGAACGTAATGTTGCATGATCCAAGTATAACCGTACATCCACAAGTGTTGGAATGGGACAGCCTTGACTCATTAAATTATTTGGAACTAGCTTTGCACATTGGTAGGCAGGAGTAGCAAAAGCAATAAACCCTTTCGTGTATGCTTATAAGGGGTTGCCACAAGGGAGTTGTGGGTAAATGCATATTTGGTGCAACGGTGTACGCCTGGCTATGGACTGGGGTTGTTGTTGTTCTATTTGAGCCGCGGGCTCCTGATTACTATTGCTTCACTATTTATTTGCTTTCATCATAGCCGGGGTTAAACGTCATCGAGCTGGTGCAAAGCTAGGTTCAGATAATCGAACGGTTTCGTTATGAACTCTCTGCGGCACATCAAAGGAAGTGTGTTAATTTTGCAATGCACAAAGACAGAACATACCTTGTGGGTAAAGATGTACAAATCTGCAGAGTCAAAAACTAATCGATTAGCTGTATCCACGGTTATGGATAACTTGGAGAACTGACACTGGTTAGTTTTTTTCTATTTTATAAAAGTTTGGTCAAAGGATTTAGAAATGATGCACTCTTGATGATTATCACTTATTGATATAATTGCTCGTATGAGATCATGGATGGTCTTCTACTACTTTTACTCACAAAGGGTCGTGAGTAACCTGTTAATATTCAGTTTTGATACCTGTTATTTTAATTACTCATCAAATTATTTCAATTTCAGTTTATGCTTTCAATTACTATTCAGTATTATATCATTCAGATATCAACTTTACGCAAAAATTTACCTTTCAGCCATGTAATTGAATCAGCCTTCATATAAATAGGTTTGTAAAAGTCTTGCAAGTATCAATGTACTCAGTTTGCTCTAACGTGGTTTTTAGGTGAAGAATAAGATTATCCTGTCGACGAAAATGATAGCGAGGAACTCGTTTTATATGGTGACGACTGCTTCTATGTTCATCTCGTCTGTTGCCTGTGGTATTTTGGGCATAGATGACAAACAATGAGATGTGGACTTTTATCACTACTACTTTTGGTTGTGTAATAATATGAACCTCTGATGTTATATAATGGTAGAACTTGTGTGTGGCTGTAATTCCAAATTGTGTTATGTGCATGCCAGCCACTGATCATGGGAATGGCATAGAAAGCGCTTTAGAACCTCTCTTTTATGTTGCCCAGTAGCATAAAAGGGAGTGTCTCACAGTTTGGTACAAGAGCCATGCAGACTGTAGGTGAATATTAGTTAGAACGGTCGTTAATCAAATAATTAAAATTTTAAAATAGACGCTTTATATTTAGGAGTATAAAATTGCTATATCTGTTATTAATCCTTTTCTGTTGTATCGTCTATTCTTTTCTGATATGCGTTATCATTGCATCTTATATTTGATCTGGAATACTAATTTTTTAGAAATGTGCAGATGGAAGGATACATGCCTTGCTGTGTCATCACTGAACGGGAAAATTTTAGGATGATGGGATGATGGGAGTTCTGTACGTAGATAGGGAGAAGTTAATTCAGAGTAACTATATAAGTCATGTCCTGGGACATCCATGTGGTTAATTATGACAAATTCATTAGCTGTAATTTGACTTTTAAGTAGAAACTTCAACATCGGGATAAATTTAATTAGCATGTTTGCGTGTTGTTCCAAATGGAGGTTATTATTCTGCCTCTTACTTCCTCCTATTTTCTTGAGCGGTCGACAGAGGAAAATTTGTGTGTAAGCTTGTAAAGATACTTTACTTGTCCCAATTGGTTTGGTTAAGGGCCGTCATCTGACTGCAACCTACCAGTTGTTACCACTTGCTAAATGTACAGATGGAAGTCAATTCGGGGCAGGAATATTATTGCATGGACTGTTTACATGCATTTACTGTTAGATCATGCTCATGTGAGGACTTAATTAATTTCTGCTAGGAAAAAGGCCCTCACGTTCAAGGGCATTTCGACTGTGGCTAAGTAACACTCGAGTGTTTTTTTGGTTTATGAGCACTCAACTTGGGGACCTATAAAGAGGAGGGTGGTGGGGAGAGATGGCTAATTGATTGGATCAATGGATCTAAATCCAAAGGCTACAAATTTGAGTGCTCACAAACTAAAAAAACACTCAGGTGCTCCCTAGACACCCCCTTATTTCTCTCTCTTTTTTTCTCTGTCTGCTGCTGGTGCTAATTCGATGCCGCAGCAAGAAGACGTAGGCAACGCGCAGCAAGAAGTGATTACGTAGATAACGATGACTTTGACTGAATCCGGCCTGTAGTATCGGATTTATCCGTAGCTTTTGACATATTACCTTGCTTTGTGCCGCCGCTAAGTTGAGAGCTAGCAATCAATATCTAATCGTATCACGTAGTTGATCGGCGAAACCTGGGAGCTTTTGCTTTTATCTTTAGTAGAAGCATCGATCACTTCACAGGTGGTGTACCAAGCATCACTAAGCTTGTAGCTAGCTAGCATGGGGAAGCTCTCCATGGCTGTAGCAACCATCTTGTGCGCCGTGGCCCTCGCAGCGGCGGCTGGCGGCGAGGCGGCGATTGTCGAGCACACCTTCCTTGTGAGTACATACTTATTGAGAATGTTTTTTTGATCCCAATTTATTTTCAGGATTGCTTAATTTCCAGGTTATCCAATTTAGAAAGTAAAAAAATGAAGCTACGTTGAAGATTGCACCAGTCTGCATGCGTCTAATGTGCTTGTGCCCAATGATCCATCAACGAACAGGTGCATGAGATGAACATGACGCACCTATGCAACACGACCAAAATCTACGTGGTGAACGGCCAGTTGCCGGGGCCTCAAATCGATGTCATCGACGGCGACACCGTGGTCGTCCACGTCATCAACAAGCTGCCACATGGGCTGACGATCCACTGGCACGGCGTGCGACTGATGCGGAGCTGCTGGGCCGACGGCGCGGGGTTCATCACCGAGTGCCCCATCCCGCCCAACGGCGAGCACGTCTACCGCTTCAACGTCACCGGCCAGGTCGGTACGCTGTGGTGGCACGCCCATGTCACCTGCCTCCGCTCCACCATCAGTGGCGCCTTCGTCATCCGCCCCAAGGACGGCAAGTACCCCTTCCCAACGCCCGCCAAGGACGTGCCCATCATCATAGGTGAGTTGATTTCTCGAGATCGATCTTGGCCATTGATTGTTTGGTTTGCTCGATTCGGCATGGCCATTGATTGTTTGGTTTACTTGCAGGTGAATGGTGGGAGCTTGACCCCGTTGAGCTCGACAGAAGAATGACCGATGGCAACTTCAAAGACAACCCGCTATCAGCGACCATCAACGGGAAGCTCGGAGACCTCAGCAACTGCTCTGGCATGGTGGAGGAGAGCTTCATCCTCAACGTGGAGCGCGGCCAGAGCTACCTACTCCGGATCGTCAACACGGCGCTCTTCTCTGAGTACTTCTTCAAGGTCGCCGGCCACACGTTCACGGTGGTCGCGGCGGACGGCAACTACTTGACGCCGTATAAGACAGACATGGTCCCCATCGCGCCGGGCGAGACGATCGATGTCCTCATGGCCGCTGATGCCCCGCCGGCACACTACCACATGATGGCGCTCGCCAACCAGCCGCCAGAGCCAGCCCCGCAGATCCCGGTGTTCTTCTCCCGTGGTCTCGTCCGCTACGCCGGCGTCCCCGGCAACAACAACGGCCTGCCGGTGCAAATGCCCATCATGCCCGACCAGCACGACACGATGTTGTCCTACTACTTCCACAGCAACCTCACCGGCCTGGCGCACCCTGATCGGTACCGCGTGCCGATGCACGTCGACGAGCACTTCTTCATCACGCTCGGCCTCGGCTCCATCTGCCGCGACGGGAAGAAGACATGCAAGCGTCGGCGCAACAAAGAGAGCATCGTGGTGGCCACCGTGAACAACGTCTCCTTCCACCAACCGACCACCACGTCGCTTCTCGAGAGGTACTACGACGGCACGGGAGAGGGTGTGTACACGGAGGACTTTCCCGACCGGCCGCCGCTGCCGTACAACTACACCGACATGGCGATGATCCCGCTGGGGCCGATCGAGGAGGTGTTGGAGCCGACGTTCAAGGCGACCAAGCTACGGCGGTTCAAGTATAACACCTCAGTGGAGATCGTGTTCCAGAGCACGGCGTTGCTGCAGAGCGACTCCAACCCCATGCACCTCCATGGCTACGACTTCTTCGTGCTCGCGCAGGGGCTTGGCAACTTCGACCCCAAGAGGGACGTCAAGATGTTTAACTACCACAACCCGCAGTTGAGGAACACCGTGCTGGTTCCCAGGATCGGCTGGGCCGCCATCCGCTTCATCACAGACAATCCAGGTATCACAATCATCCTAGCTTCCAATCCAATATGCTAGTTCCAGATTAATGAAATTTTGTAGAGAGAATCTGATCTTTGATTGATATTTTTTTTGAATAGGGACGTGGTCCCTGCACTGCCACTTCGAGTTCCACACCGTGATGGGCATGGCAACGGCGTTCATCGTGGAGAATGGGCCGACGCCGGAGACGAGCCTGCCTCCACCACCGGCAGAATTCAAGAGATGTGGCGCCAATGGTCTGAGCCAGCCATAAAGAGTTTTGAATTAGACCGACATACAAAATTGGTCCCAATCTATCTATATAAATAAAAAATAAAAGTCGCACCTGTTATTATATAGATAGAATCGTAGTACAACATTGAAAGGACTCTATTTATTGGTGGGTGAATCCGAATCTATCTACAACTGGTTTTGCTATATATTAGGCACCCTTTGTATAGAAAAAAAATGGATCTAATAAAGAGAGAGCTTCCCCTTTACTCTGTGTGTGCTCTTTGTCTTTTCTTGTGATTCTGTTGATGCATCGTTGATTGGTCATGAGTGAACAACTATATTTTACAACACATTATCAACACGAAGCTCTACAAGGCCGATGTCCTAAATCAATTTGAATTAAGCGTATGTCATTTTATATTATTTGCAAGTAGATCAATCTGGTTTTCTTCGTATTAATCACAGATTGATCTATTGTTGATCTGCATGCTGCTCGTACGGGGAATTGAGCTCATCAAGGCTAAGAAGTAAACCAAGCCGCAATGCACAGTGCGATGGGGAGGCTGCGGTCGCTTTCGCTGGAGGACGTCTCGCGGACGCTAGCTAGCGGTGTCCAGGCTGCACACATTCACGCTGGGCGAGCTCAAGGTCGCGACGCGGAGCTTCTACTGCAGTAACTTCATCGGCGAGGGCAGGCTCAGCCACGCCTACAAGGACTCGAGCCGGAGCATGGCTCCCTAATCGACTACTGCTGCCAAGATGACCATTAGACGCTCGTGTATGAGTACATGGCAAGGGGTAGCCTAGAGCATCACCTCTTCAAGAATCTGCTGTCAAGCCTGCCATGGTTGACGCGGCTCAAGATCGCCGTGGGCACAGCCAAGGGGTCGACGTTCCTGCAATAGGCTGACATGTCGGTGATCTACCACAACTTCAAGGCGTCCAACATCCTGCTCAAACCACACAAAGCTGCGTGCTACTACCGGCTAGCATGCAGGCGTGCACGCGCACGTGTATGGCCATGCATGCGTCATGCGTGACTAGTCGAATTGCGTTACCATTGAGACCGATCGACACTACTTCTCCAATGAGCACCGACTACTCATCGCATCAAGGCTGCAAGTCTGAGCGATCATGCCCTGAGTCCCTAACACCTTCCACATGCTTGCCCATGTTCCACGCATACACTTTCCACATTGTAACGTCCCAAAATTTAATAAAAGTGGAAAATAAAATTTTAAAATGTAAATTTGTTTTATTCTTGAATTTCTTGAAATTAATTATCATTTTTGGAGATTTCTTTGTTAGAAAATAATTAATTTCGAGTTAGTAAAAGAAGAAAAAGTAAAAAAGTTAAATAAGTAAAATGTAAAAAATATGTTAAAAATCTGCAAAAATATTATAAAAACCTATATCCCTCTAGAAGCCTGTTTTGGTTATTAAAAAATCAATGTGAAATCATTTAACAAAGAATTGATTAATTTCATTAATTTGATGCGACCCTAAAAAGTGCGAAAAAGTGCGAAGAAGTAATTTTATAAGCTTTTACTAAAATTTAATGTAGCTAATATTTTTACCTTGTTGTATTTAAGCTATTTTTCACCTCAAATAAATTTTTTAAAAATTAATAACAACATTTAGTGCCTTTTCCAATTTATTTATTACAAACTTGAAATTCTACAAATTTGAATAAAAGATTTACTAGAAAAATAAATACTTAACTTTGAAATTTAAAATTTTTATGAAAGTATTAAGGTATAATTTTAAACCATGTGTAAAAGTTTTAAAAATTAATATGTTAATTTAAGCCTTCATTTAAATCATTTTCCAAATTTAAAAATATGAATAGTCCTTGATGTCAGAATTTTATCAAAATAAACTGCTATGAATTTTCATCTCAAATTTTTATAGTAAGTAGAAAACTTACCCAAAATACTTAGTAACAATTTTAAAAAATTAATATCGTGATTTGGCCCCACAATTAAATCCTTCATGTCAGCTATCCGAAAAGATGAAGCTTGAATTATCCCTTCATCCGACCGACAGGTGGGACCCACTAATTTATTGCGCTCCACCGACCATCCCTTGACCCGCATCACTGACAGGTGTCTTCCACTTCTTGCTGAACACACTTGTCATTCTTTCCCCTCTCTTTCTCTTTTCACGTGAGCCACTGACACGTGGGCCCAACCCCACATGTCGGCAGCGTCTTCCTCCCTCACTCTATTCTCTACTCTCTCTCTCTTGGCCAAAAGCAGCCACTAGTAAAAATCTCCCGAACCACCTCAGATCTTGTCGCCTCCCATTGTCATTTCGTTCCACCCGAGGAGATATCCCAACAACTCACCACCACAACCACCTCCACCCGTACCATGAGCTCGCAAAAAGTGTCTTCGAGTTCCCACTAATCATACTAATCTAGAAAATCTTGATCTGCAACCTGATCTGTCTTATCGAGAACGTCCAATACGCATTCTCGAAGAAGCTAAATGACATACGAGAAACAAGCTAGTCTAACAAAATGCTCAAAGTTCAATGGAGTAATCATACCAAAGACAAAGCAATGTGGGAACATGAATACCATCTTACGAAAGAATTCCTAGACTTCTTTTAGCCCTCGCTAAATCTCGAGGACGAGAATTATTTAAGGGGGTAGATTTATAACATCCCAATATTCAATGAAGAATAAAATAAAATATTAAAATGTGCATTTGATTTATTATTGCTTTTCTTGATTTTAATGCATTTTTGAAGAAATTCATGTTGAAGAATAATTGAATTTTGGAATTTGTAAAGAAGATAATGGTAAAAGATAAAATTGTAAAAAGTGAAATTTTGCTAAAAATCACCAAAGAGCTATGAGAACCCTAGAGCCCTCTGGAAATACCTTTTGTCCAGTCAAAAATTGTATGAAACCATTAAATTAGTGAAATGATCGAATTTATTAATGAATTTGGATTGTAACCATAGCAGTAAAAGATTTTTGTAGAATTATTTATAGCTCATACAAAGTTGAAACTTTTACTATGTGATCCCCATACCTTTAGCCTTATTTGGTAAAATTGATTAAAATTAATAATGAACTTTGATATTTATTCCAATTTAATCTTTCCAAATCTGAACATCTACAAAATAGAGGAAAAGAATTATTAAATACTAAAGTTTTGAACTTGAAATTTTTTTGAAAGTATCCTGACACTAATTTAAATCTAGTGTTTCAAAAATTGAAAAGCTATTTTAGCTCTTGAATTAAAACATTTACAAATAATTAAATTATGTATAGCTCCTATTGCTAGAATTATTGTAATTAGTCTGCTGCGAATTTGGGTCTCAAAATTTTATAGCTAGGGATAAACTTGTTGGAGAATACTCACCAAAATTTTCAAAAAGTTTTGGACAATCTTTAGTGCTCAATTAAATGCGTGAATGCACTATGAAGCTGGAAGATTAAACTAGGGGAACATATTCTGTGCACATGGAGGCCTTGTGCACATATACAAACATTAAATCTGGGCCGTCCAAATCTCATGCAACGGTGACTCGATCAGGGGGGTAATTGCAAAATGTTTGCACATATGATTTTAAACCACCGTTGGATAGGATTTGGACGGCCCAGATTTAATGTTTACATATACACAAGGTCTTCATATGCACATGATATGCTCCCTTAAACTAGAGCCACTCCTCTCAATGATGGGCCTGCTCGGGATTTGTGCAGCCAACCGATGGACTTCCTTTCTTGGTGGACCCCAAAAATCGAACCCGTGCGTCAGTCACCGAACCTCTCTCTCCCTTCTGCTGGTGGTCCCACGACCCCACTTGTCAGTGCCACCGTCTCCTCCGTCCTCCCTCTGTGCTCCTTTCTGTTCGAAGCTGGCCGGTGAAAGATTTCTTCGAACCGCCTCCGTAATTGGTGCCTTCCTGCCGTAGTTCCTGACACGTCGCTGCTACATCCCACTTCTGCCCATTCCTCCTCCTACTGTCTAAAGCTGTGAAGCTTCGCTCGAATTCCTGACCGGCCGCCGGCTTAGCCTCCATTCAAAACCTGGTCAAGACCGCCTTAGCAGCCTATTTAAGCGCATCATTAGCTCCCTCATCGCCTCGCAGCAGTTTTCTCTGGCCCTTTCACCTAGCACCGCCCGAGAGAAGGCTTCATCTCTCCCAACTCTGGCGAGGACCCGAAAAGGGGAAGAACCAAGTTAAAGAGCTACGGCAGGAATTGGCTAAGAAGCATCCTCGTGTCCCCATGATCATTTTGCGCACCTTAATTTGCAGTCCACACCAAGCACCGAGCACCCCTTCTCGTTGCCGCCCGCACGATGAGAATTCGTATTACCTTCTCTTTCTCTTGCTTAAGCTCGAAACTAGGACCCTTAGGACCCACTGAGACTTGTGTGCATGTCAATTGTGCTTGAATTAGCCTCTATCACCGTCGCTGCCGAACCACCAACAAGCCAGCCGCCGAGAGCTTATTAGCGACCACCCTTAGGCTTGAACAACCTATCGCCCAGATTCACACCGTCGTGCTGATTCTCTCCGTGTCCTCAGCCGTGTGACACTGGCCCCGGCTCACCGGCGGTGAGGCTCACCGGCCGCTTTTCTCTGCTAACTCTCACCGCCAGGCGGGACCCGATAGTCAGCCTCGCGCGTGTGTATTCCCTCGTTGATTGGCCGACCCCACCGGCTAGTAGCCTATCGCCCGCCCGCAAATCACACACAAGCACTGGTGGGTGGGGCCCCATCGTCAGCGGCTGAGCATCGATTTGGTGTGAGCCAACGTGCGCAAAAGTAGAAAAATACACTTTTAATAATTCAAAAACGAATTTTCAAATTTTGTTGATTTATTTATCCAAAAAATATTCAAACGGTTATAACTTTTAAACCATAGGTCCAAATCAAGTGAAACAATTTTGTAAATTTGTGTTAAACCATGTAGTTTCAGAATATACAAAAATATTTAAAGCTTGTTTAGCAGTTTAAATCAGAATTCAAATTTGAATTGTAAGTTTGTAGTTAGCCTCATGTGAATTTTGCCTGTGTCGGATATAGAAAGGAACCGATAGTGATGACTGTGCCCCCTCATCACAGTTGATTCTATATTGTAACCGTCAGTGATGCAAATTCAAAAAGAAGCACGCGTTTGATGGAAGGCTTCTCTGTGTGTGTGTGTATGACATATCGATCACTACCACTCGTATGTATAACCGTATGTATATATATATATATATATAACCGTATGTATAACTCGTATGTATGTGTGTGTGTGTATAAACCGTATGTATAACTCGTATGTATGTGTGTGTGTGTGTATATAACTGTATGTGTGTGTGTGTGTGTGTATATATATATATATATCTTTAATTCATGCATGGCTTTTGATGGAAGGTTTTTGATGCAAATTCAAGATCATAATTAACATAAACATGCCATATATACACAAATGGTTAATAACATTAATTGTTTATAATTATATAAACATATACATGTACATTATAATTAATTACACAATGCCCGGTGTACATGCACGCTATCGATCACTACCACTCGTGGCTCTCGCCCGAGGGTAAAGAGTCGCTGGAGTCGTCGTCGCTGAAGGCGATGCCACATGGTTCATCCTCCGATGATGACCCGGAAGAGGCGCTGGTCCCCCAACGGGTGACGGTGACCTCCTCCTCCTCATCCTCATCCTCCTCATCCTCCTCCTCCTCGCCCTCCTTCTAAAGGAGAACGCGGTGCTACGCTAGCTGAAAACAAAAAATTTCTACCGCGAACATCCAGGAAACATGCGAGTCAGAGATCATGGAGCATTACCCTTGGAGCACGTTAGTAGCGGAAGTAGAGTGGGTGAAGCCTCCCCGCGTGCTCCGAAGCACTGTACGTAGTCGAACGCGACATGGTACAACTTCTCCTCATCGTGGATTGTCGTCACAACAACGTCGTTGTAGTCGTACAGTTGACGATTGAATCGATCAGCACCAACGCAAGAGCGATGACGCCTCTATGGTATCCACACGTCCGTGGTGGGATCACCGTGCGTTGGTGTGCTAGCGCCCACGCGTGCGGCTAGGGTTTTAGGGGCAGTGGGACGCGGTGGTGGCTAGGGCTTGTGGTGGGGAGACAGTCACTCCGCACGCCCCCATGCCTCCTTTATATAGAGCGCACTAACGGGCCTTCTGTAATATAAGCCCACTAGGGCTCGCACTAATGGATCTTCTACAATAGAAATCCATTAAGACATCAGAGGATCCAAATCCACATAAACCCACTAATGGATCTAATCCATTAGACATGATGCAACCCGTTAAGTGTGTGACCCATTAGGCTCATGTACAAGTCGGCCGCGGTCCCGGAGAACCCCTTTCCCATACCACAAGTCAATAGCGGTACCTAGCAGCACATATTGACCCCCGAATGTACACAATGATCGAATCAGCTGAACCTTGATACACTCACATAGGATCCTTTTTCCACATGATATCAATCAAGCTCAAGGCGAGAAGCGTGCCACTCTTGTGATAGCTCGACAAATTCACTCGTCAATGTAATAGATATAATTCGTGATTAACTCTTTAATCACTTTGGCATGGCCATGCACTTTTTCTTATCCATCCACACCGAGGGGCCTAGAGATATCTCTCCCGTTATCAAGGAGGGGCAAATTCCATCTTGATCTCTTAAATCTCACATCATGTTTCATGGCATACCCGTAAGCTACCTTTATAACTCAACTGTTATGGTGAAGCGTTTGATACCCCCAAAGTATACAATTACGCATGCTGAGAATCAATAAGAATCTTAGGTCAAAGGATCGTATAGGTATACCACTCGAAGACTACATCCTGATGACACTTCTTAAGATAACAATCTCAGCAGTGTCTCAGAGTGGATCTATCCAACCCCATGTTATCTAACATGTGCCCACATTATTGATTTGATATCTCAATATCTATGGTATGTGAAACATTACCATCAATCAATATATGTGCTGGTCAAATCACTATTATCCCACATAAAGATATGTGACCAGGGATCATTTAGAATAATATCATATAACCGATGTGTTTTACAATTAAATCATACTCAATGAACAAAGGAGTGACATTTATTCATGGAACTGATAACTACATGAACATAGACGTATGATACAATCATCTCACATGATTGCCTCAGAATTATACTATAAATATGGCACCCCATTATACAGGGAATAAATCTAATGAAGAAAAGAGTTTTTGTCTTCCTATATCGTGTGTATTCCTAATGTTTGTTCTTGCTGTTCGCTCGATGCATTTTGTTTAATCTACGACGATCATCATTAATTGTTTTACAACAATTTCTCTCTTTTTTCTCCGGCTGCTGCCGGTGCTAATTCGATGCGTCAGCCATGGCGCAGCAAGAAGTGATTACGTAGATAACGATAACTTTGATGGAATCCTGTAGTAACGGATTTATCCGTAGTTTTGACTTATTACGTTGTTTTGTGCCGCCGTTACGTTGAGAGCTAGCAGTCAGTATCTAATTGTATCACGTAGTTGATCGGCGAAACCTGGGAGTTTTTGCTTTTTTTCCTGTGTAGTATCTTCAGTGGCGTGACCTATATACCAATCAAGTTTAGCAACTGAAACTGACAGATTTTCATGGAATGGTTCATGAATTAATTTTGTGGTAGAGCAGTGATCATATATACACAGATGGAATTTTTCTTTGAACATGCTAAGGTGTTTTGTTTTCACACCCTCTAGACTAGCTCTAGCTGCGGACCGAACTTCGAACAGTACACTGTATTGGCCCCGTAATAACATTTTTTTTTTCTCGAAAATGGTCTCGGTAGGATTTTTTTTTTTTTGCGGAACTAGCTCCCTCGCGACAACTTGTAGTGGAGCTGGTCATCTGCAGGCCACCTGCAACAGAAGCCATGCGCTGCAGGCAGCCTGCAGCGGACGCCCTGCGCTGCAGGCGCATGTAGTGGACGCGCTTCGCTGTAGGCCACCCCGCCTGGCCCCGCCACCACTCCCTGTCCCACTCTGCGTCGCCGGAGACCGTTCCCCGCCCTGCCGCCACCTGGGTCAGCCCCCCTAATTGGCTCATTCAATATTGCCAGCTGCTATTTGTGCCATCCTATCAAATCCAATCAAAACACCGAGAGCAGAACCATTCATGGGTATACATTTCTCTCCCGCGCATGAAGTGGCCTCTGTCTATATAAATTGAGCGCCCTACATGCATTTGCATCAAACGCAAGCGCGAGACAGAAGGGTAGAGCGAGGGAGTTCGGGAGCGTGAAGAGAAAACCGAGAGCGCGAAGAGATGATCCGGAAAAATAGCGAGGCAAAAAAGAAGTGGAATTTGAAATCGAAATTCCAGAGCAATTTAGTTGGTGTTCATAATTTGCTCGAATTTATTTGGAGGTAACCTTTTTCTCGAGTATTTGATTCAGGATTCGTATTTTGCAGGTATTCTTTACGAAGGTTATTTTGTACGGTGCTTGAGATTTACCGATCTACAGGACATCTTCAGATAGGTTAGTTTGAAATCTTCTGAAATAGTAGTATAATATTGTTGTAATATTGGTATAATCATTAAAATATTATTATAATCAGCAGTACATAAAACTCAGTATTAGTAGAACAAGTAGTACATGATATGACGGTAATTGTGCTCCCTGTATTATATAAGATGACAGTAGTGATATAATGAGTAGTACGTAAACCGGTGTATGACTGGTGTGATGTTAGTGGAAGTAGTAGTAGGTGAAATTACTGTTAACATAATGAGTAGTTCATGAAATGAGGACCGAAAACGTAAAAAATTAATAGTGTGTATTTAGTATGATTTTATTGCAATTAATAGTACCTAAAATAACGGTACTAGCAAATGTAATTACAATATTAATATGATTAGCAGTACATAACATAATGGTATATGGTGTAAATAATGGCCTAATATTAATGAAACATTAGTACGAATATTATAAGACTATTGTAGTACTAGTATGATTTGACATAATTAGTAGTTCATGAAATGATTTGACATAATTAGTATGATTGGTGTGATGTTAGTTGGAGTAGTAGCAGGTGAAATTACTTTGTTGGCATAATGAGTAGTTCATGAAATGAGGACCGAATGCGTAAATAATTAATGGTGTGTACTTAGTATGATTTTGATGCAATTAATAGTATCTAAAATAATGGTATTAGTATTTGCGATGACAGTATTAATATAATTAGCAGTACATAAAATAACGGTAAAGTGTGTAAATGATGGCTAAATGTCATGCTATGTTATTTCCTAAGTTATGCATTGTGCCACCCTAATTTTATTACTTTTGTAAATATTAAGTAATTGAAAATATTGCCTTCCTCAGTTTGTTCATCTAGCAATTTCTTTACTACTGTAATGCCCTTGCAATATAATCTATTGCTTATTTTATCATCTAAACTTTCGTTGTATGTGCCTTAATATGTGTTCAACAAATAATTTAAGTTGTTCCTCTGCATATATTCATTTTCAAATATTTCATCATCTCAACCGAAACATTTCATGTGCCCATCAAACAGGTGGGTGCTAGTTTCCATTGCATATATTGGTTTTCGAAAATTTCAGAATGATCCTACAAATTTATATTTTATCCCCACAGTGTAAATAATCAAACAATATCATTTCACTCTATTACATTATTTTCAGATTAAATATTTCCTCGTGTTTTTTCCTTCATACAAAACTAACAAGGATTTAAATATATTTCTTTTTTACTCTAGACTTCCTTGACATAATCTGATCCAATTCAATTTTACAACGAAACAGGATCTTGTTTTACTCTAGATCCAGTTGATATGTTATGCGATATTATTGCTTCTCAGTTTTAGTTATTAATTGTTACTTGCCACCATAAGGTGCAAGGCAGGGGTAACATTTCTTTTGGCTTGAGAAGAAAGGCCAGACAAGAATCGTTCAATGAGCTTTACTTTTCAAAGGAAGAGGATGTGTACCATAACTTTTGGTTTGAATGTCTCCATAATTGATTTTAGCCTTAATTTCTTTGATCAATACAGGTGTTCTTCATTTGACTTCTAAATTCAGAATACTTTGTGCTTATAAAATATCAGACTAAGCTTTTCCTTTCTGCATTGCATTGCACTGCTCATAAATAATACTTATGACACCACAGAGTTTCAGTTTTCTTCTATAACACACGGCACACCAAGTCCTCAACCATTACAATTTTTTCTTCTTCTTTCTAGAATTTGAACATGTAAATCAACAAGGTTATCAAACATGGGTAGTACTATTTGTCTGGAAAGAATGTCGACCTTATTTGGTCAATTAAACTTTTTGTAAGTTATATTTGAAACACTTATGCCAACCTTATTGCATGTGGTTCGCTTTAATGTAGTAATGACATGTGAGCACTTTCCATCATTTCTGGTACATACATTCGTGTGCTTTATGCGCAACTTCTTTTGATATTCCGTTGCAACGTACGAACAACCTACTAGTTTTTGTAATGCACATACAAAAAATTATTATTTTTGTAATGCACGTGCAAAAACTGATCCCACACTCGCTCGTCGTCTGCTACAGGCGACTGTTGGGGGGCTATTTCCAGAAGAAAAAAAATTCATAGCGGCTATTTTCAAAAAAGAAAAAGAAATTTTATGGGGCTATCACAGTAAAAAATTCGATTGGAAAACAAAAAAAAAAACTAAATAAAAAAAACTAAAAAAGACCGAGGTAAAAAAAGAAAATGGCTTGCAGCTAAGTGGGAGAGTTGCAAGCCTAAAAATTGAAGGAAAAAAAAAAGGTGCACCGGCTTGCAGCGCTGCCATACCGCTGCAGAAGGCTATTTTTGCTATTTCTTCCTCGTTGAGGCCATTTTTTTTTTAAAAAAAATCGAAGATAACTGCAGTAAAAATTTCTCGAACTTCAGGAAGATCATGTATACGAAGAGTTCATATTATTTCTGTAAAGAAAAAAAGGGAGTTCATACTATGATTGTTTTACACGGTGAGTTACATGACGGAATAAATAATACTCTTCAGTTATATATTGAATCAAAGCAAGACATGTAGCTAGGGTTGAAACTAGATGGATAGCCAAGAATTCTCATGGTCCAAGGAAGATAGATCTACCCCCAGATATAACCTGTCAAAACCCCGAAACGCAAGAAGTCCGACGCCTACTTTTCGCACACATGTGGTAGATTAATTTATCATTTGCACGAGTCAATTTGCATGCATGGCAGCACCAGGTCCTTGCACCCGTCGCATGATTAAGGCCATGCATTTCTCCCTCTGAGTCCGAAGTCCGAACGTACAGAGAAATAATGCGATGCCAGCCAGCAAGTGCCAAGTGCCGTGCTTAATTTGGACTTTTCGATGAATTTTCACAGGAAACCACATGTACGTACGTATCCAGCTAGCTTAATCGTGCTCTAAGCCTCTAATCCATGTGTTACCAATCTGAACTCAAAACCACATGTACGTACGTATCCAGCCAAGATTAACGAACAACATTTGACCATCTTACATGCATGTCGAAATTAATCAATTAACCAACATGCATGGTACATTCTACCTTGAAAACAATCGGACTAATCCATGTGTTACCAATCTGAACTCAAAACAATCTCGTGGACTACTAGTAGATTCTACTTCTGGACGCATGCATGGCCCTGAGAGAAAAGTCAAGATACGATGTAGTACTATTCATTCGGACTTGTGGGCATGCATGTGCCTAGACTAGATCTAGTACGTAGCAACATAAGTCAAGGGCCGCATGCCGAATTAAGTAACATCCGACTAGCTTAATATGTTTGGTGCAACATGAAACATCGCAATCGTATATCCATGTACAAAATATTTGGGATTGGCTTATTCGGACATCCTGTATTGTACGGTATCTACTAAATGAAAGGCAAAAACGTGCGCGTGTAGTAAGGGAATAATCAAGACACTGCTGACTCAGCTGGTTGGTAGAGGTAGGTGAGACGAAGCACTCTTTTGCATATATGTTTAGCCAACCTGCGGCTGCGTTTAGTCCAGTCCGGTCAGGTGTGGCTAACAGCTAATGTTTGAGCCACACTAATAATGTTGGCTTTCAGCGGGTTAGCCGGTTACAGTCACGTACGTACGTGGCCTCTCGATCGGTTGTGTTAACCTACTGGCTACTGTGCACACTTCAGCCAGAGCAGAGGGCTGCACATACACTACATGCAGCCTTTGCGTGTAATTAATAATCTACTCCTGTCGATCTCTTGGGATTAACTAATTAATTAACCCCCAAAGCAGAGGGTTAGCCTCCTGATTGGTGCAAAAGCTGTACGTACGTGCCATTGATGTTTTATCTCCCTTGCTAGTATATATGATCTTTCCACGAAGCAGCAGCAGCAGCAGCAGCTAATAGGCGCCCATGCATGCAGCTAATAAGCAGCTGGGTTGGAAAAGTAGGGAGAGTTTTACGTGTCTTGCCTCTTGCGTGGTCGACCTGTTCGGTAATTTCTTGTACGTAGCGTTGATCGCTGCGCCATTCGTTTCCTGTTCCTCGATTTGGCGGCCGGGCCGGTCAACCATTGCAAACGGCCGGTCAACCATTGCAAACGGCCGGCCAATGGATTCAAATGTTTTGTGTCTGGCACCTTAGCACCCGTGGAGTGTGTATATATAGGGCACGAGCCTGGCTTAGGAGAAGCATCGATCACTTCACAGGTTTGCAAGCTAGTAACTAAGTTAGCTTGTAGCTAGCTAGCTAGCATGGGGAAGCTCTCCATGGCAGCATCCATCTTCTGCTCCGTGGCCCTTTTGGCCCTGGCTGCCGTGGCTAGCAGCGAAGCGGCGGTCGTCGAGCACACCTTCCTCGTGAGTACATATATCTGCGTCTTGAGAATGTGCTGTTGATCCCAATTTATTTGTTCCCACGGCCGGGTTTCACTTCAGAAATTAATTTAGCTTGCCTTCGAGCTAATTAAAACGTTACGCACAGTGCATGTGTTTCTCAAAAGAAAAAGAAAATGAAGCTGCATGAAGCTAATTGCACCGGTTGGCTGCTGACCAACCTTGCAGTACTGTTTGTGTGGTATGCATGCATGCGTCTAACGTGCTTTTGCCCAATGATCAATGAACAGGTGCATGAGATGAACGTGACGCACCTATGCAACACGACCAAGATCTACGTGGTGAACGGCCAGTTCCCGGGGCCACAGATCGACGTCATCGAGGGCGACACCGTGGTCGTCCACGTCGTCAACAAGCTGCCACATGGGCTGACGATCCACTGGCACGGCGTGCGGCAGATGAGGAGCTGCTGGGCCGACGGCGCGGGGTTCGTCACCGAGTGCCCCATCCCGCCCAACGGCGAGCACGTCTACCGCTTCAACGTCACCGGCCAGGTCGGCACGCTGTGGTGGCACGCCCACGTCACCTGCCTCCGCTCCACCATCAACGGCGCCTTCGTCATCCGCCCCAAGGACGGCAAGTACCCCTTCCCAACGCCCGCCAAGGACGTGCCCATCGTCATAGGTGAGTTGATTTCTCGAGATCGATCGATCTTGGCCGTTGATTGTTTGGTTTGCTCGAGTCGGCGTGGCCATTGATTGATTGGTTTACTTGCAGGTGAATGGTGGGAGCTTGACCTCGTTGAGCTGGACAGAAGGATGGCCGACGGCAACTTCGACGACAACCCTAAATCAGCGACCATCAACGGGAAGCTTGGAGACCTCAGCAACTGCTCCGGCACGGTGGAGGATAGCTTCGTCCTCGACGTGGAGCGTGGCCAGAGCTACCTGCTCCGGATCATCAACACAGCGCTCTTCTCTGAGTACTACTTCAAGGTCGCTGGCCACACGTTCACGGTGGTCGCCGCCGACGGCAACTACCTAACGCCGTATAAGACGGACATGGTCTCCATCGCGCCGGGCGAGACGATCGATGTGCTCATGGCCGCCGACGCCCCGCCGGCCCACTACCACATGATGGCGCTCGCCAACCAGCCGCCGGAGCCGGACCCGCAGATCCCGGTGTTCGTCTCCCGCGGGCTCGTTCGCTACGCCGGCGTCCCCAGCAACAACAACGGCCTACCGGTGCCGATGCCCATCATGCCCAACCAGCACAACACGATGCCGTCCTACTACTTCCATAGCAACCTCACCGGTCTGGTGCACCCTGACCGACACCGCGTGCCGATGCACGTCGACGAGCGCTTCTTCATCACGCTCGGCCTCGGCTCCATCTGCCGCGGCGGGAAGAAGACATGCAAGCGCCGACGCAGCAACGAGACCATCGTGGTGGCCACCATGAACAACGTCTCCTTCCACCACCAGACCACCACGTCGCTTCTCGAGAGGTACTACGATGGCACGGGAGAGGGTGTGTACACGGAGGACTTCCCCGACCGGCCGCCGCGGCCGTACAACTACACCAACAGGGAATTGATCCCGGCGGGGCCGCTTGAGGAGGTGCTGGAGCCGACGTTCAAGGCGACCAAGCTCCGGCGATTCAAGTACAACACCTCAGTGGAGATCGTGTTCCAGAGCACGGCGTTGCTGCAGAGCGACTCCAACCCCATGCACCTCCATGGCTACGACTTCTTCGTGCTCGCGCAGGGGCTCGGCAACTTCAACCCCAAGAGGGACGTCAAGAAGTTCAATTACCACAACCCGCAGCTGAGGAACACCGTGCAGGTCCCCAGAACTGGCTGGGCCGCCGTACGCTTCGTCACAGACAATCCAGGTATCGCAATCATCCTAGCTTCCAATCCAATAGGCTAGTTCCAGATTAATTAATGAGAGGTGCTTCTATGCTTTTCCTTTTTAAAGTTGCACAAATATTAAAGCATGAATGAAGGGTAGATGAGGATTACTTACCCCTTCGTTTGCTTCAAGATTTGTGCAATTTGTATTAGGAAGAAAAGCATAGAGGCACCTCTCTTAATGAAATTATGTAGAGAGAATCAGATCTTTGATTGATTTTTTGTGAACAGGGATGTGGTACCTGCACTGCCACTTCGAGTTCCACATCATCATGGGCATGGCGACGGCGTTCATCGTGGAGAACGGGCCGACGCCGGAGACGAGTTTGCCTCCGCCGCCGGCAGAATTCAAGAGATGTGGCGCCAATGGTCTGAGCCAACCTTAGAGTGTTTTGAATCAGATCGACGTACAAAAGTGTTACCAAAATTTTTATTCACGCAAAAAAAAACAAATAAAGATGTATTGATTTGTATCCATCATTGTATCGTTGATGATTCTTGCTGTGAAAGAGAATGTTTCTTTTTCGAATGTTTCCCTTTGTAATCTGTCAAACTGTTAATTGATACATTAGAATTCGATTTATGAACAATCAAACTTCTTTTCCTCTTGTTGTCCAACTAATCTAGCCTTATCTAGCCATCCATTCTCCACCGCATCACTCTCCATCACGCTACTCAAGCCTGACGAATATACGTACCATGGGTACCCCTAGCGCCCCAGGACGACGAATGGGTCGCTCGAAACCCAGCTCTTGCCAAAAGCCTGGTGGGACACCAAGGACGACTCATCCCTGACCAACTGATCAGGGAAAGAATCCGATCCCTTCCATGGGTCGGACGCCCCGTAACGTCCGACCCATCTGAGGTCCGCCAGGCGTCGGCACCGAGCTGTAACACCCCAATTTTTGCTTTTCATGAATTTAATGGAAATTTTACATTTTTGAGAATTTTTGGAATTTATTTGGATTTAATTTGAATTTATCCCCTTTTGAGATAATTAAATAATTAAAAGTTTTGAATAAATTTTTATTGGAAATATTTTATTTGAGTCCAAAATGTCTCAAAGTGTTTTTCAGAATTTTTCTGATTATTTTGCTATTTTTCTCGAATTATTTGAATTTCTAGAAATTATTTTGAATATTAAATCGCTGAAAAATCCGAATCAGTTTTACTATTCATTCGACCGAGCAGGACCCGAGTCTGACTCGAACTGGACCAAACCCTAACCCACGCGACCGTTGGATCGAGATCCAACGACCTGCGTTGCGCCACGTCACCCGAGCCCGAGCCGGATCGGACCCGCTCGCGCCCGGAGCGATCCCAGCCGTTGGACGCGCGCACGTGGACGGCCAGGATGCGTCCACGTCACCCCGTCCGAGCCGCCGCCGGATTCCGTCGTCGTGCGCGTGTGGGCCTCGGTTTTTGCGATTTTCACGGACGCCGAGGGCGCTATTTAATGCGCCGCCACCCATGTCGTGACCGCCGTTTCCGCGCGCACGCTTTGCCCTAGGTCTTGGAGCTCGAGCCGCCGTAGCCACGCCGCAATCGCTCGTCGAAGTCGCGCTAGGGTTCCACCGCGGTTTTTGCCGTTTTCCGCCGCCGTCGAGCCGTCTCCGCCGTGTTGGTGCCCAGATCCGAGGCTGTCGCGTCGAGATGCACCCATGCGTACCACTCACTTCGCCGGAACTTCCCCGAAGCGCCTTTGGCCACGTCGTCGTCCTCAACTCCGGCCAACCAGCTCCGCCGTGGACATTGCCGGAACCCCGTGCTCCCTCCGCCGTTGGATCTTCATCGAACGGCCCAGATTCGTCCACGTCACCCGTAAGTGTTTTCCACGTTTCGGTTTTAGATCTATTTTCAACCGTTGGATCTAGATCCAACGCTCTAGATTGAGCCACGTAGCCCCTAGACTGCACCGTGCTAGATCCAATCACAGCCGTTAGATCTAGATCGTACGGTTAGGGCTAACCCGCGTTGTAGCATTAGATGAAATCTCAGCCGTTCGATCAAGATCGAACGGCATAGATCGTGCCGCGTGTCGCACGCCGGGTCATGCCACGTCACCCCCCAGCGACGCGGTGAAACTCGATCCAATCCCAACCGTCCGATCCGAATCGAACGGTCCATATCGATCACGTTATTCCAAAACGCGTGAGATTGGATCCGATATGGACCGTTGGATTTCAAACCAACAGCCCAGATCAAGCCACGTGTGCGGGAGCCGAACCGACGCGGTCCACGCGGTCAGCACGGTCGTCGCTGACATCAACCCTGACGTCGGTGATGGGCCCGAGTGTCAGCGTCCGTGCCCGCACGCGCGTGACGTCATGTTGATGTCACGGTGGGGCTCGCGTGTCAGCCGTCCCCTCGGCCGAGCTGTGCTGACGTCATCAAAGCCGGGCCCACGCGTCAGCGGGACGTGCACCCGTGGACCAGGTCCACGGTGGACTGAGCTGTGCCGTGCGTCGGGTCCATGGACTCGAGGCGACGTGGCGGCTTCTGATTGGCCCAAGTGTCTTGATGACGCAATAAATCGATTTTTCAATAGAAAAATAAATGGATTATTTCGATTTATCCTTTTATTTGATTTTTCAAACTTCAAACGCTTTTGCATTTTAACTCCGATTTGGGTGATTCTAATTTTTAATTTTTTTATAAAATTAAGATCTACTTAATGGTGAATTTTATTTAATTCTTGGACATGAGTTTGCCTTTGTTTATATTTATTTAATTAACTCTTCAAACTTTAAACGATTATAACTTTCGCGTTTTAACTCCGATTTGGATGATTCAAATTTCTAAAAATTTATAAAAATGTTCTCTCTCTGTTTATAAATTTTATTTAGATTTTTGGACACTTTTTGTCTACTATTTAATTATTTATTGCTATTTGCACGCGTTACGAGTAGACGTTGAAGTGCCTGAAGGCTACGAATGTGAAGTTTTGACTCAGGAGCCAGCTCAGGACCAAGAATAAGTACTTTTTGAAGGCAAGTTATGCTTTGACCATATTGATCACCTTGATAAATTAAATTATGTGCCATGAGCCCTTGTCACCCTAGTTGTGGTTTATATAGTTGGACATTAGTAAATTGCCAACATTGGGTACTTAGACCGTCGTAGTATATTGCTTAGACCTGCTACGTGCACTTGACATGATTTTTGGACAATCAAATGTTAATATTGACTTAATGAGATATTGAACCTATTTTGGAGAAGTATCATGTGTTGTGATGATGATGATGGCACGTGGTGCATGGTAATCAACTGGGTTTGATAAATAGATTTAGACCGGGGCAAGTGGCAAGAATGATATGGTGGGCCATGAGTGGCACCGGGGATATCGTTTTGGTTCTTCGGGTAGTCTTGCCCTGGTCACCCTAAGGACTTAACCTTGCAAGCCTTTGATCTGAGTCAAACGTGCAACCACATGTCCGTAATGGGACGGACCTAGTTGAGTAAGTTACTAATAACTTGCATGTGGTGCCTCGGGGTGTCAACTACACCTTTTGTGTAACTTGAAAGGGGAGCGTACCAGGGCTATGGCATGGTACCCGTCCAACGGTATGTCGGTCCCGTACTTCGCCTCTATTAAGGCAAGGGATGGTGTATGGCAAAAACTGGAGAGGTCCACTTGTACAGTTTGCGGTCTCTGAAATGCTTTGTTACGATCACTCGCCTTTGTGGTGTTTGGCTGTATCTTGTGGGTCAAGTGCATAACCTCTGCATAGTGTACAACCTATTCGAATAGCCGAGTCCACGGCACTGGACATTGCTCGGGGATTACAATCAAGGGTTAGACTTTCATGAAAATAACTGGGACTTGAAAAGTTTGGTTGGGTTTATTGATGACGTTGATGGAAATGTGGATTAGGAAAGGGAAGAGTGTTTACTTAACTCCTGGAAACGTTATTGATATTATCTTTACATTTACTGCTTTCGTTCGAATCTACTTATGATACTTGCTAATTGTTGTTTACTGCAAATGAACCATGAAACATTCCTTGTATTAAGCCATGCATGTAGAATATTAGTTGCATTCTGTGCATGACTTGCTGAGTACCAAGTACTCACCCCTTGCAACAATTCAACACCTGTTGAAGAAGAAGCGACGCCAGCTTTGGAGGAAGAACTTCAGGAGGAACCGTCTATCTAGGGAGCGAGCCTAGTCAGTTGCCTGTGGTATACTGGATGGCGCCACGTTGATACTTTTATTCCGATGCAATTTATTTCCTTTAATAAGTTTTCGCCCCGTGTGGCGTACTCTTGTAACTTGACCATAAGGTCGACCAACCAGTTTAGTTATTTTAATTAAAGTACTTTACATCTATCGATGTGTATGATTGGGATATTTACCGATGTTGAGACTGTGTGCACTAGCGTGATCTTGGACTAGTGCTGAATACATAGAGGGTCCGGATTTGCAAATTCGGGTCCCGACACGAGCCCTCACCGGTCGTTGCCCACCTGCCCCACGGACGCGACGACTCAGAGTGATCGTGCGGGGGCAGGCGGCTCCTTCCAAAGGTGGCAAGGAGGTTGCCAAAGTCAAGACACCAGTCACATCGCCCAGACGTGCACAACGGAAGGATACGCTCCCTCCCGAGGCAACGCCAGAGTCAAAGCGCTGCGTCAGCGCTTTGTAGACGCACAGATGGTAGATACGCCACTTCTCGATGAAACAGAAAACCATGCCGTTCGATGTGTCTACCGACCCGGCGTAGGGCGAGCAGGCACCGGTCATTCGCTCAAGACCAAGACTCCCAGGCGTATGACACCCCATCCTCTCTTTCTTTTCCAGATTCCCATGTAACATGCCCCCTCCGCCTACATAAAGGGGGCAGGACCCTTAGGGAAGGGGGGACTCTTTTTCTTTTCTCCTTCCAGATAGGCAGCTCTTGCTCTCCTATTTGGTACGAGGCACTCGGGGCCAACCCTCAGCCCTCGCTTGTAACCCCGCGCAGCCACTTGCATCGAAAGCAATACAAGATCCACCACACGAACTTTAGTAGGGACATTCGGCCCGAACCAGTATACTTCTTGGGCTCCCTGAGTCAGGCAACTCGAGGAGAGGGAGCGCGCGACCCCTAAACTAAAAAATCGTATTGCCGGTGCCCGAAACACCGACAAAGCCTTAGCTAGTCATCTATGTTACGATATGGTTAGAATATGTGTCTCTATATGGAAGGACTTTATTCATTGGTGAGCGAATTCAAATTAATCTCCGAGGGGTTCTCTACTATATATAGGGCATTGCCTTGTACAGAAAATTCGATATAATAAAGAGAGAGCTTTTCTCCTTATATTGTGCGTGCTACTACTTCTGCATCTACTTCTGTTCATGTGATTGTATGGACGTGCTGTCGATTGATGCGGGTGAACGACTACGTTTCACAACACATTATCAGCACGATCGTTCTACGCGTGGCTGATCGGGATCATCTACACGGCATCGATCTACATCATATCGACACTTCGAGCCTAGCCAGTCACTGATCGCTGATTGTATCAAGAGGACATGTGGTCTGAACACCGTCGATACCCTCACTATTATCTATGAAGATAATGATGTTTATGTTGCACAAATGCAAATGGGTTATGTAAAGAGCAATATCACGAAGCATATTGCCCCTAAATATTTCTATCCTCACGAACTTCAGAAAAATGGTGAGATAAAGATAATGCAAACTAAATCATGTAAAAATCTAGCAAATTTGTTCACAAAATCTTTGCCAAAGTCTACTTTCCAAAGGTATTGGAATGAGACGACTTAGAAATTTGGAAAGTTCATAGAGTGTGAATCCCTTAACTATGACCCTTTTACATGATCCTGAAGATTATATTTTATATCATGAAGATTGTGAGTTATACTCCTTTTCTCTTAATGAGTGTTCTTGAAGTTTCTCATATGAAGGTTTTTAATGAGACAACTGATGTAACACAGAGTGCAAGTGCAGTATACTCTTTTCTCTATCTTTTTTCCCACTAGGTTTTTGGGGGGAGTTTTTAATGAGACATGTGTATCAAGCGGTATTCGCCCAAGGGGTTGTTGTGAAACAGATAGAATCCTAGTCTATATTTGGAATAACTATCTATTGGTGGGCAAAGCCAAACTCATGTCCATGGTGTTTCTTCTATATACTGCGCATTGCCTTGTACAGAAAAATCAATTTAAAAAAGAGAGAACTTTTCTTCATAATTTTGTGCGTGCTTCTCTGCGTACTTCTACTTTTGTTCGTACGTGCCTGTTGGCGTGCTGTTCAATGGTGCGTGTGAACGACTACATTTTACAACATTAGGGACCTCTAATTGGCAGCAATGCCACATCAGGAGTGGTTGCACAGGAGATCAGTGATGCCTTGTCGGAAATGACGATCACATCGTCACTTTTCTAGCCCATGACATTTTTTTTTACAAATTTGATCTTCTTTTGAACTCAATTACAAAAATAACCCTTTCTCCAACTGCAAAAGCACCAATAAACAACACGTATCACCTGTGGTGCTCCCGCAACACAGAAGAAGTTGCCGAGCTATGGGATTTCAATAGCTATGGTGGTATGCCAAGCTATGAAAGCTCGATACACCCTTCCTCGGTACGGTAGCGTGAGCGGTGATACGTGTCACCTCCCGATGCTTTTATGGTGAGAGAAATAGTCTATTTTTGTAATTACATTCGAAAGAGAGCATATTTTTTAAAATAATTGTAAAATGTCATTTTCCGTACACTCGTCCAAAAAGGATGAAAATAATGGATAGCGTACGTGACGTGAGGAAAGAAGCAACCGGAGTGCTCGGAGATTCCCAAGTTTGACCCGCCACTCGCCCACTCGTCGGACGAACCCTCCACCACCCCGACGGATAAATGCCGAGACCCCCTAGTACGTCGTAACATCCCAAATTTCTCTCTCGCCATGTCCTCCTGCGTCTTCCACCACCACCACTGCTCCGGCCGCCTCCCGGCTCCGCGCGCCCCGCCACGCGTGCACCTCGCCGCGGCCTCCTACGCGCCGCCTAGCCGCCACGTGGCGGCAAGGGCGATGAGCGCCGAGGCTCCCCATGATGTGGCACCGGCGGAGCCGGCGAGGCATGGGGTTGGAGCGGTGGCGGCGGAGATGGTGGAGGAGGCCGCCGTATGGTGCGCCGTGCACGGTCTCGTCGTCGGCGACCGCTCCAACCCGGTACGGCTCCCCCACGGGTTCTGAACGATTCGTTTAGAGAGGCCAAAGTTCTCGGAAACGTGATGCGATTTTGTGGTGGGTGGAGAATTTTGGATCTGTAGGCGCCTTCCATTTCTTGGAGTGGTTTATCTCTGGTTCAACGTTTCGATATTGCTCCCTCGCGCCTCGGAATAGAATGAATGTTTCGATTCTTCAATACTCAACGTTTCGATTTTTTTTTGTTTTAGTTATAAACAGAGGACAGGGTTGATTTGTGGGCTTGTGGCTTCGATCAACTTATGGCACAAACAATTAGTATATTCAGCCAAAAGCTTAAAGACAGCCAAGGTTCCCAGGTTCTTTATTGAGCAATGGAATACCAGTACAATAGTGCTCAGCTCAGCATTTTACCTGCACATTCTCTTGTATTACTGATGGTACTCAATGACTAGATACATACAAAAAAAAATTAGACTTTTTGGGTGTTGCCTCTACCTCACTTGGTGGACGTTGGGCATCTGTTGACCAATAGGATTTGCACTTGTCATGGAACTGAAGTATGTACGCATTGAGGCCTTCGCTTCCATCTAATGTGGTCGCGCAAATAATACACGTATAGTATTGAAATTACATTTCTTGAAGATTTCGCGATTTGCATTGTCTCGCCATGCACTTCACGTATTTGTTCAGTCATTTCCCATGTTGTTAACTGTCATGGAACCATGATGTGATGAATGACAAACAACAGTAGTTGTAAACTAGCATTCTTGTAGAATTAGCAAATTGACATAATATTGACCCCTTGCAGAGATCTGGAACAGTCCCTGGTGTTGGTCTGGTTCATGCCCCATTTTCGCTACTTCCAACGCGTTTTCCAATATCTTTTTGGAAGCAGGCATGCGAACTGGCTCCTATTTTCAATGAGCTTGTGGACCGTGTGAGCTTGGATGGGGAGTTCTTGCAAGATTCCTTGTCTAGGCAAGTTTCAAATTCCATATTGAATTTTCTATATGTTGACGTGTAGAGCTTCATTTTAAACTCGCACAAAAGTGGATTAGAGTCTCAATTGATTGATGTCCTACGAAGGCTGTTGCCTTGAGTTTTCAGGGGCGTATTATTGTCTGGTAGCCTCTTCATTGAAATGACCAATTCAGTCTTCTATTTTTTTAATAAATGTCAGCTAGGTCAAAAATTCAGATTCTAAGGAATTTCCTGATAAATAGCAAATCATTATTTTGTGATTTCAGAACAAAGCAGGTTGACGATTTCACTGCTAGGCTGTTAGAAATTCATGCGAAGATGATGGCAGTAAATAAGGAGGAGGTAATTAACTGAGCTTGTTGTTAACTTCTGACCGAATTCTGAGAAATGCATCTTTTAATTTTTTGCTTCTTTGTAATATGTTTGTTAGTAAGGTACTGACAAGTGCTTAATAAATCATCAGGATATCCGCCTAGGGTTGCACCGATCTGATTATATGCTGGATTCTGAAACAAATTCACTTCTTCAAATCGAGCTCAACACTATTTCATCATCTTTTCCTGGTCTTGGCTCCCTTGTAAGCGAACTTCACAGGTTGTTACCATGTGCTCTTACACTCTTTTGATAGAATCATCCTGTGCTGTGACTTCTAGTAATCTCTTTGAAACATAAAAGAAGATGTTGCACTGAACATGCTGAATGCAAATAGTAATCTTGCTAGCCACATAGGTTCTCTTTTTAACACATCAGAGCAGTGTTCCCCTAGGCGTTAGGCGCTAGTCGGGCGGCAGACCGGCGCCTAGCGCCTAATCGCCGCCTAGGTGGGCTAGGCGACCACCTAGGGGCAGAGTGCATCAGAGCACCCAGGAGGAATATATTGACTCAGTCAACAGACCTGCTTAAAGAGTTGTGTGCTTACAAGAACATTATAAATATTCAATTTCCACATTTTGGAAGCCTCAGCTTAATGTTACAGGCATAAATTATGCTTATTTATTGTCGATTTTTTAAATCATTAGTTGTAAGACTGCCTCTTGAAAGGGGTGTTAACTTAAGGAGTTAACTGTTGCATGTCCTATGTCAGTGAATGAGAAATTAGGCAGCATGGCATTCTTAATCTATAATAGCATTCATTTCTTATCTTGAAATGTCTACAGGATTTCCTTGTTTTCATCTCCTATAGTTAACCTGATAAGTGCTATTATTTTGCTAACTACAGGACCTTACTTAATCAATATGGGAAAATATTAGGTCTTGATTCTAAAAGGATTCCTCGGAACTGGGCAGCCAGTCAATTTGCTGAAGCATTGGGCAGAGCATGGTCCGAGTATAATAATGACAGGTCTACACTTTACCTATGCAATTTGAGTGTATGTTATTCAGATCATTTAGAATTGGCAAGATCAACTAACATAGATTCTTTCCCTCTTGATTGCCCAGTGCTGTACTTATGATGGTTGTTCAACCTGAAGAAAGAAACATGTATGACCAATACTGGCTCATCAATCATTTGAAGGAATCATATCCTTTTACTATTTGCTGTCTTTTCCCTCCTAATGTGAACCTCTATGACAAAATTCAAACTATTTTTCCTTAAGTTAACATTTAGACAAAAATAGGGGGGAAATTAAGCCACTGCTAAGCTGGATCTACAGCTTATCTTTGTATACATGCTCTTTTCGTCCATTTAACTTTCTAAGATAGTGATTTCTTGTTCAGTTTCTGATGAGTTGTGGTTCAGCTCTCCTGTACAATACAAACTTTCTATTGTTTCAATTTATTGTTTGTAAACATCAATTATCAACATTTCTGCTTGATATTACTTTGGCAAACTATTGTTGGGTTTGGTGAGCATTTGTTTTTACTGCTTATCTGGTGGTCACAATTAACATCATGGAAATGGGGTTTTCCTTAACTATCTATTACGCATGGTGTGACTACTATTAGGAAAACTTTGGAACAGGTGGAGGCTGAAGGACAGGTGCTTCCAGATGGAACACTCGTGGTGTATGTATCCTGTACACACATAAAGGAAGACTTACTGTTTGCTATATAGCACTCTAATATTTAAATTTTAAAAATGCAGAGATGGCCGGACAGTTGCTGTTGTATATTTCAGAGCTGGGTATGCACCAAATGATTACCCTTCAGAAACGGTATGTGATACTACATTTGTTTAGCCAACACCCTTTCTCATTAGAGAGCGAATTTCTCTCATAACTTGACTGAAAACAAAGTTTCCTGAGATAACTTTTTGATAAGAACCATATTTTTGTTTTGTTTTGGGGTGATTCTTCTTTGCTTTCCATTTCGTCATGGAAAAGGAAACTTCTTTTGTTTGTGAATTTCATTATCTGTGCTGTAAAGCTTAAGTCCAAAATGTCAAGTGATGTGACTGCACATGGTGTGAGCTACTATTTAGCTTTGTTGTGATAGGCTTTCACCATGACATGTTCTTCTTGTATTTCAGGAATGGAGAGCGAGACTTTTGATGGAACAGTCTTCTGCTATTAAGTGCCCTTCAATATCCTACCATTTAGTGGGAACGAAAAAGATCCAGCAAGAACTAGCAAAACCTAATGTTCTTGAAAGGTGATCGAGTTTTTTTTTTTTTGGCTACCAATGGGTGGTTTATGTATTTGAATATTCCTGTGATGTGAATATTACATTATAGATAGATTGAATTCATAACAGACATGGTGGTAGTATGTCATATTTAAGTTCCTGCAGCTATACCTCTAATTTCCAGTCGTGCATTCCTCACCATTATCTGATTTTATTTATCTGTAGATTCCTTGACAACAAGGAGGACATTGCCAAGCTACGCAAAAGCTTTGCAGGGTTATGGAGCTTGGATAATGAAGAAATAGTGAAATCAGCAATAGAGAAACCTGACTTGTTTGTCTTGAAACCTCAGCGGGAAGGTGGAGGTCAGTTTTCTTGGAACTTAAAAACACCTTTTTCCACAATAAATTTTCAGAAAATCTCCTGATCCTGATATCCGTTTCAGGGAACAACATATACGGTCATGATTTGCGAGAAACACTGGTCAGACTCCAGAAGGAACAGGGAGAGGCACTTGCTGCCTACATTCTGATGCAGCGGATTTTCCCCAGAGCTTCTCTTACCCATCTGGTCCAGGGAGGTGTTTGCCTTGAGGACCTGACAATCTCTGAGCTTGGGATATATGGAGCCTACCTGCGGTAATTAACCCTTTGGAAGCTCAGACCTCCTATGCTCTAGATATGTGCCATGTTCCCTTTCTTTTTCTGTTTTCAAATCATATTATTTTCACTGGTCATTCGTAGGAACAAAGATAAGGTAGTCATGAATAATCAGTGTGGGTACCTGATGCGCACCAAAGTATCTTCGTCAAATGAAGGTGGAGTTGCTGCAGGATTTGCTGTTCTGGATAGCATTCTCCTCACAGATTAGGTGATAAGCTCACACGAAGTATTTATGATTGAACCTTTATCAATTTTCTAGATCAAAACCTATCGATTTCCTTACTGCAGTGGTAAGCTAACAAGTCACTCGTCTAATTCAATGGATCTTGATAAAAAAATTTCCTCATCTAATTCAGTTACAACCAGTTTCCTACAATCCTCTGATATCTACAACAACTATAATTAGTAACCTATCTTGTGGATTAGGCCTGGAATATTTCGGACAAATGGCATTTTTATCTTGAAAATTTGAATCAAATCTGCCTTTCGTGTTGCCTTTCTTGCAGTGAGACATCAAGGTGGCAGTCTGGCAGAGTTACAAGTTACAACAGGCACTGTACAAGGAATGAAATTGACAGACAAAAGGTTGGAATATACGTTGGAGTTCGTTTGAGCATCAGTTCGTTTTGGCTGCAAACAAAGCAAGCAATGTGAATAGCTTACAGAGTAAAGACAATGCACACAGCTTCACCGCACAAATGATGAGATGGAACAGAAATTGCAATTGGTTTAACCCTTGAAAAGGATGGATAATCGGATAGTTAGGCCGTGGCCATGTATGAAGTGCCAGCATGTAGGGTGAGTATTTTGTAACCGAAACCGAAAAACCGAACCGAAAAAATGGAATTTTTTTCTTCAATTTTTGGTTTATAAATCAGTTTTTATTTCAACACTATTTAGGGCCTGTTTGTTTCAGCTTTTGATTCTGGATTCTGGTTCCAAAAGCTGAATAAAAAACAAACAGCCTGATTCTAAAATCCGATTCTCACAATCCAACCCACCCCTTTACACTAGAATCCACAATCCACTTCATATGTGCTTTTGGATTCCAGCTTTTGGAGAATCAGCTTCTCAATAACCACAATCCAGAATCAGCTTTTGGAGAATCAAAAGCTAAAACAAGCAGGCCCTTAGAGCATCTCCAACAGCACTCTTCAAATCTCACTCTCCAAAAGCCATATTTGGAGAGTTCTCCAAAAATTTGACTCTCTATATCTCCTTCCTCTCCAACAGCACTCTCCATATCACACTCTCTATTTTCTCTCCCCTATATTTTAATCATATTCCATAACCGCCATAACAGCTATTGTAACCACCACGCTGCAACGGTTTTTTTTCAACAGGTAAATTCTAACGGCTATATTTCAATGCGGGATTTAAAATTCAGAATTTATTGTAACGACAACGTCAGAACGGCTATTTTTTAACGGGTAAATTCGAACGGCTATATTTCAATGCGGGGATTTAAAATTCAGAATTTATTGTAACGACAACGCTGCAAGGGAATTTTTTAACGGGTAAATTCGAACGGCTATCTTTCAATGCGGGAATTTAAAATTCAGAATTTATTGTAACCATCACGCTGCAACGGCTATTTAACATCATCCTATCAACCAAAATAATGAAACCAAATAGTACAAAATCATCCCATTCAATTTAACATCATCCTATCAACCAAACACACCCTAAATTGGCGCCGTGCATGCCGTTTCTTGCATACGACATAGGCCGTGACCAACCATTTCCCAGTTCCCACAATGCAACATGAATACACGATGAGAGCCAGTGGGGATGCCTTATTCATTCGTGAAGAGACTAGCGGTGAGTTGCCAAGTTCATAAGCCCAGCGAGCGGCAATGGTCTACAATGTCTTTTTTATAACAAGAACTTTGATCATGATAAAAGCAGCAGGAACATCTACAAACACATGGCAAGCGTAACGAGGCCACGATCGAGCGATCATGGATGTACACACGGGCAAGGTGTTAGCGAGTCAATTGGGTATTTTCAGCTTTTGGGTCTTACGCATCACAACCGAAGCTTCCGAGAAATAAGATTCTGGTGCATATGTCGCGGGTCGAAAGGATATCCTTTCTACATCATTGAGAAAAAGGATAAAAAAATGAATACATTCTAACATGCTTGCCATGAACTTATTCAAAGAAAATTGTTTGGTTGAGATAGGGAGAGAGCATACCGCATGAGACAAGCTAGCGAATGTTGCTTCCCTCCCAGCGTTCACGCAGCATACGTTCTCGCTTCCTCATTATCTCCAAAACAGCAATACACTCGAGTATCCTCAATCTCATAAGTACACCATCAACCCTAAGCTATTAACATACAAGGGAAATAATTACGCTAAGCCTGTTATTAATGTAAAACGAGTCTTGAAACTCGCTATAGATAATAAATGTTTGCATTTGAAACATGGACATAAGCTTGCTTGGAGGACCTTCGACAATTTTCAGCAGTATATCATACCCAAAAACGCAGCGAGAAACCAACCAGTTGGCATCACCCTCTGCAGATATGCAAACAAAGATCATATCAAATGTGTTGACCTAAAAGTTGATGTTGGCATACAAAAAGTCGATTAAAAATAAGGGTAGTTAGATAGCACTTACCACTCAGACCGTAAGGAATGAAATACCATTATCAGCTAACTCATCTTCATACAGGATAACCTAAATATGTCACGTCGAGGGTAAGCTTGTAGAGAGAAATCATGAAGAATTTGTTCCATTTTCATACCTCATCATAGAAAAGAATTGGTTCTTTTGCTGAAAGAGCAACAAGGTCAATCCGGTCATCAGTATCCTCCCAACACAAACTGCTACATCCATCTAAATTTGTTTGCATCACGAAAAGAAATACTCAAATACCACAAAAAAATAAGTTTTTAGAATACGGTACCAACTAGTAAGAAAAGTAAATAGACCAAGGAGCCAAAAAGGAGAAAAAAACTGGTGAAATCGTCAGTGAAATTCCCACAATAAAATGTAAATAGAAGCATCTTAAATTTGTTTCATCACTAGATATGTATATGTGACCAAAACTTGAAACTGTAAGAAAAATTACAGTGCTTTCATACAAAGGTGATGCCAAGCAAATCCAATATTTTCTACTAGAAACACTTCCTAGCATGCATTAAGTAATAAAATACAGTTATAGAAGAACCTTCGAACTTCCATTTCACTGCAATGAGGAACTTCAACAGCGGCAATGCCTCTTGTTTCCATGCCTTGAGAGCATCAAGCGCATTGAAATACAACTGATGCCGGTCCCAAAGATGTCAAGAGACAAGAAACTCTCCCCAAAGACCATCTCAGGCAAATGTGTTGTTTGAAGGTTATCTTCAAAGTGAAGAAGAACAAAAGTAGATATTACACATCATCTTTCTCTATCAATAAGTTTCAATTAATTCATACGCAATCCTTCCTTCTTGAAAGATCAAGTATCTACTACCGATTAAATGAGATCCAATATTATTTAAGCATGCGAGAATGCCCTCTTTTATATAGTAAGTAAAAATAAGTGAACGAATGCAGCAATAGAATGAATAGTATGCTAGCATTACTTATGAGCTATCGAATATTGCTTCCCCTAAAAGGTTATCGATCATTCTTTGAAGAGATCGTGGAGGATCCACAATTCAGATTTCATGTTCCAATTTGCACCGTGTGGTAGTTAAATGACAGGATAAACACCATGAAACAAACAGGAGTAGAGAGGGCTTCCATGAATGAAGGGTTTTTTCAAAACACAAAAGGAAAAATAATCGGAAATTTAGAGGCAAATTGATTAAATACCGAGGTAATTTAATACTAATGTAATGCTCTACCTCTAGTAACTCCGAAATCTCAGTTTCCAAACCTCTATTACGCGAATCAAATGAAAGGAGAACAGAAGGATTAGGGTTTAAGTTGGGGTGGCTCGTCTGAGATGAAGAGAGACGGAGTTGAGGATGGGCCCTATGCGGATCGGATGACCCAACCCTTCACCCGCAAGCCATCGGAATCGCCTCGCGCTCGCCGCCTTCAGCTCCGCCGCTGCCGGGCCGTCCCCACGCCGCCGCCATAGCCATCCCCGTCACTTGCTTCGTCGCGATGCAGCCGTCCCACGCCGCCGCCAGTAGCCTCCGCGCCCGCCGGGGATTTCGGATTTGGCGACTTCTCGAGGGAGAGAAATGGGGAGCTCGCCCGCGTTCCGATGGCCGAGCGAGCGAGTGGAGGTTGAGACGGTGGCGGCGGACGAGAGCAATGGAGGGCGACGCCCGTGACGACGCGCGAATGGAAGAACCGGTTGGCCTCGCCGGATAGCGAGCGGAGAGAGACTCGCCAAATCTAGCGATTCTCTCTCCGCTCGTAAGTTTTGGAGAACGGAGTAGGGAGGCTGTTGGAGGCGTTTTTTGGGCACCGCTCGGTAAGATTTAGAGCTCAACAGTAGGATAGGGGGTCTTTTGGAGTTGCTCTTAGTATTCGGTTTTTGGCGGAGGGTGGAAGCGTTGCATCACTGACTCGCCGCGTCACCCGCCCTGCTGCGTTGACCAGCGCAGCGCTCCCTCCTCCGCCTCGTCGTCGGCCACCCCTACCCCGCCCGGCCGCTCTCCTCCAACCTGCCCTACCTGGCCGCGCTCCACCTACTCCTCGCCCACCCCGCCGTGCGGCGCGCCCCTCCCGACTGTCGACTTCGCCTGCGCCTTCCGGTCCCGTCCCGCGTAGGCGCTCCTCTACACGCGCAACCCCTCCAGGCTTGCCTGGCCCCCTCGCCACGGCGACCAGGGCCTCCGTGCCCACGTTGCAACGGTGCTAGATGCGGCACGCGGGGCAACGCCGGCTACCTGACCCGAGATGCTTCTCGTCGTCTTCGCCAGCGGTGTCCGCACGGACCTCGCGCGGGGGCTCGCGGAGGAGTCCGGGCTGTGGAGATCGACCTGCTGGTGGAGCTCCTTGGCGATTCCGAGGAGGACGGGTGGGTTAGCATCAGCTTCAACCCAAGCTTCAAGTGCAATTACAAGTTTGTCATGGATCAGGTTAATCAGAAAATTGCTTGCCTTTTGATTTATCAGTGCGTGTTTATAAGTAGTTCTAGACTTCTTGGGTACATTTTAATGCTTCTGATAGGAGATTTGTGGTTCTGATGCAACCTGAACTATTCTCAACAAAATGTGAAGTGAATAGAACTAAATTGCTGATCCAGATTTCCTAGGAAAGGTTTCCTTCAGCAACGGCTTTCCATTAATCTACAACATATGTTTTTACAGTACAATTTTATGGTTAAAAGAATAGAAATGTCCAGTAAACGCTTACAAGAGAAACCACCGATGTAAATTAATAGGAGGACATGGTCATGTCACTTGCAGGGATTTACTGGTAGATTCGGTTAACCGAAAAAACGAATTAATCGGATCGTAATATTTCGATCAATTCAGTTCGGTTTTTCATTTTAGCTACAGTAATTCGGTTTACCGTTTTCACAAACCGAATTATTTAGGAACCGAAAAAACCGAATGCCCACCCCAGGCAAATTAGGGCCTGGGGATAAAGATGTAAACGTAAATAGGCCCTGTTGACACCCAGTGATAGACGAGCCCTCTTGTTGATGCAATTACGACATGTATGCGCGATGTCAGAGGATCTCATTTCTGCTTCCTTTCAGTTTACAGAACAACGATGCAAACTTACAACTCCTGGTCTGGACAGCCTGTTTCCTGATGACAAGATAATGCAACTTCAGACTTGTGATTCCTGAAGGAAGAAGTTGTCCATGCACGGAGATGATTCCTGGTTTGTTGCCCGCAGAACCTGGGATCCAAGAACTTGCACACAAACCAACTTGCATGTGCAACGAAGGTTGCTAAATTGAATTATTATTTTTATCTAAAAATGAATTTTTTTTATTTACCTTGAAAAAAATTGAGTTATTGATATTGGTGACAGACGCCTACGTAGCCTGGCGTCGCTGTCGAATTCGTTGAAGAAAAGGAAGGGAAGGCATGTACAATGGGGAAAAAAAAACAAACAAAAACCATATATCACCATCTCGGGTCAGAACCAACGGTTCTGTTAGAATGCATGCATACCCAAGCCATCACATACGCTAGACAACAGTAAAGCCACAACCTACGCGTAGAAAGCTTTCGATCGTGACAACGATCGCAATCACACAAAAGCCAAAGCTGCTAGCTTGTTAATTGCCCCATAGGTTATTTAGAGCGAATATAATAGTAAAATTCATTATAGATTAATAGTAAGGTAAAAGCCATTTTATACAATAGCTGTCTCTAAAAGTTGTCTCTACATATTATACAATAAATATCTCTTCTCTTTTGTACATAAATAATTTATCTATACTCCTGTACAAAGCTGGCTATTAAATAAAAGCTGGTATGTACAAACTAAAAGCTAACTGAGTTAACTTTATTGTACATGCCCTTACTCACCATGGCTTGAACCAATGCAACTCCATGGATCATATTTGATCGATCCATCGACAGTAGCAGCATCATGTATAATATTACAGCTCAGTTTTATATATAATAATATACTGTTAGTTGGCTTGAGTTTACCAACATCCATGTGTTTTTTTGTGTCTATAATAATGGTCGGTGGAATTTATGTAGAAAATGACATATATGGTTTTATTTGTTTATGCATATATTGATGACTGGTTGCATATTACTTCCCGGTCAGAAATAGTTATCGTTTTAGATATCGATACGGTCTCTAAAATATAACTTTGGTCACTAATTTTTATTATAATATATTTATAAAAAAACATAATACAATTTTAATATTATGAAAGTACTTTTTGAGACAAATCGACACATTTAGTTTTTTTATGTATCTAATTAAAATATTTAAAAACAGTACAAGTTTTATCAGTTTCATAAGTTACGTACAAGTTTCATAGTACGTAATAAAATGGCATACGTACGTGCGGCTTTTTTTTTTGTCTACGCCATTCGTTCGTTGGAGCTTACATAAGAAGGCAATAGCCTTGCGCTTTTTGTCGATACCATAAGTTCGTTGGAGTTGTTTTATGCATTGATGTATAATAATAATAATAATAAGAGTGATTTATATATCGATCGATTAGTTGTGCGAAATACCAAAATAAAATGACAACTATGTGCCTTAATTTTGTCTACGTGTGTCGATCGCCAGCCTTTTTGTTAGAGCTGCTTTACGCATGCAAATGTATGCCCTGTTATAGAGCAAGTACAATAGTAAAGCCCACTGCAGGCTAATAGTAAGCTAAAAGCCAGTTATACAATAACTGTCTCTAAAAGTTCTGTCTAGATGTTGTGCAATAACTATCTCTTCTCTCTTGTACATAAATGATTTACCTATGCATCCGTGCAAAGCTGGCTACTAAATAAGAGTCAACTATCTTCTCTCTCATCGTTTCTCACTCTTCCACGTAGACTAATGCTGACATGTACAGGTTAAGAACCAGCTGACGTGGCCTTATTGTACTTGCTCTTAATTTGACGACCGATGAGAACTTGAGAAGCAGTAGTAGTGCTAATTTACAATCGGACGACAAACAATCACAATTAATTTTCTCATCATGATCAAACCGCAAATAGATAAGAAAAAAGTGCATGTATTTAAAAATTATTGAGTTAGGCGCGTGGATCGAAATTGGTAAGCATTGTTCAAGTGAACCTAATTAAGCAACTAAACGCTAGTGCTTAATTATCTAAGCGTTTTAGCTTTTACGTGCTGAGTAAGCAAGTTTAAATTTTGATAGGACGCATATACAACACATAAATACTGTAGCGCGTGCTCATTAATGTCTTAGCATATCTATCATTCCAAAATGTACTGCCTGCTTCTAACACTACTACAGATCTGGTCATCAGTATCGGTTCACAATGACCATCAGTACCGATAGGATTAGAAATATTTCAAAATATGTCAATGATGTATGGAAGAAGCGAGACTCGAACCTGCATCCTTGTGACTCCAGCCTCACCCTTTAACCAACCCACCCACCATCGCGTACTAACATACATAGAATATGCATTTCTTTTGAACTTTCTTAAAACAAGGCATCAGTACCGGTTTGTGACACTAATCGGTACTGATGCACTCTCATTAGTACCGGTTCGTGACACGAACAGGTACTAATATACTCCATGCCTTCGGTACCGGTTCATGGATCTAACCGGTACTGAAAGCCCACTATGGGCCTGTAGCTAATGAGCCGGTACTGATGTCACTATCAGTACGGGTTCAAATCCAAACGGTAGTGATGTGTCGGTATTAAAGCCTAGTTTTATAGTAGTGTAAGAACAAAAATAGTGTCAAAAAACCTTTTGCATCCTAACGGCATTCTCAATTCTCGTACATCAGCGATATTTTCAGCATGCCATCTTCGATTGATAAATAATAAAAAGGGGAAAGCAATATCTTACATGAGACATAGATGCATGAGATATAGCTTGGGCACAAAATCAAATTGTTAAGAAACAACAAACACTTGCATTTAGAATGATCAATGATACTAGTTATTTCTAGGTACATTGTTTGTGGTGCCACAACATTGATGCATCCATAGAGACATAGCAACATGAGAGAAGATGTATCTTTATTGACTAGGCCTACTAGTAGACACTATACATTCGATCGAGAAATTATATCTACTGTTGTTTCTAAGTGATGTAGAGGATATAGACATAGCAAAGCTAGCTGTGCCTTGCATTGAAAATTCCCTAATTAGTCATGTGTCGCAAACTCATGCATGTACCATTTTTAAGACGAGAAACTGACGTGTTAACAAAACCCTGTCCCCAAAATCCGAAATACTAATATGATAAATGGCTTTGCTTCCCTTTTCTTCGACTATTTTCCTTCTATTAATGCATCTCATCTTATTATACCATGTACTCCTGTTTTTTCCATGACCAATTCACCACACGTCATATAGCTTTCCAAACTCCAACCACTTCAGCCAAGCTATACCACAATCATAGATCCATATTGCTTTTGTTCCTTATAAGCAATACTAATCATTACTCCTTTAGAATAATCTAGTGATGTATTCTTCACCTTCCCAACCTCTACATATTTCTCTTTATAAAATCTCTCCTCTATCTTTATAAAATCTCTAACAAAAAACAAATTAAAAAATTACCGCATAACAAAAAGTTAACTACTAAAAAATATAATACTTATCCCAACAACCACTCTTCACTCCCTAGAGGTGCAAGGGAGGTGCAATTCAAACAACATTTTTGAAGCAAAGGGCGCAGTGTATGATAAGCTCAACAGCAAAGACACGGTATGGATTGAGATGGAGCTCGACCAGGCATTGCGATGGAGCCAAGAACATATCGTCGTAAGTAAGTCTAGTGACAACAACTAAACCTATTGGGTAGTATTATTTTAATCCATAGCAAGAGCACGAGCATTCAGCTAGTAAAAACAAAACATATGGGCCGCTAATTACTGCATGCACAAGTAAATAAATGCGAGATTATCCTATATATCATCCCTTTTGCCATGTAGATAAAGGCTTTATGATATAACCACGTCCATGAGCTTAATCCTATCGATAAATTAATCTCTCAGAAAATTTTCAAATTACACGAAATTATAACAGAGAGAAACAAATGTCCCCAAGAACACGAATTAAACTACATCATCGATTTCACCAAGAAAACTCTTGCTCTACCGATCTCAAATAAAAAAAAAACAATGCAGCTAAGCTAGCAGAAATGCATCCACTGATGAGTGATGACAAGGGGAGAGCAGCATCTCAAATCTCGGCGTCTCATATCCCCATCACGGCACCAATCTCGACGCGCCTCCCGGCACCTGCCGCCAGCTGGCAAAACTCCCCGCCGTTGCAACAGCCACCAACCACGACCCCGTTCGCGACGCTCTTCGTCTCGCCGTCGCTCTCCCTCTCCGGCTCGTCGTCGGACGCGTCGGCGAAGCGCAGCCGCAGGCGCCCGTCGGCACGGAACGAGCGGAACACCTCGCGCCGCTCGGCCCGCACCACCTCTGTCAGGATCAGCCGCCCGCCGCGCCGCTCCGCTCGCATGAACGCCTCCGCCGCCCACGGCATCGCCGGCGGGAGGCGCCTCTCCATACTCCTCCTCTTCTCCGGCGACGGCTGGGGCCCCACCCGCCCTGCGCCGGCTACCACATCCTCCCTCTCCTCATCCGCCGCTGCTGCTCCGGCGACCGGGAGCTGGTCGATCTCGGCCTCACCCCCAACGTCGCCGCTCTCCGACCCGAGGCTCTCCGTGCATGTCCCCAACGCCTCCCGCCGCCTGTAGCCAGAGCCCATCGCCACCTCCGCACGCTGGAGCATGGGATCCTCCCCGCGCGCGCTCTCTCTCTCTCTCTCCCCCCTCCCTCCCTCTCGCCTCTCGGTGTGGATGGAATAGGGAGGTGAGGTTCCGGGGTTTATATCCGCGCGTCGAGTGGACGAGTGGTACAATCGTAATTACAAGGCACTCTATCTCCAGCTGACGAGTGGGTCCAAGAAATATATGCCCTGCCTGTCAGTTAATTAAGGTGTAGTCCAAGCAGTGCCTGCGCGTTGTTACCGCTGTGTGAGCTGCCATTTTTGCAGGCCCAGTCTAGCACCTCACGCGGCACTGACACGTAGGACCGGACCTACACGTCAGTGTGGGAAAGCATAGCCGGGGTGGTGTGTGTGGGTTCCAAGTTGGTGGGAGAACAGACACAAACGCCACGCACGACTATATCCAGCCAGTCACTAGCATGTGGGGTCTGGTATATGTGGGCTCGAGATGTCGGTGGCGTGTAGGCACGGCGCGCGTGGGGTGGGCGGAGTGAGACGACAGCTGAGCTGGAATACAACAAGAGCGGCACGGTTTTTAACGCAGAGGAGGCGCTTCGATGCTGCCATGCCGATCGAGGCAGGAAAACGCATGGGCGCGAAAAGCCCTTGGCTTCTTGCGTAGGCTGAGAGCGTAGCGTAGCCAGATCAGCATTTAACTTACTATTTTATGGAGAATAGTGCACAAATCGATTTTTAAAAATCGTATAATTTTAAAAATCAATTTTTTTGAAAAAAATTCAAACATCAACGATTTTCGTTTGTCGGTCGATTTTTTTGAGCAATTTTCATCAATTTTTGACGAAATTTGAACGATTTTCACCGGTTTCGACAGGTTTACGTTACCTAATTTTTAAATTTTTTTTGAATGTTTTGAGATGGACTGATTTATCGATCGATTTTAGAATCTGGATCACGTCGATACACACGAAAATCGAACGATTTTTATCGATTTTTTGAACCCTGAGCCAGATCAGGGCTAAAAAAAATCAATGAAAATTATTTTATTTTCATGATTTTTGCCTATATCGACACGATCTGCCTGTAAAATCGCTTGATAAATTGGTCAATTCATAAAAAAATTTGAAAATTTGACAGAAAAAAATACGTGACGTAAAGCGGTCGAAAATCGGTGGAAATCACTCGATTTTTTTTTTGTCAAAAATCACTCCAAAAATCGACCACCAAAAAAGTTCATCTAGTCTATCGATTTTCTACGAAAATCGTCGTCAATTTTGTGTTTTTTTAAATGATTTTTGAAACTATACGATTTTTGGCTTGATTTTACCGATTTTTGAAAATCGATTTTCGTACGATTTTCGATAAAACAATAAGTGAGACCCTGAGCCAGATTGAGTAAAATTCCTAGCCCGTGTTGAGCTGGTTAGAGATGAAATGTGACTTTGCTGCATCTCTTTTACATATTTATGTGCATTCATCACTGTGAAAATATTGTTCTCTTTGTAAATCGGGTCTAGTGTGCTAGGAGTAATAGAGTTCTATCCTTGGAGTTCCCGCAATTGTAGATTAAAAACTCCAATTTTGAATATCAGAGCAGGGAAGCACTAAATATATGGCCGATAGCGGGTGATGTGGCAACATGCGGAGGTTGCACGCCACCATGAGGGCATCTCCAATGGTGTAGTCAACTACTAGCTATAAGAAGTGTACATGTCATCTATAGATAGCTAATAGACAACCTCTCCAATGGACTAGCTATAGCATTGTCTACAAAATTAAATATGGGTCCATATGTAAGAGGTGATAAATGCCTTGGAATTAGCTATAGCCTGGCTATAAGTTAGTAGTAAGCATATATCTCTCTCTTCCTTTTCTCTCATCCACCTAAGCAAAATGCTGAGTTGGCGCCCTTATAGCTAGCTGAAGTGGCACCATTGGAGATGCCCTGATAGGCATTTTTTGTGTACAGCTGGACGAGAAACTCTACCGTCGTTAAGCAGTAATGACATGATGCTTTTTTTTAAAATAGATAGAATCTTAATCTAAGTTGGATGGACTCTATCATTGGTAGATAAATTCGAATCTATCTCCTACTAGTTTTGCTATATATTGAACACCCTCTTGTACAAAGAAAATAAATATAATAAAGAGAGTACTTTCGCCCATATATTGTGTATTTCGCCCATATATTGTGTATGCCTTCTGTTCTTATTCATGTGTTTGAGTTGGTGTATTATTGATTGGTGCGGGTGAACAACTATGTTTCACAATACGTTATCAGCATAACGCTCTACCGTGGTCGATCGTAATCATCTACACTGCATCATCTACACGGTGTCAATCTACATTGCATCGACGCTCTACCGTGGCTGATCATGATCGTCTACACTGCATCATCTGCACGACATTAATCTACATCGCATCGACACTCTACAGTGGCCAATCGTGATCGTCTACCTACATCGATCGACACTGCATTGAGTTCGCCTGCGACACGAGATCACACTACCGCGAGCTCTACGTAAGTTGATCGCATATTAATAGCTAATTACATCTAGAAAATGGTTATTTCGCTAAGCATAGATTACTCGTTAATCTAATCTATTGTTGCGATAGAAAAAAATCACTATTCATCATCATAAGAAACGGCCTGGAAGGACGCACACCACAAGTCCCAACCAGAAGACATTGGGCTGGTGTCAAGACTTTACTCATATACCTCTAAGATATTCAAGATCTTAGATTGTTTTTCAAAAGAACCAACACTTAACCATGGTGGGATATATGGATATTAGCTATCTGTCTGATCCTCACAGTGCCAAATCTAAAACTGATTTTTGTGTTTCTCTGAGGTGGTTTAGCCATTTCTTACCGATCTTTTAAGCAGATCTTGGTAGCTACTTCTACCAATCACTCAGAGATTATAGCCTTATATGAAGCCTCACGTGAGTGTGTTTGGCTGAGATGTGTGATTAACCAAATCCAAAAGTCATATGGTCTTAATATCGTCGATACCCCTATGATTAACAATGAAGATAATATTAATTGTGTTACACAAATGTAAATAAGTTATGTAAAGAGAAATATCACGAAGCATATTACTACTAAATTTTCTATCCACACAAACTCTAGAAGAATGATGAGGTAAAAATTTTACAGGCTAAGTCATATGAAAATATAGCAGATTTATTCACTAGGTTCTTGCCAAAATCTATTTTTAGCAGATATGTTAATAGTATTGGAATGAGATGACCTAAATATATGCAGAATTCAAGGGGGACCAAAACCCTGAACTACAACCTTTTACATGATTGCGAGAATCTTACTTTATATCCTGAAGATTATAAGTTGTGATTTTTTTCCTTAATGAGTTTTCATGAAGTTTTCTCATATAAAGATTTTAATAAGGCAACTAGTGTAATGCGGAGTGTGAGTGCGATGTATTTTTTTTCTCTATCCCCTTTTTTTAATTGGGTTTTTGGCAGGAGTTTTTAACGAGACATGTGCATTACGCGGTATTCGCCCCACGGGAGTGTTATGATATAGATAAAATTCCAGTCCATGTTTGGAAGGACTTTATCTATTAATGGGCAAATCCGAATCTATCTCCTGTTGGTTTTGCTATATATTGGGCACCCACTTGTACAGAGAGAATCGATCTAATAAAGATATAGTACTTTTGCCCATATACTGTGTGTGCCTTCGGTTCTTCTTCATGTGTTTGAGTTGGCGTACTATTGATTAGTGCGGGTGAATGTACGTTTCACAGTTATTAGCAAAGAACCGGTAGGAAGGATCAAAATCCAAGTGAAATTTTGCAAAATCTTGGATTTCGAACCACCAAGTTTCATAATCCCGGGGGAAAAAAAATTAAAGTGCTATAGTAACCTAAAATTTTGGCGAAAATTTAGTAAATATCACCAAAATTTTAGTTTTTTGACCGAAAATTAATCGGATTGTATTCTTCACGTTGTTATCCAAAGTTGAAAAGACCATTTCAACTGAGTGTGAAAATTTACACCAGAATTGTTGTAGACAAGTTTCGGAACAAGCCTGGGACCAGATGCGTGCCATTAGTTGCTCAGCGTGCGGCATTCAATTTAGCACCTCCGGATTTAGGGTCTATTTGTTTTTGTTTTGAATTATCTAAAAGTTAATTCTAGATTGTGATTGTAGAGAAGCTGATTCTCCAAAAGCTAAAATCCAAAAGCATATTTGAAGTAGATTGTGGATTCTAGTGTATATGGGTAGGCTAGATTGTGAGAATCGATTCCTATAATCAGCTTTTAGGACTAGAATCTAGAATCAAAAGCAAAAAGCACTTATTCCGAGATACTACGGTTCAGAAATCAGAAGACAGTTTGGAGATAGCACGAACTAAGGATTTTCTTCCTAGAGGATCACTCCGTATGCGTACCAACCATTCCCCTTAATCTGGAACGATATCCGCACCGTGATGTGAAATTTCTCATGATCTTAGTAAAGTTACTCGAAAGATACCAACAATGTTCAAATTTGCATGTAACATTTTTATGAGGACAGTACCATACGTTGTCCAAATTTTTAAAAATTCCCCACTATTGATCATTATCTAAAAAAATTATGAGAACATTAGTGATATGTATCTACGTCACATTTCCATCGCCCCCTGGGCCGGTCGTCCTAGCAAGCTAGCGTTACTTGCATGCATCGGTCGCAACTTGCGGCAGGAGACAGCTTTGGCGTGTTGCACACAACATGATACGTTGTTCTCTTATCTTCTGGTGAGTTGTGACCACATCCCAATGTACTATGCACTGCCATGCCTAAGTTAGCACAGATCATGTATCATTGCACAGGAGATAAGATGCATAGACACCGCTGAGATTGCAACCACGAGTTCCTCATGGCGGCATGCACCACCGCAAAATATAGTTGTAGCGATTAGCCGGAGTATTAAAATGTTTAATGTATGCTAGCTTTCGGACAGAATAAAGTACAGCTACCGCTAATTTATATGTATCGTGCCCACTCCTTTTAACAAAGAATATAATAAAACAAATAAACTTGTTCTTTCCTACTTGAAAAATATATAATAAAAGAAACCCGTCCATTAATTTGTTTGCACTGATCCATGCATATCCCAGAAACTGTGTACAAGATCATCATTGCAGAAAGAGGAAAAAGAAAAGAAACTTGTGTACATTGTAGCTACAAGAACATGCATGGCACGGGCCCACGCGTGCTCATACACCATCAACTCCCTCGCGTGCTTGCAATCATCTTGAGTATGCTTGTCCATCCAGTTTTAATCTGGCACTTTCACGTATATGCTAGTACATGTATTCCGTCAAAGTTTATAGAACTTGTTTTCTCTTGATAGATAGATTAAAAAGATAATGAAAATAACTATATTACCTATAATTAGAGAAATTTTACGGTGTATTATCCTAGTAGTATAAAATGTGTAGTAGAAATCGTATATAACCGTTGATTTGTTAAGGGTGTTTCTACTACTTTACTACCAGATGAAGTATAAATATTAATCTGACCCATTGGATTGAAAATAATAAACAGTTCATATTCAATTTAATCCACCGTAAAAGAGCTCTATAATTATTATCTCACTATATCCAATGCATACATGCAGAGAATATAAGTATACTACATCCGTTTCTGAATACATACGTTCTAACTTTCAATTTTTGTTTATAAAGAGAAGAGCACCAGTGCGATAGAGGGCTGCACTCTCCCGAGGCCCCCACGGCTGCATCCGCCTCCCGCCGGCCTCGCTCGACGCCGTGCTCGCCCTGGCCTGCGCCGCCTCCGTCAGTCCTCATCACCAACCACCGGTGACGAAGGAAGGAGAGGAGGGAGGAGAGGAAAGCACACGGCAACACGGCCTCGGCAGGGCCATCCGATGCATCGATCAGTTTCTAATTTTGAAATGAGAGAAGAGGGAAAAGGCGATCCGGCGATACTGGGTGACGATGAGAAAATTCTTCGCCAAGATCAAGCACTTCTTTCTCGATCGTCGCCACCTGGTGGATCCATCGCGCCGGACGTGGCAACGATCGGCGCCCGACCTCTCTCCCGCATGGTGAAGGGCAATTTCGGGAAGATGAAGCTGCGATCTGATCCAAGGCTGGGCCACCTACTCCTTCGGGCCCAGATGCAAGTGAAGAAGTGGAGGAAAAGCTTGAGGAGTTCTTCGGGCAACTCTGGGTCCTTCCGGAGGCTCGTTCAATATCTAGGGTTCGAGCGGCGCGTGAGGTGCTTGCTTGGATCCGACGGGATCTTGTGCTTTCGGGTAAACATTCGGTTTCTGATTGTTTTCCCGTCTCCAATCGAGACTCTCTTCCACCAAATCCACGCCAAGTAAACTTTGAGAGAGAGTTCTGCGGCAAGGGGAAAGGGAATCCGTCTTTTGAAACAATTTTGAAGATGGCTGATCGGGGATGGAGCCAGTGGGGACGAGGCGGCGGACGTGGTTACGGTCGGGGATGGCGTCCTCCGCCACCGTTCAGAGGATCAAGACGAGGAGGTCGTTTTCAGTCATGGAATCCGAACCAGTGGTACCCTCCGAATCAAGGTGCAGAACATCTTCCTCAACATCTTCCTCAGCATCCCCAACCGTCTCAGAGAAATCAAGGTACCTCTGGAAATCTCAATACTCAGTCTGCTACTTCCAATCTGGGGAATCAGAACAAGGCTAATCCTCAAGAGAAAGTAGTGAAAGCTGACAATCCATATGTGAAATCCATCTGTTATAACTGTGGGGAACCAGGTCACTTGGTTGGAAATTGCACTAATCCAAAACTCTGTTTTATATGTGAAGAATCTGGACACCAAGTTGATATGTGCCCTAATCGTTCTAAACCCCAACAACCAGCGAAATTTATTGGCAGTGCTGCTAGTGGTTTAGGTTTCTTTCATATTGAGGTCCCGGTCTCTAATAGGAGCTCGTCTTTCAGATTTAACAATTGTGGGATTTTGACTGTTGATCAAGGAGAAATTTCCTTATCTGAGCTAGAAAAGAATTTGGCAGATATATTTGATGCTAACTGGCCGTGGCAGGTGAGGCAGTTAGAAAGTTTTAGGTTTCTAGTCCGGTTTCCCCCACACAAAAAAGTCTCTGACCTTGCTCTTCTTCCTAGTTTCAATCTAAATAAAACTGAGATTCTGATTTACATTGAAACATGGAAGGGTGAGATTGATGTTTTTGATGATCTTCAAGAGGTTTGGATTCAAGTAAAAGGTATTCCTCCTAAATGGTGTACATGGAAAGTCTTTGAGCAAATTGCTTCCTGTTTTGGAATTTTGATTAATGTGGATTGGACTGGAATGTTTAAGAGCTTTTATGAGACTATTAGAATACAGATTGCTTGTAGAGACTCAACAAAGATTCCGCAACAAAGAATGATTGGAGCTGAAAAATTTTTGTTTATGATTCATATTCTAGTGGAGAAAAATGATCATCTTCTTTCTGGAAATGTTGATGATCAAGATAATGGTGATGATGAGGACGACTTAGATGATTTGGATGATGGAAAAAAAGAATTTGAAGATAAAAGTGACAATATGGACACTGAACATCATGATTCGGTGGCTAATTATGAGAAAACAGACTTTTCTGCTGGAAAGAATAGTAAGTCGAGCTTATGCAGGGATGATGTTTCAAAAGGAAAGGAGATTGCTAAGGATGACCTAACACAATGTGTTCATGGGGGAGCGCCGGGTATTTCCTTGGAGGATAATACTAAGAAATCTTGGATTCAGTTATTTAGAGAAAATGCTGCTAAAAATGGCCGAGATGAGCTGTCGGTTGGGAATAATTGTTTTAACTCGCTTAGAGAGTTAGAAATGATAGAGTGCAGTGATGAATTGGGAGGTTTTGAAGATGAAAATGTAATCGACCAGGAGATTGTCAATTGTGGAGGTCAGATTTATATGAGGATAACAAAATACAAAATAGTCGAGGAGGCCATGGGCTGCAACACAAAGTCTGTTCAAGAGTGATATAGAGAGTAATATATCTGTTGATTCCGGAAATACTTTTGTTGGTGTTGATGATGGTCTAAGCAGAGGAGTTAATCAAAAGAGACAGAAAAAGCGGGGCCCTGTCCAAAGCAAAAGGAGGAGTACAAGAATTAATGATCAAGGTAAATCAATACCGCAGAAAGCTCAGAATTACTGCAGAAAAAGAATTTTGAAAACTGTCCCAAGCCTAAAGGTACCTTTACTAAACATTCTTTTGATTCTTTATCTACACATGATCTAATTTCTTTAAATTGAGAATGTTGGGATTGTTTTGGGAGCTTGAATTGGAAAAATAGAAAACATTGAGGTCTCAGATCAAATTGATCTTTGATAGATTAGCTAGTTTTATTAAAAATATCTCTGAGGGAGATTGTCTTGAGAGTAAAGGTAGTAAGAGTAAGATTGATTATGATAACAATAGAGAGGATGAATCTGAAAAGAGACAAGAATCTTCACATACACCTCTGAAGGAGGATTGTGTGGAAGTCCCGAATTCGGAAGAATGGACTACTGTGAATAAATATAAACGGGGCAAGCACCCTTTGAAAAATAAAAAGAAATGAGAGGAATTTTCTGGAATGTCAGAGGTCTGGGACAACCTGGGAAGTCTCAATGCTTGATGGAACTTATTAGAAACAATAGGGTAGATTTTGTTGGTTTTCAAGAAACCAAGAAGGAAAACTTCAGTGTGTCCTTCCTTAATAAATTAAGTGGGACTTTCAACTTTGAGTGGCACTGGTTGCCATCCAAATCCACTGCTGGTGGCATTTTGGTGGGCATAAATATAGATATATTGGAAATTTTGAATGTTACTACTCGTGATTTCTCTATCCAATGTTGTGTTAAAAATAAGAGAGATGATTTTATATGGAGGTTCATTACGGTTTACGGGTCTCCTTATGAAGAGGGAAAACAAGCTTTTATCTCTGAACTTCATGAAATCCTCATTGATGATGACCACACCCCAGTTTTGTTAGGTGGGGATTTCAATTTGGTTAGATATAAAACTGATAAGAATAATGGTAGGATTGATCACAGATGGTGTGATAAATTTAATGAATGGATAGATATATGGGGGCTTATGGAAATGCATATGACAGGGAGACATTATACTTGGTCAAACAATCAGGATAATTTAATTATGTCTGTCATTGATAGGGTGTTTTGTAACACTTCTTTCGAAGCTAATTTCCCCCTAACTATCTTGTCTCCTCTTGCTAGAGTTGGCAGTGACCACACCCCTATCCTGTGGGACTCTGGAGACAATGTGCCATATATTAAATCTAGCTTCAAATTTGAGAAATGGTGGCTCCATTATGATGAGCTACAAGATGTAGTTCGAAAAACTTGGAATGCTCCAATCAAAGCAATAAATGCATTAGATAAATGGCAAGCCAAAGTTAGGAAAATAAGAAAGATTACTAAGGGTGGAGTATTAATATAGATTCTGAAATCAAAAGAAAAAGAAATCAATTCGAGGAATTTGATGAATTAGACATTCTTTGAATCTAGACTTCTTTCGAGGATGAGGAGAATAGAAGGTGCAATGCTAAAAAGAGATAGAGGATATCTGAACGTAGAAGAAACTAAAGCTAGGCAGAGCTAGAGAAAGATACATTAGAGAAGGTGATAGAAATACTAAATATTTTCATGCAGTTGCTAATCAAAGAAGAAGGAAAAATTTTATTACCTCTCTTGAGGGCCCTAATGGGCTGGTGCATGATACCAATTCTATGCTTAATATTGCCTGTGATTACTATAAGTCTCTTTTTGGCTTCGAAGCCAAACTCAATATTAATCTAGGGACGATTTCTTTAATAAAGAGGATATGATTACGGATGAGGAAAATAGGTTTCTAGAGGCTCCTTTTACTGAAAAAGAGATTAAGAAAGCTGTGTTCGATTCTTATTCGGATGGTGCTCCTGGACCGGACGGTCTCCCTTTCTTTTTTATCGTAAATTTTGGGATATTATCAAGAATGATCCGATAGATTTGTTTAAAGATTTTGAAAAAGGAGAATTAGATTTGTTCAGTTAAATTTTGCTATGATTTCTCTTGTCCCAAAAGAAAATAATGCTAAAAATATAAAGCAATATAGGCCGATCACCATCGAATTGTAGTTACAAAATTATCACTAAAGTTCTAACTAATAGGATTGGTACTTGTTGTGATAGAATCATCTTACAAAACCAAAGCGCCTTTTATCAAAAATAGATATATCTTAGAAAGTGTGGTCTCTGCTCATGAGGTGATTCACAAAATTCATCAAGACAAAAATAAAGGCTTAGTGCTTAAGCTAGATTACGAGAAAGCCTATGACAAGGTTAATTGGAGTTTTTTGTTAGACATTCTTCTTAAAAGAGGCTTTGGTATCAAATGGCAGACTTGGATTTACTCTATTCTTCAAAAAGGCTCTGTGGGAGTCAAAATTAATAATGTTGAAAGCAATTTTTTTCAAACTTGGAAAGGTTTGAGACAGGGAGATCCGTTATCCCCAATTCTGTTTAATTTAGTTGCGGATGTTTTCTCTAGAATTTTAATGAAAGCAACTAATAAGGCTTTAATTAGAGGTCTGTGTGAGGATATCTTCCCTGGTGGCATTGTCAGTCTTCAATATGCTGATGATACTCTTCTTTTTATTGAGAATAGTGAGAGGACCGTTTTACATCTTAAGTGGTTTTTGATTTGTTTCGAACAAATGTCTGGTATGCGGATTAATTTTCACAAAAGTGAGTTAATTACTATGGGCTGTAATGAAATTGAAACTCAGATTTACGAAAGGATCCTCTGCTGTAAAATAGGTTCTTTTCCTATTAAATATCTTGGTATCCCTCTTCACTATGAAAAAATTAAAAAGGAGGATTTTCAGCCGCTTGTAGAAAAAATCATGAAAAGAATAGCTGGTTGGAGGGGTAAACTCCTTTCGTATAGTGGGCGCCTTACTCTGATTAAATCTTGTTTAGCAAGCATCCCTATGTATCTCCTGTCTTTTTTCAAATTTCCGAAATGGGCTTTGAAACTTATTAATTCTCACATGGCGAACTGCCTTTGGAATGACTTTGAAGGTCATAATAAAATTCACTTAGCTAATTGGCGTCTAGTGTGTATGGATAAGAATTATGGAGGTCTTGGTATACCTGATCTTAGAGATAAAAATATGTGCCTTCTTGCTTCTTGGATTAAGAGATTTGTCCATGATGATAACAAACAATGGAAGAATCTGATTAAGCTCAAATACAATACTGAGAACCCTAATATTTTCCTTTGCAATGCTGATCAGTCTTCTTATTTTTGGAAAGGGATTGTCTGGGCTATGCAGGCTACCAAATTTGGTTATAGATGGTGTGTGGGCAATGGAAAGAAAATTAGATTTTGGGAGGATATTTGGTTTGGTTCTTCTTGTCTTCTTTGTTCAATGCAGGATCTTTACACACTTGTCAATGAAAAAGGTTGCACTATTGCAGAGATTTTTGAAGGCTCTCGGGTGAAATGTACTTTTAAGTAGAACCTTTTACGATAAGTTGATGCTTAGATGGTTTGAGTTAGTGGAAATCGCTAATACCATTAACTTGTCCAATGATGATGATTCTTTAATCTGGCAAAGATAACAACAATGGGATTTTTTCATTAGTTCTCTTTATGCTATTATCAATTTGGAGGGGTTGTGCGGTTTTTATTCCTGTGATGCGGAACCTATCCGTGCCTCCGAAAATTCATTTTTCCTTTGGCTCCTTTCCCATAATAAAATTATGACTAAGGATAATATGTTCGAGAGGGCATTGACAAAGGGTCTATTGTAGCTTTTGCAATGAAAATGAATCATTGTCCATCTCTTCTTCGATTGTGTGATAGCTAAAAATACTTGGACAATAGTTTGTGATTTTTTGACATAGATATTGGTTATAATTATGAATCAGTGGCGCGTTTTTGTTGAGTAATAAGAAGAATGCTGCTTTAAATACTATCTGTCTTTGCCATTTTGTGGAGTTTGTGGAATCATAGAAATGCTATGTTTTTTCAATCGCAGAATGGAGGGACATAAAGGTGATTTGGTGGAGAATCCTCACTTTCTTAAGAGATTGGAGACCTCTACGAGAGAGGAGATGCTAAGTCGGATAGACTACTTACGCACTTCACGAGGGCAAAAATCCAAGCTCCATTGCCCACGGCTTTGGGCACAACATAGCCTCTGAAGATAATGTGGATAAAGGCGCTTGCTTATGAGAGTCTTCCGTGAATCAGTTGTCTTGATTTTGTCTTTAGGTCTTTACGTTAAATAAGTTTTTGTGGTGTTGGAGTGCTAGTGGTAGTTGTCAAGTCCTCTGGCGGCAAGTTTTTTGGTCTTTGTGTTGTCCTGTTTCTTTACTTTACGTGCGTAGAGATGAGCTTGGAGTTTTTTTTTTTCCTTTGGGTACTCTTTTATCTCGAGCTCGGTGGAGCTTGACCTTGAGCTTTAGATGAGCTTTGCTGGGTTTTGTTTTCCTCTTGTAATCAGGGGATGAGCTTTGCCCCAGGATACATTTCCTGTTTGTTTTCAATCTGGTTGGTTTCATGAATGGAACCGGGACATCAGGTTTGATGTCCTATTGATCTAAAAAAAAAATTTTTGTTTATAAATACATGTCATTCCGCAATTTTAAGGTTATTTTTTTTTACTATTTTTCCTTCTGTACTCTTCCTATTTAACAATTTCTAAAGCCGTTTACTACCATAAACTATGGTAAAACACACTATCCAAATATATAATGAAGAGAGGTAATACAATCTTTTATAGATGTGTCTTGTTGGCTGTGCAAGAACCTAAAATAACATCTATTAAGGAACATAGGTGTAAATATAGATGTTTATTAATGGTATAAAAGTAACATCATACTAATATGCATTAAAGCATGAACTATATCCCATACTTATGGACAAGAGCATTCAAAATAGTACGTCATAAAAATTTAGACGAGCAAGTAAAACTTGTACGGAGGAGTAAAGCGCCTTTCTTTCATCCGAGATGTGCGCTCAATTCAAAATAATATGCTATCCTCTAATTTCTGATTGTGAAAAAACTAGTCGTTTGGAACAGCTTCTGGTTTTCAGAGAACAGAGGCCAAAGTTAAAGCCGTTCTAAATAGATCCTTATTGTTGTTAGGAAACGGATTCGTATCCTGTTAGGAAACGGATTCGTATCCGATATGGACTCTTCCTTATCTCTAAGCAGAACCGCTATATATAGGAGGCAGGGGGTCACCCCATTGTACAGAAGCATACAGAATAATAAAGCAGATCCGGTTCCTCCTCATATTGTGTCTCTCGCCCTCTCTTCTCGTTTCTCCGCTTTAGATCTATTAGGCAACCCCGACTATTCGATAGCGAGGTTGTCTAACACGTTATCGGCACGAAGCTCTACCGGAGAAAGATTGAAAGGTGAGAAAAGACAAGAAGCGAAGGATCATCGGTTTACTTAATTTAACGTCTACTACCGGCGATTGATCGCCCGATCCGATCTGCAATCAACTCGTCACCACGCCGGCATCCACTCGGATTGCCGAAAAAAAAAGTCCTACGCGACTCTATGCTACGCGATAGCCAACACTTACGGCATCAAGAACGTAAGTCGAAAAATCTTGCAGATTGTTTCGCTAGATGCATAGATCTAATCTATTGTTAGAGAACGGAGATTGTTTGCTCTAATCTGCCGTTTGTGAACTAGATTGAAAAGTGAGAATACGTGGATTGAATCTAATCGTTCGCGTATATCTTTTTGCATCTAATCTATGTAGCACGAAGCTACAATATGTAGATGATTTTACCGCTCGTAACATGAAGTTCTGATACAATCAAGAAGATAATACAATCTACAGTACATCCATCTACACAGTGCATCACCCTCAGAGAATATGCGCCGCGCCTGCCGGCATGAAGCCGTGCTCCCGCCACGCACTCAAAGACTGCCCCGCAGCCGTGGCCGCCACGCCCGGCTCACGGCCAAGGCACTGCCCTCGCCACGGACCGACCAGCTTCATTGCGCCGGACGTCGCATGTCAAGAATCGGATTAAATCCAGCTTTAAGAACTGAACACGACGAGGAGCTAACATGTATATTCAATTGGACTTGGACTTGAAGTCCTCGCTCAAATCCCGCTCAAGAGCTATATGAGACAGCGAGGAGGAAGGATTTTACCCCCTTGCCCTCCCCTGAATTTACTTTCTTTTCTTTTAGTTTCTTTTCCGAAAATGAAAAGTAATTTGGAAAATTGATTAAAAAGGATAGAAAATTATGAAAAATTACTAGAAAATTTCAGAAATTATTTGGATCTGGTTTTAATTTTCTAGCATTATCTTGCAGCACTTATGAATAATTTATGAACATTTTCATGTTTTTTGCTGTTATTGCTTCATGTGTATTTGTTCATACCATGAATATGGTACTTATATTTATCTGGTTTTATCTTCCTTAACATTATGTCATGTTGACATTTGCTGAAATTAAATTTTTCTGTTGTACAGTAATTCTGAAAATTGCTTGGAAATTAGCAGAAATTATGAAAAATGCTAGGAAAATTCCAGAATATTTCATATGGCATAAAATGAGAACATGAGTGGTTGGGATTTGATTTTGGTAATGAATAAACAGATATGAGACAATTGGTGTCTAGGAAAACACACATGAGGCTTGGTTCTTTAATTGGCACCCGGAAACGGGAAGTGCTCCCTCCCTCATGTGAGCCCTAGGGGCGAGTTGACTGGCCAAGAGTCAAATTGACAGAGATATTCATTACCTGTTGCTCCTCGACCAACAAGAATTATATAAGTTGTAATTAGACTTATGCCATGTTTAATTCATGTTGATATTTATTTTCTGTTATCAAGTGATGCTGAAAATTATTTGTATAATTAACGAAAATTGCCAAATACTAAGAAAATTCTCGAAATTCATGAGAATTTACTTTCCGCATTTTACGAATTATGCGATCACACTTTATTAGATTACACGCAGTAATCTAATGTAGGAATCTTGTAAAATGCAGATGTCTGGCATTGTGAACCGTGAGTTTGAAGAATTGGCCCAAAGACGGTCAAAACTACCTCACTTGGGCATCCGATGTGAAGATCGTACGGCGGCAAGAAGAAGCCCGAGCCGCTATTGGCTTAGGGTCCTCGAAGGACGCACCACCTAATGCCGAGCGTAACGATCAAGCATTGCACTTCCTCAGGCACCATCTCTCACCACCTGAAAAATGAATATATGGTCAAGAAAGTGCAATTGAGCTATGGATCGCACTCCGAAGCGATTCGAGAAGCTCAAATACACAATCTTGCCCCAAGCACGCAGGATTGGGTGCGCCTGAGGTTTGCGGACTACAAAATGCGATGGTCGAGTACAATTCGCTTTGCACAGAATTTGTACTAATCTCTCCCTATGTGGCAAGAAGATCACTGTGAGGAGAAGATTGAGAAAACTCTTTCCACTTTTCACCCCAATGCTATCCAGAATGCCCGCAGCTATCGTCAGACGCATACAAGGAGTATAGCGAATCGATTGATGTTATGCAAGTTATGGAGTCACAAGATGAAGTTCTCCGAAAGAACTTCGTCTCACAACCCACTGGAAGGGGCATTGTACCGTAAATCAATGCCAACAGCCTATAAGGTGAAAAAGCCCGCCCACATGAAGTGGGTCAAGAAGGGTGGAAAAGAGAAACACCAGGCCAAAGGAAAGTCCATAGCCCAAAAGAAGAAGAATGACAAGGAAAAGCCGCAGGCAAGCCGTATGGACAAAGAAACCAAACGTGCTTCAAATGCGCACTTGGGGCATTGGTCAAAAATATGCCGAATCCAAAGAAGTGATCAATGCATATCGTGCCAAGAAGAAGGCCAAAGGAAATGCACCGGCAGAGGCACATTTTGCGAAGTAGGCAATGATGATGTCATGGAAGTTGACACCCCACATGCTTCATCCTCGCGGCCGGCCTAGACATCAATGATGCAGCCAAGCCCTTGGCAAATGAAGAAAACACTTCGTGGATGACATAGAAGCGAGTAAATGAATGCATACTTCACAGATTCCGTTTAGTGCATGAATAACATTGTTAGCACTTTCTTTTAGATTGTGGTTGATTAGTTAATATTGAATAATTGTAAGCTCTCAAGAGCATACTTTTACTTTCTCATGAATAAGAATTGTTATTTATTCTTTATTCCAAGATTCTTTACTTGCAAGCAATGTTTGAATTACTTTGCCATTTGTCGATTAGAATTATATTTCTTTTCATCTAGAAATCGTAGCACCCAATGGAGAAAATATGCATTGTTGATAGTGGCACAACAAATACCATCTTAAGAGAGTTTAAAATACTTCCGCACGATCACGAAGAACGCCGAAGGATTACGACAATCGCAGAAGCGACACGATATAATAGGCTCAGGAAGAGCCACAATTATATTGCCAATGGGTACAACTTTGGTAATTGAAGAAGCCCTCTTGTACCCTGAATCAACCTGCACTCTCTTAAGTTTCAAAGATATCCGCGCCAATGGGTTTCACGTAGAAACCAATGAAGAAAATGGCAAAGAACACTTGTGCATTGTGAAGCACGCGAAATATGGAAAGATGGTACTAGAAAAATGTCCTCATATGAATTTGGGTTGTACTACACGAAAATCAATGCACACGCAAAGGTATACTTCTTTGAAGACTGCCTTTAGAAGCTCTGAATTATTTGCTTTATGGCATTGTAGATTAGGTCATCCTGGTCTTAGATTGATGAGAAATATAGTTAACAACTCACAAGGTCATGGCATTAATGTTAAAAATTTCCGAATCATGAAGATTTTGTGTGCCATGCATGTGCCACGGAAATTAATAACTAGACCCTCTGTTATGAAAGTGCAACATGAAATCCCTCGCATTCCTGGAACGCATTCAGGGGATATTTGCGGTCCGATTCAGCCCTTTGTCGTGGCCGCTTCGATACTTTATGGTGCTCATTGATGCTTCCTCGAAATGGTCGCATACATGTTTCTTGTCAACAAGGAATCATGCATTCGCAAAACTGATCTCGCAGATCATCGAATTAAGAATGCTTTTCCCGATCATCGCGCGTGAAGTCCATTCGATTGGACAATGCCGGCGAATTTACTTCCAAGGCATTTGATGATTATTGTACAAAGAACGGAATAAGCGTTGAGCACTCTGCATCGCACGTCCATACGCAAAATGGGCTAGTGAAGCACTAATAAAAGGATTAAGTTCATTGCCGCATCGCTCTTGCAGAGTTGTAACTTGCCCAACACTTGTTGGGGACACGCACTCGCACGCAAGAAGACTCATCAATTATAGACCATCGGCCTACAACATCCATTCACCAATGCAATTAGTGCAAGGGGTCATCCCGAAGATTTCCCATCTTAGAAAATTTGGTTGTATGGTATATGTACCTATACCACCCCACAAATGATTGCAATGGGCCCTCTCCGCAAGTCTGGGATATACGTTGGTTATGAGAGTGCATCCATAATCAGGTATTTGGAACCCATGATCGAGACTTGCATACACCCGATTCACGATCAGATCTTTGACGAGGACCGCTTCCGTCATTAGGGGAGAGAATCAACCATTGGATGAAAAATGCCGGAAATAGTATGGCATTCCACTGGATCCCCGCATGACCCTCGCACTAATGAAGCAAATCAAGAAGTCCAGAAGATAATTGATTTGCAGAATTTAGCAAATGAACTGCCTGATCATTTTTGTGATCTGAAGAGCGTGGTTAAGTCGCATGTACCAGCAAGAAATGCACCAGAGAGGGTGGAAATACCAAAGAAAGCAGAAGGTATCCCTCATCCTGTTCAGAGGCCTCAAAGAAAAAGAACAGGAGATCTGGCTTCTCAAACCCAAAGTACCCGGAGACGCCTGGGAAAATCGGGAGAGGACTTACCACAGCCAATCACAAAAGTGCCCCAAAGCAAGAAGGGGAGCCAGTTGAGACCTGGCACTGGAAAGAAGCCTGTGGAAAAGGCAATTTCAGATCTGAACCTTCCATTGGAAGAAGCCGCCGGAAATAATGTGTGCGCACACATTGGCGGAGAAAAACTAAATGAACTTGCTCCTGGAATGGGAAATAGCAATGAAGAGCAAGTAGAAGTGCACGAAGCACCCCATGATGAAATGGCCATAAACTTTGTAATAACGGGAGAATCGATGAATAGAGCAACAGCCAATGTCGATGCATACTTTGCAAAGAAGATTGCCACGATCATTAATCATGATCCCGAGCCCGCATCTCTCGCAGAGTGCAAGAAAAGGCTCGATTGGGAAGATTGGAAGAAGGCAATCACTGCAGAGTTAGTTTCTCTAAACAAAAGAGAGGTGTTTGGGCCTGTGTGCCGCACGCCTCCCCATATAAACCCCGTGGGGTACAAATGGGTTTTTGTTCGGAAGAGGAATGAAAAAATGAAGTTATAAGGTACAAGGCAAGGCTTGTCGCTCAAGGTTTCACTCAACGTCCTGGGGTTGATTATGAAGAAACCTATTCTCCGGTCATGGGTGGAATTACCTTTAGATACTTGATCTCAATGGCAGTCAACTTGAAGTTGAGAATGAAGCTAATGGATGTTGTCACAGCATATTTGTATGGAAACTTGGATTCGGAGATATACATGAAAATTTAATGTATCCCTATCCCGAACCAAGACAGAGCAAACAGAAACCTATGCAGTGTGAAATTGGAGAAATCACTGTATGGGCTAAAACAGTCAGGAAGAATGTGGTACAATCGTTTGAGTGACTTTCTCTGCAAGAAAGGCTACACGAACAGCGAAGATTGTCCATGTGTATTTATACAACGATCCCCGAATGGATTTTGTATAATCTCCGTCTATGTAGATGACTTGAACATCATTGGGACGGATGAAGAAATTGAAGAAGCATGCACATACTTGAAATCTGAGTTTGAAATGAAAGACTTGGGTAAAACCAAGTTCTGTTTAGGCTTGCAGCTTGAACATGTCCAAGGCGGAATCTTGGTACACCAAGCATCCTACACGCAGAAAGTGTTGGAGAGATTTGGCTTTGGAAAGGCATACCCCGCAAAGACCCCAATGGCTCGGAAGGTCACTCCAAGGCAGACCTAGACCCGTCTGAGGCCTAAAGAAGAGGGGAGGAAGTCCCGGGAGCGGAATTCCCATACTTGAGTGCAATTGAGCGCTCATGTACCTTGCGAATAGCACTAGGCCGGACATTGCGTTCGCGTGAATTTGCTAGCACTGCATAAAGGCGTAACCCACCAAAAGGCATTGGAAAGGGTGAAGGACATCTTCCGTTACCTTCAAGGAAGCAAAGACCTCGGCTTGTTTTACTGGAAGAAACAATGAATTGAATTTAGTTGGCTACGCCGATGTCGGTACCTATCGGACCAAGATACCGGCAAGTCACAACCGGGTATGTTTTCCTTTGCGGTGGAACGGCAATTTCTTGGAAGTCGCCTAAGCGGACTCTTGTCTCGACGTCGACTAACCACTCGTAAATCATTGCATTGTATGAAGCCTCTCGGAATGTGCATGGCTTGAAGAATGGTTCACCACATCCGTAAGTCATGTGGTCTCGAACATGGAACAAACCCCACTATTATCTATGAAGATAATGCACTTGTGTTGCACAAGTACAAATGGGATATGTGAAGAGTAACCTTACAAAGCATATCAACCCCAAGTTCTTTTATGCTCATGAAATGCATAAGATGGACGAGATAAAGATATCAAGATACTAAGTCGTGTGTGAAAATCTCGCAGATTTATTCACTAAGTCACTCCCTGCATCTTCCTTTGAAAGATGTATTAGAGGAATCGGGATGATGAGGCTTAGAGAAGTGCATATTTCAGGGGAGATTTTTCACATACTCCTACATAAATCTCAAACATGAAGTTTGAGTACCCAACGTAAATCTTGAAGATTAACATTGAAGTTTGGGTGGATTGTACTCTTTCCTTAAGTAAGTTTTTCATTGAAGTTTTCTTACATAAGGTTTTTGATGAGGCAATCCGTGCAACACAATAAGCGTGTGCTATGTACTCTTTCTCCAATTATTTTTCCCACTGGGTTTTTATGGAGTTTTAATGAGGCATATGCATCTCGCAGTGAAGAGTCCAAGGGGGAGTGTTAGGACACGGATTCGTATCCTGTTAGGAAACGGATTCGTATCCGATATGGACTCTTCCTTATCTCTAAGCGTAACCGCCATATATAGGAGGCGGGTCACCCCATTGTACACAAGCATCTGAGACACAAAGCAGATCCGTTCCTCCTCATATTGTGTCTCTCGCCCTCTCTTTCTGTTCTCCAGTTTAGATCTATTAGGCAACCCCGGACTATTCGATAGCGAGGTTGTCTAACAATTGTGACGTCCTCTTACAATCCCGTTACGCAGTGCTTGCCCCCTGACGGAAACGCTCGTAGAAATTGTGCTAGTCCGCGGCCTAGCCCATAATGAAATGTGGGTCTAGCCCATCTAGGGCCCAGACTATTCCGGAAACGGATCTCAAAGCTTCACTGGGCCCGTCAAACTTCGTGCCCAGCACCAGATTAGGCCTCTCAAATGTGATGGGCCCAGCTTGGAGGAGAGTGGTGTTAGGGTCTGGGCCCCGATCTCTCTCGCGGGGCCGCGCAGCAACTGGAGAGGCCCGGGACGGAGGGACCAAAACCCTAGCTGAACCCTAGCGCCGTTGTGGATCCGTGCCCCATCCATGGAGGTGGACCCCTCGCCGTCCCCGCCGCCGTTGCCGAGCTACTTCGACCCGGAGTCCTCCGGCCGCCGGGAGGAGTACCGCCGCTACAGGTGAGGCGCACCTCTCAATTCGTATGCTGCGTTGCTTGGTGGCGCTGTAGTTTCGTAGAGCAGTCCAAGTGAGCGCGGTGGTTCGTTAGTAATCGAGGGGTGCAATGGACTGAAAATGGGTGAGGAGGAGATCGGTTGAATGTACAACTGAGGCTATGTGCAATTTCGATTTGCGAGCACATGAATCACCTTCTTTGGGCTTGCAAGTGTCGACGCCCGAGCAGGTTGTACTTTCAAAGATCTGAGCAAGACTAGTTATCTTCTAGGCCAGCATAAGACCAGTACTCAAGCTCATATTTCTTCACCAAGTTCTATTTGTGTATGGTGGAATATTTTGTGTGGCTACACCTAAAGATGCATAAAAGGGTAAATGTAATCTAATTGTGTGAAATGTGTGAGAACATGCTACTTCTACTGAAATTGGTTGATACACTGGATTATAATGTTGTTTTCGTTTGCAATTTACACAGGAAAAGGTTATCTTCTTCAAATGCCTCTCCGCTGTTGGGAACCTCAGCCTCCAAATTCTCAGAAGCAAGGCTGTTGTGTGATGGAAATAGCATACAGAGACGGCCCAATGCTGGTTTACTCCTTGAAGAAATCAAGCAGGAGGCTGCTGATTATTCAGACAACGATGGCTTGGATGGAAAACTGTTCGGATCAGCAAAAAGAAGGGCATCGCTGGATGGTGGTTCTGCCTCAGATGCAGGTTTCAGTTCAGGAAAGCAGGCGGCAAGGTCGAATTTGAAATCAGTCAAGCTGGAGGACGATGTGCCACATGAAGGGGAAACAACTTTTTCAATGTTTGCATCTCTCCTTGATTCTGCGATCCAAGGTTGGTGTAGCAATGTAGTCTGGCTAGTAAGCTTCTTGTATTAGTATGGCATGGGCTCTTGCTTTTATTCATATACTAGTTAAGTGCCCGTGCGGTGCAACGGAAATATATTTCTTAACCAAATAATTAAATCATGTCATGTGTTTACAAAAAATAAAATTGCACACTTGAGTTGCCACGGGGAGGGAGAAGGGGGTAATAGCTCGGCCAGGGGAAGTAGGTGTGGGTGGAAAGAGAGAGGTGTGGTTGGTTTCCTTTTTATTCTGCGACCCATATGTCGGCGCACTGCTTTTTTAAAAGAGAAGAAGAGGGAGGGTGGATGACCGCCACCAACTCGTATTTATATATTTTTCATATCTTTTCGTGGATGCTCTCTTTGGTACCTGATAGTTCTCAGTTTCGGAATATTATTTACACCTTGTTGTATTTTTTTATCAGCTGATGTTGTATTTGATCTATACCATTGCATTTGTTTTTGTTAGATGTTGGACCAATCAAAAAATTAATTACAACAGCTCTCCTAAAAACTAACTTGCGCAAAACTTCCAATAGCACAATTAGTGTTGTTGTAGTGTGTGATTGTAAACCATGTCTTCAGTTTGCTTTAAATACTGTGCCTTTTTAAGCACTTCTTGGGCAAATATCTATTGCCAAATAGATGATTAGTAGTTGCACCGCAAACCTGCATATTTTGATGTGACCAGAAACCTGAGTTGAACAAATGCATATCTTCTAGCTATATCCTTGCTTTGCATGGCATAAATTAACCCCCTTTACTTTCCTTCCAGTTGATTGTGGATTAGATTTTTAAGGAGTTAATGGTGTTAATTGATTGTTTTCCTCATTTGGTTGCAGGATTGACGCCCTTCCCTGATGTGATTTTACAATTCGAGAGGACATGTATTATCCTAGTAGTATAAAATGTGTAGTAGAAATCGTATATAACCGTTGATTTGTTAAGGGTGTTTCTACTACTTTACTACCAGATGAAGTATAAATATTAATCTGACCCATTGGATTGAAAATAATAAACGGTTCATATTCAATTTAATCCACCGTAAAAGAGCTCTATAATTATTATCTCACTATATCCAATGCATACATGCAGAGAATATAAGTATACTACATCCGTTTCTGAATACATATCGCTCTAACTTTCAATTTTTGTTTAAAAATACATGTCATTCCGCAATTTTAAGGTTATTTTTTTTTACTATTTTTCCTTCTATACTCTTCCTGTTTAACAATTTCTAAAGCCGTTTACTACCATGGACTATGGTAAAACACACTATCCAAATATATAATGAAGAGAGGTAATAGAATCTTTTATAGATGTGTCTTGTTGGTAGTGCAAGAACCTAAAATAACATCTATTAAGGAACATAGGTGTAAATATAGATGTTTATTAATGGTATAAAAGTAACATCATACTAATATGCATTAAAACATGAACTATATGTCTATATCCCATACATATGGACAAGAGCATTCAAAATAGTACGTCATAAAAATGTAGACGAGCAAGTAAAACTTGGACGGAGGAGTAAAGCGCCTTTCTTTCATCCGAGATGTGCGCTCAATTAACGAATGATCACTAGCACTAGCATGACTTAGGTCATGTTTGGTATAGCTGTAGTTTTTTTTTTTTTTTTTGAAAAGTAGCTTCTAACTGGGTTGCATAACTGAAGGGCTGCACAGCTGAACGGCTGGGTTGAAGAGGTATTATGTTTGTCAGTCTGGCTTTTTAGTATAGCTTTTAGGTATAAGAGATGCGGGTTAGAAATGATGATGAGAGTAGTGCGGTTTAGGATTTTTATAATTTGTGGAAAAAGGTAATTTTGTTTAAACTCTATTGGTAAAGTCATAACCTTAACTCACTGAAATCGTAGGAAACTACCTTAAACCAATTTTCGGCTTTCAGCTTCTTCTAATATAAATAGATTGCTATCTTCTAATTTTTTATTGTGAAAAAACTAGTCGTTTGAAACAGCTTCTGGTTTTCAGAGAATAAAAGCCAAAGTTAAAGCCGTTCTATAAATAGGGCCTTACTGTAACGTCAGGCACGCATCCTCTTACAATCCCGTTACGCAGTGCTTGCCCCTGACGGAAACGCTCGTAGAAATTGTGCAAGTCCGCGGCCTAGCCCATAATGAAATGTGGGTCTAGCCCATCTAGGGCCCAAACTATTCCGGAAACGGATCTCAAAGCTTCACTGGGCCCGTCAAACTTCGTGCCCAGCACTAGATTAGGCCTGTCACAATGTGCTGGGCCCGGCTTGGAGGAGAGTGGTGTTAGGGTCTGGGCCCCGATCTCTCTCGCGGGGCCGCGCAGCCACTGGAGAGGGCCGGGACGGAGGGACCAAAACCCTAGCTGAACCCTAGCGCCGTTCTGGATCCGTGCCCCATCCATGGAGGTGGACCCCTCGCCGTCCCCGCCGCCGTTGCCGAGCTACTTCGACCCGGAGTCCTCCGGCCGCCGGGAGGAGTACCGCCGCTACAGGTGAGGCGCACCTCTCAATTCGTATGCTGCGTTGCTTGGTGGCGCTGTAGTTTCGTAGAGCAGTCCAAGTGAGCGTGGTGGTTCGTTAGTAATCGAGGGGTGCAATGGACTGAAAATGGGTGAGGAGATCGGTTGAAAATGGGTGCAATTTCTATTTGCGAGCACATGAATCACCTTCTTTGTGCTTGCAAGTGTCGACGCCCGAGCAGGTTGTACTTTCAAAGATCTGAGCAAGACTAGTTAGGCCAGCATAAGACCAGTACTCAAGCTCATATTTCTTCACCAAGTTCTATTTGTGTATGGTGGAATATTTTGTGTGGCTACACCTAAAGATGCATAAAAGGGTAAATGTAATCTAATTGTGTGAAATGTGTGAGAACATGCTACTTCTACTGAAATTGGTTGGTATACTGGATTATAATGTTGTTTTCGTTTGCAATTTACACAGGAAAAGGTTATCTTCTTCAAATGCCTCCCCGCTGTTGGGAACCTCAGCCTCCAAATTCTCAGAAGCAAGGCTGTTGTGTGATGGAAATAGCATACAGAGACGGCCTAATGCTGGTTTACTCCTTGAAGAAATCAAGCAGGAGGCTGCTGATTATTCAGACAACGATGGCTTGGATGGAAAACTGTTCGGATCAGCAAAAAGAAGGGCATCGCTGGATGGTGGTTCTGCCTCAGATGCAGGTTTCAGTTCAGGAAAGCAGGCGGCAAGGTCGAAATTGAAATCAGTCAAGCTGGAGGACGATGTGCCACATGAAGGGGAAACAACTTTTTCAATGTTTGCATCTCTCCTTGATTCTGCGATCCAAGGTTGGTGTAGCAATGCAGTCTGGCTAGTAAGCTTCTTGTATTAGTATGGCATGGGCTCTTGCTTTTATTCATATACTAGTTAAGTGCTCGTGCGGTGCAGCGGAAATATATTTCTTAACCAAATAATTAAATCATGTCATGTGTTTACAAAAAATAAAATTGCACACTTGAGTTGCCATGGGGAGGGAGAAGGGGATAATGGCTCGGCTAGGGGAAGCAGGTGTGGGTGGAAAGAGAGAGGTGTGGTTGGTTTCCTTTTTATTCCGCGACCCATATGTCGGCGCACTGCTTTTTTAAAAGAGAAGAAGAGGGAGGGTGGACGACCGCCACCAACTCGTATTTATATATTTTTCATATCTTTTCGTGGTTGCTCTCTTTGGTACCTGATAGTTCTCAGTTTCGGAATATTATTTACACCTTGTTGTATTCTTTTATCAGCTGATGTTGTATATGATCTATGCCATTGCATTTGTTTTTGTTAGATTTTGGACTAATCAAAAAATTAATTACAACAACTCTCCTAAAAACTAACTTGCACAAAACTTCCAATAGCACAATTAGTGTTGTTGTAATGTGTGATTGTAAACCATGTCCTCAGTTTGCTTTAAAAACTGTGCCTTTTTAAGCACTTCTTGGGCAAATATCTATTGCCAAATAGATGATTAGTAGTTGCACCGCAAACCTGCATATTTTGATGTGACCAGAAACCTGAGTTGAACAAATGCATATCTTCTAGCTATATCCTTGTTTTGCATGGCATAAATTAACCCCCTTTACTTTCCTTCCAGTTGATTGTGCAAGTTAATGGTGTTAATTGATTTTTAAGGAGTTAATGGTGTTAATTGATTGTTTTCCTCATTTGGCTGCAGGACTGACGCCCTTCCCTGATGTGATTTTACAATTCGAGAGGACATGTCGAAATGCTTCAGAGTCAATAAGGTTGTCTGTTGTCTTACACTAATAACATCTTCCATTGCATAGCTTCCTACGAGCTGCTAGATTCTACTCCTCACCTACTCTTAGATTCAACTCTTTGCCAATCATTTTTTTATTTAGTCAAAGCATTGTTGCCATCATGCCATGATGGATATATCTTATACATGTTTACTCCATTTACTTTTTTTTTTTGAATTTGACAATGTAAAAGATGGGTGCTTGTATCATAACTCAGATGCCAATTTTGGGATATCAAGGTATAATGCTTTTCAATTTTCAGGTCTGCTGCCACAGGAAAGCTTCGTGTGGTGGAGGATAAACTTATGCAGCAAAAAGCACAACTGTTACTGGACGAAGCTGCTTCGTGGTCACTTCTTTGGTACCTCTATGGGAAAGGTAATACTTTTTCATCACTAAACCTATATTGTTCCCTAGATCTTTTTTTCCTTGCAGTAGTGGAGACTGTAAGTCAATATTGTTTTAAGTAATCACTTTGTCGTGCCCTCTACGAAATTTCATCTGCTACATCACAGGAAATGAGGAGCTTCCTGGAGAACTGTTTCTGGTAAGAGTCTTACAGCTATCAATGTAATCGACTCCTTTATCTGGGCACATCGTCATCACTACTGCAGAATCATCTGAAGTTCTGCATTATGTTTCTTGTCAGGCTCCAACTACTTCCCATCAGGAGGCTTGCCGCTTTGTGGCAGCAGACCTTACGGCACAATTGTGTCTGCGGATTGTACTTTGGCTTGAAGGTCTTGCTTCTGAAGCTCTTGACTTGGAGAAAAAGGTAACAGTGTCATGCTAGTTAAAAATGACTTAAAGTGTTTTCCATTTCCTGTTGTGAATTTTACGGGAATCCTATATCTATATTGGTGCATGATTGAGAGGGAATGGAACGACCTGCCTTTAAGTTATATAAATTCTAGTATCTTCATGATAACTTGGTTAGTGAACTAGGAAAGTAAAGAGATATATCCTCAGTTCTTCACATAATATGTTAATGCCTTATATATATTTTAAAAGGTATTAAACTACAACATAATTCTTGTATACACATGTCTATTTCATAAAGATTATCCTGCCTTTTTTAGTTAAGTAGTTATTTGGCCCGCTTTGATTGTTTTATCTTGATATAACTATTAATTAATCACACTTCGAGCTATAAAGTAACCGGATGTTTGAGAATTAGGCAATCTTGTAACTTCTATTCACGAGCAAATTGATACATGACATCCATTTATTTGTGGCATTTATTCATGTCATGTAGGTGAGAGGATCTCATGTTGGTTCATATCTACCAAGTTCTGGTGTTTGGCATCGTACACAGAGGTACTTAAAGAGAAAGAATAGTGATTCTACTATTGTGAAGCACGTGGATTTTGATGCTCTAACTCGTGAAGGAGCCCAACTTCATCCTGATGACAAGGTAGGCTGTTGATCTGTCCCATATAAAGTGTAAGGATCCTCTCAGAGGTGACATATTTTATTATGTATATAATATTTTATGTAAATGCTGGAAATATGTATTATAATTGGTTCCATTTGACCATGTCAAAACCATTCGTTTGATATTATTTTCCTTGTATGACAACAGCCCAGCATTCACCTCTCTAACCTCATTTTAGCAGAACATGTCTTGGATAATGCTAGTGTATCTAACCTTCCAAATTTTAACTCATAACTGAACTCAAGACATAACACTGGACTAACAGCACTATATAGAAAACAAACCTTGTTCAATAGTCACTTTTTTAAAATCTCATTTTATTTAGCATCTCTGGTGAAGTAACCAGAATTTGCCTGTTCTTTATGTGTAAGCAGAAGCAAGATGAATTGCTTCTAGAAGATATCTGGACTCTCTTAAGAGCTGGAAGATTAGAAGAGGCATCTGAATTGTGCCGGTCTGCTGGCCAGGTAGGCCAGCCCGTGGCAGCCTATGTGTTTCTCATGATGTATAACCTCCCCTCTTTTTTTTGGTCATGCCTTGACTCTTCAGTATGTATTCAGGCATGGAGAGCTGCCACTCTTTGCCCCTTTGGTGGCATAGATCTGTTTCCTTCCCTGGAGGCCATGCTCAAGAATGGAAAGGCTAGAACACTACAAGCCATTGAATTGGAAAGTGGTGTTGGACGGCAGTGGCGTATTTGGAAATGGGCATCATATTGTGCTTCAGAGGTGAAGTCTATTCATGTTGCAGAACTACACTTCTTTACTGTCATAGTTAACATAGTTTTGTGCATGTTAGAACTGCACTATTCTTTTCTTTAAATTCATTTTGCTTGTGTATTTAGACAATGCGTAATGCTTTGCTAAACTCTGAATCAATAATACTATTGCAGAGAATTGCTGAACAAGATGGTGGCCGATATGAGATGGCTGTATATGCTTTACAATGCAGTAACTTAAAGCGTATCTTGCCAACCTGTAATGACTGGGAGGTATGCTGTTTATTCAACTCATTTGCCAGCCTTTTGAATTTGACTTCATTAATGTTGTTCTTTCCTTTGACTTCTGGTGTGTCTCATCCATGTGATGTGTCTTTTTCCCTCCCACTTCCTAGTCAGCTTGTTGGGCAATGGCAAAATCATGGCTAGATGTTCAAGTGGATCTAGAATTATCTCAATACCAAATCAACAAACCAGAAGAAAAACAGTTTGATGATGATATGAATGGAACCCCACCAATGCTGAGTTCAGTTGGCCCAGAAAGTTGGCCATACCATGTCCTTGATCAGCAACCTCGTGATATAGCTGCTCTTCTGCAGAAACTTCACTCAAGGTATTAACAATTTTTAGTACTTCCATCTATACATCTTTTGCCTATTTACATTTTCTGTCACTCCTCTGATTCAGCGACCTTGTTCATGAAACTGTTTCTCGAGCATGCCGGGAGCAGCATCGGCAAATTGAGGTAAGATATATTTCCAAGAATGAAGAACTATCTGTCTCCGTATTCATTATGCATTTTTTCTACTCAGTTTGTCTAATGTGATTTACCAAAGCATGAAAGCACAACTACAAATTGTTCTGCATTAAAGCTCTTCAAACTGGGGGCAATTTATTTGCACTTATTGGACAATATTTCAGATTGTGAACTAGTTTAGTCTAGTTTTTTGAATTTGTAGATGTGTCTGGTGCTGAAATTCCAAGCATTTTAATATTATTTTTGTTATCTGTTTTCCCTACTCTTCCAAATTTTTATGTTGCAATTTTTTTTGTGACTTGATTGATAGAAAATTCTGTTGACCCATGGTTTTAACTGGAATACAATACACAGACACATCCAAGAATACTCAACCACATTCCATGTAAATGGAATCCTCCAATACTTTTAATCGTTATCAAATTTAATTTATGATCCCTTAGTTGTCTAACCACTCTAATGGCCATTTCACGTTTGTTCATTTGGTAGATGAATCTCATGAGTGGAAATATAGCTCATCTTCTTGACCTTCTATGGTCATGGGTGTCACCGTCTGAAGAGGACCAAAACATTTTGAGGTAGGGCTTATATGACTTTGCAGGAGACAACTGCCAAATCTTACGCAATGTGTTTATTTTACCACTTTTGAATAACTTCTATCATCACTTAGGCCCCGTGATGATCCTGAGATGATACGTTTTGGGGCACATATTGTTCTTGTTCTGCGATACCTTTTCAGCGATGAAATGGAAGATGAGTTCGAGGAAAAGCTAGTTGTTATTGGTGATCTTATCATCAACACGTAAGTACTATTGATGAAATACTAATCTTTGTGTGGCTTGGATGTTTGGTGCATTTTTTTAATCTTATTGGGCCTTATTCAAATTGTATTGTTGTTACTTGATATCTTGGTTGATTTCAAACATCAATTTTGTTTAGTACTAGCTTATATCCTTTCCTTCCGAAAGGTTAAACTTTGGCTTCTTTCTTCAGTTGATTCTTTTGTTCTCATGTTTCTCCTGATTATGTTGGTACCTTGCCTTTGTGCTTCTTTTATCTTCGTAACTGTAAAATCAATTGTCCATTCCAGGTATGTAAGGTACTTATTTTCAGAGCAGCAAGAGGAATTGGTTGGAGTATATGCTTCTGAGCTTGAACGTAACCTTTGCATTGATCTGTTTGTTGAAATGATGGAACTAAGGTTAAATAGCAGGTATTGTTATCACACGCTTGGTCGCTTACCCTTCAATTGTTTGCAATTTGGGTTTTGAGAGTATTTACATATATTTTGGCTTTATTTTCAGTGGTCCATCGTTTGACATAACAGTGCAGGACGTACCTGTTGTGTGCAGTTCATGTTTGTTCTTAATGTAGTTCGTTTGGGGTCGTTAGTAAAACCAACTGCTGACACTCAATATTTCTGCTGGGCAGTAGTTTGTCAGCTTTGTGCCTTCCATATATACTTGGATATAATCTCATATTTATGATATGTTCCTAATAGACATATAGAACATTGTATTCATGTCTATCACATTATGAGAGCTACAATAGTATGAAGACTCAAGTACTCAACTTAGTCAACTATATGTTCCTAGATATTCATCTGGTTTTTTCTGGAATTAAACCTGCAAGGGGGGACTATCTGTGTAATATGATTTTTTTGTTTCGTGCTAATACATCTTCGATTTTGTTATCTTTGATGCTTTATTTTTCTGACTTCCAAGAATCTGGTTAGCTGGTCTCACTTTTTTTTTTCTGCAACAGCTTGCATACCATGTACAAGCTGTTCCTTTCTGCTGTGGAGTATCTGCCGTTGTCTTCTGGAGATGCATCCAAGGCTTGTTTTGAAGAGATCATTGAGAGGTTTGGTGATTCATGGGATACATACAGCAATGAAATGCATCGAGTTTCTGATATTTAGCTAATATGTTTTCTTCGTAGGTATGTTCTGACAAGAGTTCAATTTAATCCAGGGTTCTTTCAAGATCTCGAGAAACGAAACCCAGCAAGAACGATGAAGATTTTTCTGATGTTGCAGAAAGGCATCACTTGCAATCACTTCAGAAGGCAATGGTCATACAATGGCTTTGCTTCACACCACCATCCTCCATTCCAGACTTTCAGATGATCACTGGAAAGCTTTTGATACGGGCATTGATGCATAGGTAATGATTGTTCAATTTGTTCTTGTGCCAGGGAAAGTTGGAATCTCCTCTTGTTTCATTTCATCAATATATCCATTGTTTTTGCATTACCAATGTTGTGAAATAATACTAATTTATCTTCTTTTTTATTTTTTACCATGGAACTTATCTTTGACTTTCTCAATCAGCAATACACTATTCAGAGAGTTTTCCCTGATATCAATGAGGAGAGTTCCTGAACTACCAGTTGGACCACACAAGTTACTTGCCATCTTGGCTGAACCATTAAAACAAAAGGAAATTTTATTTTCACTGGAAGATCCGGAGGTATCTGACAACTTAAGGGAGTTTGAAGATTGGGTATGATCTCTGTCTTTATCCTGATTTGCATCCTCTCTTGATGATGTTGGCACTTTTATTTCTATTTGATGAATCTAGTAAGTATTCTTGACCAAGTAATTGCTACCGTATGTTCAAACAGCATGAATATTACTCCCTGGATGCAACTTACCGGAGTTGGCTTAAATTTGAAATGGAGAATGCTACTGTTCCCCCTGAAATGCTTTCGGCAGAAGAAAAAGATCAAGCTATTGCTGCAGCGAGAGAAACACTGGAGTTGGCATTCTTGTTATTACTTAGTAAGTTGATAAACGATTGTGTTGGCATGAAATGTCAGTCTGCAAATGTGCTTCTTAATTCTTAAACTTGCAAAACTTCTAATATTATATGAAACTGGTCAACCTTTTTGTCATTGTTTTTTATGTTCTTGTCCTTTGCAATTAGGGGAAGAAAGGCCATGGTTAAATGCTGTCGAGAGGAGTCCATTCGAGTCCTCAGAACTTGTTTTCCTTGAGTTGCATGCAACTGCAATACTCTGCCTACCTTCTGGCGTATGCATGTTGCCAGATGCAACATCATGCACAGCTTTGACAAGTGCACTCTATTCGACTGTGAGTGAAGAGGATGTGCTGCATCGCCAATTGAAGGTTAGCTCCACCAATTCGCCCAAATTTTCACCTACATGTTATTCTTTTAACATATTAAAATGAAGTATTAGGTCGCTGCTCATTGGTTTATGTAAGCTGTCATGGTCTTTAATAAGAGCTATTGAAACTTGTTTGCATTGTAACATCTAGTTGTTGTTTAGCAAGGTTTCTGCTGCAGCTTCTGACTAATCCAGGGAACAGGTGGATGTTAAGGTTTCGTCTAAGGATCGTTGCTGTATTGACGTTTCTCTCTGCTGCTTAGCAGCAGAAGGTGATGGCTTTGGACTTCATGAAGCTAATGACGGAGGTCTTCTTGCTGCAATTATGGTCGCTGGTTTCAAAGGTATCCAAAGTTTCACACTTTAATAATACTGTGATTTGGAATGCTCTGGGTAATAGTTACCCAGATTATTCGCTATGGCAGGTGAACTCAATCGATTTCAACCTGGAGTTTCAATGGAAATTTCACGGCTTGATGCTTGGTATTCTGATGGCCATGGTTCAGTGGAAAGTACTGCTGCATATATCATTCGTGGGCTTTGTCGACGATGCTGCCTACCAGAAACTATTCTACGATCCATGCAGGTGATAAAGCAATAAATTCCACAAGTAATACATTGAGCTACAGCTGAAATGGTTGCTGTTTTGCCACATCAATATAGATGATGTATCTATCTTGGTTTCTTGTATTTTGCAGGCATCTATATCTCTTTCTGAAACAGGCGATTCTTTAGATCATTGTGATAAACTCATTGAGTTAGTTGCTTCATCAGAGTCTGGAATGATGCATTTGTTCAGCCAGCAGCAGTTGCAGGTTACTTTTACTCTCTGGTTTGTTCATCATATTACTGATGAATTTCCTGATACCAACAATTTTTTTTAACTCAGGAATTCCTGCTTTTTGAGAGGGAATGCTTCCTATGCAAAATGGAGCTTGAGGAAGAGCAATTACCTGCTGATGGCTAAGCGCCAAAGCCTTTGGTGCTGAAATTATCAGGTGTAGCACCATTAGTGTTATTCTCCAGTTCTCGAGGAACCAGTCCAGTATGACTACTGCTGTGCATATTATTCATTTGTACTCTCAAAATGTGTAACGTAAACCGCACAATTTATGCAGAATGCGTGATGGTATTGTGTAACGCCCTAGTTTTCGTCTTCTGGAGAAAATCTAATTTAAATTAATTAAATTCAAAATTTGAAGTTTCCTTGGTGTTTATGTTAACCTGGCATCCTTTCCCATCTAAAATCGGAATTCATTTCCCCTCCGTTTGAAAAATTGAATTTCTCGGTTCCCGTCGGTACCCGAAATTTCACCCAAGTTCGAAAACGCTCCAAAAATCCCAAAATCACTCCAATTTAATCCCAAATATTCCAAAATGATTTTTGGAAGGAGTCACAAGATTTTTGGAACTCCACCCCTATTTTATCTCGCGCGGCTTTTGTTTTATGCCCGCAATTCGCGTCTGAATATTCAAATCTCCAAATTTCATTTAAATTCCGTGAAACCAATTTTATTGGGTTCCAAATATTCCAAAATGGTTTCAGGAATTTTTCGACCATTTTTTCTAATTTTTCCTTATGGCGGTTTATTTGCGTAATTCCCGGCTAATCGCGCGTCGCCACGTGGCAGGAGCTACAGTGCATCTTTTTCAACCTTGGGCATGCACGATGGTTCTTGCCAGGCAAAAGAACATAACATAAGCTTCTTTATTTGGTTCTCTCCATTAAAATGGCCATAACTCCTCCATCAAGGCTCCGATTCGCGAACGGCCGGATCCGTTGGATTCGTAGCGGCGTCCTCTTTCCATCCCCCACGATCTTTAGCCCCAAATCTCACCGGAATTTGAACAGTAACCCAAAAACCGAAAATCACATTAATGGCCATATCGCGGCCGTTTCAACTCCGTTCCGCGCGATTCCGCTTCCTTTCTCTCCGTATAAGGGTCCTCTTTCCGGTGGTGGTATCCTTCTTTAGCCTCTCCTCGTCGTTCGTCCGCTAGATCGAGAAAACCGACGAGGAAGCCACGTTTTCGTGTTCTTTGTGTTCATCGCCATATTTTCTTCTCCGGTGAGCCAAATCCAATTCCGTTCGTTCCCTTGGGTGCGTGTGGATGTCTAGATTCTAACCCACCAATCAATTTTAGGTTTCATCAAGAGTTGGAGACGAATTTCGTGTTTTCGTCGCTTCGGCCGAATCTCCGTTTTTCGTCAAGTTCATCGTCTCCGGTGAGAATTGGTTCAATTCCTTGCAATTGTGAGTCCCTCTAGAGGTTCTCTAGGTCGTCCATCAACCAATTGGTGCTATCACGTTCGAATTTTTGGGGAAAATTCCAAGTTTTTGGAGTTTTGGGCCTTTCTCTGTTTTTGCCTCCCCCATGCGCGTCGGTCGGCTAGCTCATCGTTGCCGCTTCGCCGCCGGTGACCCGCCGCCGCCACCCCGCGCCACACCGCTCGCCCGCCGCCGCCGCCGGGTCCCCACGCGACGCTGCCGCTGCCGCCGCCGGGCGCCTTATCGCCGCCGCTTCTCTGGTTCCTCGCCGCCGGCCACCTCCTGCGTTCGCCGCCCGCCGCCAGGTTCTGGCCACCGCAGTGCGTGGTCGCGTCGCTTCGCTGCGCCGCCGCCACCGACTGCCTCGGCCTCGCAGTTCGCCCCGCCCCACCACGCGCCGGCCCCCTCCCTTCGCCGGAGCCCATGGGAGCTTGGCTCCTCTCTGTTCTTGGCATGGCAAGAAGCCATGGGGAAGATGATTTCCAAGACAATGACAACAATGGCCCACATGGCATAGAGCTCTTCAATCCAAAAATCAGCCTAAAAAGAAGATTCCTGGAATATTCCTCATCATCTCCTTTTCCTGATTTTTCTAAACTTCGGACGCTTGTAACTTTTGCATACGAACTCCGATTGACTCCGTTCAAATTCCTAAATTCATATAAATTCAATACCTACCTGCCAATACTACTTTTATAATTTTTGGATTTTATTTTATTGTTATTTATTTGTTGCTCCGTTTTGCGCGTAGCCGACGATCCCGCCGAGTCCGTCGACCCCATCGCCGGACTTCAAGACCTCGAGACCCTCGCTGTGATCGAAGGCAAGTCTCCTTGACGCATGTTGATCCCATGATTTATAAATGTTTTACAATATTTTACAAAGTGCATTGCTATTTATATAAAAGAATGATGTTAACGTTAGGTTGTTAGTTATACCTGTTGTTTATTCCTCCTTGATATTGTTATCCATGATCCTTTGTCGCCCTAGTATAGTAATCCACCAATATAAATATTTTTGGGAAAATATTCTTTTATTAGGGAAATGACTATTTGGAAGACATTTTGGATGGAACATATTAGTATAGAATGTAGATTGGAGCTAGAACCCAACTTGATTGGAGATTACATGAATATTAGTGTTGATGGGGATTATTAATTATGAAATTGATCTATGAACGTTGATGATTGAAATATTCTGAAGTTGGGTTGTGATAGTAGTTCACATGGTAATGGATTGGGGAAAATTTTGGAAGATGTATGGTATTGTGAAGTATTCATGATGGATTAAATAGATCATTGCAAGAAAATAGTATGTTGAATTGGATTCCTTGGGTTGATAAAATAGTATCAAATGAGAATCAGAGTTAGTTGGATTATTAGTGTCTGTTGGGAATTATTATTAACGGACTGATTAAGAAATAGATGATTTTGGAAATAGAGATATGTGATAATCATTTATGGAGAATTGTGAATAATGCAGAATATGTGTGGTTTATTTAGTTAACTTAGTATCGATGTGAATGGAAACTACTATTGACGATGAATTAATAAAATCTTAGTTTTATGGAATAATATTTGGTGGTTTAGTAAATGATAATATTATGTATTCTTGGTGGATTAAAGTAGATGATTTAGAGGTGATAATGTGAAGGATTAAATACATGACATTATGAAGTATTATCGGTGGATTGTATCCTAGATGATTAGAGATGATATTGTGAAGTATTCCCGGTGGTTTAATAGATGATTTGATGAAATATTTTTAGTGGATGGTAAGATTGATCGCTATATGAATGATGGATAAATCAATAATACAAGTTATAGTTCAAGGGAAATATTTCATATACAAACATGATTATGGTTTAATATGATTTTGGAGTTATGATAGTACCATGATATACTTACTACTTGTTGGATACTATATCGAATTGGATTATTCATATGATTGTAAAATTATGGCAATTTAAGGATTATTGGAGATTACAAAATTGATTATAAGGATTGTAATCAAACCATGAGATTTGTAGTTTATAAAACAAACTATTGGTGGAATAGAATAGTTCGGTAGAAATGCTTAGACTCGCAATCGATCAGTATGCATCTATGGGTGGGAATTTCTTTTAACTCTTGAAAACTTGTGTTGGAAATTATAAGCAAAAAGTATTGCCGTTGGTTTACAAAATAAAAATAAAATGAAAAATATTTTAGACTTGGGCAGAATGGTTGTTTGGCGGGTGCGGATAGAGCACTGGTCCTGGTTTGTGCAAGTACCGCCCCAAGTCAGTTAAGGACCGACGCTTATGACTGTCTCTATTCTAAGCATTACCGTACAACCACATGTCTATAATGGTACGACCTGGCTAAATAATTTGTAGAAACCTAACTTAGACTCACCAAATGGTGGAATGTGAGTGCCGGCTAGAGGCAAGACTGTTTTTCTCACACGGCACAAGAGGGGGCTTCTGTACTGGGCGGATAGAACCCTAACAGCGGTGAAACCTCAGCGGGTGGGTCAGGTTAGGCGTATACATTGTAAAGGCCTTGTCAGGATATCCCTGCCGGCACACCCAAGGAAGTGTGTTAACTGCATGGCATCCAGGGAATATCCTGTCTTGTGGGTAAAGCTGTACACCTCTGTAGAGTTAAAACTATTCAAATAGCCATGCCTACGGTCAAAGGAAAAACGAAGAATGCTTTCATATTGGTAGACTTTCGTTTTGGTTTTCAAAACTGAACTTTTGGGATCCGGGAGTGGTTAGGACTCTCGGGTGTGCTTCTGGCGGCTAGAGCCAGGTAGGTGGATTGAACCCTGATCTTGTTGAGATGTGGGGGATAGAGCCTGTATACTAGTGAATGGTGGCTAGAACCTTCACTAGAAGTTATTAATAATTTCAATGGTACAATTATTTGTAAAAATGGCTTTATGAAAATATTACATGTAAAGTTTTTGAAAGTGTTGCTTTGTGCAAAAGAACCATATTAAGCCCTCCTTGGATAACCTACATTGTGCATAATTTCCCAGACTTGCTGAGTACTTTATGTACTCACGTGCTACATTCTAATCATATCTCAGAAGTGAAAGAAGCTGTCAAAGGAATTCCAACGACTAGGACGCGCTCTCCACTCGATCGCCTGTGGGCATTTAGATGGGTCGCTTCGGTGTTTTCGTCTTCCGTTGCGGTTGTTCAAGTTGTTCAGCCTGTAAAGGCCGTAATAGTAAACCTTGACCATAAGGTCTTTGCTTTTATTTGATGTTATTATTCTTTGGTTATTTGAAATCGTGATATGACTGTTGATTCATCACTTTTTGACTGTGTGTTCTAGCTACTGATCTGGGACTAGTACAGAAATACACAGGGGATTCCGGATAGCCAATCTGGGTCCTACATATGCATAATGTAGTGTGTGATACTTCAGGTGAGTAGGGAAATTACAACCCCATATTTAATAAAAATCTGCTAAAACCAAAATGTATGTTTTTCATGCATTTTCTTTGTAGCTCTCAACAGTATTAGTGAGTATGCTATTTTGATGTGGTCTGACATTTATGTTTACTTGTAGATACAGGATACTTATGTCTACATGTGATGGACATGTTCCTGGAGCTGACCAAATCTGGCTTTTGCAAATTTTTGGTGCACCATGTTTTTGGTTGTAATTCATTCTCTCGAAAGTGCCGGCTGTAATGTGTCACGCCCCCATCGAAAAAGGGGCAAGTTGATAGTTTGCTGTATAGTTATGTTCTGTAGCATTATCTGAGTATCAAACTAACTCTAATCTATTGCTGCTGTTTATTTCAATTTATTCTGTTCGACTGTATCATAACCCACCCCCACCCACACACACAGAAGGTCTTGCCTTTCTCTCTGGCACAACCTTCACGATAAAACAGAATGGCCACGGCGCAAACGAAGGCGAAAAGGAAGAATGTACCTGCATAATTCACAAGTTAAGCAGACACATTTCAGAAATTGTTCTCTTGAAGTTCTGACGTGACTCAAATTTGACAGCCAACGACCATACAGTTTGTGCTTTTGAACTGTGGTGTAGTACTTTTTGGTGCCATCCTAGATGCACGTGCTGAAGAGACTGTTGTTTGCGAAGTAGTAACCAAGAATGTTTTGCTACTAGAGGACTTGAGATTTTTGGCTCACCTGAAGAACTCCAGCTCATGAAGAATTTCAAGGCAAAAAGAAACTGCCCAATGCCCATGAACCGAACTAGTTCACCAGTCACCAAGCTTCCACCAATCCCTTTTTTATTTATGGGAAATACCTGCACCCAATCAGATCAAACATGTCAATGTTACACCCAATTTCTCTGTTCATACGATATTTGACGAAATCGTCAGTGAATAAAAGGGGGAATTTGATGTTTGTCAGCTGTCACTCAACCTGTGACATTATGACGCAAGGAACTGCCCCCATTCCCGGTGAATAGCTCGCAATTCAGACCTGTTTCGGTTACAAAAGGATTTAACATGTCCTAAGCTTCACATAAATTTCTAGTTGATCAAACAAAACGAAGCATTTTTGGGGAATTTTTTTTTAAATAATACTTTTTTTAAACCGAATTGCGTTTTTAATATACGGAATAAAAAATTTGCAAAAATAATATGTGGTCGCCAAACCGTACGGCGAATACCCTATTTTCGCCGAACCGTGCGGCGAACACCCTATTTTCGCCACACGGTTCGGCGAAAATAGCTTAATTGCGCTATTAACCCGCTGCACGGGAATCAAGGGTATTATCGCCACACGGTGTGGCGAACACGCAGTTTTCGCCAAACGGTGTGGCGAACACCCAGTTTTCGCCAAACCGTACGGCGAAAATAGGTTGTCGCCGCACGGTGTGGCGAAAATTGCTCGGTAAAAATTGCCCCGACGACAGATCGATCGATCTGTTCGTTCGGCCGCCGAAACAGAGAAGAAAAAGAGAGGGAGGGCGATCCGCCGGCCGGAAGAGAGGGAGAGAGAGAGAGGAGAGGGAGAAGAAGAAGAGGAGGAGAAGAAGAAGAAGAGGAGAAGAGGAGGAGAAGAAGAAGAAGAGGAGGAGAAGAGGAGGAGAAGAAGAAGAAGAGGAGGAGAAGAAGAAGAAGAAGAAGAAGAAGAGGAGGAGAAGAAGAGAAGGAGGTAACCTCGCATAGCGATTTTGTTTAATTTCGTGTTTTTTAATTTAGAGTAGTGCAATTTAGAGTAGCGATATAGAGTAGTGCAATCTAGAGTAGTGCAATGTAGAGTAGCGATATAGAGTAGTGCAATCTAGAGTAGCGATCTAGATCAGTTGAATTGTAGAGTAACGATTCTAGTTATTTAATTTAGAGTAGCAGCTTTTAGTTATTTAATTTACGATTGGTGATATTAGTTTGCATATGTAAACGTTGTTAAATTTACAGTAATGAAATTTACTTATTAGCATTGTTGAAGAAATCATTAATCGGTAACTAATTGGTCGACCTAGGATTAATCGAACTAAAATATTGAAAAAGTGATTAATCCCGCTTTATCGTTCGGTCGGCCACGCTTTATCACCGTAAACATAAAAATGGAATCTTTAGGTGTTGGATCACAAGCCAATCGCCGCTTAATCGGCTAATCGGCCGATTTTTTTCAACATTTAGCAAATAGACATATTACACATGCGCTATAATATTATAAGAATATAGTATCGATAGCGCGGTAGTTAATTAGCGTGGTTGAAATTACGGTTCGATATTCCATTTGAAGTAGGGAAGGAAAAATTAATTATGTCTATGTCTATGTCGCCGCAGTTGATGTCGGACCCAAAGTGAAATTCGTGGTATATTATGGCGATGGTGAAGTAAAAATGGGCGTAATGGAGTGGATTTAAGTCGCTGGCGGTCACCATGGTCGAGCACTTGTCCCCGACATCGTTAGCATTCGTGATATAAAACTTTGGTTGACCCAATTTTTTTCCTGGATCCAAGTGTTTATTCTGTTAGCATCCAAATCGTATACACGCGTAGCAAGGGTGACCCGGCTGTGTGGGAGTTGAAGACAGTAGATCGAACACAGTTGTGGCAGAAATGGTTAAGATGGTGCAAGGGATCTAGTCTCGATTGTGTGATGCTGGTGCAAGCTTGCCCTAGGGAAGAGGTGAGTACTACTGGTGTGAGCGAGAGCAGCACATCGGCTCTGTTGAACATGTTCACCAATGGTGTCGGTTGAGGCAAAGACGGCGGGGATGATCACATGGATGCACAAGCGCAGAAGGTCCTGGCCGATGAAGGGGAGGATATCGATCAACTTGTGGATCAATTGGATTGGGTGGACCGCATGGCGACAGAAGAGGAAGCCGAAATGTTGGACCCAGTCGATACCATCGGCGAAGATGATGACCGGGAGGAAGATGATGAAATGCATGGTAGTACTCGCTCAGCGGAGGTACCCATCCCCGATGAATGGAACAGGCAGAACAAAGCGGGTATGGAAGCTTTGTGGGGCCATGACTCGCATTGTGAGTATGGTACTGGTGCCATTCGGTTGAATCAAATGTTCTCGAACAATTCTGAATTGAAGTTGGCAGTGAGCTTGTGGGCACTATCGTTGCAAAGAGAGTTTCGGGTTGTCCTGTCTAGCCCAGATAAGTACACAGTGAAGTGCGTAATCGATGGTTGTGAATTTAAAGTACATGCATACAAGCCGAAGTGTGAGACATATTGGATTGCATCAAGAGTGGACGAGCACACATGCAGACTAGAAAATGTTCTTGTCAAACACCGTAACTTGAATGCGGCTGTAATAGCTAGCGTGATGTTTAATGAAATCATTGAGAAGCGGGATATCGAGTGTTCGTATATTCAGAAAGCAATGTTACGAACATTTAAGTATCAGATAAGCTACTCCCTGGCCTGGCGTATGGGCGTAAAGCATTAGAGAAGAGGTTTGGCACATACGAGGCATCGTATTGCAACCTACCTCGTGGTGCTTGAAATCTTGAAGCAAACCAATCCTGGCACATACACCGCTTTCAAAGAAAGCGGGCTATACAAATGGGATCTGTACATTTCGTCGTGCTTTCTTTTCATTGGGGCCTTGCATTGCGTCATTCGTGCATCGTCGTCCATTGCTTTGTGTTGATGGCACATTTTTGACTGGAAAATACAAGGGGCAGATTCTAACGACCATTGCAATTGATGCGAACAACCACATACTTCCATTGGCCTTTGCTTTTGTTGAGGGTGAGAATCGGGATAGCTTGGTTGTGGTTTTTCGGACATCGAAGGTGGGGGTAGTTGGTGATCGGCCCAAAGATGTGCATCATTCATGATCGTCACAAAGGTATCCTCTCGGCAATCAAGACTCTACAGAGGACCGAGATGAACCATTTTCGTGGCACGACACTGCGAGCAGGTGGTGCATGAGACATTTGGGTGCCAATTTCTTCAGGCCTTCAAAAGCAAGAAAGCGATGAATATGTTTAAGAGGTTATGCAAGCGTAATCGAGCACGTAAGTTCAACGCGCTATTTGCCGAGTTGGATAAGCACACCAGTGCGCATATAGAAGAGATGAAGAAGCAACCACCTACGCCGAACGAATGTCCACCCAAAAGGCTAACACCCCTTGGGGAGCTCGATCCTCCTAATATGAGGAGACGAACGTCAAGGAACATTAAGTGTTTCTCGCACTGGATAGAGGCTGAGCCTCCAGAGAAGTGGGCATTGCTCCATGACACCGGAGGCGCCAGGTTAGTATGGTACATTAAAATATCAATACAGCGCTAAACAATTTGGCCTGTTGTTCTAAACTATTTTGCGTTGAACAGGTTTGGCGTGATGACAACGAACATAGCCGAGGTTTACAATTGGGTCATCCGAGGCCTCCGTCCGCTTCCGCTTGTGGCCATCCTTGAAGGCATGTTGCACGGCATCGTTAGCTACTACCAAAAAAGGCATGCGGAAGCGGTACTTCATGCCTCCACATTGCAAACGCCGTATTGTTCGCGGATGATGACCTACATGGAGGAACGAACCATGAAAGCTCAGCAGCATATGGTGCGTAGCTACGGGGTCACTGAATACCGCTTCGAGGTGACTCTTCGGTGCAAAAGGGGATTGGGAACGGACACAGCGGTTATTACGCACGAGGTTAATCTAGGCCAAGGGGCATCTGGATGGTGTGAATGCAGCTGCAATAAGCCAAGACTTCTCCATATTCCTTGCTCACACGTGATGGCTGCTTGTGGGAAAATTGGGATGAACACGTCGCAAAGACATGTCCCCTTTCTACTTGAAGGATCATGTTGTCCATATCTGGTCGGGTGAGTTTCGTGGTTTTCGTGCACACGGTGATTTCAACTGCGATTAATGAGAGATGAGGGCATCTGCTTGCGGATCCAACCTTGCGGAGGTGTGCGGAAGGGCGCCTGGTCGATCCACACACTAGGCGCATTCGCAACGACATGGATGAATCTGAAGTGGGTGGCCCTCTTAGGAGGTGTTCTGAGTGCGGCGAGTATGGCCACAAGGCAAACCAGTGCACGTAGGGTGTAGGTTCTGAAAGTGGTGGTGGCTATGTATCGAAATATGTTATTATATGCACGTTGGATGTCTTTTATTGTAATATTGACGCGATTGGGTGTCTTTTATTCATATATGTTGTGTCTCTCACATGTTGTGTACTTTTATTTATGTTCACCCCTTATGTCTTTTATACATATATGTATTGTAATATTGACGTGATTGGTTGTCTTTTATTCATATATGTTGTGTCTTTTATTCAGATATGTTGTGTTTGTCACATGTTGTGTACCTTTATTTATGTTCAACCCTCATGTCTTTTATTATTATACGTTGTGTACTTTTATTCACATATGTCGTGCTTGCCGTAAGTTGTGTAGTATGATTTATGTTGAAACATTTCTATGTGCGAGGATGGAGCAGGTCGACTCACTCTTGGACCTGTCTTGGATGCGCGGCACCGTGCGCACGTCCACACGATGCAGAGGAATGACAAGTTGCCCTTATCATGGATTCGTGTGCCTAACAAGGCATGGTGCGTTGACGCCGCTTCCACACCAGGTTAGTTGCAAGATTTGTACATGTTCCATTGTTCGTACAATTAGTGTTCATTACATTCAATTCATTCAACTCTATGGTTCCTCGTTAGGCTTGCACGTGCCGGGCTGCTTCCGCTAGTCCGCATGGTGGAGGGTTCAGCTACCGACCCCGTCGAGCACGACCCCAGGCCGCACGTGTGGTGACGACCCGCAGCGGTCGCGGGCGTTTCCGTCGACCACTCGCTTGTTAGCGTGTTTGGTCGACCGGCCGGAGGCCGGAGATGCACACTTTTCACTGCTGTCGGGAGATGGCGGTGACACTGCAGGACGTCGCCATGCTCACTGGATTGCCGATCGTCGGGGCAGCGATCGGCCCCTCGGTGGCTCCTGCTGGGTGGGACGCGGACTTACTGCTGCGCTTCGCCGGGGTCGCGGAGGTCGACCCACAAATACCGGTAGGCGAGAAGCACGGGCCATCGAGGAGGTGGTTGGCACAGTTCGAGGTTAGTGATTGTACATATTACTATGTTACTCCAGCTTCGCATAGCATTAACGTGATATCACACTATTTCAATTGTTGCAGGTGCAGCAGATGGCGGTCGAGCCCACGGACTACCAGGTTGCTAGGCACCTCGAGGCCTATCTGCTTTGGTTGTTCGGCTGGGTGATGTTCACGTCGAGTCACGGCGACACCGTGGACGCGCGTTGGATAGCCTACGCACGGGCTATTGCGGACTCAGAGCCTGACGATGTACCGGCGGTATCCTGGGGTTCGGCGGTTCTTGATTCCACGTACCGCGCCCTTTGCGACGCGTGCGTGAAGAAAGGCAGGAACTCCAATCTGACCGGGATGCCGCTTCTTCTTCAGCTTTGGTCATTCGAGCGCTTCTCCGTGGGTCGACTTTGTCGACCCTCGGCACTACACCGCCGACATGTACGGCGGTGATGCGCTGGACCGACCGACGATGGGCTCGGCTGGACCAGGCGACGGGTACATATTCTTACTCATTAATGGAATTGTAATTTCAATGCCATCCGCTACGATTATTTCTACTCTATTGCAGCCCACGGTGGGCGGTGTCCAGGTATCGCGGCGGGCATTCGCCTTCACGGAGGCCTTCGACCACCTGAGGGACGGGAATGTCGTCTGGGACCCCTACAACGACGAGCGTGTAGGAGAGAGAGCTGCGGGGCCTGTCCATGCTCTGCGTGACAGGACCCGGCCTTCTTGGAAGACGAGGAGGAAACTCGTCTTCGACGCCTTCGTTGAGGACTACAGCGCCGCACCGAGTCCTCAGGCGATTCGGACTACGCCAGGTGGTCCTGTTCCTTTGGGGAACGCGTGCGGTAAAGTGCACTCGTGAGTTACTCGCCACTACAGGAATGCTAAGTGCTTACGACATATTTGTAGTAATGAGGTCTTTTGTGCAGGTACTCCACCCAGGGACCCAAGAAGGCCATGGTGACCTTGCTGCAGAGGATGGCGCCGTGGCTTGCGCTGTGGGAGGGGGCGCTGGAGGATGTTGTCGAGGAGGTTGCGCCCTACGACCCCTCCTCCTACCAGGAGTACTTGTCCTGGTACGTGCCCCAGACCCGTACTTGTCTCCTACGCGAGGAGCAGCCGGCCCAGGTGTTTGCTGCTAGCATCGCAGACTTGTACTCGAGCCACGCAGATCGCACCGCACGGATGGTAAGTCTCGTTGTATTTTTACTCATTAATGCAATTGTAATTTCAATGCTATGTCGTTATGTTTAATGTTTGTTTGTACGTGATAGGTGGGCGAGGCGAGGGCTTTGCAAAGAAGATGTCGCCGACTTCTGTCTAGGCTGCGGCAGGGACCACTTTCACAGCGGCAACTATCGAGGCCATGGGGCATGTCGAGCTGCACTCCCGACGGATCGTGGAGCTTGGTGTCATTTGGCGTGCCCCACTTCGATCAAGCTTCGGTGGCACCTCGTCAGGCCGCCACCGGGCTCGGCTCTGGACACCACCTTCTCGACCACCGCTACTGACCGTGGTCCACTTCCACACCCAGTGTGCCTCGGCTCCAGGCACTACTGGAGGATCCAGCTGGCGACGCCACCACGCGGCCTACCATGGTCCCCACACCCGGTAAGCCGATAAACATTGATTGATCCCGTTTGAATCTAATCTTCTCACTATAATTAAATGTTAATGTTCAGATCGTAGGCCTCGTAGGACATGCCTCTACGGACACCCGATCGAGGCACGGTCCCACGACTCATCGCCCGATCGATTCTTCGCAGGGGCCGTTCACGCAGCCTCGACCACGCAGAAGACACGCCGCCTCCTCCAGCCACGCAGATCACGCAGCCTCCTGCCAGACCCGTTGCCTCCCGCTGCGTGTCCCGCCGGTTCGATCTGACAGCCTTCGGACTACGGCCAAAGGCGGGACCATCGCGGGTGCTTCGCCACGACCTCTCGACGATGCACCCCAGCCGGTAGCGTCGGCGAAGGAGAGCTAGAAGTCGGGGCGAGTGGGTCGTGGTCCACCACCGGGGGGTGATCAGGCTTAGGATGTGCGTTATTTTTGGGTACTTTGTCCTATTATGCTTTACCATCTATTTTGTGTAATTTCTCATATACGTGGTCTATTATATATTTATGTCATCTTTAGTCATATCAACCGCGTGTCATTATTGCTTTTTCAGCTTTTGTCATATCAACTTTTCCACCTTTGTCATTTCAAATGCATAATCTCGCCAAAAGCCGGCTATGGCAGAGAGATTCCCTGTTTAAAGCTGTAGGCATAGCCACGCTCATGTCATCATGAGCTGCAGAAGCATCCGATGCTCGCGGATTTGAAATACTCTGAAGTCCGCGAGACTCTCCTTTGGTTGCCCCTTCGCCAGCTCTTTATAAACCCACCGAGGGAGGGATATGTGCATCACATTGTAACTTCCATAAACTTTAGTCTGCTTTTCCCACACACACGGTAGGCCACGATGTCGTTTCTACCGTCGCCTCTTCAAAGAAGCGAAGGCTAACCCCAATACCGGATGAGAGTAAGCGTTGACGCCTTGATTCGCCGGAGTTGCCACGCCAAATGTGATCGCAACCTGGTGGCGAAGGTTACGCAGCTTCACGACGGAGATACGGCCTCCGCGCTCACTCATCAAGCAGTTCGCGCCGGGTAAACCAAATGTTGTCCATACCCTAATTACGGTATGATGCCATTTCATGCATCGTTATTTGTTTTTAGGACGAGGACCGTTGTTGCTTTTTCCAATGGATCGACGGGCCGAACGACGTGATTACTTAATTTCTCTACAATCGCCACGACGCCTACCCCACTTCGCGGATAACTTCACATGGTGGGAGAGGCCGCCGGATATGTCCCCTACCTAGATCGGCCGGAGTTAAGGGCGGTGGGCAAGGGACGAACCAATCGATCAGTTTCACGTGCCTCATGTTTCAGCTACAATGTACCCATTCTAAATCAATTCATCGCATACAGGACTTCAAAAGAAGTTTGCAAAATGGCTCAAGTCAAGGCAAGAAAAATCCTCCTCGGGCCAACGCAAAGCCAGAATCTGTGCAACCACGGCCTCCAGGCGGTGGTTGATACCGGCGACGAGGATCTAGCGGACGTAAGATTCTACCGGTGCCCTTTGTCCGAGGATGCATGGTCTTTGGTACTTCAAGCTGGTGGACCGGAGACGTACCACCCACATCTCAAACTTCCGTATTTAATAATCGGGAGAGCAACCCTCGCCGTGGTGCTACTACCTCCCAGAAAAGCCGGACCCCGAGTACGCATACGGTATTCTCCAACCACCACAGCGGGCATACTGCATTGACTGCAGGGCATGTTTTCGGTTGTACAACAAGAAGCCCAACACACACCTCCTGGACCATATCGTGGAGTGCGAGCCGAAACAGAGGAGGCGTCTCGGCAAGTCTCTGGAAGGGCAAGAGGGTTCGTCCTCTCGAATGGTACGGGATAAGGGAAAGCAGCCGGCCGAGGTCCGCAGTACGCAACAAATCCTTGACGCATTACAAAAGCCATCCGGCAACCCCGGTGGTATTAACATAGGGGGCGCCGGAAATCGGGGAGGCATGCCCATATGGGAGGGCAGGACTCCACAGAATGCACACAAACAAGTTACTTCTTACACCCCAGAGACGTATGGCATAGGCTACCCATTCGGCGACAGCTGGGAGCACTGCGCACGGCCATGGAGCTCTTTCATAAGAGAGATTGAGCGGTGTCCGAGAACAAATCGCACAAGATTCACAGGTGATGTAATATGTAGAAAATGTATGGCATCATTCCCACTCTACGAACATAGGCGGAACGATCACTTGTTCCACCATTACAATCAGTGTTATTGGCACTTCTCCTAGCAATGCCGTCACTGTTTAATATCCGTTGTATCTGTCGTACTAAGGTTGAGTTTGCGTACTAAGATTGCTGGCTGCATCTACATGCTTTTGTTATTGTCCTTTCTCATATTATGTCTTACCATTTAATTCTATCAGCGTAAACAAAGGCGTAGATGAAATTTTTTCCCATTATATGGTACTCCATATATCAAAGAGCAAATCTGCGGTATTCGTGCCGAAAAATACATTCGAACGTGACATTTCACAGTCACTAAAAGGCTTAGCGATTATGGTTGACAATAGTACTTAGGGTTATTGTGGAGTTATATTTTTTTAGTTAACAAAGGCGTAGATAAAATATTTTCCCATAATATGGTACTCCATATATCAAAGAGCAAATCTGCGGTATTCGTGCCGAAAAATACATTCGAACGAGACATTTCACAGGCTGCCGAAAAGGCTTAGCAGTTATGGTTGACAATAGTACTTAGGGTTATTGTGGCGGTATATTTTTGTAGTGAACAAAGGCGTAGATGAAATATTTTCTCATAATATGGTACACCATATATCAAAGAGCAAATCTGCGGTATTCGTGCCGAAAAATACATTCGAACGAGACATTTCACAGGCTGCCGAAAAGGCTTAGCAGTTATGGTTGACAATAGTACTTAGGGTTATTGTATGTATATTTTTGTAGTGAACAAAGGCGTAGATGAAATATTTTCCCATAATATGGTACTCCATATATCAAAGAGCAAATTCATGGTATTCGTCTTAAAAATACATTCGAACGAGATATTTCACAGGCTGCCGAAAAGGCTTAGCAGTTATGGTTGACAATAGTACTTAGGGTTATTGTGGCGGTATATTTTTGTAGTGAACAAAGGCGTAGATGAAATATTTTCCCATAATATGGTACACCATATATCAAAGAGCAAATCTGCGGTATTCGTGCCAAAAAATACATTCGAACGAGACATTTCACAGGCTGCCGAAAAGGCTTAAAAGTTATGGTTGACAATAGTACTTAGAGTTATTGTGGCGGTATATTTTTGTAGTGAACAAAGGCGTAGATGAAATATTTTCCCATAATATGGTACTCCATATATCAAAGAGCACATCTGCGGTATTCGTGCCAAAAAATACATTCGAACGTGACATTTTACAGGCTGCCGAAAAGGCTTAAAAGTTCTGGTTGACAATAGTATTTAGGGTTATTGTCGCAGTATATTTTTGCAGTGAATAAAGGCGTATATGAAATATTTTTCCATAATATGGTACGATACCTACATATTTTTGCATAAAGGGAACATCCAACACTATATGCATATGGTATAATTATTTTATTCCATGTTTTGTATATTTTCGCCATACGGCTTGGCGACTACCTATTTTCGCCATACGGCTTGGCGAATAATATATTTTCGCCGTATAGCATGGCGACTACCTATTTTCGCCGAACGGTGTGGCGAATACCCTATTTTCGCCACAACGTACGGCGAAAATACCCTAACCCATGGTTCTAAACAATTAATAGCGCAATTACCCTATTTTCGCCGAACCGTGTGGCAAAAATAGGGTATTCGCCACACAGTACGGCGAAAATAGGGTGTTCGCCATACCGTTTGGCGACGGCATATTATTTTTGCAAATTTTTTATTCCGTATATTAAAAACGCAATTTGATTTAAAAATAGTATTATTTTAAAAAAAAAATCCATTTTTGGGTGTACCAGTACGCCGGCGAGTGCAATTGTTGGTACTTGCTCCAATAATAGCCCATGAATCTACATGCAAAGGAATGCGCTTTGATTTAGATTTCATAAAAAGGAAGGATATATGTATCAAGGAGTAGTACCAGGTTAGAATGCTATGAAAGTTACCTTCCAATAGAAAGATATTGCTGACATAAGAGAGCAAATAAGTAGTCCAGATGTTGAAATCTGAAAAAAAAAAGAGAGAGAAAGAAATGGTGAGGTGTTGGTTTTGCAATATTGTGTACAGTTACTGTTTCTGACTACTGAAAATTGCAGTATACTTACCAACAGCAGTGGTCTTCTCCCACTTCTGTCCATCAGTAGCGCTCCAAGCGCTGTGATCGGCCCCTATTATGAACAGCACATTCAAAATCTTCACTGAGGCATTTGTTAAATTTGATCAAGATCTGCACATATTTATTCTTCTCGCCTGGATACACCCCATCAATATTGTTCCTGGATTTCCTGAAGTGTATCCTGCGGTAATTAAGGACCGGTTTGGTCTCATTTCTCAAACCGAGCATGTTGAGGTCTGAAAATTGTCAGTTTACCAGCTGATACAAAAGTTTCACTGGCATAGGATAGAATCCCATCCCTACAAAATGCTGGAGCACCATTAGACCGACATCGACAATGACAGGAAGGATGTAGGACCTCACCTGCTGAAAAGATCCTGAATTCCATTCTCAGGAAGTTTTTCAATGGTCTCAATAAACTCCTGCGTATGGAGTAATTACAGACAACATAACAATTTGCTGCACTGGAATTTTGGAAATGTATCCGAAAACTATGCTGTTCGCAGTGTCGAACCTTGATTTCTGCAGCCTCAAGGGACACATCTACGTCTCTCCCACGGAGGCACTGAAGTGTTATTTCGAACTTTTGCCGGCCAACCTTTGCCCTGTGGTAAACATTTGGTCATGAATTGTCAGGAGTGACAATTCGGACTGAAATTTAAAGATGTTACTCAGCACCAAACCAGCCATCGAGGGGATTCATGAATGAAGAGACCAAATATGAGAAGTATGCATGGAACAAATCCCGTATGTCAAAAGGGAAAATTATCAGTACATGGGTTTATTACCACATGACCAGATGATATCATGAGACCTTTTTTTTAGATCAAAAGGGCACTTGGGTGCCCCAGTTTCTATTAAAGAAACTGACAGTTCAGAGTTCAGAGCATACCCTCAGAGGGATTACAGGTTTAGCACAACGAAATAAGACCAACTAAACAAAAACCAAAAACTTCTTAGCAGAAGACAACATAGCTCAACCGAAACTTTCTGTATTCCAGCACCTGAGCAAAACAACTCAACAGAACAGTAAATCAACTACTACTTCATTTCTTCCATCAAGCCATTCAAAAGAGCCTCAACTGAGATCATTTCACCAGAGACCATCTCCAATTCTGACCCCTTGTCAGCAAAATCATCCTTCAAGTTACCAATTCTCCATGGCCTATTCTCAATGGGGCTCGAAATCTTGCTTCCAGATTCTTGCAAAACAGGTTCAGTTGTATCAACATTTCTTCCTTGAACAACAAACTCCAGTTCCTTAGAGACAAGAGCACTTTCCTCCACACTATTTTCACACTTGACCAATCCTGAGAACGAAATATCATGTTATTTCTAATATTCCACAAACTCCACAAAATAGATGCACAAATAGTATTCAAAGCCGCATTTTTATTATTACTCAGCCAAAAGCGAGCTACAGATTCGTAATTAGCCCCAATGTCCATGTCAAAGAAATTACTGACTATATCCCAAACATTCTTGGCTACAACACAATCGAAAAAAAGATGGTTAACTGATTCGAATTCATTACAAAAACTACAAAAAGCTCCTTTATCTATGCCTCTTTTCAGAAGGTTGTCTCTAGTCATAAGTTTATTCTGAGACAACAACCACAAAAAAAAAATGAATTTTAGGTGGCACAATTAGGCTCCAAAGCGCAGGAATAAAAACAGGGGACACCTCCCTGAAATTGATAATTGCATAAAGAGATTTAACAGAATAAATCCCATTGCTATTGTACATACCAGTTGTGACCAACATGCGCCATGTCACAATTGTACCGAGTACCGACAATATACGGAATGGATAAACCAGTGCATACCAGCAGCTGCAGTTCAAACGGAAATTTGAGAGGTCTTTCTAAAAGTGCAGCAAGACTTCGGTCTGTTCATATTTTGTTTAAGAGAGTAAAATGCTTCAGCGTTGTAAGCCCCCCGGCCCGCTAAGAGCTTTCGAAGCTATTTCTGCTATGAAAACCGGTACCTATTCAGTAACAAGAGCTCCTATCAGGGAGGTTAAAGAATATATACATTGTCGCAAAAGATTAGTCTTTCTAATGCTTTGCTGCACAATGTGAGTAATTGCTGTTATTAATGATCAAACCACATACGAAAATACTCCTACTCTGAATCTGGTGCAGAATCTACCAAAATCAAGCGAAACAGCACTCAAAGTTATAAATTATGAAATACATTAGCAAATATATTTACCCAGTGGTATGATGGTGTGATCTACGTACCAAAAAGAGAGAGAGAGAGAGAGAGAGAGAGAGAGAGAGAGTAGAACGTACTTGTTCAAAGAAGATTGCCATCCATCCGACAATATAAACAAGAGCAGAGGTCCTAATCGCCTGCTCCCAACAAAAAAACTGGGTTATGAATTATGACAGAATATCTTAAAGACTTCCAAAAGATTATTCTGGCGTGTATAACTATATCCCCTTTTGTCAAGCAATGTCAGCAGTGTGCCCGCTTGTAACCGCTCCTATCATTGCCCCAATTGTTATTATCCATCCGAAAACTGAGTACTGCAGATTATTACTAGGAAGTGCGATGACAAACTCAGAATACCATCTCTGTCTCTGTCTCTCTGTCTCTCTCTCTCTCTGAAAAGTGGAAACTGTGCAACAGTAGATCTGCTGTTGCGAATGATATTGCCATAGATTTGCGTATGCTATTTGAGTGAATTAGAGCTGAAGGTCTTGTCTGATCTTGGTCTGAGTTGGTGCTGAGTAGCCGATTTGCAAGAGCACCATACATTACATATATTTGTTTCGGAAGTGTTCTCACGGAGACATCTAATTAACGCAACTGTCATTAGATGATGTAATGTAAATGTGATTGCAAAGATCTCCATTCCAAAGATCCTCTCCCAAAGTGTTAGCTATGCGCCTCTCAAGATATAAACTAGTGGATCTCCAATTCCCAGAGCGCCTTCATTGAAGGGCGATGCATTCAAGACAATTTCTTATATCAATTTGGAAGCAAAATGCATATTGGTGTACCGTTGTGTTCTTTTAATGTTGGTGTATCATCGTTGGATGTGGTCATGTGGACAATTTCTTATATCAATTTGGAAGCAAAAGGCTAGCTTTAGCTAAAAGCCAAAGAAGGAAGCCAGGCCTCCGCAGCCGCCCCCAGGCGACTACGGAGGCGACCCCAAAACCTAACCAAGGTAGCCTCCACTACCACCTCCGCCTCGCCGTCGCCGCTGGTGGCCTCTGGCTCTTCGCCGGCGGCGGCGGCGGGACCTTCTTTCGCCTTTTGCTCTTTTCCCTCGTAGCTTTTCCTTGGTCCTTTCGTTGCCGACGGGGAAGGAGGTGCAGGCCGGGTAGTCTTCGTCGCGTGCGGTGAGCCCGGCGCTGCGGTCCCAGCAACTATGGCTTAAAGCGGCGGCGGAGCCTCCTCGGCGAGGTCGTCGGGGAGCCGCTTTTTCTCCAGATCTGGGGTTTCTTCCCCCCGAGATCCGCCATTTTGGGCGATTCGGTCGGGCGGTGTGCTTCCCTGTCGCGGACGTCGCTTCGGGCGACGGCGATTTTCCTCGCCTCCCCGCCTCCGCCGGCGAGGCTTCTAGGCGCCGGCAGCGAGGCCGACACAGCCTGCTGCGGGTGGTGGCAGTGGCTCAGGAGGAGCTGCGGCGAGGGTGGCCGAGGTTGGGGCGATGGAAGTCGCCGGCTGTTTGAGGTGGAGCTGTGGCGCGTTGTGCAGGAGAGCAGGAGGAGGAGGCGAGGGCGTCGGAGTTGGAGATCTTAGCTCCAGCTAGGAGGGCGTTGGAGAACTGCAGGAGGCGAGGGCCGTGAGTTTGTTGGAGGACGGGGAACTCCGCAGGGCGTGCTCGACCGGGGGGCTAGGTGACATTGCTGGGGTCGGCGCAGTAGCTTGAGCGTCTCCGCAAGAGTGTTGGTGTGCCGTTGTTGCCGGCGCTGGCGGCGCCCTGGGCGGAGGGGTTTTGGTGCTGCGGTCGAGGGCGGCGCAGCATTGTAGTCCGTGGTGGCGGGTGCGGTGTTCAGGCTGTAATCCGCGGTTGTGGGTGTGCTCGGTTTCGTTGGCCGAGGGTTGTGTTGGTCTTCTTCTTTCAGTTGCTGTGTTATTTGTATTCTCCTCTTCGGAGGTTTTTCTTCTTCTTAATGAATTGACAGAGCTCCTGTCCTAAATTTCAAAAAAAAAAAAAAACCTAAGCCAAAACAAACAGAGTCTAAAAACTATTGGTATAAATACAAGCTTCCCTGAAACCTGAAAGCCGCATCAAAGCAAGCTTCTATGACAGAAAAAATATCAGTTCAATTGCAAGCCTTGATTTGATGGTTCAGGTTAAATCTTGCCCATTGTCCAAAATAATCCTTTTTTTTAAAAAAAAAAAAAATCTTGTGTGCCAATCTAAGAAGGTCCAACATTTCATCTAAGTTGAATACAATTTAAAGTCCAACATTCAGAACAAATGCTTGCATTCCATTCCTTTCCACATGAAAAATTGCAGAACAAATGTTTACAATTAGCAATCTGCATCATCATCAATCCAATCTAAGAACGATGCTTGCAAGAAATGCGTGCCCTCTTGTTCTTGATGTTGCATGGATTCTTGACATGCCAATAGACTATCTCGATCGACAACAGCAGCAATCCATGAAGAGGTGATCTCGTCGCCGTGAAGAAGCTGTCGGCGGCAGCGGCGCCGGACAGGGACCGCCGGGTGGAGAGCTTCCTGTCGGACCTGGGGCATGCGTGAACTTGTGCCACCCCAATGTTGCCAGGCTCATGGGCGTCGGCGTCGACGGCGGCGAGCACCTTGTGTTCCTATTGAGTTACATGCACCAGCCAGATCAATTCACTTATACTTCAATACTCCCCCTCACGTGTGGCTCCCTCAGGTCTAAGAGGTGGAATAGAAGTGGGCTGCAATTAATATTTTTTAATTGCATCAACCGGGTCTTGAACTCAAGACCTCTTAGCTCTGATACCATATTGAGTTGCATGCACCAGCCAGTTCACCCAAAAGCTTAAAGCTGATGAGGAAAGACGAGCAATTCACTTATACTTCAACAGTTCCCCTTCTCCCGCCTCGGCTGCCTCTCCGGCAGGCTCCACGGCTCCGGCGAGGAGGCGATGCCGTGGGACGCAAGGTACAGGGTGGCCGTGGGCGCGGCGCGCGGGCTGGAGTACCTCCACGAGAGGTGCGCGAGGAGGCCGGCGGCCAACATCCTCCTCTAAGATGACTACGAGCACCTGGTAAACCATACAAGCTCTGTTATTATTTTGGGTTTGGATGATACCTATACACTCCCTATTATTTTTACTCGTGGTCGTAGACATCGGTGAGATCTACACGACTTGGACACCCTCTATAATACAAAGCTTTGATGCAAAGAACATATAGTTAACGTCAAGACTGTATTGATTGTTGGTCCTAGATGATAAATATTGGAGTAAATTTCATAAAACTACATATTTTTATATAAACTATCAAAAAAACTATAGGTTCTAAAATTAATTGTTTATTGCAATATGTCTGACAGCGTAGACTCATATGACATCCTTACACGTGAGTGAAACTAGTTACATGCCCGTGCGTTGCTATGAAAAACAAAATTGATAACGAAAAATAAAGATTAAAAAATAAAAAAAATATTTCACAAGATCAAACATCTATCTTTAACGCTTCGTTTCTTGTGAAAGTTGGCTAATTAAAGCAACGCTTCGTTTCTTGCTTGCGTAGGGCAATTAAGCAGGGCAATTAAGCGGCAATTAATGACGTAGGAAGAACGGACCACTGCCACCAAGTGCTGCTTTAGAATAGTAGATATAGAAAATGGGCGCATATAAGGCTACCATGTGGGTTCATACTATCAAACTTGTTATATGAACGTTAATTCTAAAACTTATAGTTTTGTAACACAAGTTATCCCGAACTATGTAGTTTTGTGAAAATAGGAGTTACCAAATTTTTTTTATATAGTTTATATCTTGATGGATAGAGCATGTATATATGTTTTTCTTAATTTGGCTGTACATTTTTAGACATGTGATTTTGGTCTGGCTACCGGCGAAGAAGCTGACGCACTACCAAGTGACCACCTTCGAAGGCGCATTTGGGTCTGCCTGTCTGAAAATTACTTATCGATCTCAAGGCAGCAAATTAAATCAAACAGCTTTTTTATCTGATGCGTATGCTTATTTTAAGCGATTTTTAGATAGCTTAATTTGCTAGTTTAAGTGTGAATATACATTGATCGACAGGTACGTGCCGCCGGCGTACACGACTCCAATCACAAATAGTAGTCATTTTGGATATTGATACGGTCTCCAAAACTCAACTTTGACTACTAATTCCGATTGTAATATATTCAAAAAATCTAATAAAGTTATAAGATTAGAAAATACGTTTCGAGACGAACCTACACATGATTTTCATGCATCCAATCTTAATATTTAAAAAGGTATCGATAACTAAAGTTTCAAAACTTTGACTGCACGTATCCCAAACCGACTACGTAGTGCTTCTATACATCACCTCTTATTACAAGTTGCACAAATCTTTAAGTAAACGAATAGATAACTAGTCACAATCGACCTTTCATTCATACTTTAATATTCATGCAACTTTCGAAGGAATACATAGAAACACATCTCATAATAATTTCGGATGGCTACATTCGAACTGAAAAACCGCCCGGGAAATCTGGGTTGTATTTTCGAACCCGACACTTGAAACCGCTTCCACCTACGTACGTACGTACGCACGCACGTGCTCGTGCCAACGACGATGCTCCCAATTAACTCCTTTTAATTGGCAAGAATTAATTCGTCTCGTCTTAGCCTAGCAATAGTAGTTCGGTTCCTGCGTGTCAGCGTGTGCACGCACGCAGGCGAGGCCGTTCCTGACAGCGAGGACGAGATCCCGACGATGGCCTGGCCGACCGCGCGCTGGGCCGCCGGTACGGCGGCGAGCAGCTCGGCAGCGTCGCGTGCGACTCCAGGCTCTGCGTCCACTCCTCCCCACCCTCAGGCCCCAGATAAGCCGGACTAATTCCCTCTACGTACAGTAAAACAGAATCTTGCATGCACAGTAAGAGAAGTGCTTCTACTTTAAAATTTTAGGGACACTAGGGAACGTTATACCATTCTAATGGTATAGCCGTGAAACTTATGAAATTTATCAGTTTCAATGCTGGTTTCATGAGTTTCAGTGTTTAGTTTCATCAGTTTTTAGTGCTAAGTTTCATAAGTTTCAGTGTAAAAATTTATAAGTTTCATGAGTTTCAGAGGTATACCGTTCCTACGGTATACCATTTCTTAGTTTTTCTGTTAAAATTTATATAAATATTAAAGGTTGAATGAGCGATAGATGTTGATTATTTCGCTCGTAAAAATATGTCTTGCCTTGCGTAGGCTGCGCAGATCCTCTGGGGAGAGGAGACGCATCAACGGAGGAACAGGAGGACGACCGGTGATCACACACCGTCGAGCGCCATGAAACCGATGGCCGTGATGCGACGAGATACCCCGATGATCTGAGCTGCCATGAGGCGCTCGCCTTCGACTTCGAAGGGGGATCTCCATGTCATGAGTAGAAATAGAATATTCACCCTTGGCTTTGGTCTTAATTTCCAGGCACATGTGCTTTTATGATGCTTGGACGCTACATTTTGTAGAGATAAATTACATGCTTTATGCATTGCATCTGGTACAGCAACGAAATTAATTGTACAATTTAGTGATGGAGGAAAGAAATACCAACTTGTCAGAAATTGAACACCAACATCACATACTGCAACAGCATTCTCTCTCTCTCTCTCTCTCTCTCTCTCTCTCTCTCTCCCTTACATTCTTACTGCAAGCCATGAACAAGAACAAGCAAGCATCGGTGGAGACCTTCAGTGACGCCATGAATTAATGCATCGATTTGGTTTGGTTGGGTTTGGTTCGCCCTGATGGGTCTCGCCCACATACGGCTCCATTCAATGATTCAATTGTGCGAGCAATGTATCATCATAGGTCGAGAGATCGAGGCACAGCAGTTTTAGCACAAACCCAAACCTGACCGGCCTTGAAAGATCCGCAAGCTGAGCTGCACCTGCATGCATGCATGCCTGGGTGGAAACGAGCAACGCTGTACTGTACGTATGTCTCTGTACCTGTACAGCAACGCATTCTGTCCTCTGGGAGCTCCCTCTCTTTAACTTACTCTTGTCCCATCGTAACCTACCTCTCCAGACAAATATTTATGCAGCATGGCATGTTGCCCTGCATGGCCAGACGCAGCAACGAGTGTGAGTGCAATATACCTGCAGGCTGCAGCCCCTCGTAAAGATTGGGCAAACGAGAGAGAGTATCTAGGGCTTAGAACTGCGAGCAAGGAGAGGAGGTTACTGTGATACTGCTACATTTACGGGTTAACCGCCCAATCGGACATTGATGATAACGGCGAATGCCAGCTAGAAATTAAACGGGGAATTGTAGCCCAGAGTCCTTTGCGCTATTTGTGAGTATGATCAAATTATTACCGGTAAATGCCCTCTGCTGTAATTACCAAAGCCGACTGCTAACTTGTGTGGATATGCACCGGATAGTCTCGGGTTTTACCAAATTCCATTCTCAGGTTCTAAGAAACCTCTTAGTGATTCCACCAAGGTAGCATTGATACCTATTGAAGGCGATGTCTGGATTGCTGAGAGATTGCGCAAAGAATTACATAGGGTCATTCCAATTAAGTGGTAGTGGAAGGTCAAGGACCATAGTCAACACTCTCTTTTTTTTGGTTTCGTTTCAGTCCAAGATTAAACTTTTGCGGATGACATACACTGGTGAAGTTAAAGTAAAACACCAGGAAGGGGTGGCTATGTTCTTTCAAGAGTGGAACCCGAAGGCAGATGCCAAGTTACAGCTTGAAAATATTTGGGTGCAAGTGTTCGGTGTTCCTCATGAGATTCGTGACTATTTGTCTTTGTGTGTTGTCGGTTCTATCATCGGAGCAACACAGTTTGTTGATATGGTTAGTATGAGAAAAACTGGGATTGTATGTCTACATGTTGCGGTGACTGATGCCCGGTTGATCCCTGGTAGTACTGATATATGTGTGGGGGATGCCCTTTATGAAATCTTTTTTGTGGTTCAAAATAAAGATCAAATTACGACTGATTCCTTGGATAGTGATGTTGAAGGTAAAGGGAAGGGTAAGAAACAGGTGGATGTTGATGAAGAAATGCAGGATAGGTACAACAAGTGGCCAAAACAATCTTAGGAGGAATCATCTGAAGCTTATCTTTAATCGTCAGATGTTCCTATGCAATCAACAAAGAAGGTGGTGAATAATGTCTTTTCTGGATTTTGAGGTTGAGGATAAGGTTCCATTTTCTGACAATATTTTTTTTTTGAAAACAAGCCGGGGCTTATATTAAAAGAGGAGAAGCGAAGAGTACTAAGTGCAGGAGACTGCACTGAAAAGAAAAGAAAATACAGGGGGGTGGGGTAAGAGAGGTACAGAAACTAAGGTAAGAAAAGAGAAAAAGACCAAAACAAAATGTTTGGTTAGACTAGACGAGATAGCAGCTTTTTGATTCCTTTGGCTCCAGCGAAGGACCAGCAGGAAGCTTCATCCTTTATGTCCTGCAACAAGACGTCATAGGGTTTGCTTTCATGTTGAAAGATTCTATTGTTGCGCTCTTTCCACCATCGCCAGCAAGTAAGGATAATCAAGCTTTTGACCCCCTTGCGACAACTAGCCTGCTCTTTGACTAGCTGAACAGTCCATTGCTCCAGGCTGGATGCCGGTTTCCAGAGCTGGGGTCTAAGCGACTGTATTTGGGCCCAATTCGCAATGTCCGCCCACAGCCGTTGGTACTGAGGACAGTCTACAAAGAGATGGACATTCGTTTCTAGGTTTCGATAGCACATTTGGCAGAAGTATTGGTTTGGCCAGCCTCGGATCTGAAGACGTTGTGCTGTCCAAAGACGGTTTTGCTGCGCGAGCCAAAAGAAGATTTTGGAACTCATCGGTACCCAGGTTGACCAGATGGTCGTGGTGTACGACCTGCTCAAGCTTCCCGCGAACTGCAATTGGTATGCCGACGCGGTTGTGAATTCGCCATTGGACGTTTGTGTCCAGGTTATTTCATCTTCTGTTTCTTGCACAAGGTTTACCTGCTGGATCTCGATCCAGAGTTGCACATACTCTGGAATCATTTGTGCAGTAAGGTTGCGTCGGATGTCCCGGATCCAGTTGTTGTTTTGTAATGCACTCGCGACAGATCTAGTCTTGCGTATAGAGATCTTGAAGAGAGCTGGTGCTAGTTGTGCTGGCGCTTTGCCCTGCAGCCACCTAGAATTCCAGAAGAACGCCTTTTGACCGTTACCAATTGATACTTTCGTGGCTGCAGAGAACAGCGAGTGGTCAGTTTGGTCGCACGGCATTTGCATCCCTCTCCATGGTCTTTCTGTGGATGACCATTCGAGCCAAAGCCATCGGAGTCGGAGTGCTCTGGCAAATCTTTGTAGCTCCAGGATGCCTAAACCTCCTAATTGAAAAGGATGGCAAACAGTTGTCCAGCTCACTTTGCACTTGCCACCGGTGCAATCATCGTTTCCTGCCCAAAAAAACCTCCTCCTTAACTTGTCTAAATCAACGATGAATTTTTTTGGGGCCTTGACTGCTGTGAGAAGGTAGATAGGCAGTGAGGAAAGGACTGATTTGACCAGAATGAGGCGACCTCCCATGGTTAGGTGTTGCGCCTGCCAGATTGCCAATCACCTTGCCGCTTTGTCAAGAATGTGTTGAAAATGTACCCAACGAACCCGTCCCAGAGATAGAGGAAGCCCCAGATATTTCATTGGAAATTTTGAGATGATACCAGGGAAGGGTTGAAGGATGTTCTCGAGATCAAGTCCATGGCATCAGATTGTGGTTATCGAGCTCTTCTGTAGGTTTACTTTGAGTCCTGAGGCCTCCCCAAAGGCTCGAAGGATGCATAGGACCGATTCCAGCTCTTCCCTCGAAGGGTTTAGGAAGATTACCGCATCATCAGCATAAAGTGATAGTCGTAGCGGTGATGCACATCCTTGTAGGGGAGACAGGACGGCGTCGTCTGTAGCTTTGTTGAGAATGTGGTGCAGAGTATCAATGACTAGGATAAAGAGGTATGGTGATAGGGGGTCGCCTTGCCTTAGCCCGCGTCTGTGTCGAACTTAGGGTCCTGGCACCCCATTGAGGAGTGTCATGGAGTTGGATGAGGCCAGGGAGATGGAAAGCCAGTCCCGCCACCAAACGCCGAAGCCACGCGCCTGTAGGAGATCGAGGAGGAATTCCCAGGATACCGAATCGAAGGCTTTCTCTATGTCCAGCTTAATCATCAGAGCAGGTGTGTGATTGCGGTGCAGGGATCTCACTTGGTTTTTGACGTAAAGGAAATTATCTTGGATGCATCGTCCTTTGATAAAAGCACTTTGTGACTGTGAGATTAGCGAGTCGATGTGTGTCGAAAGACGCAGGGATAGGACCTTGGACAAGAGCTTTGCGAAGGAGTGAATTAGACTGATGGGACGATAGTCGACCACCCTTGCCGATCCTTCCTTTTTTGGGATTAAGGCGATGTAAGCTGCATTGAGTGGCCCAAAAGACCCGGCTGAGCAATTTCGCACTCCTTGCAAAGTGTCCATGACATCCTGTTTTATAATATTCCAACATCGCTTGTAGAAAATGCCAGTGAAGCCATCAGGGCCCGGTGCTTTCTTTGCCGGGAGCTGTTTGATCGCGTGTAGAACCTCATCTTCTGTGAAAGGAGCCTCAACATCTGAGACATCGTGAGCAGGGATATTTAGGCACTGCCAGTTGACGACCTTTGAGACAACTGCTCTATTCCCAAACACCGCTGAAAAATGCTGGAACAACGCCCGCTCCTTGTCCTCATGGAGAAAGACTGTACCTTGATCAGTTTGAAAGGACTGAATAAAATTTTTTCGTCAGCGACCATTTGCCCTTACGTGGAAGAAGCGAGTGTTTGCATCTCCTTCTTTCAGCCATACAATCCTGGAGGCCTGTCGCTTACGCGCTTTTTCAACCGCGGTCAAACCAAGCACCTTTAGTTTGAGTGCTTTGCGAAGGTTATGCTCAGCCGCGAAGTCGCCTTGAATCTGAGCTATGTCGAGGCGCAGGATGAGGACATTCGCAAAGTGGAACTGAAGCTTGGCATCGCTCCAAGCGGAAGAGCTCCAGCTCCGGAGTACTCTTGCAGTTTTTTTGAAGTTTTAGCGCCAGCCGTCGGAAAGGATTGGCGTGTGTGACCGGCGTGTCCCAAGCTTTTTTGACAACCTCCTGGAACCCCGGCAGTCGCGGCCAGAAGTTTTGAAATCTAAAGGTCCGGGGTTTAGGTGGTCCAGAGTTGGTGGCAAGTAGAAGCGGGCAGTGGTCGGACATTGAAGAGGAGAGAGCCTGTAGCAGGTGATTCGAAAAGAGATAATCCCATTCGTGGTTGCAAAAAGCGCGATCAAGTTTAACCAAAGTAGGCTCATTTCGCTCATTGCTCCAGGTGAACTTTCGATTTTGGAGCGAGATTTCCTTAAGCTCACAGCGATTGATCAAAGCACGGAATCTAGCCATCAGCGAACGGTTGAGGTTGTTGTTATTTTTATCCCGCGCCTCATAAATCAGATTGAAGTCCCCGATGATGATCCAAGGAGATCCCGACGGGGGTGCTAAGGATGCGATCTCCTGTAGGAACTCAATTTTTTCACGAAGCTCAGTAGGTCCGTAGACCGTTGTCAGTTGGAAGACGGCAGTGTCCAAGAGGGTGCATTGCACAGTTAAGGTAAAGCTTCCAAAAAAAGGTGCGTCAACTTGAATTCTGGTATTGTCCCAGAGAAGAAGGACGCCTCCTTTAACACCAGACGCGGGCAGGTAATGAGCTTCGGTCAAGATGTGGCCACCAATTTCTCTGATGAGTTGTTGGTCCACATTTTGTAGCTTTGTTTCTTGGGCGCAAAAGATGGCCGGGCGAACGTTGTCCACTGTCTGGCGCACTGCGGCGCGCCTAGCCGGCCCGTTTAGGCCGCGCACGTTCCAGTTTAGAATGTTGCAGTCAGACATGGGGACAAAGGAAGCTACTGAAACAAAACCAAAATTTTAATCAGAAGTCACATTGTTGCACAGCAAGATGCCTCCTTTGGGCTACTAGTATTGGATAGTCATTCGCAGAAGAGGAAGTGGTAGACAAGCTCTTGCTCGAGCTAAGGCAAAAGTCACGATTCGAAGGACATGAGGCCACACTACAGATAGCTACGGGACTGAGACTAGTAGTGAAAGGGGAGCAAAATACAACCACACTGCCTGTCATGGAAGACATTAACAAACAACCAAAAGGACCGCTAGTTGGAGCCAAGCGATCAAGCCTCCTGGATAGTTGGCTCCAAATCCTGATTGAGGGCTAACGCCTCAGCCGCTCGCTGGTCCTCCCCGTCCAGGCGACAGATAGCCCGCAGAGCCGAGATGACATTGGTCGGCAGCGGTTCATCAAACAATTTAATGAATTTTTTCACTGCGGCTGCCGGCACCTCTGCCGTCTGTGGTGAGCAAAATCCCAGGCGCTTTGTTAGCAGCTCCTCTGCCATCTTTGCCGTTGGCACTAGTCTGACCTTGGAGGCTATTCTTTTGCTGCGTCGTGGAGCCGTGCTGCTTCGAGCGATTGAAGTGGGCTGCGGCAGCACAGCATCTGGGAGGACCGGTTGCGGAGGTTGGTGGAACACCTCCTGCAAAAGGTCCTGGATGGCGGCTCTCTCCACTTGATCAGCAGCTTGGGGTGTATTCTGCTCGGTGACGTCGGCCCCATTCTCTGTTCCTTCGCGCGAAGAGAAGCTGGAGTCCCCTACCGCCAGTCCATTCGCTTCCGCTATCATCGGGTCACACCTGACAGGAGAATGAATAGCAAGAAGGGAGGTGAGGATTTGCAGATCATCAGAGAAGGGGTCTTGGTGTGTCGTTTGGAGGCCTGACAGTGGCGCCGCAAGCACAGATGCATTGGAGTTTGAAGACAAGTTCACCGGTTGGACAGGGGAAATGTCCATTGGGGCAGTCCCATCCGAAGGCAGGGGCGACCACGAAGCTTCACCCGGGGCAGTGACAGGCGCTTGCCTTTGCCGTCGGTCACCTGAGCGCGTGCGAAGGCAATGACGCTCGCCTGATCTCGTACGGTGACGCCAGCCTTGATCCCTTTCCCAGCGAGGAGAGGCCGAGCCCCGCAGAACAGCCTGGTGTGCTCGGCGACGCGGGCTCCTCGTGCGACGGCTTCCTTGGCCACCACGAGGTGTGGGATCCCGTGACTGCTGACGACCATGCCGCTGTCCATCGCGCGAGCGACGATCTTGTCGGCGAAAGGAGCGCCGATCATCGCGGGGATCGCCCTGCTGGTCATCATCTTCATCACCTGGGTTGTTGTGCTGCAAACGATCTCCAAGGCGGCAGCGAGCTGAAGGGCGCCTGCCGGTCCGAGGAGGGTTCACCCCGTCTAGAACACCGAGAGTCCAGTCGAAAGATTTTACTCGCGGACAGTTCTCTCCATCCGCAAGCGCGGACAGCAAGAAGTCCTCAATGGTGTCAAGGTGAATCAGCACATTGAAGGTTGAGCCCTCCGGCAGATTTGGCCGAGGCGGGGAAGAATCCGGAGCACCTTCCCAGGCTCTCGGTGTACGGCCGCAGCGATCCGTCGCAAACACCGTGCATGAGCAGCTTCGAGGGATGTCGTCAGGACTGGCAACCCAGACCTAGACCCAGAAGAGGTTTGAAGACTCTCGCCGACGCGATTGCCGATCAAGGCGATCGAAGCAGCACCAGCCGTTGAGCAGCTCCACCGCTGAGCTGTGGTTCCAGGCGTGGAGAGGTAGACCCTCAAGGGCCAAGCGAGCTCTGAACCTCCAAGTGGTCTGGACAACGATGTTGTTAGCTATCCAGGGCTTGATGTCAAAAGCGGAGCCAGCGTGCTCAATGTGCTTTGCACGCACCGCCACGTTCCGCTATTCCGGAAAGTCAAACCAAGCAAGGAAGTCGTCAGGGTTATGGCGCATGACACGCATGTCAGCCCAGGGGATGCCAAGTCTTGCCTCGATCGCCTTTGCAGCTCTGAATGTGTTGGAGATTGCAGAGGAAGTCCGGTCTCCAGTCACGACGAAAAGCACCGCGTGCTGACCCAGCCTGACTGCCTCATCGGCCATAGCGTCCGAGGCCACCAACGTTCCGACGCTACGGAGCGGGCGGCTGTCTGGGCACGGAAGGAGGGTGGACATTGGCCGGGAGCAAGGGAGCGAAGGGACAGCCACTGGTATTTTTGAAGCATGGAACGAACAGTGTCTGGCAAGATGCCCGCTGCAATGGCAGGAGAGGCACCGGACTGGGTCTCTACAAGCAATGACCTTGTGATCTTTCGCAAGACAGCGGAAACATCTGCCTTTGAAGGCTGGGGGCAGTTCCGGTTTAAAACGCAGGGAGGCTCTGGTTGCTCTGGAACTAGCAGGTTGCACTGAAAGCTGGTTGTTGGGCGAAGCAGTGAATGCAGCTTTGCGTCTCCACCAGAACTTCGGCTTGACTGTCTGCCAAACTGCCTTAGTAAGGTGCGTCACAGGTTTAGCTGAAGCAAGAAAGGAGCAGGGAGCCCGGACGTTCGGAGAGCTGCCCGAGGAAGATCCAAGATTAAGATTTGTCGGGGCGACCAGAGCTTTATCAGAGCAATTGAGAGCTGCAGGTACTTGAAGATCTTTTGGGGAGATCTCAGAATGCTGCAAAGACGTCTTGTGGGGGATCCTCTTGAGAATCGAGACTGGTTGTTTCGGAGGAAATGCAGTGGAGTGAATGCGTACAGTTCCATTAACGCCTCCTTCTAGCACAGGAGAAGAGCCCACAGCAACCAGCTGCTCCTGGGCACACCCTCCCCCCAAGAGCAGCCCGGTCGCTTTGTAGGTCTGCGCAAGGTCCAGACGAACAGCAGCCTCAGGGGAGCGGACGTCCTACACGGGCTCATCCACGGTGGCCGGTACAAACTCGTCGACTTCATCTGAACTCCAAGATACTCTCTCCGGTGAAACCGAGAGCTGAGAAGGAGAAAGGAGGTTGGGGGACGTTGGCGGGGTGTCTGGATCTACGGATTTGGGAGTGGAAACGGTGGATTTGGCTGGGGATTTGGTGGATTTGGTTGGGGATTTGGTGGTGATGGTGGGGGACGGAGCGCCCGGGGGCTTTCGCATGGTTGTTTTTTTATTGGATCTTCAATAGTGAAGAGAGGAGTATTTTCTGACAATCTTGTTCTTACTGCTTCAACCAAAGACATGGAAGATGCTACGGCAGCAACATTTGATGTTGTCAAAGGAATTGACATTGCTACACCAGGGGAGAAGGAATTGCCGATTGCTAATGTTGATGTTCAGGTGCCCAGTTTTTGCATGACATGGATGATGTAGTTGGAGCAGCTGATGGTGTTGATGTGTCTTCGCTTATTGTACAGAATGTTAAGGAGAAGGATGACAGTTCAAAAGCTGAAGGTTTGGATAGTGTTACTTGTAGGGGCTGTTGATCACCTTGTTATCATGGCAAATTTGGTTAACTCTAAAGCTTCCATTCCATCTGAAACTCTGAAGTCGGCTTCGGAGATTATAGACCATGGTGTTGTTTTGCCTAATGATAGTTTTCAAATCTCTGATGTGGGAATTCAACAGAAGGACATGAAAGAGGCAGCTGGGTTGGTTACGTGTAAAAAGGAAAATTGTGATAGAAATGTTGTAGCTAAAGTGACCAATGTGCTTGTCGAGACTATTGACTACCCGATCACATGTGAGGTGCAGGGACATGTACATATTTTTGTTCTCCAAGAAGATTTTTCGTTGGGACCACACATGACTGAGAAATTGAATAAACTCGCTGTTTTAGGGGGGGTATCCACAAGCTGAAGTTGATATTATGGAAAAGGCAAAGCATCGGGCTTCTATTCGTAACCTGGAAATTCAAGAAGGTACTTCTAGCAATTCCTTTCTCTCTTTTTCAGATGCAAATATTTATTCTAAATTGCATAATATTGAAATTTCCTTGGGTAATAATTTTGATGAGGTTGCGATGTCAATTAAGATGATTAAGAATGTAGAAAAAGAATGTGTCGACGATTGGGGAGCAGGCTTCCGCCGAGCTTACTTAGTTGACTGAGGGATCAACGTTGTCCCCTTATTGCGTGAAGGGTTGCTATGATGGATGCTTGACTTCACCGGGCCCAAACGCACTCAGAGAACGACACAGGGATTTATCCTGGTTCGGGCCTCTCACAGGGGAGATAATAACCCTACTCCAGCGTGGTGTATATTATGTATATTCTGCCTTGTTTCTCTTTTTTGTGTCCCTCCCTCCAATGTCCGGGAGGTATTTATAATTTACAAGGGATATCGTGTCGGTTACGGCCCGTGCCACGAACGTCTGATCGTGTCCGAGGTGGTCGTAACCAAATCCTAAATTCATGCCACGTCCGCGTTATGGGCGCAACGGCCCTTCGAGGTGGCATAATTATCGCCATTCCAGTTGTCAGCCGTTAGTCACGACTGCTTGGTCATGCGGCTCGAGCACGAACTGGGGCCGAGCAACTTTGGCCCTAAGCCGAGCAAGTGCGCCCGAGCAATGTGCTCAGGCGCAAGTCGGGCATCGAGCTTGCGCCGAATGGTTCCAGGAGCTGGTACCGTACGGGCAGCCCGAGTGACGATGTTCGTCCTTTCTTGGGTCATCCTCAGGAACGACCTCTGAGGTATGTAAAGTCGGGACGAGTCCGACCATCGTGGCACGATGGTAGTTACGGTAACTACCCAATCCTCGACAGAATGTTTGAAGGTCCCAATGATAAAAGTTAATAAATCTCATCATGTTACAGAGGATACGGATTAAGCTTTTCTTGATACGACTACCCTCAATCACTTATGTAGTGATTTAATTGATGAAATGTTGGATCATGAGGATGCTTATTTATGTAATGATGCTGTTTCATGCAAAAAGAAATCCAACTCTGTTAAGAAAAAGGTTCGATGGGGGAGACCATCAAAGAAAATTTAGATTTAAATGAAAGGTATTTTTTGGAATAGCAGATGTTTTAGAGACTTAGCTAAATACAAGTACATTTCAGATTTAACTAAGGAGCAACATCTTGATTTTGTTGCACTTATTGAAACAGCCAAAAGTGAGTTTTTTACATCTAGTCTAAAACACCTTTGCGGTGGGCATGACTTTATGTGGCACTGCATGGCCCCCTGTGGGCATTCTGGGGGTATACTTTTGGGGGTTAACTTGGCATTCTTCGATATTGGTTCCATTAATGAATGAGACTTCTATTTGAAGTTTCACTTAAGAAAACCCTTTCTCAAGTGGAACCGAGACTAGGGGACTCATTTTTTGGCAGGTCTAATGAAGGTCAAACATTTTTTTTTAGATTTGGGTCCTTTAATCTTCAGGATGGATCTCAAATACAATTTTGGAAGGATACCTGGCTTGGGAATAACCCCATTAGTTTGCAATACCCTCGACTTTATAACATTGTTCAAAAAAAACATGCCACAGTGGCTGAAGTAATGAGTTCTGAATCTTTTAATATGTCTTTTCATAGGACCATTACGGGACCTATTTTACATGCTTTGCAAGAACTTATTACAAGGATTACTACTATAACTTTGTCATCAGATCGGGATACTTTTCAATGGAATCTTCATCAAAATAGACAGTTTTCTGTTTAATCAATGTATGCAGCTTTAATGCATCAAAATATCCCTATTATAAATAGACAACTTTGGCAGATGAAAGTACCTTTAAAAATCAAAAAAATTTCTATGGTACTTACATCGAGGGGTGATTTTGACAAAAGATAACCTCAGTAAATGGCAGTAAACAATATTGTTTTTGCAACAATGAAGAAACTATACAACTTTTTTTTGACCGTCAGTTTGCTCATTTCGCGTGTTGTGTTATACAAGCAGCTTCTAATTTGTCACCTCCTCATAGTATAACCTATATGTTTAGATCTTAGCTATTGGGGTTGAGAAAGGAAGTAACAACGGTTGAGAAAGGAAGTAACAACTCAATATTTAGTTGGGGCTGCCACTTTGTGTTGGTTCATGTGGCTTTGTCGAAATGATATTGTCTTCCATAAAAAAATATATATCTAATCCATTGCATGTTATCTATTCGAGCATCAATTGGTTATGCTCTTGATTGGTGTTGCAACATCAGAAGTCTCGAGAGATGGTATTAGTGGCATGCTGATCTTTATAGGTCATGATCCAGGAAATCTTTATCGGCCATGGGTGGAGGTTTATCACAAGATTGTGTGCGAATTGAGAACTTCGAATTAGTTTATTTATGGCTTATTAAAACTCTTTTCATGTAGTTGTCGCTTGCAAAGACTTTATGTATGAGTCTTTACATGCCAACTTTCTGGATGTAACTTTGTAATAAACGATTGGCTATATGCATCTTAAGGTGCAGAAGCTGGAAGGTTAATATATTTTTCTATTATCTAAAAAATAACCAAGCAACAAGAGCAAGGAGATGCTTCCTATTTCACTTTCTTCGTCTCTTCCTCGGTCTCTTCTCCCCAGGAAAGCTAACCAATCATCAAGTGTGGTGCGTGGAGATTCGTGTTCGGGGCGATGGGACATTGACGACAGTGAGACCCACACAGCCACGATGCACCTCTCGCTGATGAGGCAACATCGAGTGAGATGGTGAAGGAGAGTTCCGCTATCTCGCTGCATTATCCGATGCTAATGAAGAGCAATAATGCAGCATGAGCAATCAAGATAAAAGTGTATATGAGAACTCAAGGACTATGGGAAGCGATTATGGATGGTAACATCGATGCGCGCAAGGATTAGATGGCCTTAACGGATATCTATGGAGGCATTCCGGAGAAAACACTCTTCCTACTGGTCGAAAAGTAGACGACCCTAGCTGCGTGGGAGACGTTGAAGATGATGCATCTTAGCCCCGATCGTGTGAAGGAGGCAAAGGTACAAATGCTCAAGTCGGAGTTTGAGTTTGAGATGCTACAATTGTTGAGATTACAGGCATTTTGCTTCTGAATGTCGTAATCCTAGAAAGGAAAGAGCGGAAGCGCATTTAATTGAAGTAGATGTTGAAGAGCATCTGGTGTTGCTCTGATGGTGAGTCTAGTTTATCGCGAGTCTAGTTCAAGACGTTGCGGAGATATGTTCGCCGTCTTGAATCAAGTAAATCGAGTTCGAGATGTTGAGAAGACGTATTCGCAGTCCTAAGATTAGTTTGTGGGAGATATGTTCGGGACGTTGAGGAGACGCGTTTGCTATCCTGACTCATATCCGTCGAAGATGAGACCAAAACTTTGAGGCCTTGTGTTCGTCGTCTTAAGTTAAGTAAGTTGTGTACATGATGTTGAGTAGATGTGGTCGTCATCATGTGTCGAGTAAAAGTTAGGTAAATTATAGTTGAGACCGATTAGCTCAACATGTTAGAGTTATGTTATAAATTAGATATTACAAGATTAAAGGGGTGAATATTAGAGTTAATCTTGTTTTATCCGTAGTCGTAGTCGTCTAAGACGTAGTAGGAATCTATCTGTGTGCACAGGTGTCCGGATTGATTGCCGTGTTCGAGTAGTAAACCATATGTACGCTAGAATTAGAAGAACATCAAATTATATAAACAACAATCTTGTACTATTTTATAAAAAAAAAGCAATTTAGAAAAAGAGTTACGGCGAACATTCATAAAAACAGAACTTCTCGTGCTCTATTTGTACGCGTTCCTTACCATGTGGCTGCACTGAAAAATACTGCCGCTGAAGCTTCGTGTATTTGATCGTAATAAATCCCATCCCCAACATCGGAGAGATCATCCACCACGTGGGACTGGGACTCACCGGCTCGCCAGCACGCTTATCAAGGCAGAGACCCCAACCCCAAGGCCTTCTCCTCCTCCACAGTGAACACCATTGGTTACTTATCTCGTCTAGACGTCTACTGCTATTACCACCTCTCCCCGAAGGCTCGAAGCCAACAGGACCATGGCTGCGCGCGCGATACGACGCCCGCGCGGCGTCCTCCTGCTGCTCGGCGTCCTCCTCGCGGCGGCGGCGGCGGGGGCGCCTGCGGCGGCGACGCTGCACCCGGTGGACTACCTAGCGCTGCAGGCCATCCGGCGCGCGCTCTCCGACATGCCGGGCTCCCGCTTCTTCGATTCATGGGACTTCACCGCCGACCCCTGCGCGTTCGCCGGCGTCTCCTGCTCCGACGACGGCCGGGTCGTCACGCTCGCACTCGGCGACCCGCGCGCCGGCGCGCCGGGCCTCTCTGGCGCCTTCCCCGCCGCCGCGCTCGCGCGGCTCTCCGCGCTCAGCTCGCTCACCCTCGTCCCCGGCCGCGTGTCCAGGGAGCTCTCCCCCGCCGTGGCCGTGCTCCCGTCCCTCAGCTTCCTCGCCCTCTCCGGGAACCTCCTCTCCGGCGACCTCCCCGCCGCCTTCTCCCCCGCGCTTCGGACAGTCGACCTCAGCAAAAACTCATTCTCCGGCCGGATACCCGCCTCGCTCCTCCTAATCAGAAGCCTGCGAACGCTCGTCCTCTCCCACAACTCTCTCTCCGGCGTGATCCCCAGGACGGTGAGTGCACCATTGGTCCATCTCGACCTCAGGAACAATTACCTATCCGGCGGCGTCCCGCCGCTCCCGGAGACGCTCGTGTATCTGTGCCTAGCCGGGAACAGGCTCTCCGGGCACGTGGGCGCCGTTCTCCGGGGGCTGCCGAGGCTGTCCTTTCTTGATCTCGGCGGGAACTGGTTCTCTGGCGAGGTGCCCAGTGAGGTCTTCACCTTCCGCATTGGATACCTGCAGCTGCGCAAGAACTCGTTCTCCGGCGAGCTCCGGCTGGCGGGGCGGGTGCCGGCGGGCGCCACGGTGGACCTTAGCCACAATGCACTCTCCGGGCAGGTGCCGCCGGAGCTGGCGCCCGCGGCGGAGCTGTACCTGAACAGCAACAAGTTCTCCGGCGATGTACCGCCGGAGATCGCTGCGGCGGCGGAGGGTGGGCAGATGCGGGTGCTGTTCTTGCAGGACAACTTCTTGACCAGGATCGGTGTGGGCAGCGTGCCGGCGAGCGCGGCCGTGTGCGCACACTGTAACTGCGTGGCTCCGCCGCCGGCCGTGGTGGCTGTGTGCCCGGCCAAGGGCGGCAGGGGGCGGCCCCGGCCGCCGTCGCAGTGCGGCGGGCGGAGTGGGTAAGGAGGGCGAAATGGGGTTTAAGGTTTTGGGGGTTTAGTGGGTAATGGTGGTCCCATGACTCATGAGACCAATGGATAATAATTTTTGGGGTATATTTTTGTGATTTTTGTCGAGAGTACACGTGGACGGTGGATCTGACGTGTTTCAATGTTAGTGGTTGCAGTTTACATAGAGAAACTTCGTGTAAAGAAATGTTCGTTCTTAATTTTGTCATCTCTAATAAAATGACGACCAATTTGCTACTACATGTTGCACCTAGGTGGTTTGAATTCACCTTGTACAAACTTTGTTCTTCAGATGCATGTATTGCTACAGTTACTGCGATTTATTGTATAATAACCTTACTACGGAGGTGATTTGTGAAAATGGTTCAGTACATTAGCAGATTTTTGCGATCTCTTGAGACACAAATTTTTAGATTCAGCGCACATGAAAATTTTAATCTGTACGAGCCAGGGAATTGATCTGTATATCTGGTTTCCGTTTGTGGACACACAATGCAGTTATGAAGGTGTTAGCTACTAAGTAAATAAGTATTGAAGAGCAATTCAGTACAAACTAGGAAATGTGTTGCTATATTTATCGAAGAATAATTCTGTACGAGCTAGAGAATCCATGTAGAATCGATCTCTTTGATTTTGGTTTGTTCCTTTCTGGACATACGGTGCGGTTATGCAGGTGTTAACTGCTAAGTAAGTGAGTGCTGAAAAATAGTTAAGTGCAAATTAACTAGGAAATGGATTGCTATACTTGATTTTAGTTTCTAGCTGTACAGGGCAGTTGGTAAGGACGAGATGAAAATTTGTTGAGACATGCTTTCATGCTTTTTTATTTAAGTTGTATAAATATTAAAGTATGATTGAAGGGTAGACAGTGATTACTCATCTCTCCGTTTGCTTCAAGATTTATACAATTTATATTGGAAGGAAAAACATATAAACACTGATCAAATCTGTTTATCTCCAGCCAGGGTTCGCAATGCCGAACGGTTTTCGCGGATTTCGAACGAAATTCGACATTTCGAGCTCCAGCGAAATTCAATACCGAGCGAAAAACCGAGCAAATTCAAATTTAAATTCAAAAAATTTCAAAAATTTGAGAAAATTTAACCAAAAACTCTCTACAATAAGTATTAATATATTTATGACTTCTGGTGTGAATATTTTTTGAAAAAAAAATTAAATTAAAGATTTTTTGAGACATTCAAATTGTAGATAATAGAAAAGGCAAAAAAAAATGAAATTAGAAGTATATTTTAATATGTTAATGTTATCTAGTATTGAAAATTTTCTTGTATTGGCATGTGACAACTTTCAATTATTTAAAATATAGCAAATGTATGTTATTTTTTTTAATATATTAGTGTTATCTTGATAGGGTATATTTTAATATTTTAATTACGTGCATGCCTTTTTTTTGCACTTGTATTGATATGTGACAAGTTTTGATATGTGAATTGCATTTTACAAATTTTACAACATTTTTTTTATAATTTTTCTCACTTTTTATATTTTTCTTAATTGTTTTTAATATGTCGTCGAAATTTCGAGCTTTTCGATCGAATTTCGGTACTTTTCGATCGAATTTCGAGCTTTTCGATGGAAATTCGCTCATGTGTTTGACCAGTTTTCAAATACGTTTGAATTCGGCAATCATTCGATTTTTTCCGAATTTCGAACGAAATTCGACGATTTTTGCTACCGAGGCCTGCTCGAAAATTGACTCCGAAACGAAATTGCGAACCCTGTCTCCAGCTACTTTAAATAATTTACTATGAATCATGTAATCCTATGTAATTCATATCCTTTTTCTGAATTTGCTTCGAGGAGTTGTGCTTTTCTTCTCTCCATTCTTCTTTTCGAATTCACTTTGAAACTCAATTGAAGGACTCACGAGAATGATCTGGTGTAATTGTAGTCTTTTATATCGTATTCTACTTCCTGCAAAGCTGTGCAAGCATTTCTTACCTGTCTAACTTACTTTGTGTCTGTGTTTGTTTCTTTAGCCTTTAAACAGGGCGACATAAATCATCTTTATCATGTAAACTTTATAAAAATTATATGTACAATTTTTTAAAAATTCTTAAAAATTATCATACGTGTGGGAGGTGAGCTTCTACGATCCTATAAAATTTAAAAACCAAAATTATTTGTATTTGAAAAGATATGAAAAAGACAAATTCAATATAAATAGTGATTTTCACTGTTTATTACTCCCTCCAGTTTGATAATAGATGTCGTTTTGGACATCGACACGGTCTTCAAAACACAACTTTGACTGCTAATTTTTATTATAATATATTTATAAAACCCAATAAAATTATAATATTATGAAAGTACTTATCGAGACAAATCTACACATGTAATTTTCATATATCCAATTTAAATATTTAAAAATATATCAATAGTCAAAGTTTTAGAAGTTTGACCATCACTATATCCAAAACGACATCTATTTTCAAACTGGAGGGAGTACTATTTATCTCGCTGCTTATCAATTTTACATGTTTCAAATGCGATTGTGTTTGATATTTCAATTTCACATGGTAATAGAAGTTTAATTTTTTAAGAATACTAAAAACTTTGTATATATGATTTTCAAGTAAAATGTTGCTTTAAATGGAGCTATAAGCAAAGTTACAGTCTCATCTCTGGGAACCCGAGACATTCGCATCACACCATGCTGGAAACGGTTAACTTGTCACACACTGTGGTCATCTCTCTTCCTTTGTCCAAGCAAATAAGCAATCAATTCACTTTCTTTACGATGACCTCAATTTTTTTTTGGGCTTGTGTTGCTCACATGGTACTAGATGCGCAGAGTGATGCATGTATAGTTGTCTAGTGCATCCTTGCACAAGGCAATTATGCATGGTGGCCGTATGAAAGATTACAAAAAAAAAAAAAAAAAAAAAACACACGATGAAACTAAGAGAGTTACTAGGAGTACAACAGTCGGAACCGATGCTCTAGCTCCTTGGCACCCCGTTTTGTGTACGCCACTGATGGTGGCCTGTTGTGGATTATCATGAGGCATCATTGCCTCCGTTTACATCGTCCATGGCGTGCATATATAGGACACGCTATCATGATCCATGACCACACCACATCTATTTCTAATTTTCTATGGCATGCAATTAGATGATGAAATGAGGCTAATGAGTGATGTTATTGGTGAATCATATTCCTCTCACTGCATCTACAACACCCAGTACTTTCATACCATGGTACTATTGTGCAGGGGCGGATCCAGGCCCCGGGCAGAGTAGGTTGTAGCCCGGGGCCTGGTACCGAAAGCTCACTAAAATTCTACGAAAAATTATTGAAAAATCATTGAAAACAAATATTTAATCTAAAATGAGCCTGGGCTAGCTCCGCCCGTGCTAATGTACACCCATACAGTGCTGTGGCAGTGCCTTTGCTTTGCCATCTCTGAAGGCTCTGAACTCTGCATCGCAGTGCACGTTCTTGCTTTGCCGGTACGCATGGGCACTTGGGCAGCGGAAAAAGGCAGAGAGAGCACTGAAACTGAACACCACCACGCTTGTTTAGTTACGCTTGGAGTTTTGCCTCGTGATGGGAATGTCCGAGGGGCAGAGCAGAGCAGCAGCAGCCGCCATTGGTTTCACAGCTCACGGGTGCGTGTGTGGTTGGAGGAAGAAGGCAGAAGGGAACAAAGCCAAACATAATTGGGAGGTGATTGCAAAGTGCATCACAATGGATTTTGCTGCCTGCAGAAATCCGCACACACACACACACACAAAGGGGATAGTTTTTGTTGTCTGTATGCTGCTTGAATATATGAAGAGTGTGTGTTGCTTCATGCTTGATTTGGTTGGTGGATCTGAGAATGTGCAATGGGAAGTGGTTTTCGTATTGTGTAATATACCAAGGGCAATTGCAATGTAGCCAAAAAGCCGAAGCTAGAAGAGACCTCTCTGGCAGCGGCGCGAGGCAGCAGGCGGAGGCCGGGAGGCGACACCAGGCACCGGCGGTGTGGAGAAGCGAAGAAACTAGGGAGGGTAGGGTTAACAATATCGAAACTACAAAAATCACTTGAAATTCGAAATTTGAAAATATCAAACCAAAAATCGATAAAAAAAAGAGTAAAAAAAAAACCGTAGAGTTTTCAAAATCAAAATTTTTGATTTTTTTTCTTTCAAAAATCAATGTTTTTCACAGAAAATCAATAGACTAGTTGAACTTTTTTATGGATGGTTTTTTGAGCAATTTTCGCTGATTTTTTACTGGTTTATGTCGCATAAGTTTTTTTAAATTGGACCGGTTTACCGAGCGGTTTTAGAAGCCAGACTGCGTCGATATGGGTGAAAATCTAGCGATTTTTGTCGATTTTTTTGAACCCTGAGGAGGAGAGAGAGACGGCAAGTGAGGGGATCGAGGAGGATGAGACCGATCGGATAATTTCCTTTTTCTTTTTTTATTAGGGTGTAGGACCATATATGAAGTTGGCTCCTCAGCTGGCGGTGAGATAAAAAAAAAAAACTTAGCTTCTCTGTCATTATAGGTAGTTAATTTTTTTTGAAGCGATTTGAGGGCCAATTTGTAACTAACCAATACACCTTCAAGATAAGATTTATTCTAGCAAAGCACTACTCATATTTTCATTTTCTAGCCGTGTTATTGCCTTATGGTCTCACTAGTTCTGGGCCCTATCAAGGCTGGGCCAATGGAGCTCCATTTTGGGCCTTGAGTAGTGCATGGCCTGTCGCCCAAAGATTAAAAAAAAGGCAACACTCGTTGTGTGCTGTACTGCTGTGTCATGCGTGCATCCCCCCACCCCCCACCCACCAAAAAAAAGACAATAATAATTCTAATTTGGAGGAATCATCCATACTAGGGATGGCAATCGGGCGGGTACGGGCAGGTAAACCTCCCGCAGACCCGAACCCGAAACCCGAAATTCATACCCGAACTCGAACCCGAAATCTCTCACGGGTACATACCCACGCCCATACCCGAACCCGATGGGTACCCGAACCCGAACGGGTACCCGAACCCGAACGGGTACCCGAACCCGAAATTAAATTCACCTCGCAATCAAATTTTCAACCATCAATTGTCAATCCATTCATTTGTAATTTCTATGTTTAAAGGAAAAATATATGGTGTATATAATCATGAAAGTTACCGCATCTTACATCTCGAACGATGCTTGAAAATCTTGAATTAACTTTCTATTATTTTTAATTTATATTAATTAATTCGGGTACCCATGGGTACCCACGGGTGCAGAACCGAACCCGAGCCCGAGCCCGAACCCAAACCTGAACCCAAAATTTAAAACCCGCGGGTCTGAAATCAAACTCATACCCGAACCCATCGGGTCGGGTACCCACGGATACTCGAACCCACGGGTAATTTTGCCATCCCTAATCCATACTACATGATGAAGAAACAATTCGATGGAAAGAACGAGGACAATTCAGTTACAAGGCCATTAAACGGGGAAGCTATTTATGATATAGTAAATGATTTGGATGTTGATTTTGAAAAGGGACATAAATCGAGGGCATGTGAGAGGAGCATGTGGAAGAAGAGATTAATATTTTGAGATCTACCTTATTAGAAACATCTAGAAGTTCGCCACTGCATTGATATCATACCTATAGAGAGGAATAATGTGATTGCTTGATTGTCTCTTACTGAATATTAAGGGCAAAACAAAGGATGGTATTAACGCACGGCTTGAATTAGTTGATATGGGCATTAGATCTGAGTTAGCACCAAAAGAGATCGATAAATGCCGAGCGTACTGCGAACCTACTTGTTACACGCTGTCCAAGGCTAAGAGAATTGAACTGTGCCAATGCTTGCATGGTGTGAAAGTTCCGTCCGGTTACTCATCTAACATGAAGAGACTTGTTTCGATGCAAGATTTGAAATTAACTGGTATGAAGTCTCATGATTGCCATGTGTTGATGACATAGATGTTCCCTGTTGCAATTAGAAGTATTTTATCGATCAAGATCCAAGAGATAATTATGAAGCTGTGTTATTTCTTTAACATAATTGCTTAGAAGATTATCGACCCCGAAGGACTAGATGCTCTGTAGGGCGAGGTGGTCAAGACTCTGTGCAATCTTAAAATGTATTTTCCTTCGCCATTTTTCGATATCATAGTCCATCTCATTGTTCACCTTGTGCAGGAGATAAAGGTGTGCGGGCCTGTGTTCCTACGTAGAATGTATCCGTTCGAGAGGTACATGGGGATTCTCAAATCGTACGCACGGAATCGATCTCTGCCGGATGTTAGCATTGTTGAAGGTTATGCAACCGAAGAGGTCGTTGAGTTTTGCGTTGATTGTACTGGCTCAGGTTGAACCTATAGGTGTGCCTCGATCTCGCCATGAGGGGAGGCTCCAGTGTGTTGGGACTATCGGATGGAAACCTATCACGCCTGATCCGATTTGCCTACTCTCAAGCCCATTTCACGATTTTGCAACTCATAGCTGTAGTGTCACCGTATATCGAAGAACACAAGCACTGGCTACGGCAAAAGAATTCGGCGTGGCAGGAGTCTTGGATCACGAGATAGCAGAACCTTTAGTTCAACAAATAGTTGAAGGAGCGACTCATCACTGGCAGCTCGTTAGGTACTACTGATCATGATACGCTGACATGGTTAGCAAAAGCACAAACATTTACAGTTGTCACATGGAAAGGATACAGCTTAAATGGGTACACATTTTATACTAGTGATCAGAATATGAAGAGCACACACTAGAATAGTAGTGTCCGCATTGATGCGTTCAATACTGCTGGGACGACAATGAGCTCCTACTATGGGTTTATAGAAGAGATTTGGAAGCTCGACTACAAACTATTCAAGATCCCCTTATTTCGGTGCTGTTGGATCCACCTCCAGCAAGTAAGGGTTGATAAGTACGGCGTCACTACTGTAGACGTCAAACATATCGGATATCAAGATAAATCGTTCATAATCGCTACTCAAGCTGTTCAAGTTTTCTTTGTAACCGATCCATCCAATAAGAAGCGCCACATAGTTCTTTAAGGAAAAAGGAAGATTGCTTTCCCTCCACTTGGCTAGGCAATATGGTAGTAAATCATGCATGCTTTGGAATTAAAGGAAATGAGCCACCCTTGGACCAATAGAGACAACAACACATGACAAATTAATATATGACCAATCATCCACTTTAAGATTTGCATAGGCTAGTGCGTATATATATACCATGTGGCTAATCCAACAGTTTGAGCTTATGTTTAACATACAGATCCTATTATTTAACATAACAGACCAATATTGCCAATTTGAACTGATAATTTTATTTACGCCATTTTTCATTAAAAAAACAATCTATCAGCACAACAGGTTAATTTAGTTTGTTTATTAATCTGTTAATTTCGTATGCATCTTCGGTTTCGCAAAATACTTGTTGCGTGAGATGAAGAAAATGCATTTCGACGTGCATGCCTGTCACAAGGTTCTTCCCTCCCTCAACGTATCTCGTGATTCGTGACACCGGTTGCATGCCTAACTTAACTTGGCGCATGGATTTCTTCATTCATAGGTACGTGTGTGTGTGTATATATGGTGCATATATGAATGAGGCGACGCCAAGCAAGCATAATTACTAGCCGGCAGTAGAGACTTGAATAATTAATCAAGCTTTAGAAAAGAGATTGGCAATGAGGCTTTGGAGGAAACCAAAGATATTCATCGGATTTACTCGATGGTATATATAGTGATGTTTACTTTAGTCAATTAGCCTTTGAATTAATTTTTTATCTCGTTCATGATTCCCTCTGTAAATTTGTAGGGTTGCCTGAGAAAACGAAGTCTCTCAGGTCGGACTATGCAGATGGGAGAGCTTCAACGAGAGACAACGCTGCAACACATGACCAGCCGTCCGCTTCAAGATTTGCATAGGCTAGTGCGCATATGAGAGTTGAATTGTGTATCATGAATCAACAGAAGGGCTTCATCTCTCCATGATCTTCTGGTTATGGATCCGTATAGCGATTGAATTGGCTTGTCAAGCTACTGGAGTGCAAAAGTGCTTGATGTTGAGGTCAAAATAAAGTTGAAGAATGCCGATCTGCAGGCTAAGAAAGAACAGCCATGAGAATCTGGACTGGATTTAAGCCACCTGCCACAAACTGGAGGCCAATCCACAGCCAGAAATTCAGTGGAAAAGTGGGTTTAGTTTCTCACTGTTTTTTCTTTTTCTTTTTTGAGTGGCGGTATTCTCACATATATAAACTATTGTCATTGTGTTTTTGGCCACATTCGTCAAGTAATTAGTGATATTGGTAACGTTCAGAACATTGACACAAAATTTAGACGTTCGGATACGGATCGAGATCACTGTTCGCTCACACAAAATTAACAATCTCGTGCATGTTAAATGGATAATCATGGATAGCCCCTGCGTAGTAATGTAGTATACTGGAAAAGATGTATCTCGAATAACACATAAATAGACCGTTAGAATTCATGGCTATCGAAGCTTCGATCAGTTATTGATCGATGGAATTGTCACTTGAATTTTAGTGTACCCTAAAAGAGCTCTAAAAATAATGTTACCCACCATGTCAAATTATTGTCACTTGGCCTTTCTTGCGTTATGCTTTCGACTTGGTCGCAATGCCTGATCGAACTTCATCTCGACTCACATCGTGGCTTTGCTGTCGAGCTTGGCTTACACTACGCCATTGGTTTCGCCGTCATTTTTTGCATGGTACCTCTGCCATACATAGGAAAGGGGGGTTGTTCGGAAAAATTTACATTTTTTAGTAGTTAATTTGTTTATTATCAGGCAATTTTTTTGTTAGATATTTTTAAGGGTAGAAGAGGGATTTGAGAAGAGCTAGTTGGAGATTAGGAAGGTGAAGAAGACATCATTTACCACTGTTTTAAAAGAGTAAAGATAAACAAATGTGTGCTGCTACAAGTCTAAAACAACAACAAAAAACATTGCCGGATATTCGTTTCTGACTGTCTGCTGCTACAAGCCTGCAAAACACCAATCGAAATAAATAAATGAAGTTGTGAAATTATGTGAAAGCTTTGTAGAATACGTACGTGAATCGAAATTGATCCCTATGATCAAAGTTATATACTCTATAACACAGTAGGCCTTATACACACAAGCAATTAATGGAAAGCATACAAAAGCTTTGAAATGTTATTTCCAGGTACTAGAATGAAATCCCTTCCTACCACAAGCTTTTAATCCATCATTACATGCGAGTCATGCGACTATATTAGCTACCTGCAAGCTGCTGTATCTTGAGTTGGGTTCAGCAAGATGAATTACGATTGGACTAGGCCGCACAAGAGGCTAGCTGCTTTTCACAGTTCCATGGACCGTCAGTTAATAAACTGTCCAGATCATCTAAATATATTGCTACAGTGTTTGATACAGTAAAAATCAAAGTAACTGTGGTTCATGCACCCAGATCAAACTGGGCTGTCGTTTTTTGGTCTTTTAGGCACTGCACAGAACCAGGTCCTCCCCTGCATGAGTTTTGTTTAAAATAGTTCAATTTATATGAAAACTGAAATAATTCCTATGTTCTAAATGGGATGCATAGGACAGGTAAAGGCGTGAATTCTTCTTCGACAACACGGGCTGGGGAAACGTGAATTCTTCATTTGTTGACGTACTGTCGTAGTTGGGTGCTATCGCCTCCGATGGATGGATAGTTTTGCAGGGTGTGTTTAGGAGTTATAGTTTTTTTAGAAAGCTGTTTTTTTTTAACTTTTTGAGCTGAAAAACAGTGTATCTTTTTTATAAGAGATCGTTTGGCAAATAGGTAATGCCCCTCCATAATAAACTGCAAAATCACGTGCTGCTCTGCTTTTAGCTTTTACTAGTTACATGTGGCTTCTAGCTTATATAAGAAGCTACTTAAAAGCTGAGAGTTTACTCGTTTTTCGGAAGCTGAAGCTGGCTTTAAACTCCAAACATTGACCTAGTCGTGTGATAGTTCTGTTTTAGAGTTTCCATTTACCTGCTATTTTTGTGTCGTTCTTACCCTGTTAACTTGTAGCTCTCTGTACGTGCATGGTGGACTTCAGATGTACTAGATGGAGATGCGTGTTACGCCGCGCTAGGTAAATCACAAGGATTTTTTTGTTGTTGCAAAAGGGCGTGCTCCGGGTCTAGGCGCAATTCTTTGAAACTGTAAAGCTTCTTCGCAAAAAAGGCCCGGAGTTGTACGCGAATATGCAAAAGAGCTGGGGGAGGATATAAACGTAATTTCTGGAGCCATACATGCTTCTGTGGAACCATGAGTTTTTTTTTTTTTTTTTTTTTTTTTTGCAAAAGAGGTGATGTAGGGCCTAAACGTATTATCGATTTTCACGAAGGACTTTTCCAAAAACCTGTTGACGTGGAGCTCCTAGGGATGATCGATCCTAGCAGCTTTTGGGCCTGTTTGGAGGAGCCGTAGCTTTTCTGAAAAGCTGCTTTTTGGTTTTTTGGGCTGAAATGTTAGTTGTAGCTTTTTATAAGAAATTATTTGTAACATTCTATTTTTGAGTTTTTGAAAAGTTTTAAAATTAAACAGAACCATTTGGATTTTTTTTTTCAAACTAATTAAAGCTTAATTTAAAATTTTAATTAATCAAAAGATTTAATTTAATTAATCTATATGTCAAATAAAAGATTTCCAATCATGGTTGTGCTCCTTATGCTTCAAGAATTTTTTCTGTATCTTAAGAATTTTTCTGAATTTATTTGCTATTTATTTGGATTTATTTGCTTTTAATTGAATTTCTAGGAATTTATTTTAAAATTAAACAGAACCATTTGGATTTTTTTTCAAACTAATTAAAGCTTAATTTAAAATTTTAATTAATCAAAAGATTTAATTTAATTAATCTATATGTCAAATAAAAGATTTCCAATCATGGTTGTGCTCCTTGTGCTTCAAGAAATTTTTCTGTATCTTAAGAATTTTTCTGAATTTATTTGCTATTTATTTGAATTTATTTGCTTTTAATTGAATTTCTAGGAATTTATTAATTCAGAAAATGATTTTATTTTGAAAATATCTTAGGACGAATCCCTCCACAACCCCTCCGTGGCCCAGTCCACCGCTTCGCCTCGGCCCACTAGCCTGGTCTGCACCACAGCCCATTCGGCCCAGTCGCCGCCCGCGTGAAACCCTAGCACCGCACCGCCGCCACGTCCCTGGCGCCACTCGGAATCAACTCGGAGCATGCTTTCTGAGGGCTATTTAATGCC